>CM017799.1:4888691-5617197 GCA_008086715.1 Sitobion miscanthi
GATTTGGAAGCGATACATTCAAACGTGGGAGGGATTTATAATGTGATTTATGCATAATACTGCTGAATACATACCACGGTTGTCCACTGCAGCGGTTGGGGGTTGGATTCAGTGAGTGCATTTGCACCCTCTGAGATTTTTCAGTAAACTAGGTACATATTATTATAATAATGAGAAAAGGGAGAGGAACAATGATTGAGATTAATTATTAAGCACCAGCTGTTTCTAAGGGTGTCCCTGCAACTACTCCACTTCAATAGGCACTGTCATTCGACCACCGCTTCGGTTCGAAAGGTGTACACCAAACTATCGCGAAGTCTTGACATTGGTTTTTGACAAATTTCAACCATTTTTAAAACTTAAAAAATACCAATCACAATAATTAATAGTATGTCCGAATAACTTGTGTTTTTAAAAAAAGTATAAAACCTAATACCACTTCTTGATTATTTTCAACTAAATAATATGCCAAAGCTGGTGATACTGGTGATAGACAATAGTTTACATCCGAGCAGGAACGACATCCGTCTTAGGCGTCTCTGTTTTCTACTATTTGAATAGGCTTTTAGCGTAATTTTCGATGAAGAAATACACCTTGACATTTAAAATTTAAATTTAAATATACTGCTTTGGTGATGCTTGAGCACGCGTGAATAATTTTCTGGTAATAGGTACGCTATATTATATACGAACTGCAGTAAAATGAGGAAAGTTTCGGAAACTTAAAACACCCTGCGGGAAACATACAAATGGACTTTGTTTTAATTGACTTACGGTGATTTCGATAAATTAGAAATAATTATAAAAAAACGCTATAGTTATTTACATTTCTTAACATATAATATTATTCTATGGGATCAAAATCAAATAGGTAGATCCACACCAAAAGTATAGATTTAATTTTTATGATTACAAATTGAACTTGATAATTAATAATTATCAACAACGTATTAGCTAATATTGTATAATATAAACTATGAAGGGAAAATACAACGCAATGTATGCTGTTTTACTCTATTTGAGTGAACAATACAAATAATATCTTTAAAATTGTCATTGATTTTCAGTCAAGTTGTTGAGCTCATTACAACGTCTAGAACATTAGGTACATTATGATCTGTCGTTGATTTTTCAGTAAAATATATTGTTCTCAAAATAATTTAAATATTTACTGATATAGCTTTGAGAAGCAACATTCTATCACCAGATGTGTCTATTTTCGATAAATATAAGTCACTCACTAACATTGTTTGAAACAAAAATGACATTTTTAAAAAGTCAATCAATTAATATTAAGTTGTTAGAAAAAATTGGGTATGTTTTCAAAGCACTGTTTAGAAAAAGGAATAGAATTTTTAGATAAAAAAAATCGATATCAATTTAAACAAATACAAATAAATTATGAGATGTAAATTCATCTCAAATACCACGGAAAACAGATAATATAATATATAGGTACCTATGAAATTTACAATATCTATAATTTAGAACACGAATTGCATATACATTCGTACATTTTTATTTTCATTATATAATGCAAACGTTTCATTGATTCGAAATTTAAACCGATCTCGCATATACCTACAGGCGTGTATGAAATTGAATTAAAGTTGTTTTTTTTATTTATTTATTTTAAATATAGGACGTTAGAGATTAATAAATATTGTAACATCGCGGTTTTAATTAAAAACGAAAATACGCGCGTACCGGTGCATTTCAAAAAGCACTTAAAACATAAAATATGTGCATAACTCATACCCACCGCGCTGCCCACCCGCCATTTTGGGGTTATTATTAAACTTCGCTATTTATATAATATTATGACACCTACGCCGCCGCCGTCGATATCGGAATCAGTGGATATATGCGATTCCGCGGCGGACAAAGAACGACGATACGTTTCATTCATGCATCTCTTTGTGCCGTTTTGAAAACATATTTCCCCCGTACATCCGATAAGGATGATAAAGTGACATTTACCCTCCCTAGCCTGCCACGCACACACACGACGGAATAATGGGCCCGGAGCGAGTGGTAAAAGGATTGATCACTCAATAAAACGGGGGAAACCCTTACTTCGTTTGGGCCGCCGTGCGGGAAAAGATATACGACGTCATAAATCTGTTGCTCTCCATTTTGCACCTGTAGTTATCGCGGGCTATCTAAGCGTTTTCCCGAGGAACAGTTATCTCGAGTCTCAGCCAACTGCGTCGTATTTTTTTTTCCACCGACAACCGTACCCAATACACACCGGACGTTTATTTTCGACATTTGTTGTTTCCGCCCCCGGTTTCCGAACAACCCGTTTACACACCGACGTTTTAATAAAATAAAATGAAAATAACTCATAGCTACGCGCGTTAGTGTTTCGAACACGATGTGAACACGTCTTGTGGTTCTGATCTTATATTATAGTAACGACTACGATAATTATAATAATATACCGCCTAATCCGAAACTCCGAGTAAGACGAGTACCCAGTAAAATCGTGTTCGACGATATTGTTGAGATTATAAAAATGTCGTTGTTGTTTCGACATATTTATTGTGTTTTTCGCCCCAACGTTCTTATTTTTTAACCGATTTTGCGTGACGCTTTGATCATCGTCGCAAAAACGAATAAAATGTCTGTAAACTGCCTGTAATTCCCACTAGGTAGGTAAATTAAAATATTATACAATTAATGGTTACTTATTGATTTACATATTTATGATTCATCGATTTTCTTCGGAGTGGAAAATACACTAATATCGATGGGCGAAATCAAAATGTCTAAAGTGGGTGCACACATTTTTTTTTATAAATGATTAAAAAAACGCAGTTTAGACCGAAATGTTTATAAATGCGTTGACAGTTGCCTATACCTACGTTGCCTTTTTTCAAATAATATATTATACATCTTTCCATTCATCAAGCACGAGCATGCTTCAAAGCACTTATTATAAATCTACACTCTTGTGCAGCACTACTTCAGCTAAAATAATCAAGTTCAATATGTAGTAATGAATATAAAGATGAATAATTAATTAGCCGTTCGTAATATTATAACTTCAATTATTGTTTTGATACTTATTTTAGGTAAAAGTGTTTTTTTTTAAATAAAAAGTACAAATTTTAGTTAATATAATATATTATAAAACTTATAATTGTAATTTAAATATTTTGTTAAAACGGAAAAACGCGCAAGGCCCGCACTTTATTTGAATAATACGTTGTACTTTTAATACCTGATAGGTAATAAAATATTTATAGGTATTTTTAATAAACAACCTAAAACGGAAAATGCTAAAATTTGCATGTATGGTTAGGTAAAAAGCCACTTAAAATACGTTCAAAATATGCATTTGATACTAATTAATATGCAAAATTATTAGTTGAAGTGCAAATTAATTGAAAAACCTGGTACAGTATATTTTGGGATACAAAAACAGAGCTCAAAAATGATTAATATGAATATAAATACTGCGAGCTAATTTTAATGTGAATTCATATCAACATAACGGTATAGTATTATTAAATCTATACAGCTGATATATTACGGAATAGTATTATATCTATATATCAATATAATCTAGAATTCAATAGCATCGTAAAGTCCAATTTTTCAGAATTTACAAAAGAAATTTAAATATATAAGGAAAATTAACCCTATAGTCTATACCTAGCTTATATTTCGATAATAATTATCCATTATAACGTTCTCCGTCAACGTTAAGGGTGCCAGCTTTTAAAATTTTCCACAATTCTATAAAATTTGAAAATTAAATTTTATATTCGACTTCAATTATGAGACTTTTTCACTAATCTACTACCCGATACTTATTTAGGCGGGGTTGATAGAGTGTATTTATCGAAAAAAATGACTTTACGGGAATAACTCTCAAGCTTTGTAGAATTGTCGGATTTTGATGACTATTTTTTTATCTAAAAAAAGAAGACTTCCTACAGCCCGCATCGATCTCTGATTTTATATTTAATTTCAAATAATTGTATTAAAAAATGTGTAAAAAAATGCTTTTTATCTTGTATTTTTTTAGACATATTATAAAGTTTGAGAATAAAATATTGAAAAACAGAGATCGATGCGAGCTGTAGAATATTTCTCTCTAGCAATTAAAAAATAATTATGAAATTTGGTTGATGTTACAAGGCGGTATCGTTATTCCCGCAGAGTGTATTATTGAGGACAAAATGGCATCGGCACCGGGCGCCTTAATAATAACTATTATTAATTTAAATGTATATAAGTACTAAATATCTCTATACACGCAATTTCATTTTTCTACGGAGTTTTCGAACTATAGGTACACAACAATATAATCGTCGGGACCAAATAAATAACATTATGCCAACAAAATTGTAAAAGGTAAAATAAAATATACAATAGTAAACCAACAACAAAGGTCAAGTCCAAGTATTGACACGTTTCAAAGATATCGGTTTGCATTTGACGTTGAAGAATGATGCTTTGGATTTGGAGCGTTAAAAAAAAAAAGCTACCCACCTCTCTACAGTCTACATACATAAGGGTCCCGCTGTCAGAAAAAGGTATAAGGGCTCCCAGGTGCACGGGAAAACCACAATAATATAAATTGTTTGAACGAGCGCAGTGGCAAATTGACGGCCAAACTGTGGGTGAAACCGTATACCTAATAGTGGAAAACTCATGCGATATGACAAGACAGATGAACATTAAAATATCCCATTATTAATTTCATATTTTATGGATCCGGTTTTTCAGAAAAATATTAATTTATTATCAATGCGCACAGGTATATGTCCAATGGTATTGTTTACAACTTTTCATCTTCCCCATACGGCAATGTAAATATCGAATAATAAAACCATTGTTTCGGAATAAACCAAAAATAACAACAATAGTTTCTTTTGTTCGCGATGTATATTTTATTTTTATTTTTTTTTTTCAATTTTTGTTAACGATAAATATTTAATTTCCTTTTGATATGTTTCACGTGCTGGCATGCCGATCGCCTGATTATATACCTCTATTCGGTACAAAGTTTAGGACATGGTAGAGGGGTCTGGCTATAAATTACACGTGAATATACGACCAATAGGACACACTTGTTATAAATATATACCTCTAGATATAGCCATAGAGGTATAATTATATCGGAAACGAAGGGGGTTGAAAAATTAAAGAGCTCGTAGAAACACGGGAACGCGAAAAAAAAAAGGTCAAGTTGTAAATAATGAATTACGGATCAAGACAAAATGCTTGATAATTTCAACTTAATGTAGGAACTTAACGATCAGACAAATTATAGGTTTCATATTACGAAAAGAATAACGACGACAAAAGAGAAAAAAAGAAAATATAACGCTGAATACATTAATTTTATATTAGAATGCTTTTAAGGACACATATTATATTTGTCTTTTTTTAGAATGTAAAAAAATAATACAGTAGCCATGGCAATTTATCTAAACAAATATTATAATAGGTATAGTGACAAAAAATTGAACAGTCAATTTCCCTACACTTAAGTCTAAAGTCATATTATGCTCACTATAAAGCATAATATTGTGCCTAGTAAATCAGTTGAACCACGTATCTATAAATAATATATACCTAATATATAGATTAATGTATTTATTAGACACATCACATAGTATAATATGATAGATTATTATTTTAGTAATAACTTATAATATATGTTGTTGGAATCTATAAGTCATTATAAGACATTTAAATAATTTTGTAAGTAAAAAAAAATGAAAAATGAAATGCTCTTTCCTCCCTAAACGAATTTACTTCAAAATAAAATAACTAAAAAATTACGTAAACATTTGACTGAGTATTTAAAAACCAACATTTTGGTAAATTAGGTATAGTATTGTGTAATTTATTTCTAGTTCTATTGAGTTTTATACTTTAGTGTATTAAACAGATCAACAATATATTTATATCTTATATTTATTTATTTACAATGTGTTAGGCTTATACTACAGAGCCAATGAGTACTACTTAACGAAGTAAACAGTGTTATTAAACTTATATAAACACTTAGAATAAACATTTTTGACAAATACACAGATTCAAATTTTTAGTTAAACAATTTGTAAAAAAAATCGAAGCAGATACGGTGAAAAATGTTATTATTATAGTTCCCTCGGTGTATGTGCCTATATATGAACACAGAAATAGGCCTGTTATAAAAAAAAAAACAAATACGTAGCTTACGCCTAATGATTGATGATTAATTTGTAATAGTAATATTTAAAATACCTTATTATTATTATTATTATTCGGTCTAATACAATATTTTGTTTCCTTGGCATCAAACACAATAGTTATTGAGTTATTTATTTATTCATTACTATTTTTTTTCTGTATTCAACTTTTAGTACTTATGTGTTTGTAAAAATAAATATTGTAATTATACCTATATTAAGATGGAATATAGTCTTAAAAAAAATGAACAGGTATGATTTTAATTGATTAACTTATATTATATTCGTAATATACATGATTAATATCATACAATTTATGAAAAGTCGTGTGAGAAATTAAAGGAATATAAAGCTTCGGTAGCTCCGTCAATAATATTATGTAATTATGTAAATACAAGTTATTAAACATTATTTGATTTAGACAATTTTTTTTAAAAAATGCTATCAATAAGGGTTTTATTTGGTTTTACATAAAGCTGATTAAATATGTGGGTAGTATACGTTGTAATAGTTCCTCGCGTTGCGTAATCACCTAACGTACATTGTGTAATGAATTAATAAAAAAGTTAATTGATCAAACTAATTTGTATTGTACACAACTTTTCATTATGCGAATATTCGTTGTGTGGTATGTAATAAATAACAACTATTAAACATTTGTATATGTAAAAATCAATATATAAAAATCTGTATTATTTCAATTTTAAAACTAGGTAACACTAAACAGACAAGAAAATACAATTTTACAAATGTTCATATTTATTAATTTTAATCTGTGTTAGAGCTTTGTAATCACACTTTTTGTTCAAGTTGATAAAAATATTAATTGAAAACCATCAATATTGAAATGGATTGTTAATTGTATTGTTGTATAATAAGCGATTATCATTAGGTCAAAAAAAAATAATGATAATAATAATAATAATCCGGACATTTATTCATTCGGATTTTCATATTATAATAAATTACACTTATAATATAACTGTAGCGTGATGCAATACAACTATTGCCTATCTCATTGTATACTAATTTCGAACCTCATCAACGATTATTTTCAGTTTGAGTGTCCCGAGATTATTATTGAATCAAATAAAAGTATTAAATCGAAACCAAATATTTACAACGAGTACCAAAAGTTGATGAAAAACATTGAAACTAACGAAAAAATTAACAATTCTACTGAATCGTTATACTCGGATGTTGCAATGGTATATCCTATAAACTCTTGGACATTTTGGTATAGAAATCCTTCAAAGTTTAATTTAAGGTATCCATGGGAAGAATCATTGACAAAAATCGAAACCGTTCGTGATGTTACTCATCTGTGGAAGTAAGTTAATAATATTAATGATGAGTTTTTAATACCGTTGGTTCAAAATTAAATTGAGAAAGAATAAAAGATTTAACTGATTGTGAAGTTGTACAATTTAAATTCAAATAATTCAACAATTTAATTATGTGGTAAATTATCAATTTTCATCAAAATCAAAACAATTCGAAGAATAAACAAAATCATACATAAATAGATTTATTTTAGACTTAAGTTACAATATCTACAAATTGTATCGCAAATTTTAGTTCACAGTTCAAAATATTATAATATAATATAACAAACCTACATGTTTTATGATTATTACAATTATCTATCATGAATTTTTACGTAATACTGGCCATTACCAGTACGCCAGTTGTATGATTTTTCGGACAATTATTATTTTTATTTTTTAGTTTTATTTTAGTAAGGGTGATTATTATTATAAAATTATGATTTTTATTTTTAATAATAATAGGTAGGTATTAATTGTATACCGTTACTTGATTTTCTTCACTGGTGGAGTTTACATGAACGCAACTTTACTTATTTTTTTCCTGGCAGAGTTCACACTAAAAAAGGTGGGTAAGTGGATGTCGCTCTGCTGTACAGTAGGTTACAAGTGGGTCACTGTAATAGATGGTGTTAAATTTAAATTCAATGATATAGTATCATTGTATAAGAAAAACGATTCTGAGCGAAAACGGTCAGTCAGATTATGATGTTACTAAGTATATTTGATGATATTATTGTGAATAAAGTAATTTATATATAACCTATTAAGTGGAGCCTTGTTTTAAATTTCCAATCCTTAGCTATAGAAGTTGAATATTTGATAAATGTTGTCAAAATATGAACTTTAAATGCTTATAAAAAAAAATTGTGCCTATTTTTTTTTTTCAATTACTATTAGAATGATATATCAAGAGCCTTATACCCAACAAATAAAATTGTATTGATATTTATAGAAAAAAAAACTAAAAAAATTGAAAACTGACAATGTCCGTAAACAGCTCAAAAAGAGTCAAATTATTTTCAAAATTTTATCGTGTATAGAAAATGCTAATATAAACATTCATTGAAATTTTCAAGTATCTACAGTTATACGTTTTTTAATTACAATAAAATAAGAAAATCGTTACATGAGAAATCGAGTGAATATCAAATGTTGTAAAAATATGAATTTCAAACGCTCATAAAAATTTAATTTGATATGCTTGTAGACATTTTTTTTTTTTTGATAAAGGAAGACAAACTTATGGGTAATCTTGTATTACATTTTCAAATCTTAGATTTTAAAAGAAACATTTTTAAGATTTCTCAACTCAAAATAATTTGTTAATTTTCGTGATTTTTCCGTATTTTGTCAAGATTTGAACTTTAAATGCTTATAAATAAAAACTGTGACTAAGGATTGTTAATTTTTTTCATCTGCCTTTGAAACAATAACCTAGGAGCCTTCTATTGAATTTTCAAGCTTTTTTACTCAACAGATAAAATTTTATTGATATTTATACAAAACAAAACTAAAAAAAATGGAAACTGACAATGTCCGTAAACAGCTCAAAATAAGTCAAAATATTTGGAAAATGTTATGGTGTATAGAAAATAAAAATATAAACGATCAGTGAAAATGTTATGTATCTACGGTCATTTGTTTTAAAGTTACAACAAAAACCAAATTCAATTTTGTGAAAAATCGATTTTGCGTAAAAAGTCCCGTTTTTCCTTAATTTTTCTTTTGTTTTTCTTGGCGCTTTTGAAAATTACTGGTTTAAATTTTGACCTCCTCAATGCACCAACGATATTCACTTTCCAATCGAAAAAGATACTGAAGTTGAAAATCGATGCATTATTTCGACTACTTATCGTGTACACAAAAAAAAATAAAAAATAAATATAAAAACACACATCATTGTAAAATCAATACATTCATCGTTCCACTCAGAATCTGAAAATGTACCTACTTGTGGCGGAGTTTACATGTGCCCGTTCAAGTATAGTTGTTCGATGTCCTCCATACCGTTTTGAGATAGAAATTTAAATTGTTGATGTCGACGGCTTTATACGGATAAAATATATATGCATTTAAATATTTCGCATAAATAATTTTTTAAATCACATTACACTGTGATTTGTATTCATTTTTTTTTTCTTCTATCAAGCTTATCTAGGTAGGTACTTAAAACAGTAGCACTAACAATTAAAATAATAATTAATCATGTCTAGAGTCCTCAACCACATCATTCAACCATCGGCAAAATCTTTAAACACGTGTTTATTTGTGTTCAGCGAAAAGAGCGTACCCGCCTGGGAGCACAAAAGTAACGAAAATGCAGGGCGTTGGATAATCATATTGAAAGATAACCACAATTTGCATAATATATGGAATAATATGGTGCGTATAAAACTTGAACATTCGGCAGGCATATAATGTGTTATACAACATAATTAATAACGATATTAGTTGAGTATAGTTTCAGACTTTCAACCAATAAATAGGATTAAAATACTCATAATTTATTAATAATTCAATTATGAATTTCAAAAAAATTCAATGTAATAATTAAAAAAAAAAATTTCGAATTCGCTCTCCTTTGCGTTAGGTGTTGACTGTTGAGACTCTCGGGCGAAAATCCATTAAAATGTCAGGGGGGCTAACATTATTAACATCAATTTGAGTAGGGGGGAGGCTTTGATCCTACAAAACTAAAAAACGAGGGTTTACGGACTTTTAGGAGGGCTATGCACCCTCAAGCTATTTCCGCCGTAGTTGCATACCATTATTATAATTATCTAATGTTGAACATCACTAATAATCGTGTTTGAAAAACGAACCACAACATGGTTATATTCAAGTCATACTTGCTTAAGTTAATTTATTTCTTCCACATATTGAATCAGTCTTTTTTTTTATTTATCTGGTCTTAGAAAAAATCAAAAATTTGCTTCTTCAAAAAACAAATTAGACTTCCCAGTATTGATAGATAGGGTTACATGGTTACATGGTTAGGATTACGGTCACGTGATATTTTCCACTCAAAGGAAAATGTGTGAATCATAGATATGTTTTTGTTAATAATAGTAACCATGATAACGAAAATATTACGAACAATTGGTGAAAGTAAAAATATAAGTACCCTGCCCAAAAACTTATATATTATGTTAAAAATACGTAATATTATATATTTACATACAATACCTACTGTGCTGCAGGTACTACACATAGTTGGCGACAAATTTGCAGCTGTTATAACTGATATCAATGGTATAGGATTGCACATTAAACCTGTGTGTTCCAAGATAACAGTGTGGACTACAAAAATAACCTTAAGCAATTACAAAAACATACAAAATATTGGGTATGTATATTTATTTGTTTATAAAAATATGTGAACCCGAAGAGTGAAATATATTAATTTTTCATTTTATAACACTGTTTATTAATATAGAGTTATGATCAGACAATCCATTGGGCCGAATGCAAAACGCATATATTATTTAATGCACAACCAATCATTCGTTTAAGTGTAGCAGTGATTTGTGAAAGTTTATAGTACAAAAATGGACGATTTTGCATTATTCTATCGTCAAACCTAAGATTATTATAGTATTAAAGATAAAACTTATTAGTTATTACACTATATTATATTCTGGTATTCCTTGCTTGTTGAACCGAGAATTTAAGAATAATTTTAGGCAAATCGATTGACATGGAGACCAAACACATAGGTACTCTGCTGAAATCATCGAACGACTATAAGTGAAATCGAAGAGTTGTGATAGCTGGCGATAACTCGACAACAGCCACCGAAGCGTAATAATCATAAATAGTTTTAACAAAACATATACTTGAGAGACAATGCGGTTCACTGTTCAGCAGCACATCATAATAATATAGTGTAACCGAACAAAGTAACCGATAGTATAATGATTTATATTTTATTGCCTTTCAAGTCTGTAGCGCCTACAAAACTGCAGATCAAACTATAGACCAAACGGTAATACCATACGGTCCGTTTATACAATCTCGCCGTTGAATATTATAACAATATGACGTAATAAAAATGAGTTTTTTTTTTTCTATGTTACGCGAATCGTAGTGGGTGTAATTTTATTTTTACCGAAACCTATTGGTCCTGAGCATATAAAACGGTGTATAAACGTATCCGTATTATAATTACAATAATAATTGTTTGGTAGAATAAACGTCAGACCGTGCTGATTTATCACGCCCCGTGCAATATTATTATAGCTACAGTGCTAACCTAATCTATACGGTTATATATTTATATACACGTGTGTGTGTGCATATTATATATATAAGTTTAGTGCATGCGACCTATTATATTGTATATTCGACACTATATACGTATTATCATATATTGTGGGTATTAAGCTTAAGATTAACGCGGGTTTTCTATGGAAAATGCTGCTGCAGTTACCGTCGTGGGCGGCATATTGTACCGTTGCTGATTTGTTTTATGCGATGGCATATATATTATGTCGTGAGCCTACCGCTGCTGCTGCTGTCCCCGCTCCGGTGTGGGGGGGGGGCGAAAGGACCAAAATATGTGGCCAAAAATTATTTTGTGCGCTTGTAAGACGTGCGCCCGCGCCTCATCTTGCGCCCGGGGAAATAGTCGTCTCGAAATATCTGCCAAGTGATTTCGTACGACACTCGTCGCGATTCGGCAAGTCGTCGGCAACCGTCATGGGCGAGCGCTGTTTTCAACAGGTATTTACCGTGTTTTGCTTTACGCGTATATATATATATAGGTCCGCTTTGTGTGCACTGTCGATTTGGTGGTCATCACGAGGTCCACGATCTATAAAGGTCGACGGCTCACACGACGAATAGCGTATTTTATCGCATCACCACACACGCACGCTCGACAGCACTCGCAAACCTGAAATAAATATATTTCGTGTGCGTGTGGGTCTCTCTTCCGAAATGATATACCTGTGGTCGAAATTATTGACACGATAATAATAATATGTGCGTACAGATAAAAAACTCGTAAAAATAACGAATGCGCGAAAAAAAACCTCTATCGATAACGGAATCATAGGTGGGTACCAGCTACGTATACTGAGGGTGGAAAACACGGATACCGAGGTATAGTTTACAAACGCTTGTAACCTAACCGCGGTTCGCCATTTCTGGAAAATATGTATACCTAAATAATATATGCCAACGGCATATACATATAATTATATATATAGCACAATGTACGCGTATGAATGATTTCAAATTGAAACTCCCCCGCTACGATGTGTTTCACAGTGGGATTAATCAACGCCGTCCATGATATAATATACAATATCGTTATTATTTATTAATAAGTCGACTGTGTGACAATGATGGTAACAATAATAATAATGATAATAATAATTAATAGTAGGTGTATCTACCTACGCGCGTTATATTATATCGACAATCGACTGGCGATGACTTGAAATATTGTGATACATATAAACAATAATAAGCGAAATCATAATACAATAATACAATATAGGTATACCGAGCGATGTTCAAATGTTATTTAGGTTATATAGTTATTAATGATACAAACGGGGGAGGAGGAATGATGGTTTTGAGAACACTATAATATTATACTCTCGTCGGTATTGTCGATTTCGATTTATCGAACGCGTTTTTTTGTCACGTGTCTAACAACAATAATATACAAGTTGCATAATATAGGTTGTATCATTATACACACAGGACCCCGGCTGGTCCCCGCAGGGGAGGGTGGAATGGTGGTCGCAGGGGAGGGCGGAGCGGCGCGACGATATTCCGATATTATTTTAAACGTCAAATTTCGCGTTTTTCACAATGAAACCGGCGAGATCGGCCGATGTCGGAAAATTTACCCACGCCAACCGGCGCCTTCTCCTGCACCCGCAGCCGCATCCACCCGCCGTAATATACTGTTTTACGACCCGTCGCACTATTTCACGCCGACCCGGCAGGCGATATTACCATATAATAATATTATACCTATTATTGCGTATGCGGGTGCACCGGCAGGGACAAAGGACGGGGTGGCGGGGAAAGAGAGAATAAGGAACGAAATCAATTTTTCTGCACAGACCGGCTATACCTGCCTGCCTACTTACCTACGATATTATACCGTTTCGCAGGTAGCCTTCGTATTTTAATATACGTATTATGTGCCGTTTGCGGATAATATTTCATTCGTATCGACATTAATATTGCGTACAAGCTGCGCCCGACTAAATTCACCCATATATAATATTATATAATAATTTATTTAGATATTATTATATTATGTGTTTATTCTAGCTGCAGCCGTACCGAACCCGACTGGCGTACCCACATTAATCCGAATTCGTCGTTTATTTATTTTATTATATCTATCGATTTCCTATAATATTGTATCACATACATGTACGCCTATCGTGTTAATATTTATCGTATTCGATTGTTTATGAGCCATAAACGTTCAGTAATGCAGTGGCAGAAAGCTAATTATTATAGTACGTTAAATAAATGAAAAAATAATGTTGTACATCGCGGCGCGGTGTCTGGCTCCGGTCTCTGATGCCCTCTTAAGTGCCAGCACTAGTTCCCGGATGGGTGACCATCCGCGCTTTTCAGAGGGAAATCAGGCGAATCCTCTCCACGCATACTACACGTCGTGTCATATAAACAAACCGTATTCTCCCCCACAGCAATGAAACCTACTAAACAACTCAGGCTAATGACCTCAGATGTTGAAGCCTTATTTAAATGTAAAAAAAAAATGTACCATTATTCTCGGCGGAGTTCTTTCGTGGTTTATATTTTATGAAGTGGGCATACCTATACGGTCCGTATTATAGACTAGCTGATCCCGTGCACTTCGTTTCCCATTAAAACGCCATCTCTATATGAATGATATGTTTTATTTAAAACCCACGGCAACCGTTTATTAACAAAAATTTCCATCGGAAATCTCGAGATCCATGTTTGAGCACCTCCCGGAGTTGGTCCTCTCCCTTTTCGAATTAGCCTATCTCCTGCCCAGAGGTCTAATCTATCTCTGTACCAAATTTCATCAACATCGGTCTAGCCGTTTAGGAATGCATAAAGGACACACACACACACACAAACATTAATTTATATATACGAGATTTTTATAATATGTGTATAAGGTACGCTATAATAATATATAATATGAATTTTCAGCGTAGAGTGTAATATAATGTTATATCATCTCGAAACGATTCGTTTGCCTATTAACAACCCTGTCGGGCTATTACGAGAAAACAGTTTTTTTTCCACCCCTTTACAATACAATAATAATTATTACGATAAGAGTGTGTGTCGATCGCGGCGGACCGTACTTTGTTTTAACTTTTATTGGCGATGCGTGCCCGGGGCCTGGGAAAGGTCACCAACTGCCTACGCGGTTTTTGAAAAACGCGCGACAAAGAAACCGAGACATAATCATCTGGAATTAAACTCCGGCAAGATCGTTCGTTACATTATGATGATCCTGAACTCAGCCGTGTAGAATTAAACAAGCTTTAAATTAAATTACATTCCGGCGGGGTCGGAATCCCTACTAATAAGGATTTATTTACGTGGACCCTGCGGTGTGCGCATCGCATATACTATACGTGCTCCCGTGCAAAAGTAAAAAATTACGCACGCACACGTCCTGGGGTCAGGATATTATGGACTATAGGATAAGAGTATATTGTATTCCGGAATCGACAAACGTAATATCACAATATTCAGTACCTGAACGATAACGCCGATTCGAACAAGTCATAACGTGTCGTTTGTTTATAAACAACCACCTGCACACTGATCGGCACTCACTATAATATGCCGAGTATTCATACATTTCACGATATTATACAGTCGATAATACGATCGCACATCGTTGTACAACACTTGAACCTATATAACTCAGATTACCTACATATAGGTACCCAAGTCGTGTGGGATAATGTTATTGTGTTTTATACTATGCAGAATATTTATATTTCGATGCATAATATATCGACGATTTCCGCCGCACCCTTGTAAAAATCATACTAACTTTGATTTAATGACCGTGGAATATTGGGCGAACTCCGGTCGAATTTTACAAGGATAGTTTCGGGACGTCAACAATAATATCGTGATCACATCCGACATGGCGAAATAATATATTATTGAAACATAACAACTACTTTTTGATAATATCACAATATTGATAAATGTCAGTATACCTATACAACACAACGTTATATATCGTATACATGCATACATTGACTGAACACCATTTGACAAATTGATATCAATTATTGTCCTTTGTTCGATTTTCATATTTACATTTTACACAATATTTTACTTACATTATTATTATTCACTGCGTCTCCGCGTTCGTTGCTACGCAGACCATCAGAAATTTAATTTAAAGGAAACCCGTTGTAAAAATATTTATTCCGTTATTAAACATTTTCTCATCTCTTTTCGTTCATTTTTTTCGAAAACGTTCTGACAATTTAATTTCGTTTGTCGAAGTGCTTTTTGACACACGATAATTTTGGTTTTTCCGTATACTTAGTGCTTATAGGCAGGGGCGGATCCAGGGTTGGGAAACTGTGGGTGAGGACATTTCAAGGGGCCACTTATTATTAAAACCAGATTGGAAATCTATACTTGTGTACTAGGTACCTATATAAAACAAAAAAAAATGTATTCATTCTGTATGACGTGTGTTTATTCGAGGGTCCAAGTGTCCAACTGCCCAATATCCGAAAAGAGGCCAATTCGATCAGCAAATATTAATTGTGGGTCAGCTGACCTCCTGAACCCCCGATGGCTGTAATCGTAAATGATAAGCATCGTAATGAAATGGACTAATATTTAAATCAACGTGCACTGTTCGCCTGAATCGAGCATCGCGTACTCTAGCGATTTCCAGTCTTACTTCCCGTTGATCGTGCGATGTCTTTTTTCTCTCGTGCTTGAGATGCGTAGACCGACCGTTCGCTTTTCTCTGGGGAGGCGAAAATTCGAGCATTTTATGTTATTATTTATACGGAACACAATAGGCCTTACACGGTGTCGTCGTGTCGCGGTCGCAGTAGGTACGCTGACGACGGACGTGAACCGATCGGATAGTTATGTTTTCTATGCAAATCATCAAAAACACTATAAATTTTATTTTGCGTCCGTCTCAGACTACTTGCTATGTGGTAATAGGTAGGTACTACTTTTAGATACCCATCGGTCAGATCGAGGAATTCATCAATATATAGCTATTTAAATTTTAAACCTTCTGCGGACAACGCAGACCACTGTGCAAAAAAACCACGCGCAAATCGGTTTAATAGTTGTTTACGGTCTACAGCGGACAGAAAAAACTCGGTTTTCATAAAAACAGACTCGCAGATACATCGACAAACGGTCTGTTTGACCCAGTGGGGTTATTCGGAGCACACGCCCCGTCCTGCCCTGCGAAACAGACATGGCATGTACGTAAGTCGTACCCATAAACGTCCTTTGATATCGACGACGACGTTCAAATCTCCTTCACCGGTAACCGCGAATAATACCGAGTCGATGCGGCAACACCGGAGGCACTAATAGAAGCACAATATCTATATAGACACTGCAGCGGTTAAAAACAACACCGAAACGATGCGCAAAAATGTATCGCATGTCGTCGGTTTGTAAACGAACCGACGACGGTGTTATAACGCCTATTATAACGATAATATCTATATAGTAGTTACGTACTTGAAATTTATACCGTTACAGACGACGGAAACTAAAACTAATACTTAGACTCTCAAGTCTTAGGTCGTCAAAGACACGATGTACGCAACACAATTTGTATGCGATTGTTTTGCCAAAGTTTTCCTAGGATTTTCCAAACCCATATATCGTTGTAGTATCACACTATAATATAGGTAAGTGTGTAAGGCTAACCGACCCATAACCTGTGAAAACATAATAAATTCTTATTTGTAAGATTTAACAGCCGCAGAGGCGTACGAAACTGTCTGGTCCTGCAGCGAGGAGCCTGTGAATTATAAAGGTAACTTTGTGTATATGCCTATATATACTGCCTTGGCTGGCTGCCCGGCGTGTAATCCTCTATAGAAACAGACGGAGTTTGTCGTCTATAGCTGGATGTATCGTATACACTCAGGGGCTCGAGGCTCGTAAAGTGGCTACTCGACAATATTATAGTACCATTGGTTCTAAATACAATTTATGATCGACGATATAGTACATATTATTATTGTTAATATTTGTTATTATTGTCATAGGTATGCGCTCGGTAACATTATATTTTGACTGTTATTATCAGACTATAATAGGTACCTCTCAGAAATGATTATTGTCATAGGTCTTGGATTTCAGAGCACGATTAATAACGAAAAACCGGCCAAGTGCGAGTCGGACTCGCGCACGAAGGGTTCCGTACCATCATGAGCTATAAACGTGTTGGCGACACTGCTTATATCATATATTCTAGGATTTTTTAGTATTTGTCGTTATAGCGGCAACAGAAATACATAATCTGTGAAAATTTCAACTTTCTAACTTTCGTGGTTCATGAGATACAGCATAGTACAGACGGACGGACGGACAGAGCCTTAGTAATAGGGTCCCGTTTTACCGCACGGAAAAGCATAAAATTGTTTGAAAAAAGCATGACCAAAAATGTACTTGAACTAGGAATAAAATTGAATAAAAAAAAAAAAGGATTAGCTACCATGTATTTTGCTAGATTTTCAACGAAAACAATAATAATCCAATGATAATTTAATCGGTTTCCCGGTTTTTAGGTTCCTTATTAATTGAATCAAAACTTTTTTTATACGGCTAAACTCAGTATACTTATAGCATAATAAACACATTGAAATGCCACAGCTGGAATAATTGCAAAGAAGCCGAAAAAAGCAAAAATTAATTGGTTTATTTCAAATCAGAATGACATAAAACGAATTTATGTATAACAATCAGATTTTTATCTCATATATAAAAAAGAAGCATAATATTGTGCTTCAAAATCCGAGCCCTACACTGGTTAATATACAGACCGAAATTCGTGGCCGGAATCTCGTCACACCGCACAACTCTATACAGGGTGATTTTTTAAACTTGCTCAGCCCCATTTTTTCCTTTTAATAGAATTCTTATTTTTAGCATTTTAAAGTTGACCTATAAATACCATATTTTTAAGTTTCTCATACTTTTTGTTAGTACCTACTATTTATGGAGTGTCATAAAATTTATGAAAACCCCCCCCAATAAAATTGTATCCAGATTTTGTGGGTAGTATCCGTTTTTTTTTTTATTGTTCCTTATTGGTAAGTAACTCAATTATTTTATTCTTCGGCTGCCAAGGGCAACCTATACTATGTCCAGCGAGAGAACACGTCTCAGATTTTGCATGTCCACCCCACACCCTGCCATCGATACCTGTTGACTATGGCAAGGTGTCACGTGGGAATGCTCAGAAGAACCAATTACCGTCGGTCTGCGGTGGGTTCTCTCGATGGACAGACGGTGACGTGAAATAAGTCGTGCAACGTAATAATAACAACAAAGTACAACAGGAAGACCTGACAAATGAATGAATTAAATTACTTTTCTTCTAAATTCCAATCAATAATACAATTTTTTTTTTTTTTTATATAGGTAGGTGTAATTTATTGACTCACGCGCTACACGTATAATATAAAATTTTATAATTTTTATTTTAGATTCTGAGCGGACCGATGAATGTGTCGATTTTACAATGATGCGGGTGTTATTTTTTTATTTGTGGCTATGACGTCTATGTAGATACACTAAGTAGTCGAAATAATGCTTCTCATTTTCAACTTCAGTATCTTGTTCGATGGGAAAGTGAATCTAGTCGGTGCATTGGGGAGGTTTTCAAAAGCACCGGGAGAAACGAAAAAAAATATAGGAAAAACGGGAATTTTTACGCAAAATCATAGAATTATTTCGAGTTAGAAATTCATAACAATTTTTATATTAAACTTTATACTACGTGTTTTTTTTTATCAAGTTTCGTACTTGATGAAATTTTCAAAATATTTTGATTCGTTTTGAGCTGTTTACGGACAATTTATATTAGTTTTGTCAATCAAATTTTATTTGTTGCGTCAAAAAGCGTGAAAATTGAATACAAGGCTTCTCATATATTGTTACTATAGCTGTTGAAAAATATTAAAAATACATAAACAAATTATTACGATTGCGTGGCGTCGTAGATAGGCAACTAAGGTTACACTAAACGTGACCAAATCAGGAATCAACAATACGTATTATGATTTATGATAGGCAGTGTGGGTCTTAGGGTGTGGGAAGGGGGTGCTTGGGAGTTGGTAGCTGAAGCACCCAGTTCCGCATAATCGAATATTTTTTTTTTATAATAAACTACTTAGATATTGCATGTATCACGCAGAACTAAACGTTTTCATTGCAGACTACTACCAAAAAATGTTTCATTTTTATAAAATATTATTCTCTATAATTTTTGTAATGAGCGATTTTACTCAAAAAATAAATTATTTTGAGTGAATGCATTTTGTCTATGTTTCATGTGGGCCAAGAAGAGAAAAAAAACAGCGTGCTGACATCTTCTTTACATCAAAACAAAGCATAGGTAAATGTACCTAATCGTGGAAAAATTTAACATTCAATTTCTTGACATTCGGCAAATTTAATTAAAAATACGAAATCTATTATAGGTATACCTAAGTTAACAACGCTAAAACGGATACAATGAATAATAGTTGGACAATATAAAAGGTATTCATAAATGAGCATGACACTAAAGGGGTATACTGGGGTTATATTAAACAGTTATATAACAATTAACTCTTTGAGGACATTTAATAATATTGATGGTTAACTACAGTAAATCCCTAACTATAGTGGGTATTAAACAACAGGTAATGTAGGTATTAATAAAGATATTATTGAATTGTTATTCAATACGGCTTAAAATTAAATTACCTACTACCTAGATAAATTAGTATATTTGTTAAATTGTATATTATAAATACATTTCACAATCTATATTCTATAATCAAATTGTTTATAATAAGTAACTGATTTTGAGAGGAAAGGTGGGTAAAAAGTTATCAGACTAAGTTGGCTACAGACGTTACACTTTTTAGGTGTTGTGACTTAACTCTAAAGTAAAGTCAAAATATTGTTAACTTTCATTGATTAAATATATACAATGTTTATGTAATCAATGTAACTTGTAAAGTAATGGATTTCATCTTGAATATTATGCAAAAAGGTTTTTGATTGTATGAATTATAAATTATTATTAAAAAAAATTGACAAGTCATAGGTGGAGTGTCAAAATATAATCTATTCAAATTTCAAAACCTTTTTTTAAATGATGCAATTCGAAGATCATTCATGTGAAACTCTAAATAAGTCTTTTGGATTAATTCCCCCCCTCCCCCCGCCCACACAAGGCAGTAGGCACTATATATTAGAAGACACATTATTTATGATTTTCTTAAAAATGAAAACTAATATTAATATGAAATTAATTAACTTAGATTTTGACACAGACACATTATTATCAAAACAAGCACTTGATAATAAGATATTAAATTATTATAATAATAGGTACTGGGTTTGTATAATAAATTAAAATTTAATTGAATTGTTTTGAATGACAATTTTGAAATGTTTTATGTAAAAATAATATAATCATTTATTCGTTAATAATATGTATTCCAAATGTGTATTATACTTAATGTATTCTAAAATGTACTAAATTTGAAAATGTGACATAAATAAAATTTAAGTTTAAACTTTAGTATTTCTTTAGTTGATAACAGTCTGTTCTATAGCATCCGATTTAGCATACAAGGGGTGGCTACATTATTGTAAGAAATATTATTATCTTGTAAAAATGATTTTGTTATATTAATTTTATTATTAATATTAATATATCAATAAGTATATAACTTGGAATTCTAACACTTCTGAGTGTATATCATATCAATTTCAACAAATATGTAAAATTAGCTCCCAAATCATAATTTTTTATAAGGACTATTTCTTATATTTAACAATTTATGATTAATAAAACCAGCAATCATTATACAATTCTTTGAAATTCATAAGTAATGTATTATTTTAAAATCTTACAGATATAAAATAAAGATTTATAATATAAAAACATTCAATATTTATTTAACAATATATTATACTTAAATTCTAACATAACAAAAATATATTACGTATGTGCTTCCGTATTAAAAAAAAAAAGTTTTACATTAAACAAAGTAGACAGGATTCATAAACATAAAAATATTAACACAAATATCTTTTATAAAAACTAAAATTCTTTGTTCTTACTAGTTACAATTTTACTTCCTTATTAGTTATTACTACTAATATATTCAAAAATTATTAGACTAGTAAACAGAACATTAAAATATATTTGTTTTATAAAAAAAGTTGTGTAAAAATATGAGATTCTTTTAAATTTAAACTAATAAGTTAAATAAAAATGAAATGTATCTAATTAAAAAATATTAATTTCTCAAAGCAATTAATACAAATTATAATCATAAAATAAAACTGTAATACTTAGCAACTATTTAAAACATAACAATCTTAAAAATTTTATGTGTAATGCCAGATACTAATATTGTATGCAAACTTATACACCTTAGTTTATGTTAATGTAAAAGTTAAAACAATTAGAATATTTTAATTATGTTTCTATAATTTGATTTGGTATTAATATCACATTTTAGTAGGCACATTGTCAAGCAATATATAGACATGATGTTTGTATCTTATTATAATATACTAAATATACTCAGAC
This sequence comes from Sitobion miscanthi, assembly GCA_008086715.1. Lineage (NCBI taxonomy): Eukaryota > Metazoa > Arthropoda > Insecta > Hemiptera > Aphididae > Sitobion > Sitobion miscanthi. The sequence goes on from CM017799.1 coordinate 4,911,032, forward strand.
TCTAGTCAACGATAGGTGAGGTTTAAATTATCATCCACCACTAATGATACACCTGCTAGATCCCAAACTGCTGTAAGATGGAATGTCATGTTACTCAACACGACTAAATACTCAAAGAGAGCAAAAAATGTATATACTGAAATTATATACAAGTCAATAAGTAAATACAATATATTGATATGTGTACAATGTACACAGGAAAAGTATTTTTATTTAAGTACAAACCACCAGATTCACAGTATGCATTATGTCGTAAAAAGCAATAGCCAGCAATCGCAAAACTGGTCATATTGAATACCGTAAAACATATTTTGTATTTTAATGACCGAATTTCTAATTTTGTCATAACTGTTTTAGTAATACGTCCTTTTTTCAATAATATAGAAGAAATAAGCATATTAAGTTCAGAAGCACAGATAAACGTGACAAAACTTTTTTCATGAATACCTTAAAACAATACAAAAAGTTCATATTAATTATGAAGTATCTCATATATAAGTTAACACTTAAATTTATATATAAATTTATAACTTATAAGTTATTAATTATTACTTTTTATTGTAATAAACATGTCTTATAAAGTTATATCATATCTTAAATATTTTACTATTAAATCATATAATTCATTCTTATCTCTTTCTTAATTAGAAAAAAAATGTAATCCAATATATTTTAAAGAAAAGATTAAAATGAAATATTGAAAAAAAAAATGCTGGCAATATATTTGATTCAATTGCAACCAAAACATCAAACCAGCCACCAAGGAATAAATCTATAATTATATTGATTTAATAACTCACTTTTACATTAAGCTCAATTGATAATGATAAATTACTAACAAAAGTCCCAAGGTATATTTAAAGGTAAAGTAGTAAGGTATTAATTTAAATTAGTATTGAAAATACTAAGAATGTACGTAAATTAATAAAATATACAGCCAATAATATGGAAGTTTTTTATATACTACCTATTAGAAACTGTCCACACAATGGTATAATATATTATATTGGATTTATCACTATTATAAGACATATTAAAATGTAATTGCAATGTTAAACTGTCAGATCTTCCTAATATACCTTATATGTATAAGAAGTTAATTACAATTAAAATCAAAACTAATTTAACAAAAGGAATGTATAATTAATATGAATTATTGGGTTTCTTTATATTCTATAAAAATATGAAACAGTAAGAAATGATTAATGTAAAAAGAAATAGTAATAATTTTAAAATTATAAATAATAGGGTACAAATTACATTACCACAATGGATATTCATTAAAAAGAGATGAAAACACTATGCTTAGCATAATATTATTATTAATGTCTTAAGAATAATATATTGTGAGTATTATACACATCTAAAACACTTATTGTGATAAGACAAATTCTATAGGATTAATGTAATTTAATTTATATTTGGTTATCTTTTGGTCATATTATGTTTGTGATTGACTTATCATATAAAAATGAAAATAAAATAGAAAATTTTATACAATTTACATTTGAATTATTTAACAATACACAGTATTTTGATAAATCCGATGGCCATATATAAATTTAAGAATGAAAAACGAATTCAACTGTTAAAAGTTTACCAGCCAGAAAAAAATGGGAAAAATTCGATTAAAACCAAAACAAAAATTTTTTTTTTTTGTCAAGGATTTAAAAGTAAATATCTAGTTTGTCACTTTATAATACTCACTGTAATAATCCGATGATGTAAATATTGATAATACAACTAGTGAGCATACTTCAACAGTAGTTAAAAATCTTAATAATACCACACACCAATGTAATGATGGTTTAATTATACTAGTGTAGTATTGGTAATATATAGCAACCACAATAAGTCTTATAGGACTATGAGCGATTATAACTAAAGTCCAAATAAATCTTTGTACCGGATAGTTTCCCACAGCAGTTGATATTGTAGGCAAATAATTTTTGACCTAAACATTTTAAAATTTAGCTACTTAACAAATTAAGAAAATATAAATCTCAATAAACATACTCGGTAGCCACAATGTGTTGATGTAGCATCGTCCAATTTGAAAAGTATAGTCCACAAAACACAAAACACAAAGGTAGCCAATACACTAAGTAAAGTGATAATTGACAGCCAATACACTTTGATTTGAAATAAATACCGCTTGTCTGGTTTTTCTGGGCACGATACTGAATAATTTTGAATCATGCTTGAAATTCGTCGTAAATCATTCATACTACAAAATAAAGTTAAAAAATTATTAACAAAAATATAATAATATCTTATAGAAACCTGAACTCTTTTTAAGTATCAGTTAAGAAACTAATTGACTTTCTTTAAAGATATTTACAGTACAAATTAGTAATTACTTTTTAAAATACATAGATACATATCAACAGGCAAAAAGTAGAACTTTATGGTACCTATATTACATATTTTATTGATAGATGGAAATCTTAATTTTTAAATAGTATGTAAGTAACGCACGGTGTTTAAGGATTTTAGTTTGTCAAGTAACGAAATATACCTAGGTAGTTGACCCAAAAAAAAACTTTTATATTCCATAAAGAAGCTTATACAAATGTAAAGGTATATAAAACAATCTTTAACAATTGAAAAAGCCACACCCATTTTCAATATACCACATATTTTCAATTAAATCAATTATTCTATTAGACATAATATTATTTAACCAAAAATGATGGTTATTTGAATAAGTGCTATATTACAATAAGTAATTTCAGTATAGATACAGTATTTTGTCAAAAATCAAATAATTTAATTATAAAATATACATAACCATAGGAAATAAATAATACGTATGCAATTATGGTAAGCACAAAAAATAGAAATTTATCTTAATGCACTGCGGATACGCAGTTAAATTTATATAAATTATTTTCTAATTCATAATTCAGTGAAATCTATGCGAGGGTACGCATATAAACAATTTTAAACATTCTATTAACATAAAATATAAACGGGTAGGTGACTTACTTATATCAATGGTAAATCTATTATGCTTAAGCTTAATTAAATGAATTGCACGACGTTTAGAACGATTAGTGAATTTCAAGTGTTTCAACATTTCGGTTTTTATAGACATCTCAAAAATTTAAGCGGCAAACGGTATCAATAAGGAACACATAATAAAATCAATTTACGGCAATAAAAATATAAAATATTTAAGGAACTTAGGTAGGAGCGTATTATTATACTATTATATTGTTATTATTATTATCATTTTTTTTAACGGATCGACTTTTATTATTTTTATTATTATGTCATTGATAGCGATAAGTGTTACCATAAGAGCGAACCAGAAATATTTGCTTATAAATACTTTGAGTATCGTGACATGTTGATATTTATATTATTAATATTATTATTCAATTAATAAAATAATATTATGTAGGTATTATGTTTAGAATAAAATAAAAATCAGAATATTAGAATGTATATAAACTCAAAATATTGTCGAATTAAATAGGTGTACGGACGTACGGTGTACCTAATCCCAATAATGCACAAATGTTTTTAAAATAATATACCTAGTTATTAGATTATAATAATATTATTATACTTTAATACTTACAAGTCACGTGGCTATTATTGGTTAGCTAAATGTATAATATTGTATAAAATAGTAACGCATGAGTTACAAGTAACAAGTTACAACTATTAGTTTCAGCCTTCGTGATTTCGTATAACGTATTACCACAGTATTACATACCTACTACTGTGACAAAGAACTTTGTTTCAATAGTTCTTCGTAACACTGCAAACTATCACGATGGCTGATGCAATTTTTACGACAAATTATTATTCAACTTTATATGAGAAATGTGATCTAACATAGTTGATATAATTATAATTACTAAAATAATATATTTTAACATCAGTATCAATATTTAATTAAAGTCATAAAATATAAGAAGCAAGACGAACCAAACATTTCAATTATGATATCGAATTATTTTCAGTAATTTAAATTCAAATGTCAATCGCTGACGACTAATCGAATACTCTATAAAAGGTTAGGTTAGTATTATATTGTACGCACTATTAGCAATATGTAAATTATCGTAAATTGTGAATACATTTTATTTTATTAATACTTTAACAGAACAGATTTACCACAGCTATTGCCTATTTGCCTCGAAATGGTACTATAACTAATTGAACTAATTGTAATAGGTACCTACCTAAGTAAAAATAGCTAGTATATTGTACAGGCGTATAGATTTAACTAGCACCTACATGGCAACACGCCAACACGCGTATACAGTATACTAGACGTTATTACCTATGAGTTACGAATCGCGAAGAGAAAAATGGCTCTTAGTTTGTCTTTTGTATTTGCTCTATTATAATTAATTTATATACCTACTAAATAAAACTATAAAAATGTTCTCCGCGATAACTCAAAAACCAAAAATTATCGATTTTATATTGTTAACATATTATTTTTTTTAAATATATGGTAACAATTGTAAATAAATAATAATAATAATTATTATAATTCTATTCTATTATAATTATTATAATTCTTTATAATAATAACAATTCTTACAATTAATGTAAATAACAGCATTCTGCATTACACCAAACGAGAAATAAATATTTAAGCCATGCGGAGAATCACTATAGTTTCGCCGTTCACGCCGCCACCACTGTGCTAAGTTATCTGACAATGGCGTCATGCAATCAATGAGCGAAAATAATAAAAAATATTATTCCAACATTATATTACAGCTAATAGTTAGATATCAATACCAAATGATTCAATTTAAATATTAGTAATTGTCTTCAAATTGTAAATGATAAGTGACTATAAAGATTGCCTTTAATATTTGACACCAATTGTTTATCAATAATATATTATTTGTAATATGCATTTAAGAAAATAATCATAGCATGGACAATATGTATGATAAATCATATAAACACATATGGATTTATGAAATAATATCATTTTTTTCTATAAAAATTGTGACTCGTGGGCCTGACTGGTGATTTATTAATTTTGGGTCATTAAAACATATTAAATTTACTTCCGGGTAATAATATCATAAAATATGTTAATATAACATATAAAACAATAAAATCCTGTATACGCTACTGGACCGTAGGTATATACTATACTATAAATTATAAGACATAACAATTATTTTCATTGTGTGCGAATAAGTTGTAAAAAAGGCAAATGTGCGCAAATGAGTCGTAGCCGAATATGATAATGGTTAGACATAGGCATAATAATAATAGGTAGTTAAAATTATTGAAGGAGGTTAATTTTTACTTAACACATAATTTTAAAACTCGGAATAATAATATGTTCTGTCATTTTAATAAATGTTATAGTTATAGTCACCAAAACTATCCAAACCTCCATCTATATAATGTTACCTAGCCAAAAACTAACTTATTATAGAATTTAGGTAGGTAAATAAAATATATAATTATTATGATAGTACACATGAGTGTATTTTGCATTTTTATTAAAATTATCTTGCCAATTGGACAAAATTATGACGTACACAATTATTTTTACACTTTACTGTAGGTATAGCGTCTATATATCCATTGTCACCTCGATTGTCACAAAATTCTAAATAAGGTATAAATACGCAAAGCACCAAACAAATAAAATAAATATAAGCTACAATTTACATATTATACTATAATATACCTATTGGCTATTATATTTTGTTATGTAAAACCACTATTACAACTTATTACTTTGATATTATTATTGTATTCAAATTGGATACCATGAAATCGAATCTTTAACTACAACATACATTTGTACAAGAAAATGTATAACGAACACATTTTGTCTTATATAAAGATATAATTACATTTTTTATCAATGGATTTTAACTATCCATCTAGATATATTTAATAATACACCTAACCATTATATATATTATACTTAAAATATAATTTATAAGCTAAATAAAGTATATTTATACATTTTTAAAAATAATGTTCTTAATTGGTTTGTTATATACTATATTAGACTAACTTTAAGATAATATTAAAACTACTTTTTTAAATTTTCTATAACTATTAACTATAGTACCCAATTTATATTTATTCATGATATAACTGACGATTATGTTTGGATAAATTGAAATATATCTTCTGTTTCTACATATTATGGTTTTTATAATAATTAATAATAATCTATGTAACTATTAATTTGTTATATCTTATTTTATTTCGGAATTATAAATAAGTAGTGAATGTTACCCACTCGCTATGTTCCTCCATCACCATGATTTTTTTAATCCGACTATTCAATATAGATTGGTTTCTTACAACTCAAAGCTTGATAGTTGATAGGTACTAACATTTATCTAGAACATAAAGGTTGATTTTAGTCTTAACTAAGTACTACAATACTACGTACTAGGTATCTATACAATTAAATGAGTTCAAAACTGTTAGTAGGTACCTGTAGTCTTTCTGAGAATGTCACGTCATAATATTCTTTCATAAATTTACATTGAAATTAAACAAATTGTATTATGGTTAAAATATTTAATATTGGTAGTTAACTACATAGTACAAATGGAGACCATTGTAAGAACCATTCTTCTGTTTTTCATATACATATCTGATACTTACACGACCAGACGAGCTGATTAGAATGCTTGTATAACAGATAGTAATGTAATATGATAATATGTTGTATTATACTGATAGAATAGGTTAGATAAGTAGCTTAAAAAATAAAATAAAATACAAGTGCGTCTTATATAAAAAATAATAATCACACGTAGAACACGTCATAATATAATAATACTAGATACCAGTGTACCACTACCTATTTAACCTATAATAGGTATGCCTATATCATAATAATTAAATAATCGCCATGTAACAGTATACCTACTATGAAACTTTAACTATATTAGAGTTTACCTTTACCTAATGGGAAGGAATAAGAATTTAATGTCAGGCGTTGTCATTAAACACATTTCTTTAGTAAAGTTGTAATCGTAATATTATTATCCGTATCGATGAATTGACCTATTTTTGACCTATTTTTCAACAATCTTTTTTACTCCGAATTCATGTATTTTGGTTTACCTTTAAACCTTCACTTTCTGATACTGCGGCTATTGTCTAGTATAAGTTACAACTATAATAAGTTATAAGTACCTATACTATAATATTATGTATTTAATAATAAATAATTAATGCACAAAATTATATAATGCAGTAGCTAGTATATAGGTATACTTATTACTCATGATACATTTTATAATAGTAGGATATTATTATTATTATTATTTTAAGACAAATTACCAAACTGGAAGTTTCCACAGTACTGGAGGTAATTTCCTTCATGCTTGTGGATTAAAGTAGCATACATATTATTGGTCAAACGACAAAATATTATGACAAATAAAATTTAATACACACCATTAATTATTATTATAATATACTTAATAGAAATTAATAAGAGCACATATGTTAAGAAATCGAGTTAATAGCCACTAAATACGAACTAATTTAATTTAAAACATAATATAGGTAATTAGGTAAGGTATATTACAACTATATTATATTAATATTACAACCCACAGGTCATATATCATGTAACCTGTAACCACTAGTATAAACTCAGAGATAACTTACTAATTGGAACAAAATAAGAAAAAATCAGTTAAAAAAAATACGACCAAGTATTTAGAAAGATTAGTACCTACCAACAACTCACGTAATATATTATTTTTGTCACGTTATGAACTCCTAGAAAAAATACTACAGTATACAAATGCTCAAAATTTGCAAGAAAATTTAAATATCGTAAAAAAGCCAATGTAAAAACCGATAACATTCCTACTTTTAACTTTTAGTTTGATAATAGTCAATAGGTAAATTCACTGTAATGTTAAAGCTGCGCAGAGTCGGTTTGTCCCGCCCGGGTGCCCAAACCAAAAGACAACAATTTGCAAATGCCCTTATTATTTTTTTTAAACTAAATTAAGTTTTTTCATCCGATTCTGAATATTACGTTTTTAATAACGAAACAGTGGTGTAAATAGAAACAAAATCAGGAATGTTATTATTTCGACGTCCCCATGGTCGAATATCTGTGTTGTTAATATGAAACCTTCACTAAACTGAATACTCATTGCTACATTAGTACGAAATTCAATGAACTCTAAACCCGGGGGTCGGCAATTAAATTCTACGGCGGTCCAGATAATTTGAAAACAAATTTTCGAGGGCCAGAAGAAACTTAAATATTAGTTAATATAATGTGTTTATTTTTGTGTTAAATATAGGTACAGTTTAAGATACAACATATTAACATAAAGGCATAGTATGTGGTTTTCCAGAAGTAAGAGAAAAATTGTGGCAAATTTACTTCCATTTTTACTCATTTGTTTTTTAATTGAAATAATATTTAAGTTAAAAATATACAAAAAGAGTTTTTCTAAGTTAACACTAACAATTTTGTTCTCTTAGTTTTTAAAAATCTCAATTATTGTTTCTATTTACCCTTTAGTTGGTAAAATAGAAAAATACACCAAAAAACCATAAATGTTTCTATTGACACCAACTGTCGGGTCAATATAAACAGAGCACTTAAGGGGATTCGATACCGTGATTTTCTGTTTGTGTCTAATACACACGCGACATAGGATTTTAGATTGGTTCTTTGCCTTACATACCAATTGATCTAATGAAGAAGTAAGAATTCTAAAAACAGATTTGAATTTTGTCGTCAAGTCTACTTAAAATAGACTTTCCCACATTTTTAATTTTTTGATTTAAACTTCTCCAAAAATTAAAATACGACAATTCTTAAATACTCTTTTTTAATATGAAATTTTTAGGAATTTGGGGGATAATATCAAACATGTGGGAAAGTTGATTTCAAGTAGACTTGACGATAAATTAAAATATGTTTTCAGAATTCTTATCGCTTCAATAGATCAATTGGAATGTTTGGTAAAAAACACGTCTAAAATATTATGTCACGAGTGTGTTAAACAAAAACAGAAAATCACGGTATCGAATCTCCTTAAATAAATATATAATACTATTTATTAAAAATAAAGATAAATTGAAATAACAGATTTAAAGTACCTTTCGGTAAGACCAGTATTTTGATATACCAATGATCTGTAGCCCAAAATGCAGCCCAAATAAAAAAGTTTTTATGATACTTCAAAGTAAAAAAGTGTTTCTATTCACCAGGGTTCACTTAATGTATTTGATCAGATTTAATCTTATCTGATGACAAACTAAATAGTTGTAGATTGTAATAGGTACATAATATCAATTAAATCCTACATTGATTTATAATTCAATAACTACCTATGGCACCTACCTATACAAAATGTCAAAATATAAAATAAAATATTTATCTAGGTCGAAAATGTATCTTACAGTCCTGTCCGACGTCGTACTATATTAACTATATTATATAACATGTAGCAAATTAAGTAGGTACTTCCTTAAGGAGTATGTAGTGATGGGAAAATTACTTTTGAAAAGTAACCTATAGTTATTAGTTATCTAAAATAATTTTAAAATTACTTCATTACGAAAATTATAGTAAAATTATTTTATTGCGCAAAATATCCTATTTTTCATAATATCGTATAATTTAAGTTTAACACAGAAAAATTGACAAACATTATTGCTTACACAAGTTCTAGGACACTGCAGATTTCACGCCATTACTCCAACATTGTGTATTAATATTTTATGCATATAGTAGGTATATTTTGTATGGTATAATTTATGAAAATCGGTCACTCCACGTCAGTCACCACTACATCAAACTACACTCCGCAGTCCACGGAAAAGGTAAACCGTAAAAAACGTACTGTCGAAACACATAACATTTTATGGAAAACAATGTCACACCGAACAAACACGACAATAATATCAATATAATAGCAGCTGTGGTCTGCGGTAAGCTGTGCGCGGCTTGTCGGTGCTCGTATTATACTCTGACGGCTGGTCTGTCTACGGTTGGTTCGTGGTCATCGTATGAAACCATATTGTTTGAAACCGACATCGGTAATCAGTATAACTACTATAACTACAGAATCACGTGTTGACGTATATAATTATGCCATCCCACATTTTTAATTTTTGTTCACGTTTAATTATTTAAATCACATTACCTACCCATTAAACATACTGTAAAACGCGAGGTACGAGGTGGTTGGGTAAAACTCGCCCGGCCCCGGGGCTTTTTTTTTGTTGGGGGTGGGGGGAAAAAGTACAAAAAACACAACATTTTGCTACAAAATTGGCTAAACACAGTGCAGAACAAAGGCCACCTCTGCCCCCCCCCTGGATCTGCCACTGCCCGGCCATAAATCTTCCCCTGGTATAGGCAAACCTAAATGGTCAAAATGTGAAATGTATTAGCGAAACTGTTGTAATAATAATTATTAGTTAGTAAATATATTAAAATACGTAATAAAATAAAATAATACATATACATATACTATAATAGGTAAATATTTGTAATGGTATACAGTAAAATATGGTACAAACGATCTAAGATTATTTTGCTCAAAGTGGTAACAATGCATGATACTATATTATCACTTAAACTAAAATTCATAATCCCGCCTCTCAGAGACAAGCGTGCTGTGATTAAAGATAACTTGATATTCAATACAGTCTTTAGTTTTTACTTTTTAGTCAGTTTGTTGTAGAGTTGTAGATGCAACTTCATTTGTACTTACTATTTACATAAGTCACACTTAGTGTATATTATTTAATATTATTTATTAATTTTTATACCCAACACTCAGCAGTCAATACCTACTCATATTCTCGATTAAAGATATACCATATTATATCTTTAATCGTGCTCATAACTCATAATTCATGTATCATGATTCACATTGATACAATATCACAATAATTAATTATAAATCATTGAAAAGGCTAAAGGTTTGATGTCACATCATTAAACAATTTGACGATGCTGATAAAAAAGTAAAAACTGTCAATTTTCCAGTGAATCGGTTATGAAGATATACTGAAAATATTTTAAATAATCCAAAGGGTTATTAGAAGGTACCCTTCGATGGTTACTTTGTAGTAAATTACCAATGTAGTTGGTTTTTTAATATGTTTTGTTAGGATTTGTTTTATATAAAAGAAGAAACATCGATACACAAAATGGAAATCTCTGACCAAATATTTTCTTTAAGTCAATCAGACATGTGTCGACTCTGTGGATTAAGTAACTCCTCAAGGTTCCTGATATATAAAAAAGTAGATGCTGCTGAATTGACTATTGCAGATTTAATTAACCGCTATTTGCCTATTCAAGTAAGTATGAAATATAATACATCTAAATTTATGACTAGAATTTTAGATTATTCAACAAATCGATCTTATACAAATATAAATATAATTTTAACTAACATAAATTATGTATAATTTTTAGTAAAATTATGGGGCCGGTGCCGGTTTTTAAAATTTTCCGCTGTCCTTTACAATTTGAAAATTATATTTTATATTTTAGTTGCCACCTTTATTATAATACTTTTCCACTTATCTACTGCATGATATTTATTTAGGGGACGTGGTGATGCATTTTAAAGAAACAAATGATTCCACAGGAAAAATTCTTAGGCCTTATAAAATAGTTGGATTTTGATAACAATTTTTTTATCTGAAAGAAGAAGATTTCCTAAAGGCAACAATGAACTCCGATTTTTATTTGTATTATTTAAATAATGGTATAAAACAATTTGAAAAAAAAGCTTAAAATTTTCTTATTTTTAAATACATATTTGAGATAAAAATATTGAAAAATGGAGTTCAATGCGACCTGTAGAATATTACCCTCTATTAGTTAAAAAATAATTATCAAATTTGATTGATTCTACAGAAAAGGATCATTATTCTCTTTGAGGATATTTTTGGGGACAATATTAAATTAGAATCGGGCGCCCTCATCAAAATCATATAGGTAATACCGCTATGCTGTTATTTTATTTGAAAATTGGGTGGCTTTTATTATTAAGACATCAAGCTTCTAACCCTCATTTAAGATTATTATTCCACTATTTTATAGATTGTTTAGCAAAAATAAAAATAAAAATAATAATTATCTAATTTTAATTTTTAATTTATTTGTGTATATAACAGGTTTCTGATGATGACGAATACCCAAGAACTATATGTTCAAACTGTAAATGTCAGTTGGATATGTTAGTGAAATTTATTGATGATTTGTTAGATGGTCAAATGTTTCTCAAAAATGTTTATAAAATGTACAAGTCTAAACAGCTTTCTTCAGCGGAATATATACCTCTGGTTGATGAAAGAACTACTAATTTCAAGAATAATATAAACACTAAAAGTAATGATTTGGAATTTGTATGTGAGACTTGTGGCTTAACATTAGCAGACAAAAATGAATTAAAGGCACATTTGAAAAATCATCATGGTAATTAAAAGGGGTTAAATTTTAAATTAGATAATATTGAATATATACAGTTGGCAATTATCTCTTTATAGTTACAGAAGAACAACCAAGCCAGAGTGGTACTTCAACAATTAAAGTTGCTGAAAGATTTTCATGTAAACATTGCAAGAAAACATTTGCCCAAAAAAATGGACTTAATACTCATTTAAAAACACATAAAGGTAAATAGTTTAATTGTAGCCTGTATTATGGGCTATGGATTTTACGAATTCATTATCACAAATAGATAGAATAGGAACATAGTTTCGACTTGACACAATGTATAAGCTGTAAACCAAGTATCATTTAATAGCTTTTAAGTTAATTGATAGTTTTGACCTTACACAATATATAAGCTGTGATCCAAGTATCATTAATAAGCTTTTTAGCTAAGTAACAAATTTGCGGATTCCTAGACTTCCAGAAAACTATAATTGGGCCATTGATCAATTTTAAGTCAATCATTATTCATAACGCACGTGCCACCATTAAACTGCTACTCACATTCTTACAAAGACAACAAGATCTGCAAAACCACGGGCCGGGTCCAAGACAATAGAACTAGAAACTACTTATAACTTACAATGTAGCCCAGAGTACAGCAGGACCAGATGTATAATAACCGTTGAGACCCGATCACCTTCACGCCACTCATACAGAGACAACTTGTACACTTTTATAAGTTTTAATTAATTCAAAATAGAAATAAACTATCATTACAATTACTGTTGGATTTGTTTTCAAACATTTATTCAAAAAAACCACCAATATCTGGATCACTGGCAGGCCGCATACACCAGTTGTTTAAATATAATTTAATTGTTAATAATAAATACAGGCTACACTTCTGCTAATAGCAATAGCCAATAGATCATTCTGTTCTATAGTTAAATATTAAGCTATAATTAACTGTGAATTATTGAATTTATTTGAATTTATACATAATATTATTTTTTATTTTTTTAGGTGATAAAAAGTATGTATGTCAAGTATGTAAGAAAAGCTATTATCAAAATGGTAACCTACAAGAACACATGCGCATACATACTGGAGAAAAACCTTTCAGTTGTGAATATTGTTCAGTATCATTTAGAACATCATCTCAGGTTTATATATTTATAACAGATTTATTTATTTTTGTTTTATTGTCTAATTTAAGATTATATTTATAGTTGAAAACTCACATTCGATGTCATAGTGGTGCTAAACCTTACAAGTGTTCAATGTGTGAACGATCATTCCCACATAATAATACTTTGAAAATTCATTTAAGGCGTCATTTCAATGATCGACAGTACAACTGTGAATATTGTTCGAAAAAATTTTTTGACCATACATCGCTGGTCAGACATTCTCGTACACATACAGGTGATTATTTTGTTTTTTGAAAACATCTTGTTTATTATTTATTTTTACTTTACAACTGAAAATTATATAAAACCATACTAATTAAATTTTTTAGGCGAAAAACCTTATTACTGTGATGTGTGTAACAAGGATTTTGCAACAGTCACAAATTTTAACAAACATAGAAAAGTAAAGTATAATATTAGTATATTTTCTATCCTTAACCTAAGTTAAATTAAATTTTAACAATAAAGGCATTAAGTAATGGAACAAAATTTGTTTTATTTTTAAAATAAAAACTTTTAGAATTTTAAAGATAAATTAATAATTTATTTAAGTTTTAAAAAAAATCCTTTTGGCAAATTTAAATTAACTATACGTTTTAATTTTGCGAATTGATCTATTAATGTACTCAAAACATGCCTAAAAATATTGAAATATGTATGAACAATTGATGTGGTTATATTTAGAATGTTGAAAAATATTTTGCTTGAAACTGTACAATTTGTACAATTAACTAATATACAATTATCTAAAAAAAAAATATGCAAAATATACATATCTATACTAGCTTAATTATATTGTCATAATTTGTTATAGGTACATATGAAAGATAAAAATTCTACAGTATGGGAGCTGACTACAAAATTCCAAAAAGGCAGTTCAGAAATTGATTATATAAATGCTACAATAATTAACGATAATGATTTACAGCCATGTGATAGAACAGAGGATTTATTTTTAATTTCCAATCAAGTCAAGGTGTGTTACAACTATTTGTTATAAAAATTAATAATTATTTATTGTCTATTAACAAAAATTATGTTCCAGGATCTCAACTCTGATATGCCATCCAATAGTGTTAATAATTTGGATGATCTATTAAACGTCAACACTTCCTTCACATCTCTGAATTCTATTAGCTTAATGAATCTATTTTAGAGTTAGCTGAAAACATTGTACCTTAGAACTTGGTATGATGATATTATGTTTCATATTTGTATGAGCTAAATTAACAATTTTTGTACTATAAGATATCACTAACTTACAAAATTACGATGCTACCATTGATAAGACTGATAATCAATGATGACTATAGATTGTATCGGGTACATAAAACTGTATTTTATTATTCTTATTTTAATATATTATATTTATTTCTCTTTGATTCTAAATGTTAAGGTTTTATTTTTATAATTAACTATAACTAATCAGTATATCTACTATGAGTAAACATGAACATTTTTAAATTTATATTTTGTGCACATGTTTCTTTTAACTATTATTTTGTCTGTGATAAAAATGTAATAAGATAATGTAATTGTTTCAACTTGCAATCAAATATACTTAATATTTTATTCCAACAATTTGTAATGATCAGTACCATGTTCAAGTTCCTACTATTTATCTAATTTATATAATATATTATAATAATACACATCAAGTGATCCATTTAACATAAGACACTCATTATTTCATAAACTATTAATGCTTTTGAAAATATTTGATTTTATTGATTACTTACTTTACCAAAACTAAAATATTATTTTTTAAAGCCGAAACAGTGAAATATAAAATATTACTAGATTAATTTTGTAGTGTAAAAACTAACTTTGATACATAAATACATAATTTATTATAATACTATTTTGCAACCCGCAATAATTTAATAAAAATATCCTACAAGTTATAATGAATTATTACTATAGTACCTATAAATTAATTAATTTTCTCTCCAACTCAAAGGTTTTGATACTTAACTTTTTTTATTCCATTAAATGCAGATCAATCAAATGTTTATAAATTATAATTATTCTAATATCACATTAAACCATAAAAAACAAATAAATAAAAAAATCTTATTTAAAGATATTATAATTATATTTAGAAAACAAAAAAACATAAA
The DNA here is from genome assembly GCA_008086715.1 of Sitobion miscanthi. Classification (NCBI taxonomy): domain Eukaryota; kingdom Metazoa; phylum Arthropoda; class Insecta; order Hemiptera; family Aphididae; genus Sitobion; species Sitobion miscanthi. The sequence continues at coordinate 4,926,748 of CM017799.1, forward strand.
ATATCACATAAAAATACTTGATGCAACGTAGGTAACTATCGGAACTTACGAATAATACATTAAATACTACTAATAACAAAACATATTTATCTGCTATGGGCTAATGAACAGTAGGTATTAACGCAATTTACATTGATAATAAATAACTTGAAAACACATACATAATATGCCTAAATCACAACATAAGTATACAACAAACACAAGAAAAATCTTCAATAATTATAGTGGAATTATAAAGGTTATAAATAATTATAATATCCGTAAACTTTGTGTACCAGATACGAGCTTATAGCTCAGTTGTTATACATTTCACTTCTGCTATATTCAGAAGATAAAAGGCATTATGATGATTTTAAATCATTAATGATTTAGCCAGATGGTATGTTAGATAGATTGGCGGACTGCGCTAGAGTTGTAGGAAACTAGGAACTATCCTTTGAGGGGTACCTAAATTGTTTAGTTAGAGTTTTTTGTGTGATCAGAGGAAAGTCTGTCAGGTACTTGGATTTGTGGTTTCTCGTTACTCGTTAATGTGGTTGTTTGTTTTTAGACCATTGATTGAAATTTCCGGAATTTTTTAAAGTCTTTATGAACTTTCAACTTGACATCCTTTATAGTTAGTTGGATGAGGCGCATAATATGAAGCGGGTTCAAACCAAAAACACATATTACTATATTATAACAAAATAACATTTATATAATTAATTACCATATAATTACTCGGGCTAGTACAGTAGTACCATTGATAAAAATATATACATAGACGGTAGTTCAATGACTCAATGACCACGACTTACGCGTACCTATTGTTCTGGTATTATAGATAATTGAAATTAAAAAAAAATTATTAATTTGCCTATATAATGCCCCTTAAATTAGAGCCGTGTGAAATAATCTTAATTAATATTTGTAAACAAAATGATAAATAAATAAATAAACAACCGTTTGCCAACCCAATGGATAGTTTTGTAAAAGACAGTTCGAACATTATAAAAATGTTTATATGTAACATTGATTTCGTAGAGGAAGAATGGGTAAAGTTCGATGAATTTTTTTACACTGATTTTTTTAATCAAACAAGTCATAAAATAATATACCATTGTACCAATATCAACTATAACCTCTTGAATGTAATGTTTATTTTTATATTCAGAGAACTTATATTATTGTGGAATAAAAATATAAAATATAACTAAACATAAATGCGAGGGCTAAAGCATTCATAATTATCCAAATTGAAATCGATTTATCGCATTAACGTTCAGTCGTGTATCATATATTTTTTTTCCCTATAATCGTGCAATGGATATAAAACCATCAGTATGTTATAATATATTAATACAACAGTCTGAAATATTGATTTGAAAAAATACGTGTAAGTAGTTGAGAATAACCAAGAAAATGTAAAAGTTATAAAATAAATCATTATAGTTTAGCCAAAATGCATTTAATGTAGGTATCTATATTAATTTTTTTTATATTATATTAAAATGTTAATTCGAGTGTGCTTTGAACGAATTTTAAAAATGTAAAGGAAAAAAAATAGAAAACAGTATTTCTAGAATACAAATAAAGGTAATTAGTACACCGCAGTTACTTATATAGTATTGCAAGAAGAAACAATTTAAACTCAATGTGTACGTATTGCGGGCTGATTATTATAATAACGCAACAATATCTAGTATCCACCCACATGTTACCTAATTTCTTTAGGCCTTCAAATTATTATTCGTCTTTTTTTTTTTAGCATCTCAATGCAGTTAATGACATCAGAAATAATACAGGTACATGTTATAATGGTAACATAAAATGAATAATATAACAGTCAAATGATGGTACCACGACATCGTATTATTTTATATTAGGTTTATATTACGACAGCATTAGGTATGCATACACTTTTTCGGGGAGAGGTGTTTCCATAAGCATATACCACGGTTACGGACGAATAATAAATTATGGAAAAATGCAAATGTAGACTAATGAAACAACCCATTAAAAATGTGTAACACTGCACCTTGTATACGTAACAATTAGTAACTTACTATATGATATGAGTTCATACACGCAATTCAACCCGAATAAAATGTAAATTCTATTAACAATATTTTCTTGTAACCAAAACTTTCCTGAGTGAGTGGTTTTTTTACCCGGAGACCAACAATATAATATTATAATGTCCCTAAGGTATCTCACATAGCTGGTACCATAAAAAAAAAACATAAACCACTACACTCTTAAACACACTATTGTTTTTTTTTTTTTTTTATGTACTTACCTACTGCCTACTTAAAGTTTGTTCACTATTGTTTCATTACAGCTTGAACAAAGATAATATTATGTTTATTTTATAAACGGTTTTTAACACATACCTATTTCAAACTGTACCTATATGACTTCAACTCAGTATACAATTACGTACCCATGTACATATTAATATATTATTATGCCCTAACTCCTAATATTTTTAATTTTATCCCACAGAGTATTTGGATAATGTGATATGAGTGATGTCATTTTCTTTATGTGTATTGTGTGCCCACTACCTACTTAGTATATACTTACTAGTGAGTAGTCACAACTATTAAGTATTGAATGTAGCAACTATTTTTTGAATCTTTAATGAATACGCATTGTGTTTTAATACCTATAAACAGTATAGTCACTAAAAAAAAAAATCAATAATTACCTTCATGGTTTTTCAACTTTATAGAAAACTCGGAAAACGTGCAATATTATATATATATATATATAATCTATAGGTATATATTATCCAATTTCACGAATATAAGTACGCATAATATTGTCCTTGATCAAAAATAACAATAAAACTCATATAAAATTATTGATAAAAGGTCAAATTATTTAATAACATTGTACTATCTATAATAATTACGATGGTAAATAATAATTGCATAGTATAGCTATCATTGTACGTAATTAATTTTTAAGATTTTTTTCAATAAATAAAATTCCAATCAAACAAATGCTTAATTGGTCATACCAATAGATTGGTTGTATATTGTATTACCTTTTCAATAAAATAGAATATATTTTATACTTCTGTTTCATAGTGATTGAAAATATTATGTACTATTTATTCAAGGTTGTATAGTAATATTTATCTTCTGTTTAATTTAATAATTTACAGTAATCAAATATAAGGCAATTTATTATGATATTTAATTATACTTACGATCATTTTCGAATAGGTACGTCATATTTTGTCAATTAAAACTTAAATAGATCAATATATTTTAGTAAATATGTATATGTATAGGTAAGGCATAACATTTCAAAATATATAGATTATTATATTTGAAAATGTAATGAACTAATAAATAATGTTATTATAAATTCTATTTAGTTTTATGAACTTAAACAGCGGCGGAAACAGGATATTTCAACGGTGGGGAGAGGGGAGGGTACTTAATAACGAATGAAAATTAGGTACGTATGTAATTTTTTTTTCATTATAAGTTATTTTAGTAGTACCTATAAATTATATAATATTACGAATAAAGTATAGTTTACTATTATAAGTTACATATTATACTCGTAGGCTGTACTCGTAGGTAACCTACCTATGTGATACGTTAAATTATACTGTTAATAATTTTTATTTTTTTATATAACTCCATATTTTATGTTATATGTTTCAATAATCTAATAATAATCGTATGTGTGTCTATCAGAAAATAATTTAATCATAGTAAAAATATGTAATATACAGGATTGTTTTTTTGCACAGTACACTATATATAATGATATCGAAAATAATATGGCTTTCACTATTTGTTATCATTATTATTTTTTTTTTTTAATTACATAATTGTATATTTTTACTTCTATGTATAAAAATCAAATTTTGAACAAGTGCCAAACGGTTAATTGGTTGCAAGTACCTAATTACTTATAGGTATCTTAAGTTTATATAAGCGGAATAGTTGACAAATATCTTGCGGAGTTTATGCAATAGGTAATGCAATTTAAATGATACTGCACAAGCAATAATAAGCAAAATACATGTAGATGGTCAGGTTCAACTGGTCTAAGGATTTCGAAAATTTCGTCATCAATAGTTTTCTTAAAATCATTATAATATCCTCTTTCCCTTAGATTCTAAGAGATGTAGAGTGTAGAAACCATTAAATTACTAGAGCTTAGATTATTAATTTCATAACAATGTTTTTATTACCTAATCATTGCTCTTTACTCTTTAGTATAGTCATTAGCGATTGCAATGTATATTTTGATCTTAGATGCGATCGCCACGAGTTCTTCAACCGTATACAAGATATAGTAGGCTGACACGCGGTTGTAGACATACATTTATTAGAAATTCAAAATAAAATAAAAATTAGTTAAAAAAAAAAAACCAGCAAACGGGTGAAGTAAATAAAATTAAAAAACCAAGTAATATAATAATTGCCTATACCTAATGATTACAAATCATTATTTGCATAAAATATTAGGTACGTAATTTGCATTCAATATAAATATAATATTCTATAATAATATATCTTTATTAAGCAAAGTGAAAACGGAGCAGTATAGCTGACAAACACACAATATATTCAATGGTACCGATCTTTAGACATGGGTGCCATCGTTGTTAAATTATGATCATGTTTAAATACTATACAAACCACTTTGTACCACCCACCCATTAAAAATAACTTCTGGAGAATTTACCCCAGTTGGTACCCATGGTCGGGGCCACTAAGCCACTTCACATATCTGTTGTAAAATATTACAAGGTCGTGTCATATTATTCTCTCGCTACATTTTAAACGGAAAAAACAACAATTCTTATGGTCTCTGTGTATATAGGTATCAGAAATACAACTGTACCTACAACAACAAAAACATTTGATATAATTGTTTTTTTTTCAATTATTTTCATTCGGTATTATAATAAATCATACAAGAGTTTCAAAATTGTGGAAAAATTTATATTTTCTTAGTATCTATACGTACTTACCGTATGAGAACTCTATTGGGGGACTTGCTATAGTTTTTGAAAGTTCTAAGTAGCACCTCCTCATCTGTGCCAATGTTATATATGCACTCTAATACTGAACCTATTATCCTGTAATAACTTGTAAGTAGGTTAAAAAAAAACTTATCTACAAATTGTTGTTGCATAAATTTCAATATTCCTTATCTTTCTTCACGTATAATAACCATCCGTTCTATGTTCTAAAATATGTACCACCAAATAATATGCTGCTAATGAGCCCATCGCAAAGACGATGCAGATTGCCAATATAAAACCATCTTTCTCTTATTCGTAATAATGATATATACTTACCTATACAAATTATCTTGTAAGATTTCTATGATTATTTATTAATTGTGACTGTTAATATTTCAAAACTATATATATGTTTATACGCGTCATAGCGCAATGTTGTTGTAATATTTTTAAGGTTTAATTAATGCAATCAGCCTGTACTTTTCAAGAATAAAAATAAATTAACACATTCGTACGATTCGGCCATTCGGGTCACATGCAGATGTTCAACCACCTGCACTGCAGGTTGTGCGTATCTACATATAGTTGCTCTTTTTGTCAATCAAATCAATTGTTTAGGATACAAGTAATAGGTTAAGGTAGGCACACCAGCTAGGTATGTAACCTATACACATCGTATTTTATGCACTCGTGCAGGACTAATATTGTAGTATGTATACATAGAGACACATGCTCACGTGTAGCGCACGCACGTTAGGTATAAGTAGCCGGGTTCATAAATTACGTCGTGGAAGTATGATTGATATAATATATTATTTGGAAAGCGATACTTGTGGGTTATGGCCTTTCACGAGTTCCCCAGGGGCCAGTCTTCTGGCCATCAAACGTCCGCTGTAAAACGGCACCGGCTTCTCATATAATATATGTAACGTAAACACCGTCGGTACCTACACAGGTATATAATAATAATATAATATAGGTAAATCATTATTACATTTTATTGCGGAATGCGTGCGTCCTAAATCCCACCTAGAACTCCCTCCGGGCTCGTAATAGCTTGTTGTATACATATAATATTAATATATTTTTCTATTCGACAAGATATATAGTCGACGCGCACTGCAGTGTGCTATAATAGGCAGTGATCCCAAGTTTCGTAATTGTTAATGATAGATTAACGTTGGATTCCGCATAGCACGTTGCTAGAATAGGTTACGATACCTATAGGCCATTATAGTATTGCACCTATACCAATATACGAAAAAAAGTGAAATGATATTTGTCTTGTGACCTGGATTGTTTGATGGATATAAATAAGTTTGTAATTCACGCCGTTTGAAGGCAGAGGCCAGGGATAAAAGAAACATTTTTTTTTTATAACTATTTTGTTTTACATCCGCGGTCGGGTTGGTTTCACATCAGTATTAATTCCTCTGGAAAATGGACTGTTGTGTTATGAGGGAGGAATAAGTGAAATCGTTTGTTCTATACTATATTATATTATATTATAATATCTATAGGAAACGGCTGGATGTACCTAACGAGTTCGAACCGGTGATAATACCGTGGCATTATCCTACCATAGTACCATCGACACTGTAAGTCTGTAACACCGTTTATTATAAACACTTTTTTTTATCGATACAATTTATTGTACGCCAGACGAAAACTATGTGCCTACACAAATAAATATTTATAATCACCTATTATATATTTTAACTAATAGCAATTCATATTGGCATAGTGTTTAACACTAATTTAGTTTTTCATTGTTATTAACTCACCTACCTACTCCAAAGCACAATCTTTGCTTTTTGGAGAGGTTATTATCATATATAAAATTAATTTGTATAGGTAAGTATTGTTTTGAGTTTTCTCTGTTATATGATGATATAATATATTATTATTATATTTAAAGTTTAAATAAAAGTAGACCATTTATAAGTAGGTATACGCATTTACATTTATTCCTTATTACTTATTAGGTAGGTACTCAATTACCTATTCAACATTTATTATAAACACAATATAATAAAAAGTTATCAAATTTGAATTCGTTAATATAGATTCTAGAATATCGAATCCTCGAAAATTGTTGAAGTTTGGTGATATTAAAAATATATTACAAATTAGCGTGAAAGTAAAAATGCTGTTATTACATTTTTAAATGTCAAGTTAATCTTTGGTCACTTATTACGATTTTCACAATAATTACTCGATAAGTGCAAGGAAAATTTCCCGCAACCGTTAAAAATTGTAAAGAAATAATATTAGCAAGCATAAAGCTTTGAAAATTTATAACAAGAGCGGTTTTGACATTTAATTGACCTTCGCTCAGAATCATTTTTGTAAAAATATTATTATTATAAATACTATTATTTATTAATTATCATTTCTTTCAAGTAAATTTCAAGTTATAAAACCGATAATTTCCTGTGCCAAAGTGGGTAAAATAAGACGATTGCTCAACACAGTTACTGCAGTTACACCGTCTGGTATCTTGTACGGGTTTTTCAATAATTCTTTACTGATTTTTAAAGTTTTTAAATAAAGCGTGGGAATTTAGAATATATGAATGTAAACTGTTTCACCAACTATATTTTATGAATAATAATAAAAATGTACAAAGTAGTTTTAATATTTACATCGTACAACACTTTACAGTATTATAATGATTATTAATTATATGTTTGTTCTTCATAATATGTTTTTTTTAAATTGTATGCAAATATTTTAAGTAGGTATATTAGTAGATACCTATCTATACTTCTATTATTCGGTATATTTGACGATAGATTATTCATTCAGGTGTGCTATCAATGTTTAATACATTTATTTTTCTAATTTGATAACAGAATATACAACTAGCTTATAAAACTATGTATCAATGTACCTATTATATTATATTGTTATGTAAACAGAAAAAACATATTTTCCGGAACATAATAATATACCTACGTGAAAAAAGATTCAATGATTGAACTTCGAGCTTTGATTAAATCTATATCTATTCAACATATAGGAATAAAAAAGTAAGTAACAATAATCAACGAGTGCACAATATTAAGCAAAAAAACGTCGACATTAAACATTTCAATGATCATAGGTATTATTAATCATTTTTATTTAGGAACCTAGGTACCTACTAATGATTGTATAGTTGTTGTCTACAACAGTTAACATTTATTTCATTTTTACGAAATTGTAAACTTTATAGTAATTATAATCTATAAGACTATAACCACTTGTCCACATGTCACAATAACAATGCGAGTATTATAATTACTAACATAATATTAGGTATTATAACAAAACCATTGCACATTTTCACAGGTTATAACTTATACTATATTGACGTTACGGTGTGTGATCTGTTAGTTTTCTGTGGAGCGCGTGTGTCGTTATCTTAACACCACCTAGCCATATATATATTATGCTAAATATAACAATCTAACCACAGAAAAACAACGGTAGGTAACGAATTTTTCTCTGTTAGGAAATAGAAAACTATATATTCTTGTGATTCTTACAATGTAAGATGTAGGTACCTATTCTAATCAGTAATCTGTGACAAATAATCAATAATTTTTATTACAGTGCTCTTTTGTTGTAATAATAATTAATAATTAGCACTTGAAACTGTACCGTATCCGCAAACATTTTGGGTTTGATGTTACATAACACTCATAATAATTATATTCTCGTTAATAATATTGGTAAACATTGCCGGTAAAGTTATGCAGCCACGAAATATAAAAATAACTGTGTAAACTGTTGACCACTTATTTGAATAACATTTTAAAAATAACAACCAGGAACCAAAAACGTGAAAAAAATTTCTTAGCAATCTTAAATCGTTATTTGAATTGCGTACCCATCTATATATTAACGTGTAAAATAAAACAGCTAAAAACGATAAATGATCAGCACACAGTAGCAGACACGGACATTTTTAATACAATGATTTTGGATGTGCAAAGTAATTACATACTAAGTATGGTAACTTATAGAATTACAAGTAGAAAACCACATATCACTTATCCGTGACAAATAAATCATTTTTATATGTTTATAAATATAGGTATTTACAAATATTTACGAGCCAATAATATTATACTATTGTGAAATTTAAATAGTTTTAACTATTATATTATTATGAGCAGGTTCTATCGTTCTGCATAGAAATGTCACTTTAATGTCCATTTATAACTGTCAGATACGAGGACTGTCAGTTTAATGATTGTTGACAATAATTTCCATAACTGACTAGACATCAACTTAACGGATTTCAATTTACATGTATTAGTACTTAAATATTAATTCAATAAAACCACAAAAAGTCTATGTAAAATATATTACATTAGATATCTATTTTAGTCCTATTTGTATTGATGACACAAGGAAAAAAAAGGTACCTATTAGAGTTTCAAAAAATCAAAAACCGTATTATACTTTCGGTTGATTTTCTAGTCAAACATTTAAAGAAATCACTGCTCAGATACGAATAAATAATTAGTGCCTAGGCAGGTAACTAAAAAGTATAATTTCTGTTGAAATGTATGATCGTAAAATCATAATTATGCCATCACATTTAGGCAATTTTTTTTTATGGATATTTATAGAAAAAATATTTAAAAAGTTTTAAATAAAATAAGAAAATCATTCGATAAGAAATCGTTAATTTACAGGTTTTTGTCATAAAAATTTGAACTTCCAAAGCTTATAAAAATTAATGTGACTTTAATAGTCATAAAAACATTTGGTGAAAATTTAAAGTATTTACGGCTATTTGTTTTTGAGTTATACCTACCAAAAAAACTAAATCAATTTTGTCGAAAACTGATTTTGCGTCATAATCATCGTTTTTCTTAATTTCTTTTTGTTTTTCCTTAGTTTTAAAAAGTTAAGACTACCTGCTGGAAATATTTTACTTTTAAACCAATAAAATACCTACTAGATTCAGTTCCCTACCAGAAAATTTGTTGAAGTATAGAATGCATTTTCACTGCTCCAAAAGAGGATTACAAAAACAAAAAAAATAACACGAATGATTGTAAAATAAATACAATCACTCTCCACTCAGAATCTAAAATATCTTTTTTAAATTAATAGAAAAAAAGCCGGCATAAAATGAGTTTGGGTCGTTTGTTGTTTGCGCCATTACTTCCCAGTCTACCCCTGGAAGTTAAAAAATTCCAAACCATCAATAGTGACAAGCAGAATCAAATTACTATTGTCAGATAAATTCAATAATAAACTTTGATGAACATTAGATATTTAATTTAAACTTTTACTTAAATTTGTAAAATATTGTAAATGTATGATCAACAAAGAGATGTTATTTTATATAAAAGTAGAATTTATTTAAATGAAGAATTCAATATTATATCAGACTTAACGAATGACTTACGAAGTATAGTTATTATTCAATCTCCACAATTAGCGAATAAAGGTAAATAACACTAAGTTTTTCAGAACCCGTAAGAAAATCCAAAACAGAAAAATTTTTTTTGCTAAAAATAGAAACTCTTATTTTATAGTTTAATTTAGTTTTATTCAATTACATATTATAGTTTGATATTAATTGAAAATATAGATTATAATATAGGTCCCGTGGGGTAAAAAGTAGTATTGAGGCCCAACATAATTTGATGTGGGGAGCCTGCCTATATAGAGTGCAGATAATTACTTATTTTTGATGATATGATACAACAACAACACCTTGGTTGGAATCCAGCAAATATATACTATGTACTAATCAGTAACCAATAATAGTATTTAACTAATATTTAAACACTAAATATATCTAATAATGTAGGTACTATATAAGAAATAAATTATTTTTCCACGGCTATTAAAAACAATACTAGGAATCGAATACTTAAGAATTTGTATAGGTACTCCTATATAGGTAATATATCAATATTTTAGTGTGAATATGATGTTATTCATAATTGTTTTGTATCTACTATTATATAGAAAATAATAAACAAATTGCATATCATCATAGCGATTTATCATGCATTTTAGACACCCATACTAATATGAGGAGCACAGTATATGGATATAATATGATATACAAGAAGGTCATACTGTAAGAATACACGTTTTTTTGTTCATAAGTATTCTTAACAAAATATGTGATTTTTTTTTAGCACATGCTTATGTATTTTTTAATACGAGTCTAAGGACGATATTATGCGTGCTGCCACTTCATAAAATAAACAACAGTTTATTTCAGACTTATATACTGTTGTTCCTATATCTCATAAATTATAATTGTTAACATTGAACAAAATATTATATTCAATAAAATAATTCATATTATAAAATATCCGTTTTATTTTTACTGTGAAAATAGAACACGATTTGTTTTGAAGACTTGTGATGGGTAGTGGGCACTGGTCTAGCTACGTTCACATCAGAAGAGGATATAGTGGTATGTCCAGTATTGTTTTCCTCCAGAATAAAATAATTTATTCATTTAAAATCTGTACATTAAACTAGTATAATACGAAAATTAAATCATGGATAAATTAATAGTTCGACTACAGTAAGTAGTAGTAGGTATAAAGCGCCCGCATACGCCGGTACTGCACCTCGGAGGTGAGTATAATTTTGAGAATAAAGAATGTCCCAGGTCCCTCACAAGTATTTTCTTTCAGATGTCGGGACAGGTAACATAAAGTTTAGTGTTATAATTTAAAATCAACAATAAATTATTAATTAAGAAAAAATTCTTAAACATGAAAAATATTAATTTTCAAGCTTTAATCATGGTTATATAGATATCCATATCTATAACTATAAACAAACGTAAAAAGATGTTACATGGATATTAATTGTTGTCTCCGTCTTACAAGTGCGAACATAGCAAATTTGTGTATAATACATTATACACAAATGATAATGTAAATATTTTTCATAAATTTATGTAAATTAACTTATACGCTTAAATTTTTTTTTAATTGTTGAAATATAATATTTTGACAATTAATAAAATAAGGTACTTCTTACTTATAATATCTATACTGACAATATAATGCAATAACAAAGTTTTTTTTAATTTTATCACTCAGCAGTCAAAATTTGGAGTTGTACCTAATTTTGGATATTTGTTATTTACACAGATAAATTATAATGGCTCAAAAATATTTAATTGAAATAAATTGTTATTCAACCATGTCAAAATAAAATCAATCCGTAAAACATATTTTTAATAATTAATCCCTAATAAAATATTTATTTTTCATCATTAAAAAATCTAATTAAAATAATAATATTGTCGATTGTCAAGGTATACCATATACTATATATAAACATATTAAGTAAACAATATTTTTAGTATCATGATAATAAATTTTAAATTATTATATTTACTATCATGTCTTTAGTTTGATTTATTTTTAATAATATATTATATTATAATTAATCAATACAATTTAATATTTTTACTTTTGAAGCATTTTTTATGCACGTTTTTCACAATAACTTTTATGAGATAACAATATTATACAAATTAAGATTTATATAATATAAACGTTGAGTCATCAAGTAATAATAATCATCATCGATGATTTAGGTATCTAAAGTCAATAGTATGTACATTTTTGCTGGTGAATGATATTTAAATCTAATGTTGGACATAATTTATATTACATTATTGCAATATATTTAATATAGTAATAATTATATATTATATGCACATACTACCTGCTTATATACCTATAGGCTATAAAACACTGATTTATAGCTTTCGGTGAATTTTAAATTAAATTTTATAATGCTTTATTATTATCAGCCATCACTTATATAGTAATACTTTAATAATATAATATTCACTCTAAACGATTACTCTATTTGCCATAATGCTCTATTGCAATGGGTTTTCATGAATCATGATAAGTTGAAATCGTCTGTACATTTTAATAGTCATAATTCATAATGATTAAATATGTTTAATGTTCAACGATGTAAGACATGTACCATGCTATTTTTGGATCACATTTTCAATCACACGCGATGTATCATAATTTATAAGGTATTGTTAGTGCCTAGTAGCACAGTACTCACGTGTATAAATAAGTTATTTAATATTTCGTTCTACGCTTAATTGTTGAAACTAAATTCGATAGAGTGCATCCTGAACTCCTACAACAACATCGTACGAGAGTAATATCATAGTTCATAAGTGTTAGACTTGTGCGTGTATAGGTACTCTGTACGCTTAAACACATTCGCGGACAGCTGAAGACAGCTGCAGTCTTGGTTTGAGCAGGTGGATAGAAAAAAAATTAGACACGTCATGTAAACAGAGTAACGGAAAATTCGTTTCTAGTGATAAATATTTTAATTATTATAATATTGTGAGCGGGTAAACGGGAGAGAGAAAGTTACCATTAACATGTTTGCGGTTTAACCACTTCTCAACTGCCCAATTACACCCGTGAGACGATGCTGCCGCCATTTAACCGAAATCGCGGGCACACTGTACAATATGTTATTATTATTATCGTGGACGATTCGAGCGTTGCGAAGATCAGCCTGTATGACGCACTCTCGCCCGATACGGTCCCTGCGCACCCCGTTTCGGAAGGGTGCGCATGCGCGCCGGCCGTGGCCCTATAATGGTTTGGCGCGGCGCGCGGCGGCGGCGGAACTCGGCGGCATTTTACCGCATGCGACACACGCTATCGGCGGCGGTCCTAAAAAGGGGAGTGGTGGGCGACGGCGGCGGCGGCGGCGGCGGAGGGCATAGAGCAATGATGATAATAATAATATACCGAACACACTAGCTGCACCACACTACTGTTCACCAGTAGTGACAGCGGCCGGTCGTCCGTCGTTGGTGTTTTACATTTTTCATTTTCCCTCTCAAAATTATAATTTTTCCAATATCTTATGGCTCCGCATGGCCGTTGAACGGGACCGCCGGAAATCACACATCACGATAATATCATCGAACACGCGAAAAACGAGTTCTCGCCGCGGACGGAATTAAAATTAGTTTTTTGCGTGATCGATAATTTTTTTTGTCCTGTTCTCGACCAGTTTCGCGTGCGACAAGTCGCCGGGCGATTTTACTTGACGACGGACACAGTTTCGATAATATGACGTATACTTACCGCGTCCGAACGTGACGTGATACACCTAGGTCGTCGTATTAACCGGCAATATTATATTGTATCTGTAACACTATATTAGCACACACACACCCCGCCCGACTGTTGGTTTTTTTGCACGACATATTAAGCCCACAGTCGCACTTGGTCAGTGCATCGGAATAATAATATTATTATCATTATCCATACGCATACGGAGGAGCTATGGCGACCGACGTCAAATACAGGACCGATGACGCGTCCAACAACAACGTGATCGGAAAAAAAGCTCAATTGTTCCCGAAAAAGGCCGAAGTCGACTTGTCTTTCGAAAATCTCACCTATACCGTAAACACGTTCAGCAAATTCAAAAAAGGTTAGTGTCGGCTCCGAGCCACCATTATGGGCATCATCTAGCTGTATAATATTATTAGTCATACCCACCTATTATATTGACGGAACTAGGTGGTAACAGGCAATATGCCAATATTATACTATTGTAATAAAAGGGACCTATAAATAATAAACTAATGGTAGGTGCATAGGAAATCTTCGGTTCATCGTGGTATATACTATCTACGTACAATGTGCCAATGCACATACTATATTATATATTATTAGGTTTAAGTGTATAAGTGTGTTCACACATTTACAATGTCTATTGCAAAATCAAAATCATTTATCAAATCAGTTTTATTTCAGCATTATTATTTTGGTCAATTATTTACACGAATAAAATGATAACGATGGTTTGTGCGGATAATAGGTTTCAATAGTATTTTTCAATGCCATTTTACGATAAATTGAGTTCCACACAAATGAGAATCATATTTTAATAATATGATGTCGTGTTTATTATTGTTATCATTGTTTTTAGATGCACGAGTGGAAAGTGTGATAACACGACGGTTATATAACCGAAAACTATATTTAAAAATCAATGTTGGAAGGAAGTGAAATATCTTGAGTGAAACTTTCGAGTAATAATAATTTTCGTTGTAACGTGTCTTTAAAAATAATGTGTATTATTATTATTATTACAGGTACCTATTACATTAATCAGTAATTTTATCGTCAAATATAACTATATTAGTGGTAGGTATAGGTACTTATAAAATATATACCTACCTAATTATGCATTTTATATTTGTATTGTATAGAATAGTTTTTTTTTTTTTGAGAACTATTAGAATATTGAATATTAAATATAATTTTCTAAGAATATAGAATAAAAACTATAAATTACTAAGAATGTAAACTAATTAATGAAACAGAATTTAGAATTTAAATTCATTCTATTATAAGAAAAAAAATAATAAAAAAATAATTATTAATTTCATTAGGTATACAATTATATCCATACGAGGTGAATATGCTATACGTCTTACTATATACTATAAGTAGGTAGTAAATAAGGTGATAATAATAGACAATAAATCGGTATTCAGACTTTTAGTACAAAATAAATAAGATTAAAAACAATAATATATTTAAATACTATGTAGATAATAGATTATATTTTATAGGAAGAAATGATTATTATAAAAAAATAAAATAGAAAAAAAATAATTGTCAAGGTAAAATATGGGGTCAAGTTTATAGGAATAAAATAAATAGTAAAATATACCTTTAAAAAAAAATAAATACTGATTGTTTGTAGTAATGAGTTTTGAAGTCGATAAAAAATAGCATTTTCTTACAATGTGTTACATAAATTATAATATAGTTAAACATGATACATAACTACCTACGTGATGGTCACTCATATCGCTTCGTTCATATCAGTGTTAGATAGTAGTGTAATATTATTATTTGTTAGGTACCTACTATACATTTGAAATCAATAATAGGTAGTTACTTTATATTGTATTCAAAAAAACGATTTTGGATGAGGCTGGTCGGCTATTATAACGTTTATAAATTATTCAACGTTTATAACATTATTAGTTCCTCGTTAAAAAAAAAGTTAATGAATAAAGATGTTCAAAATGTATAGAATATAGTAACGCATAATAATAATATAGTATGATGATATGTATAATATTGTAATATTGTATTCAAATGTCAAGTTCACCGGTGAAACTATAGAATATGATCTAGGCCAGGTACTCTAGTCGGGTCTAATCTGGTCGACATCATTATAAATAATCTGATTTAGAAAATGATTCAAATGATTCAAATCCACCAAACAGTATACATATTACTTTTTAGTAAAAATAGATATACTATAATTTAACTAAATTACATATTATCCTATTCGGTATTCCTATACAAATTATTATTTATAACGTTTTTGTTGACTGTTGTTTGACATATAAATCGAGTTCAGCTCGTTACCATTTTTTGAATGTATTCGGAAATTTATCATTACAGTTTTGAGTTGAGTTTTCCATTATAAATATCCACATAACTCTAATATTTTCGATTTTTTAATCTTCACAATACACATTGGTACATATATTTACAAATAAGTATATTATTTGATATATATATAAGTTTAATTTGACTATACATAAGAAAACAAAGATATCTACCTAACGGTTACACCTTTCAAAGTTTACGAAATCGTAATGTAATTTTTCAAAATTTTTATTCATGTTTTTATGGGTTCAAAAAAATATATTTTTTAATTTAATTGAACATTAAATAAACATAATAATATGTGTGTTATAATTCTCAATAATTATAGGAAGTGTACTATAGTTTCTTAATAAACATTTATATACTAACATATTTAATTCAATGCTCTCTGTCAATACAATATTTTATAAATACCAAGGTTAAATTATTATTCTATAATTTTGATATTTCTAAATTCCTATATTTATTTGTAGTTATAGACTATCTAGAATTCATCACTCAAAATAAACTCTATGAATAATTTATAATGAATAGGTATAGTTTATGTACACACTTTGGGTTTAACTCTTGTAGTCTTGTAAGTCATTTTTATGCACGTTCAACGATTTTTATTCGATTAAAACATTCATATTAAATATTATATAGTATATACAATTATATATTTCTATGTTGTTGGATATTTTAATTGATTTATGATTTATTTTTGAATGTACATCAAAATGCTTAAAATAATAATTATCTATGTCATTTAAAATGAATATCTTATACAATATTATTATTATATAGGTATTAAAACGTAAAAAAAATTGTAAAATCATGTTTTCAATGGAACAGAGAGCACTCATCTGTTCCTACAGATAAAATCGAAATCAGTTGAAACCTATTGTATACGTATGTACCTATTGTATACGTCAATTTTTCTGGTCGTCCACGGAGTAATACTACAATGCTTTTATTGTAAAACATTTCCACAATTCCACAATTCAATTGGATGGATAATTTAAGGTTTTCATTCTAAACAAATTGTTATTTACTATTAATGATTGTATCTACATAGATATCATAGAATACAAGAAGTTTTTCAAAATTAATTATAAACTTATTTAATTTGTTTTTAAAATGTATGACATTTTCTAACTCAAATAATAACTATAAAATTAATTTAAATAAATTATTTCACGTTAACTTTGGTAAATTTTGTTCTAAAGTTCCTTTAACATTTGTACATAGATACCTATGTGCTGTATAATGTAGATAAATTGTAAATGAAGGTTTTGGTATACAATTTTAAATGAGCGGATTACTATATATTCGCCTTTATACCCACAAAGAAATATTGTTAAATAATAATAATTTATTATTATTAAACACTATCAATAACAGACATTATTTCTTTTTATCCCTTTATAATATAGTAATTGTATACCCTAGCTAATATATGTATGTAGAAGTTATGCATTTACTTAATCTATATTTGTTGTAGAATATTAATACAAAGGTACTAATTATTCCCTAAATTAAAAAAAGGTACCAAACTAATTATAATTGTACTCTCATAAATTGAAATATGAACTCAAAAATGAATTGATTATACTTATAAAGTATAACTATATTATATTTTACTTATAATATTTTGTCATAAGTATAACCATAAGTTATAATAAAATAAATAATATATGTGAATAATCATTATTTTAAATATTTCCGTAACCAAGGTTGTTGAGGTCAAGTTTTATTGATAGCAAATTAATGAAATAGGTACCTATATTAATATGTGAATTAAGAAATATATCAATTTAGTATTTAACTTATATATGTATAACTTTATACATATCAGCAAATTAAAAGTGGGTATTATGCATTTGTTTGAGTTTGTAAGCAGGATTTTTAAAATGCAATTATTTCAAATAGATTTGCTTTCAAGATTCAATAACACGTTAAATACACCACTATCCTGCACTGAGGTGAATCGAAACGACTAAACGATTATGTTTTAGGTACCTAGGTACCCTGTATTCTGCAGCAACTATAATCTGTATCCTGTCCTAGTTTTTTTATTATTATTTCAATATTTCAATATTTTATTTACACAAAGTATAATGTAACTATGTTAGCGTATACAATCGTATTTCGATGTTTTATTAGTTGATCACTTATCTGCAGCTTCCGCCTACCAGTTGTACTTCAAAATAAAATAAAATACGTTATGAGTTATGACTAAATTATAAAAAAATATAAATTTAGCCAATAGTGGTCAAACAATGTACTAGCGCATATTTTGTTACATTTACATTTTAAGTGTATATTTTTTTATTCTTATTTATCTAAATTAGTATTTACTTTTTTTTTTTTAATTGGTTATAAAAAAAAAATGATATGACTAAAAGGGTATTTGATTTAATTTAATTTGTAGTTTAAATTATAAACTGCCGTCTGCCGATATCATTTTATCAACACACAGATTCTAAATATATATGTATTGTATGATTATTTTAAAGGTCACTGGATACTTTGATCAATCACTGTTAGTTTGTCAATGTTATATAGGCATTCTTTAATCTTTATGATCTATAGTTATTGCTTAGTGTTATTGCTGTAGGTTCTGGTTTTCCCCAACTTAAGTTAAGATTTAACATGTTAAGTAAATAACAACATAAATTAATAATTAGTTGAATAATCGTATTAATAAAAAATTTCAGTTTTTAATGCGTATTTTAAAAGTGTATGATTGATTCACTGATTGTGCATATTTATAGATTTTTAGAGTATGAACTACGAAGTCTCTTGCTTTAATAATTATATAATAAATATAAATAATTGTGAATTCCTGCACTGCGCCATAAAAAAATCCGTAGAAAATAGGAGCAAAGAAAAAAATGAAATAAAATACCTTTAGATGTACCTATGTAAAGATGTACCTATAGGTATGTTAACTACAAAATAATTTGCACATTTTCGTGATTTTTTGTCAACATTTGAACTGTAAAATTTAAATGTGTATATTTATCTTAAATATTTTGAACTGCTATTATAACAAGTTATGGGGAACTTACTATATTATATTCAAGCATTTTGACTGAGCTAACATTTTTTTTATCAACATTTAGTAATTTAGATACCTATAGATAAAAAATAACACAAACAATCAACAATTTTAAAAGTCCATAAATAACTCAAAAAGTGTCAATGTATAGAAAATGCTAGTATAAGCATTTGGTAAAATTTCAAGTACCCACGGTTATTCCGAGGGTTATTCGTTTTTGAATTACAACAAAATCGACTTGGTCAAAAATTGGTTTTGCTAAAAAATTCTCTTTTCTCCCTATTTTTTTTTTTATTTTCGGAACTTTTTACTTTTGAGTCCCTAAAGTGCTAACTAGATTCACTTTCCTACCAGAAAAGATTTTTTTCAAGTTGAAAATCTAAGTATATTCTTACTGCTCAAAAAGATGATGATAGACACACCTAAAAATAAAAATAAAATACACTCATCTTCACTCTGCTCGGAATCTAAAGATGGAAGATAAGTAATTTTTATACGACCATATTATAATAATTAAATTACACGAAGGTGGTGGTGAATTGAGATAAAACTTGATGGTTGGTGTAGGGATATATTCGAATATATTATCATCAGCTGTTGGTATTGATATTTTATGAAGACGGATGACTGCGTCGACCGCATTCTATATAATAGTAATAATATAATATCATAACATAATATTATAATATATAGATATCTTTGTGTAATGTTATACGATGATGATAGAATTATGAACCATTGGTATTCCACATCATTTTTTTTTCTATAGATAAAATGCATAATTAGTTGCACTTTATTAGATTACACATTGGATAATATTATAATAATATACCTCGTAATATACTGTTCAATGTACATGAATATTTTGGTGCACTAATAAAACTTGGTGGGGAAAAAGTGTTACCTACCACTTTACTCTTTTAATCTTAACTTGATACACTACTTAGTCATAAACTATTATTAAATATCTGATTGAATAATTTTATACAATATTTACTAATTAACCTGTTAATACGTTTTCCAACTATGGAGTCATCAATTAATTTTACAACTTAGAATGTGTACAAAAATAGTATTTTTTAAGAATATATATCGATTTTATTCATATTATACTCGGACCTATACCCAATTTGGAAGACACTGTACAATATATTATTTACTTATACATGATGTGTGTTTATCAATTATTATTATTTATCATTTTAGTAGGTACAAAATATTTTTACACTTTCAAATGATTTTAATATTTCATCATTTTAAAGACTTAATTGTTGAACTCTAGTGAACCTGATCGATATAATATATTATTAAATTATATCTTGTGAGTAATAACATAAAACATTAATGTGCCAAAGTCCTAAAGTCTAAAGGCTTTAATGGTTTACGAGACTATTATGAGCCTCTGTGATGAGTAATACTGCATTAATATTTGAATTATATTTCTTTACTTTTTTAAAATTGTTTTTGGAATATGAGATAGGTGTAGATGTTAATGAATCGTGGTAGATATTTGATATACTGTTTAAGAAGTAAATTAAACAATATTGAGTTCAATTTTAATAATATGAATCAATACATAAAACCTATAGACATTATATTAAATAATTTTTCAATATGTATCCCAAACGTATCCCTGTCATATTATATACAATTAATAACTTAATACTTCTAATGCGATGTCTGAGTCTTAATCACGGTATGCGTGAGTCAGGTTAAATTATTGTAAATCATTATGATTTCGAAATTATCATTATGTCGTTCTGTAGATTTTGATTGGTCAACAAATGATTTAAAGTGTTTAAATCAGTACGCTAATAGCCACGTAAATACATGTTAACTATTATAATTATAATATTAATTTGATTTATACTTGGTATACGAGTGATAAGAACTATTTGTTTAAAAAAAAAAAAATGCTTGGTGTTCTTTTCAATTTATTTTATAATTGTCATGCTAATCGCATATAATTATATAGGTACCTACGTGTTATTTGAACTTTTTAATTCTTTGCTAATATAGCCAAATTTTATTCGAATACATATATGACAAGTGACTGTATACTATATTATGTTAATAATAAATGACGATGTTTAGATATTGTTCGTAATATGTTTATAATTGTTCGTGTTCTTCTGAATCTAAATATTTTGAAATTTATTGTGAGTATTTTACTTACTTTTTTTAATGTATAGTCATCAAGATTCAAGGTAAGGACTTATGGTTTTTTCAAACTAAAATATTCATATTATATAATGGAGTATAATATCCATTTCAGATATCAAACAAGTGCTTTAGGTAACTGCAGTCTTCGTAGTAGAATGTACCTAACGTTTGGTACGTATTGAAATCGAATGACGGTGTGAATCGTTTAAAAATGTTATTACGTCAAAGTTCGAGATCAAAACAAATATCAGTTAACAATTAGGTAAAGTCAATTTGGATTTTGTCAGGAAATGTTTAGTACCTACGTACAGACTAAAATGAATCGTATAAGTCATACTCGTCTTCTAATGTTAATCAATCAGTCAATGTCTTATTGCTAGGACGTCGATCGAGTGATGATGTGTTTCTTCGTCATCTCTCTGCACCTATGTATGCACAGCGCGTAACCCGTTCGTATTATATAACACAGAATATGGATCAGCTACAGTCGTAACGTCATTTGCTTGAGCATAATTTTTCTGATTTTGATTCTCTGGTATAATCATTTATGTAATTTACAACTACCTACATTTCTTGTCACTTAATCCTGCACATCCGTCATTCTAAAGCAGCAAATTACTAAAGTTTAAAATCTAAACCATATGTCAGTCGTCCAGTAAAAAGTATGCAAGCTTTTAGATTTTTTTCTATTCATATAACATTTTAAGTTTTAAGTAATAAACCACGCTAAACGTTCAACCAAAGACCCAATATAGTACAGCCATTTTTAAACCATTCATAAAAAATGTAGATTTTTAATATAGGTACTTATATATACGAGCCGGTTGTGAATAATATTTTTTCTTAACAATTATAAAAGATTATAATTTTGATTTAGCTAAAAAGTGAATGGGTAAATTAAATTGTAAAAATCATGGTATCATTAAAATTACACAAGTTCATTGTAATGATCGTAGGCATAGAGTTATATTACAATAAGTAATTGGGGAAACAGATTGACAAAACACGCTCTGGTGGAAACAATTTGTACCTTCCAATTCGGGATGTATAGATATAGTTTTATATTGGTTATTTTACTTTTTATAATAAATTAATTCTGGTATCGAAACTTTATACGCTTTTATAATTAACTGTATACGTTGGTAAGTACAATTTCTACTAATATTATCAAATAAATTCAAATACACTTCACTTAAAGCAAAATATATGCGAAATGTCGGGAAAATACATACAATCTCCCGACTCCACGTAGGGGGGAACCCGCATAACGATCAGTACGATAGGCGTCGACAGCGCTCCCAATGTTAATCTGTCTTCCCAATACAATCTCTATTCTTCACTATACTTTGGTGGCTATATATAATATATGATTGTTTTTAAAATGGCTTGTGGTCACATTGTCGCAATCGGAATTGGTTTTCTGGGTGAATAAGAGTATACGACTTTTTATTTTGTTACTATTGCACGATTTATTTTTTTATAATAATATAATGACAATTGATATTCTTTCGTTCAATATTAGCCAATAGCAAGTCATTAACGATCGTGATTGTGTTGACTTATGTACTAAAACAAAAATAGTCATGATAACGTACTAGCATCCGTGGTTGCAGGCCACACTCTGGAATAATCGTATATCAACATAATATTATAATATTCACAGAACAACGGATATACGTGACGCGTGACAGTTTTCGATAAACAGTGATAAAAAAATTTAAATAGCATAATATATGAATATACATTATACATACACGATACACCTACCGAAATACGCTCATACGTATAAATACCTATTGCCTAAACCTGAAATAGTATAAGTGGAGGATGTGCTATACTCTCCTTCCTGTTCTGGCGACTAATCGTCCTTGATAATAATATTATAGTTGTGATATTAATTTTGATCATCGCGAATATATAAATCATATTCGTGGGATTCAAAATAATAACTCGACGAACCATCACCGCCTACGCCGGCGCCGACGACACGTACGATATTATTTGATATTGTCTGCGCGTCTCGACGCAGTTGCGTGTGTGACGTCTGTTCGGAACGCGACAATGCACAAAATATGTAATAAAAATACGAAGCGCACTTTGGTAATAATTTCGGTAGCCGTAGTCATCATTGTCACTTCTGGTTTTTGTTTGTGATTTTTTATTTCGATCCCGCCGTGCCACGTGCTGCATTTTCGAGGCGTGACGACTGTGATCTGAAAAATCGGTTCCCGTTTGTCGTATCGTTAGTTCCGTGTGAAACTTTTCTAATATCAAAATATAATCTTACCAATTCAGGTGGATACTGTTTTCGGCAAATAATGAAATACGATTATATATTGCCAAACTTATTATAGAACGAATGCGACCTATGACTCAATGAATATAACACCTTTCAATTAGTGCTTTTGGCCTTGGCATTATTATAACCTCTACTATATATACCTTATGTAATAATGAAGGTATTAGGCATATTGATGGAAAACGTTTTACAGCCAAGATAAATTTGTAGAAAAACAACAAATTCCAACATAAAAAGATTTTGTACCTAATAAATTGAGTGCATTTTGGGAATCACTGTTTAATCTTTAATGTTTATATATTATTCTATCAATTATTTTATTTTATAGAAAATAAGAAATTAAGAATTGATACATAATATTTTACTTTATACAGTTACTTTTCTATTTGATTAGAAGTATCAAACATAAAGCTATATTTTTAAGTATAAATCAAATTAGCTTGGGGCCTACCAACTAAAGTTCTAAAATGGTAAACGATTAGCCAACAATAAGAAATACTAAGATTTCAATACTAGTATGTTAAACTAGGATGTTCCTGGGTTTGAAGAGTAAATTACACCTCCCCCTTTTGGATTCACTAAATCATATTAAACATATTAATTAATAATATATCCACTTGTTTAGTTAATTATAATTTAATATATTGTTAATTATTTATTATTATAATGTTAGGAAAAAATGATTCTATTAGAATACTAAATACGCATTCGGTAGAAATATATTGATGTATTATGTAGGTACCTACGAGTACCTATGCTTAAAAATATGGAATACATAATAATGCATTTAAAACTAATTAAAAGTCATAACCAAGTAATTAGTTATGTTTCTACACAAATTGAAATTAATTATTAATTATTAGTGATTTATTGTGGCAAACTGGAGTCTTGGCGACCTTGAACCGGTTTGCTTTCTGTAATGTCAATGGCCGACTAACAATAATAATCGAAAGAGTGTATAAAAATATGGTCTTATATAATAATAATGTATAAAACGAGAGATAAATCTAGAACTTCCGAGTTTTTATTGAATTTAAAATAATATTTGATTTTGTACCTATATGTTATTGTTGCAATTTGTTGGTTGATAAAACATATACCCTATAAACCTATTCATATAACCTCTTCTATCACGTCTAATTGTTGTTCGTAAATAGTAGATAATGTGGTATTAAGCCAATTAACTAGGATCTTTGAGGCTTTGTGCCAAAAACAAATCTAAAATTATCTCAAATAACGTTTGCAAGACATATTTAAATGTTTCTAAACTACTGAACTACCTACATAGAACTTGCAGGTATATTATCATATCGTGTATCTATCTTATTATTAATATTATTATGATTTTACGTTTTCAATTGTTTTATTTCAATTATTTAATATCTTAATTACATTTTTAATTTGAGCAATTCTATTTCCATGTAGATATTATGTAAATAAATAATGATGATTGTGTGTATTATATTTGTATAAAGTACAATTTTTTTTCTTTTTTATGACATAATACTGAATACATACTTTCAGAACAATATAATATATAATAATAAAAAAAAACAATCATACAAATATTTCATGAGAAGTTTAAAATTTAAATATTTGACTAGATTACCGAAAAACATCAATATTTCGTAATCTATAAGCCATTTCTATTATAATATCTAGCATTGATGTCATTGGAATTTTTTACACAAATTTACTAAGATTTACATATTTTATTGAAAGAATAACACTGTTTCGTCTAACAAGGTTCATTGACTGACAATAGTTAGTTTAATTAATTAAATTAAAACATTTGAACCCTCTAATAAGTAATAATAAACCAAAAAGGTTCAAAGAATAAACTGATATACAACATTTAAAAATATTATAATATTGATAAAATAATAACTTTTTTACTTCTCAAATAATTCCTTCATTTTTTGAGTTGTTAATTCGATATTTTCGTTCAGATCAATAAACTCTTATCTTTGTTTCTGTTTCTATCATTGCTTCTTAAATATATGAAACAGAT
The DNA here is from genome assembly GCA_008086715.1 of Sitobion miscanthi. Taxonomy (NCBI): domain Eukaryota; kingdom Metazoa; phylum Arthropoda; class Insecta; order Hemiptera; family Aphididae; genus Sitobion; species Sitobion miscanthi. Next base: position 4,952,704 of record CM017799.1, read on the forward strand.
GATAATTTATAAAGATGTTAATAATTGACAACTAATCAAGCGCGTTTATCAAAATGATAACATTTTACGAAATTAATAGTACCTAATGGTTAGAATCAGCAGAAAATGTAATATTTTTACCGATTATTAGTGTTATATTTTAGAGAATAAGTTCTACGTATTTTTTCATGATATTTAGTCTATAGCTCGGGCTATGTTTTATTTATTGCATTGCGAAATAATTGCAATAAAAAACCTACATTTTTAATTTGTATGACTCAAATGATAAGAATATTATGTACAAAATATATATTGAAAATTCTCAATAACAATATGTATACTAATTTAAATTTAATTAGTAATTAATTATATAACCTATTCCTATAAATATTGTTCATACATTATTTTGTTACTATAATATTATATTTTACAACATTTTATACATTTTAGTTATTATCTAACCCAACCAATTCACTCTTAGATTTTGAGAGTACCTCCCAGCTATTGCCTATTGATGTTATTGGTTATACAATTTTTATTTTATTCTAGGAACATTACATTTTTATATATAAGGATTTCATGTCTCCATTATGTTTATATAATGGACTTATGGTACCTACATAATTATTGGTTGAAAATTAACTTTGATGTGTACAATATGTATTTAATGCGATTATAGTTGCTTTCAAATCGAGTTTGATGATACTTTCATCTTTCTATTTATAGTCAACCAAAAACATTTTTTAGTGAATGGTAAGATTTATACAATTACAGAAAAACGAACGAGTAGACTAACTAAATAAAAATGATTTCGAGTAATAAATATCTACTTTTTAAATAGTTATAAAAAAATGTATTTTACTATTTATAATTTCAATTTTCAATTAATTTCAGAAATTAAATGTGAGTACTGAGTACTAACTAGTTACTAGTAAGTACCTACTTCGATTTTGTGATTGGCTATTTAAAATGTTTTATTTAGTTCAGAATCTTTAAATTATAATGGTCAGTCTAGAACTAACTGCACAAGCTCCACTTTTTAAAATGAAACTTACAATATTTTATTCATAAATATAAACATTTTTGAAAAATTCTATACGTCATGCATAGGTGCGTACGATAATATAGATAGGTAATATAGGTATTTGTATATTTTAGAACTTTAGTTTATTTTCAATGTCGTTATGTTGACATGTTGTGATCATATTATGGGACTTGTTTCTTAGTCATTATAAACTACATTACTAAATATATATTACAGCATAATTGGTATAAATTAAAAATTGTATTAGGTATTTAAAATAAAAATAATGTTTACAAGTGTGAATTTAGTAAATATACAAATTAAAATCAATTCCCTCATTTTAATGCGTCGTAACGAGACTATATTGTATATAATATTATAACTCCATACTAATGGTTTTTCCTTATTCGTATAATATACGGACATAATGTACCTAATCTATAATATGTATACAAACATGTTATTGGATATACAAAATGTTATCGTAAATACAAACTTTCATATATGTATATTTTATTCTGATTCTATTTTCCCAAAGCCGTTTCGGAACATAAATTAGTGATAACCATTATCGTTTGACGTTTGTAACGTTTAATACATTTCATTTTATTTACTATGAACACATCTTATCAAGCGACTTCGAGATCCCTAAACATTATATTGTATCCGTGTATAATATTATTATGTTGAAATACATTTAAACACAATACGCACCGTAAAACATATTTGTGCTGAAATGTGCATCTACTTAATAATTATTATTTATTAGTAACGAAAGAAGTTATAATGTGGTAACTACTCGATAAAAATTTTATGTTTCGTTGAAGCAATAAAAAAACAAACCATAATACCTAATATCATGATAATATTATCGAATGCAATCAACGATAATATTATAGTGAATTCTCAGCCTGCTGCTTATCATATTTGGTGACGTGCTATGGCGGTTATAAAATTAAAAAAAACCTAAGCCCATATAGTTGTAGATTTTTTTTCGTTTTGTTTGTTATAATAGTAATTATTATAGCTAGGCTGTAGCCACAGTGCCACACCGAGATCTATTCGGATGGTTTCTGGGGAAGAAGTCACGACGAATACTTTAAACAATTAACCAAAAGTTAGTAAATATAAACAATATTATCACTCCACGGGAGTTTTACTATTCAACTAGGATATTGTAATTGTAATTTATATCATTGTAATATTTATTTATAAATCTCACTTGCCGGTAGTAAAATAATACATTGCGGTATAAGCGTTACCGCCGTTGACGGCCTTCGATCTGTACAATATAATAATATACGCACAAGGAGGAGGTGAACTAACAGTATAGCTATAATGCGGGCAACTGGGCAAGTTGAGTGTCACGGCCGTCGAATGACCCAAATTATTTTCATGTACCTACCTACGATCTTTGCGATAGTTGATTGGATTGTTTATGTTTTATAATTATAAAAATATGATATAATATTGTAAATAACAAATAATAAATAATAATTAGTTGTTGATTGAAGAAAAATAAACAATATGTTGTACCTATACAAGTAGTATGTCGACGTATCGATGAAGGGTAAAATTTGTAAAACCATACACGGAAATACTTCGAAAAAAAAAATAAAAAAAATACCATATCTACCTCTATTTCACTCGTTTTATTTTTTATCATTTTTTCGATCACTTGTATAATATATATATTTTTAAGATCGTTGATTGATAATAATGATAAAATTATATCGTGACAAAAACTTTTCAATAACTGTGTAAAAAAAATGTTCTTATTATACCTATAGGTACCCACATATCGGAGCAAAAAAATAAATTAAATAATACCCAGAGATGTGTGTGTGTCGTCGCCTGTGGTTGTAGCCTTGAAATGTGCAATATATAAAATGAACCTGCGAGTAGAATACAATTTTTAGTAAAGCCGTATCCATCCGACGCGACAGTGATACAACCATACATAATATTATCAAATGATATGACGAATGATTTCCGCCTTGAAATTCGTTTCCGTCCCAGCGGACCGACAATTCTATAGTATATAGTTTTGTTCTTCGATGACATTACTTTTCCACAAATCGAAAACGACCTTTGACTTATCGAGAAAAAAATTACAGTGGACGTGCTGGTTTTTTTTTTTAAAATTAAGTTTTAGGCCTGGGTCGGTGACGGATCGAGACGATGGGTGGCATCATCAAAAAGATTCGACGAAAGATTATTAGTTTTACCAGAGCGAGCTCGGATTTTTTGTCAGACATTTTTTTCAACGACCCGATTGATCACAAAATAAATACATTATTATTTATTATTATATAATATATTAAACGTTATACAATTGTATACTATCGGTGTGTTTCATTAGTCACTAGTATCAAACATTTTCGTGTCAAATGCATATATTGTTGAATTCCCGCTAATTTCCAGCCACTGCTCAATATGTTGGTAATATGATAATATGTTTTACAATTTATTCGAAAAATAAATGTATGAAAATATGAAGTAAAAACTGATTGAATTAGAACGGTTATCAAAATAATACAACGTCCCAAAAATTAAATCGGTCGCAATTTTTCTTAATATAATTCAAATTCGATGATGGTTTTTTTTTTAATTAACTGTACCTACAAGTATGTAGTTATTATATGTTATATGGTTTTATAAACATATACCTACACTTATTTATTTGTCATTACCCTATATTATTATCTTTCTACTCTCAGGAGTAGTAAAAGACTATAATATTATATTATATAATTATATATTATTTGAAGTGTATGTCGAGTCATATTAATGAGATTTGTTGAGTAGTAGATAAAAGTTTCCCATACCGTTATCTGATGTCGTATTTAAATCTCAATATTTAATTTCACTAAATATTGTTGTGTTTATGTAATCGACAGCGTTGAGTGAAGTGTAGTAAAAGCTAGACTAACACTGCACGCGTGTTACGTATACATACAAACATAACAATACTAACCTATTGTACAACTGATGAATGGGTATTTAAATAATGATAATGATATACTTAAGCTAGGTACCTACCAAAATAGGTGTAATTAAAGTGTCATGGTAGGTAAATATTTGTTTTACGTTTTTAGTGAAAAAAGAGATTTTGCACGGCATCAACGGCAGTTTCCGGTCTGGACAACTAACAGCCATCATGGGGCCGTCGGGCTGCGGCAAGAGCACATTACTCAACGTTCTCGCCGGATACTCGTGAGTGCATTAAAACAATAATATTTTAATAAGCGTCGTGTACCGCGGTGTGTAACTAAGAATTATGAATACATTAAAATCTACTATTAATAAATGCTAGCTTACGGGCTATTGTTTCTCGGAGTAAAGAAACCTAGGTAGGAAATGTAATTTTTGTCGAACAAGACAACCGAGTATTTTGGTTGTCAGTTAACGTTGTATGCATGCGACCTTAAGGCGACAAAAATATAATATGTTCTAGGTACTTTGATAATATAATATAGGGCATTTCTACGTTATGATTGGGTATAGATATTAAACTTATCACTAATGTTTGGACGCATATGGTACAATAAGGTATACATTTACCTATATACTGTACTTCTAATAAATTGTTTAAAATTAATTATTGTGTCATTAAATAAAAATATGAGTTCACGCTCCTACGCTTATCCACTTCAAATCTAAACTAATACTCCTTAAAAATGTAACCTTTACAAGCTCTTTCTCTGGACATGCGAATTAGGGCTTTGCTAAAATAATCCGATTTCAATACAGTTAAAATAACACCCGAAAAATTGTTCCGATTTATCACAAATGCACTACTTTAAGTCTAAATGATAGCAATCGTAATCATAAGTATTTAAATGGCCATCAAAAGATCCTAGCAAAAACTTATTTAACTTTCCCCAAAAAGTTGAAAAGAAACTAGTGTCATGGATTATTCCTAAGTTATTATTTCAAACTAAATCCCTGTAGGAGTGTCGTCAGTGACGGCTTCTCCAAATCAAGTTTTTTTAGTGTTGAATCGTTTTCAGTTGATATCATAATATACGCTTATTATACTAAATTTATACAGATTGTGTAAATAAAATAAGGGAAATAAGAATGACACACTGACTTTTATTCTTTAACTACAGCTATAACGATAATTATTGTTAGTTGACTATTGTTATTGTAAAAATAAATACAAATAAAAATGCAATAATTTTATAGTTTTTAAATCCCATAAAAATATAAAATATACAGAGTGTAACAGGAAGACCTGGCAGATGAAATAACTTTTGTTCTAAGTAATATTTTTAAACTTTTTATTTTATAGTCACTTGCGCTACACATATAATATAAAACATTTATCTTTTATTTTTTAATACTGAAAATAAAAAATTTAAAATTTGATTTAAATTTTTTTGGAAAAATTAAAAATAGCCGATTTGTAAATATGACTATAAAAACAATTTTTATGGTAAAAACAATTATCTACGTTAAGTAGTTTATATTTTAGAATTTTTTTTATAACCTATCAATATTATATTGAGTAAATTAATTTAGAACCTAATAACTTTATTTTAAATATTATTTTTGGGAATTTATTGATATGAGTATATTTCTTAAATCATTTATTAATCATATAATTTTCACAATTTTTTCCATACGTTTAAATAGCAGGATTTTTTTTTATGTTTCCTATTACACTATAGCACTTAGCATCTGCAGTACAAACAAATTTGTGTACGGTTCACTTAATTTTAATTTATCATGTATTTGTTTAGTTTTAAATGTAAACACGAACCAAGATAGTTTGTTTGTACCTTTGCATAATATTAAATATTGTGAAAAAAAATTCAGTTATTTTATAAGAATATAGGTATTTATCAGATGATTTGTATTTTGATGGGTTTAATACGATGTAATAATTTAATACGATTTTGAATTAAACTCCCGACAAACAATAGCATATAACAATATTATATTGTTCTTTGTTCAAGATCCGATAACCATGCAGTAAAACGCTTAGGTACGTGAATAATAAGCCACGTGCATGTAATATTTTATGTATACAAATTAAAAATCAACACAATATTATAGTTAGTCACCTCACAATAAATTATAAAATGATACTAACGTGTATCTTTGACTTAGTTATTTTACTTATACAAGACAAGTATAGGTATACTTATGCAAGTTACAAGTAGTTTAAAAAAATTTCAAATACGTTAGTCAAACATTTACATTTTTACTTTAAATATTTATAGAATAATCCTCGTTTCTTTAATATTTTTGCAGCTTTAAATATGGTAGAATATCTAAAATATATAAAGTCCATGTATACAAATTTATGTGAATTAAAATAGTATATATTATTTACTAACTAAATTAGCTAATTGGATACCTAACTATATCATCCTATACTAATAAATACATTTTACGTGAATTTCTTTACACATTATGTACCTATATTAACTGGAAAAAATTTATTTTTGAAAAGTTTTTTAAATTTTATTTTATTTTGGAACATAGTACATGTAGGTGTACTCAATTTGTTTATTGGTTCTTATTATTACCAAAGAAGATGTATTTAATCTGTATATATAAAAAAAAACTTAACTATATGATAATATCAATAATTGGAACCACGTGTAGTTTCCGCATGCGACGGCGTGGCCAATTAAAATCGCACGGAGGCAACGCTCTGTGCATTTCTTAAGTAGTTCGGACAACATCTGCAATCAAATTTCCAGTTACAAAGGGGAACAACTTAATATTTCCGCAATATTTTATTAGTGAATTATACAATGATACAATATGATAATAATGATATAACATTTATTGTTCCATACCTATCTATAATATTATATAATATATTAATTACTAACCATAATTTAATTGCGAATTTAAATTGAACGAGGGGTTATGTCATATATAGGCAATTATTAGGGGCTTAGCCCGCTCAAATAATATACAAGTCCCCCAAAAACGCTTTTATGTTTAGCAAGTATAATTATTTTATAACTTGTATTATGTTGGTACAATTTGTAATTGTATTATTTAAAAATAACAAAATTGGATTTTATTTTGGATTATTTTTGGAGCTAATATTACATTTTTATCATTAATCGGACCCGTCTCATCACGGAAAAAATTCTATTTAAGGTATTCATTAAAATGTAGGTTAAAAGGTATGAATATTTTATCCGTATTAAAACTTAATAAGGCACTGAAAACCTCACTTTAGTTACGATGTTTTATTTGATTTAAATTTTTTTAATAACTGCCCGATTCTTCGCATAAGTATTTGACCTTTTGCGGCCATATACATGTGTTTCCCGATTGCACCAAATACGTCATAGTATTATAATATAGAACTTGGCTGACGAGATTTAAATGTGCGTTGCAGGATAAGTGGAAGTTCGGGCCAAGTGTATTTGAACGACTCGTTGCGAGATGAGAAACAAATGGCGAACATCAGCTGTTACATACAGCAGGACGATTACGTTCGCGACCTGTTGACCGTCAGGGAATCGATGACGGTGGCGGCCCACCTCAAGTTACCGACAACTGTATCGGCGATATCAAAGGCCAGCCAAGTGGAGGACCTGCTGGATGCGTTGGGGTTGTCCATCCACGGAGACACCGTTACCAAAAGGCTGTCCGGAGGCCAGAAAAAGAGACTGTCAATCGCCTTAGAACTTATAACCAACCCGTCGATATTATTCCTAGACGAGCCCACCACGTAAGTACTGCATATCTTATGATATGTATATTATCATGTATTATTAATATTAAGTAATTTCAATTAATAATATTTAATTTCCTACATAATACATAGGGTGTATGATTTTTTAAATAGATAAATATGATTAAAAAAAAAAAAATATAGAACGAAAATTATAGAAACTTACAATAAATTCACCTTTATTTATTTTGCTTAATGTAGTTACTATAATATTTACATAATGCGCATTATTAATATAGGTACCCTATAAGAGTCAATGTTTTTTTTTAACCATAACATAAATACATTTTTTTTTATTATTGGTTTAAAGTTTAAATTTTAAACAAATTGTTATAACATACATAGTCTGTACATTTTCAGCTATTTTGTTACACTTTGTATATGCATGATTGTAATTAAAAAAACAACTATAAATAATATGTGGGAGTATTGCGTGTAATTTGTTTGTGTTTTTATTGATTACGATATAATTATAAGCATTGAATTATTGTGTACTATTGTTGACTAATATACTTAGGTATAATATGTTTTCCATTGTATACACGACATTTTTAAATAAATGTATGGGAAAAAAGTTGTCACCAGTTGACGGTTCGTTTATTTGTTTATTTATTTATTTAGTTAGACATTTTTTTTTTTAAATTCATGAGACAATTATTTGATTATGATTTACTACTATAAGTCACTAGTCACTAGTCACAAGTATCGTATAAAATAAATCTATTATATACATCTAATATGACAATATGTATAATGTATAAACTATGGTCGGCAGTGTGGTTTCTTTAATAACGCTTTTCACGAGTCAGTTACGACGTGACTGTTTTGAAGGTCAACTTTCCTAACGTTTCATTCGTTTAGTTGGTATAGCCGTATAGGTGTACTCTTCAGTGTTTGATGAATGATTACAGAAAAATAAACACAAAAGAAGCATAAAACCCGAATGAATATTCTCGTAAGTAGAATGAAACTCCAAAAATACGTACTGGTTTTTATCAAATGATCGTTTAAAACCTATTACGTAATCTTACGTATTCTTTTTGTTGATTTATTATTATTTATTATACGGTACAAAACCGTTGGACCAGTTTTGTTGTTCCACACGGAACAATCCTTTCATCGTATATTATTATCATTATTTTCTTTGTAATTACTATGATTCATTCATTATGACGTCATCCAGAACGTCAGCGGATGATCCGTCGCATAAAACAGTTACTAATGATATTAAGTTTTTATCTTAATATGACATCGGGACATTTTACTCGGCTACATTCCAACAATACATCGACAGATATTTTTTATTTGTGTTACCGACACCTTGTTGAAAACCTATGTATGCTTGACTCGTGACTGGTCCAAAGTGAAGTATATAATTATTTACCATGGACAAGTACATTTTAGAACTTTGAATCCTATTTAACACAAAATCGTTCCATTTGTTATTGTTGTACCACTTATTAATAGTATTTACAAGGTACTTTTGGTACGATTGTAGTACGACTATTGATACATTATTGATATACTGCGAATACAAATATGCTCACATATTAACTAACATATTATAATATGGTCTGTGTGTCTCGTAAAAACATATAGATGATTTTGATGCGTTGAATTAAAATCCTATATATACTGTATTATGATGTATTGTATATGTAGGTATAAAATACAATAAAAATATTATTAATGGCGTTTATATTATTTAATTTATATTATGACGAGACGCAAAACTAAATTAGAATATATTTGCATAGTGGTTTGGATAGCCAATCTTGCAGCCAGTTCGTATCGCTGATGGCTGACCTAGCCCACAACCAAAGCCGTACCATGGTGTGCACACTGCATCAGCCCAGTGCTTTACTGTTTGAAAAGTTTGACCAAATTTATGCGTTGAGCTCTGGCCAGTGCATCTACCAAGGACCTCCCAACTTCGTTATTCCTTACTTTGCCGAACGGACCATCGTATGTCCACCATACCACAACCCTGCAGACTTCTGTAAGTATAAGGTTAAGTTGGGTTTTCAGCCCGTGGGACTTTTTGAAAAAAAAATCATTTTTATACCAATTCAATGAAATTAAATATTTGATTAATCGTTTTAAGTTATTTGAACCAGTTTAAAATTTAATGTATAAACTGTTGAAAATTATTATCAACTTATCAGTAAGAAAAAATATTCTTTAAAAAGTATATAATATTTTAATCTATTAATCTTAATACTTTTTAAACATTCATATTTATTATTTGTGTCTATTGAAAACCATACCATTGTATAAACGGAAAACTGTAATATCTATATTGAATTATTTGCTAATATATAAGTTCAAATAGTTATCATTTGTGTCTAGAGTTTAGTACCTACTTACCTGAAGGTACATAAAACGTTTAAGTTAAACTTATAGTATTTATTGGATAATATTATATTTTATTTATTATTGGATAAAAACTTTGCGACCTGGGGTTAAGATTTATTTTATCATTTGATAATACCTAATTTCTTTTTTGTATTTTAAATTTATTTATATTGTATATTATTATGATACATTTTTTTTTTGTTCATCAATATTAGTGATCGAAGTGGCAATAGGTGAGTATGGTGCTGATGTACTGGTCAAACTGGCTGATACAACAAAAATCACATACATTAAGGACCACAATAACTGTCATTTAATTTCCGGGGACCAAGAACTACAACTAGAAAATGGTGCGTTTACTTTATATTTATTGTAATTTTTAATATTATGAATGGTCGTGATAATAATTCAAATGGAAATGTATTCATTTTGCAGGCAAATGCTTGAAAAACAATAATACTGTTGACAAGAAACAAACATTCACATACAAGATTTTAAACAAACCTCCGTATTATTTACAAGCCTATCATTTGTATTTGCGAAATGTAATCATGTACAAACGTAACAAAGTAAGTAAAATATATACCAATTAATAAATTGGATTAACCATTTGTAAACGAACTCCACGATTACATCAGGAAAAAAAATTATGTACGATATTCGTTAAATTGTGCAGTGTAATATTTGTAGCATATAAATATATAATGCTGATCGTAGTAACTTGAGAAAATAAACCTGCGGGAAGTTGGCACCTTATTAGTATTCAGTGGCGCCAAAGGGTTTAAAATACTATGGTACCATACATCAAGGGCTCCCCCCCATCATCCCCTTTTTTAAAATTTAGATGCAATCAAAGCACCTACATAATGCAATGTTTAATGATTTATTTTTACGTTTTTACTTAATTCTGGATCTACAGTGTGATCCCCGTAGTACTGAAATACCCCCCTCCCCCATCTAAAAAGTCTACTATGACATCTGCTATAGATAAATTAGGTGATTGACGCCACTGCAGGTACTGAAAGCATTCTTCTTGTACCTGAAAACACGTCCAACAAGCATATTTGGTGCTTGAAAGACATTGTTTGGAACTTGTTGGACATTACCTACCGAGTTATATATACCTGCAAAGGCGCCAAACATTTCTAAAAACGCGTAACAAGTAGCAAGTGTCTTGGAGTACTTTGACATCGTTTTCCTTAACTTCGAGCTTTTAGTGTAATATGTGAATTTGGCACCACAAATGCATAACTTGGATAGTAAAGTCCAATAAGTTATAAAAACTTTATAACAACGTCTAACAAGCACTTCATTGTTGGTCGTGTTTGTTGCAAGTGTGCTAACGTGCGCAAAAAATCAATTTTTGGAGTTATCGTGATAAAGTTTCAACTACTCTATTGTAGTATATAGTTGTGTTAACGTAGATGGTTTAAACAATTTCAGTCAAACCTTATGTTGCGGGTTCTCGCACATTTCGTCATTGCCCTTATTTTTGGATACCTATACCGTGGTGTGGGCAACGATGCGTCGGTGGTGATCAGCAACATGGTGTTTGTGTATGGTACCAATTTGTTTTTGGTTTACACCGGTCAGATGGCCGTTATCGTGTCTTGTAAGTATATAATAATATTTATGTGTATAATATCTGTAATCTTCGTTCTTAATATTTATATAAACGTATGTTTTTGTCTGTCCAGTTCCATTAGAGTACAAGGTCTTGAAGCGGGAACACTTTAACAGTTGGTTCACACTTTTTCCGTACATGATATCCATATTGCTGGTTGAAATACCGTTTCAGGTGAGGTCACGAGACATAATAAAGTACAGCGAGTTATACTTAATGGATTAAATCAATCGATTGAATCCATAAATCATATTTTGTTAATTACCCTTAACTTTCGCATAATATTATCATATAATTATATACAATACACATAAATATTATTAAAACAATTTATAACAAAAAAAAAAATTAACAATAAAGGAAGAAAATATCAATTGCGGTGGTAGATTGCACTTAAGCGTCTCGAAATTTATTTTCCACACTAGCCTAATATTTGGTTCAGGTTTTTATTTTTTGATCCCAGTAAACGATTGGTTTATAAGCCAGCTAGTGTTTAAATACTAGTATTCACATTAAGTGGAACACAATGTATAGTTTTTTTTATCCAAGAAGCGGATGCCTATAAATGGCAACAAACGCACGTTGTGTAATATTATAATTATTATAATATTAATTATTTTTGTGTTATCGTAGATACTGTGTTGCCTTGTCTACATTGTGCCGTCGTATATCATGACCAGCCAACCACTGGAATTGATGCGATTCAGTTACTTCACTATATTCCTGGTAGTAACTTCCCTGACGTCACAGAGTACCGGATTCTTGTGCGGTGCTACTATGCCAGTCAAAGTAAGTTTTATTGTATTACTTCTATTCACTATCTGTTAATAAATACTGACCGTTCACTACTTTCCAATCGAAATACGTATTTATGTACGAGTGCTGCATTGACTTCCTTAGACTTGTTTGAAAAAATTAAGTACCCATAAGATTATGAAATATTATTATAATTATTAATTATTGTTACTTGAGGCATACGTAATCCTAATATATTATTATAACGAAAATAGTCGTATCTTGGTGTAAATATAAATACTATCAAAATGCTTTACAACGATATTGTTTCGTATTATATACGCAGGTACCTACATATTCATAACACTTAATCGATGTTATATTATATACAAAACAGATACTTCATCAATGACGTATGGTGATTGTATTGATATTATAGGATTCATTTATCAATATAGATAATAATAGTGTCTAACCTTAGCGTATACCTTATGGTCATACTCATAATGCATAGTGAATTTTCGTTTCAGGTATCTGTATTCGTCGGACCGGTGTTCGTGGTGCTCCTGTCCGTGTTCGGTTTCGCGATACGATTTACGGACATACCCGCCATTTATGTGTGGCTTCACTATTTCAGTTTCGTACGAGGATCGTTCCAGAGTCTTGTGTACACGCTGTACGGTTTCGGCAGAGGCGTATTGCCGTGCTCCGACGAGATGTACTGTCACTACAAGAACCCGATCAAGTTTCTCACCGAAATGGAGTTTGCCCAGGTGAACATCTATCCCGAATTTTTCTACATATGCTTCTTTTTCCTGTGCACTTATGTGCTGACCACAACGGTCATATGGTACAGGCTGAACAAGCGGTAGATATCTATCTGACCCGAGACCAACGATATAGGATCGATGAGCCTTATTGAGTCGCTGATAATTATAATAATTATATACCTGCCCATGTGTATATTATTATTTAAAATCAAGTGGCAATACGTTTTATTTTATACGTGTAATGTGTATATAGCGTGTACGATGATGATTAATATATTAATATTTTTTATATGTAATAATACATAATATTATGTTATAAACTACAGTTGTGTTTATAATAATAAGAGGCTATATGCTATTGATATGTGTAATTATTATTGTAAAGTACAATATTATAACAAAGATAAATTATTGTGATAACTGATAATAACTGATGAGGTTCATATTGTTCACCCGTGGTATGTTCGTTACAATGACGTTGCTTTATATACCAGGTATATGTAGAATAACACTCATCTCGTAATTAAGTTCCTAGAAAATTGTTTTATTTTGTTTTCTTATAAAAATGTTTTATTTAGGAACGTACTTATGGCATTTTTTTTTTTGTTTGTCACAAATACGTTAAGTCTTTCAATACCGTTTGATATGCTATAACTATAATTGTAATGTTTTTTTACTCGCCGTCTATTTTTGTAATACACAATATTATTACGTTTTATATCAAAACGTTTGTTTAATGTTTTTACTCGTAATATCGAATTTCCGTCCGAGTAAAACGTAACTAGTCGATTGACTCGATAGTAATATTACTATATAATTGTTATAATATGATGCATTACTATTTGCAGAAAATCAGGGCAGTGATATATACCCAAGCCTGAGTAAGTTAATCATAATTTTAAATTATTTAAGTTGAGTTGATAGAAAACATTTCAAAAAGCTTAAATTTAATGGTTATCCTTTAATATTTGTTTTAACTCGGTTTAGGTTATACGGAAACTTACAAATTACAATCAACTTATTATCTACTTGTCTTTATTTTTTACTTTAAATATGTAAATATCCAATAGGTAATATGATTAAAATAATAAAAAGTAAATGTTTAAGTAATGTGCATCAATAATTATTTTATTTTATTTATTATTTTATTATTTATAATTTAACTTATCTATTATTTAATATAACTTGGATTTGATTAAAAGTAACTCGTTATTTACTAAATTTATATCAATAAAAATCAGTTGAGTTAAAAGTTAAGTTAATGAAAATTAAATTTAAAAAAGTTCAAATTAACATAATATTAATTTTTTAACTCTTTACTCGTTTATTACCAAGCTTGCATCATGTACCTATATCTATTCGACTTCGAACAATGCTAAATGTTCACAAGTCATACCACAAAAAAAAAAAAGGAATTTTGCATCAAACTTTAAAATTTGGATACAACATTTACACGTAGCAACGACATAGGGTCGTGCCTACCTGTCGTAATTTATAAAACGTACACAAATACTCGTCGTGAGAGTGCATGTTTGGTAATTTTGTCGATACCTAACGTAACTTTTATCATATCTAAAAAAAAATAACAATAATCACTCACCATACAGACGATATTTGAGTAGGTACTTAGCAATACACTAGTACTCTCCGCGATGGTATGAAAATACCAGCTGTCATGACGATTTTAACATCATATTATTATTATTATAACAATATTGCAATGCACGTCAATAGTTCTCGCCTTATAGAGACCACGCCCAGACGTAAAGAGGTTTGTAATGGGTCACGTGTATAATTTAGTAGGTGCGCGTCTTATAATTATTTCGCAAAACGACACTTGACGACGGAAAACCTTCGGTTTTGATAGTTTTCGAAACGTCCGGGCTACGCGTACCATATTGTGATTGACGGGCTGCGATTTTATTTTCAAGTTATTATTTGTATAACGAAACGAGACGTGGAGACTACGGTATTCTATTTGTTTTTTTTTTATAATCGGGTACAATACAGTGAATATCCATTCTTAATCCTTGTATAGTAGTAGTGTTGCAGAGTCTCGGTTATCCGACATGTGGGGTTCATAAAGAATTACATGCAATTTATTTTATTGAAATGTCAGATCATTCGTATGATAAAAATACAAATGAATCTAAAATTAAATTTAAAAAATTTGTATTAATACCTGTTTAGTTATATGTATAGGTATACTTAAAGCGAATGAAAATTTTTAAAAGTATAATTATTATGACGTTTATTTTATGAAACAAAATACATACAGCGTAGAAAGCACGCCATTATAATATTAAAAACTATATAAAATAATTGAAAAATAAAATAACTGCGTAACTCATAGTCATAAACATATTCATTCATAAACATACTCATTTATATATGTCACAAACTCAAAAGCTTAACTCATAATATCTTAACACATTTTAAAACTAAAATAAAAAACGTTAAATGTTCTATACTTATTATTTAGTATTACCTAATTGTTACTTAATATTTATTATTTAAAAATATTGTAATATTATATTTATAAAACTATTGTAGTGTTATTAGTTATTATTATTAATAAGTTGATAATATAATGAGTTTAGTTGCAAACAAAGTGCCCATGCACAAATACTCGAAACTATAATAGGAACTTTTGTACGAATTAAAAACATCAACTCCATCATTCGGCTCCAAAAACCTCAACGAATAATAGAGACCCAATTAGTAGGAGATAGATCAATCATTAATCATCGATAGATATTAATAATCTATATCAAGATGTGTATAAAAAAATATATTTTTGATAACTCCAATGAAATATTTCAATAAGAGTGAAATTCTCAATCGTCAAATATTTCAAGTGAAATATTTCAAATTCAGAAACCTATACCGATAGATAATATCATAGACCCTGAATTCAGTCGACCACTGTCGAATTATTACATTTTAGTGTTATATTTTTCTTTAGAAAATAATGCAGTTATTTTTTCTTTTTATATACACGTATTTAAATGTTTATTTATAATATCTAAAAATACTTAACTGACTTTGTTTCTTTTAGTTTTATTTCATATTTATAACGCCTCGCATGGCAAATTAACATAATATTATTATTATGTAATGTCAGTAACAATTTTTTACGGGGTATTGTGTAGGCAATTAAAATGATCGGTCGTATAACATGTCGTAGTAGTTTCACTAGTTCGTATGGTAATATGGTATACTTGCTAGTTTTTAGTGGTGTCTGTGATACGCCCAAGAATCATATTATGTACTCTGAACTCTGCAGTAGTTCATATATTTATGTGTTATTATTATTTTAAATCTTAAAAAAAGGTTAAGTTGGAAAACCGGTAAACCGAGGTCCAAAAATGACACCTTAAATATATATTATTAAATATATATTATTGTTTATATTTTGTTATAATAATATGGGCGCACACGAATATTGTACGAATGCGTACCAAAACAGGTAAACGAACCTTTTTGAACGTATTGCGTCCCAGACGCAATTCGTGTGACTTTTTCACTTATACATTTTAGTGGTTCCCAGAGGTTTCAACATTTATTTTTAATCCATTTTTTTAACGAAAATAATCATAATAAATTAAAAATGTATCAATAGTTAATGTTTTTTTGATTAAACTTGAGGAGCTTTTAAATTATGCAAACCGATACTATATTGATAAGAAGTCTAGAAAAACTCTGAGTACCCAGAAAACTAATATGAGAAAGAATACTATTTATAGAAAATAAATAAATCAGCTAAATCACAGTTAAATTACAATAATTAAAGGTTATGTAAGCAAAGTCGCTAATAAAATATATAAATACGGAATAAATTAAAACTGAGTATAGAGAACTTTTTACAAAAATATGATTTATATTATTATATTATGTTTATACAATTTCAATTTTTTTTTTTTATAAATATTTGATTATGATTTATGAGTTATATAATGATATTATATTTTGCCTGACTTACCTATATTATTACAGTATCACATTAGGAACTTATATTAGTTAACTATAGGTGAAAAATTAACATAAATTTCGTCCAGGACGCAATTCGTTTAAAAAAGGTTCGTTTACCTGACATTATGGTACGCAATTCGTGTGCACCGAAATTGATTTTCCTAAGTTTGGGGAGGTGCACACATTTTTTAATTTGGATTATAAATCGTTACAAATTAAATAACAATCGGTAGGATATTTGTTAACTTATATATACACTTTGGTGGTAGGTACTAGAGATTTGTTGTCACGCCTACACCGAAAGTTTGATTTTCGATGACGGCTGAAGCGTTGGAAAGTGGCCTCTTTCCGTTCAACGGGTGGTAAAGTGGTAAGCCCCACAATGTCGGGTGTTAAAGTGAAAATCCCAAAAAGTGCCGGGTGGTAAAGCGGAAAACCCCAAAAGTCCTGGGCACGCATATCACGCCGATCCTCTGCACAATCAGACACTGAAATCATTACCACTGTACTTACAGAACAAATTTTGGTTACATCTTAAACTCATAACCTCCATGTATGACGCTTAAAATAAATAAAATCAAATCATTTCTTTCATGAAATATTGTTTTCATAGAATATAGTCTGGTTGTTGCATCAGTGGCGGTTTTCACATGTAATTTTACATGAGGCGGAAAAATATTAAACAGTAAATATACTATTGCTTTAACACAGCCCACAGGAACAACATTTTTTAAATGGTATTGAGTTATCAAAATGGAGCGGAAAGATTAGCCAGTTATGATAAAAACTATTCTGTGGCTCTATGTTCCGTGCTAAGGCAATTATTTTATCATATTCACAGATATAGATAATATTTCTTGACCAAATGAAAACAGACGTGCGTCGTGCGACATTGCGACGGCCGTGCAGTCCCCCACCTAGCAAGCAGCACGGCTGCATATAATTAATGAACCCGGCGGCCGACGTTTATAATATCGTTGAGCGGTTGAATTTAGTCGCCTCTGGCGGCGGTCTGCGCATGCGCTATTCACACTATTTTACGAGCTTACATGTGTGTGCGTAGACGCACCTCACATGCACAAACTTAGGCGACGGCAGCTGCCGCCTCTGTCGATCTCAGCGCCTTAACGGTGGCGGCGCCGGGCGCATAAGTTACGTTACAGCGACGTCGACGTGCAGCCGTTCTCGCGTTCGTAGGTACAACTGTACAAGTTCTGTACCAAAAAATAAGATTCAATATTGTTGTTTATTAAACTTAAATTCTAAAGCATTTAATGCCTGACGTACGAGTACCTACAATAGTATTATTTAATTAAAATTCAAAATAGTACAAAATACTAATATAAAGAAACATATATTTTTTATTTTCCTGAAAATTACAAGTGAGGCGGTGCCTCACCTGCCTCACCCCCAAAACCGCCACTGTGTTGCATAGATCCTATATACTATATAGCCTGCATTACCTTTGCCAGGATGGCGTGACAAGTATGTAGTATGTGTGGCTCGTGCCGCAAACGTCGCCCGCGACTTCCCGTACTTGCCACACAAGGGGGGGGGGGCTAACTTTGATAATATCAAATAAACTTAAAACAAAATGTAGGAAATGTTTGGGGGGCTAAGCCCCTACCCCCCCCTATTTGCGCGTACGCACACAATATGCTGTTGTGGCTCTGGCAATTAGGTGGGCCCCGGTAGTTCGCAGTTACTGTCAAATGTTAACAGGTGTACGGTAATTACCGTATTTGTATGATGGTAAGTATTATTGTTATCATTATTGGTATGCAATGTGTGAAAATTCGATTTCATGCACGCCGTTACCTGATCTGCCCGATTAACCAATGGTAACCAATATGGGAAAAAAATATTTATTTCTTCAATAATCTGCAACTAATGGCAACCATTTATGAACAAGTAAAAAGTTTCAATTTCCACCGTGAATCTCAAATTCATTGTTTGAGCACCTAAAATTTAACCTTTTTTCAAGACAAAAGGTAGCCTGTGTCCTTCTCAAAAATCTTATCAATCTCTGTAGGAAATTTGATTAAAATCGGTTCAGAGGTTTAGTCCCGAAAGCTTAACAGACAGACAGACTTTCGCATTTATAATATTAGTAGGCATTTAAAACGCTTATAGTCTTCTTTGTTATTAATCCTTTAGATTAGTTGGTTGCAGCTATCCCTGCTTCTATATTGTAACTCAATTCTTTCAGGTCCTTATAGTTCCTTTTATTCGTATCCTTCATTATTTGGGTAATGCATTCTGTCCTCGGACTTCCTCTTCCAATGTGTCCTTCTACATCTCCTTTAATTATTGTCTTTAGTAAGCTTTTATGTCCTATAATTTTATCTATTCTGGATTGAATGCTTTTCAATAACTGTCCATCACTTTTTCATTCATCAGTCCAAGGTATCTTATACGTATAGTATAACATTTTAATTATTTGTGTTCAAAATTCAAAATAGCCTATTTGTAAATAAGGTTTTTAGAAAAATGTCGACTGTTAAAACATTTATTTAAGTAATTTAGTTAATTTATAAAATTGTTTGAAATCTCATTATTCATTTTAAGTTAAGTTTATTCAGTAGTATAAAACGCTTTTAATTCAAAAAGAATAAATATTTTATGAACATTTTTAAATATGTTTAGGTACTTAATAAAATCTAAATAATTTTTTTAAAAGTTATTATTTGTAAAATTAATGAGTCTTAGGTACTTCAAAAAAATTTAATATTTTGAAAAATCATAAAAAATATCTACTAAATCCAGATTTACAAAATGGTTATTTTTAAATTTTCAAAAAAAATTTTAATCGGATTTCAAATTATTTATTTTCTGTATCAAAACATAAAAATAAAAATGTGTTGTTGAACCATCTGTAACGCTACGTATTTTTATTAGGAGTCGTGTTGTTGAGTTAATTTTTTGAAAGCCAATATAGGTACATTTCAGGTTCAGAAAATAAAGTATTCCAGTAGTACTTAAATCATTATACTTCTATAGTTTTAATTCAATTTTAGAAGGATACGTTGAACTGGTGATTGGTCGGGCAAGAGTTTAAAATATAAAAAAATGATATTGTATGCTACGCAAATGAACAGTGCCGACAAACTAAAACTGCAAGTAACGATGAGAAGAATAGTGAATTTGGAACTGTTTACAGACGTACGTGAAGTCTTAATTTATTATTAGTAAATAATAAATATAATATTTTATGAAAAAAATATATAAAAATATATATATTAAATATACATATTTAAACATAATATATATATTGCTAATAGCCAATTGGGTACTGCTATTTCCGTTAAATTGGCTAGTATTTAGGATTGCACACTTATTGTAATACTATTTCAATATTTTGCAAGTTTTGTTTCAATTTTTATGTTATGCGTACAACGTATTCAGTTAATCGTTGTTGTTGGACCTGTGTGCAAAAAAAAAACAGTATATTAATTAGTATTAATAATTTTTAACTACTTAAAAATCATATAGTTAAATATAAATTATAATTATTATATAATACAAACAGTTTAAAAAATGCGATAGTGGCTTTTAATCATAAATATGTAGTAAAAAAATCAAAAATGTTTAAATTAATTGAATATTTTGAGAAGATTGTACTTACAAATAATCGAAAAAAATGTATTGAACTTAGATAATTTTATCGATTATCTTATCTATTGTAATTAGAACTATCTGGAAACGGCAATGCGTTGCTATTGCTAGGTTTATGTGATTATGCGAGCAGTATATTATCAGGTAATCAATGTACCTGTGATTGATCGTGGACCCCACGTGGTGCGTACGTGTAAGTGTATAATTTAACTCTAAAGTATCAAAGTTTTACAATCAATTAATACAAAATGCTAACCTAAAAATATTATATTGTACTGAAATCCGATTAATAAAAAAAACCGCTGGCCAAGTCAGGGATCGGCATGTAAACTTCCTTGATTTTTAATTTTTAGAAATTTATTTACTGATATCACACCCAGGTGGTATAACAATTTGAATCCAGAAAAACGTCGGTGTGAACAGCCCCACAAAAAATCATTTTCATTTAGTGAGATAGATCTCCAAAACCGGAGAGCGGATTACGATGTTTGGGGTCTTGTTGGATTCATATTGGTTAGGAAAAGTGCAGTGAAGATTTTCAGAACTTTATCTTAAGGCGCCAGTGCCGATGCCATGTTGTCCTCAAAAATACACTCTGCGGGAATAACGATACCGCCTTGTAGAATCAACCAAATTTCATATTTTTTTTTTAATTGCTAGAGAGAGGAATATTCTACAGCCCGCATCGATCTCTGTTTTTCAATATTTTATTCTCAAACTTTATAATATGTCTAAAAAAATACAAGATAAAAAGCATTAACGATGCGGGCTGTAGGAAGTCTTCTTCTTTCAGATAAAAAAATAGTCATCAAAATCTGACAATTCTACAAAGCTTGAGAGTTATTCCCGTAAAGTCATTTTTTTCGATATAATACACCCTATCAATCCCGCCTAAATAGATATCAGGTAGTGGATAAGTGGAAAAGTCTTATAATTGAGGGGGCAACTAAAATACAAAATTTTATTTTCAAATTTTATTCAATTTTGGATAACTTGATTAACTGGCACCGGGGCCCTTAATAGTTAATTCACTATAGAACAATTTTTTGAACAGCGTTTTTTGATGTTTTTCAGGTTTACAGCTTTGTAGTGGATTAACGATTGGAGATAAAGTTCTGAAAATCTTCAGTGCACTTCTCCTAGCCAATGTGAATCGAACAAGACCCCAAACAACAAAATCCGTTCTCCAGTTTCGGAAATCGACCTCGGTAAATGAAAATCTAGCAAAAAATAACTCTTATTTTTATCTGTGAAAAATTAAATAATTAATTTCCACATTTAGTATCTACTTGATAATCTTTTTAATGAGTTATCATCCAACTTTCTAGCCATCATAGTTTAGAAGAAAAAATAAAAAATAGAAATTTTGGGACTGTTCACGCCGGCGTTTTTATGGATTCAAGTGGTCTTATTAATATTTTATATTAAAGATAGCTAAATTACCCACCTACTCATTATTACTGAGTTATGTTTTTATTATTTTTCTATTTAAACACAAATTCTTAAAGTTTTCAAAATTCAGACTTTTTTCATTTCAATTACTATATTTACTTCATTAAAAATCAAGAAAGTAAAAAACATTCGTATGTATATATAGATCAAGAATAAAATAAAGTAAAAATAAGAAAAAAAAACTATGTAAAATTAATGCAATTTATAATAATAATAATAATTATTATTAAAACCTATAGCAACCACATAAATTTCCAAAAAAAAAAAACAATACAAAAAATGTGTCCACCGAAATCGTGGTTCAAACTCGAGACCCCTGTTTAAACCCCTTGTTTGAGAACCCCGAGTCAGACCTCTTATTTACCTTTTCGTGACAAAATGTCAAAATGTCTCCTTCCCCGAGATCGATGGTTTATGAATGCATAAAGGACATTGGTTTTTTATGTTTGTCTTTTATATATAAAGATTTAGAATATTATATAAGAATTGTATCTATTAATTTATATTTATCCATATTCCATAGGCTACATAGGCTGCAGAGGCTGACTGAGGTCTAACTGTCTGAGTGGCAATGGCCCAAACCATTTTTATTCCGGTCTTTTATCTATTGTAAATAAACTAAATACCTTAATACCTTATCGTATTTATAACAATAGATAACCTATAGATAACCTATAGTTTAGTTTAAAGATAAATAATGTAAAAATGATAATTTATAATATATTTCATTATCTACACACTTATACCTACAGTAATTGAGTATATTTTATAAATATTTTTTGGAATAACTAATAATCCTATTGATTATTTTAACTTGTTTTATATAGAGGTAGGTAGTAAAAATGTTTTTAAAAATATTGATAATTTTTGGAGCTTAATCAAGAATGATTAATAATTTGATACCCATGTTTCAAATGCATATTGCAATTTCTTGGACTTTTGTGAACGATGTGTGAACTTGAATGCCTTTCGATGTTCTGAACTAGTGACGGACTGTGTTTCTCCCTAACATGTTTTATCTTAAATTTGTATTATATTGCTATGTTTATTTATAAATGTTATAATGTTATAGAAATATAGAACAAATCAGGTTTCTTATATAATTAATATCGTCCGATAATTAAAAATATTAATTGTGTAACTATGAAAAATGATTTCAGAAAAACTGAGAGATATTATTAGATTATAACCTTTCTTCTCAGATTTAAGATTCTTACCTTTTTCTGTTGCCCATTACCATGAGTACCCACATCTCACCTGATAATATTATCCTCCTTAATTTTTGAACCCCCTCCTCCAATCTAATTTATTTGCTATAATTATTTTTAATACCTAGGCTAAATTCCTACTTCCCAATTTAAATTAATTCAAACTTCTATATTTTTTTATTTTTTATTTATTTCTCCGAGGTTTCGATCAGTTTACTCTCAATTATTACATTTGTATAGGAGATAGTTTTAAAAAGCACTTGCAATTGGATGGAATCCAACGATGGAATTACAGTATAACTGTAGAATAAAATGAAACAGTCCGAAAATAATGTAAAATATTATGGAATAACTTTGTTTGTTACGAAACATTGCGATAAAAGTGTCAAGTCAAGTTATAATCATTTACGATCGAAAACGATATTCATTTCATCGATAGTTACTCGGACGGCAACTCATCCACTGCTATCATAACTATGAACTGGTAACTAACGGACAGACACGACAGGGCGTTCTAAACCTATGTCTAAGACGCAAAAGACGCAAAAGTCGCAAAAGTAAATCACGCGGTATACCAGCCGGAGTCAACCTAACCCGGGGGGGGGGGGGGGCACCACAAATAATTATGCGGGTACTATGGCACTTGCTATTACTTTTGGCCCGAAAAATTGGAGACATACGTTTTGAAAATCAACGCGGCAACGATATCGACAACGATAGGTCGGCTGCCAACTCGATCGTCTGAATTCGATGAAAACGCGGTGCACGAGTCTCTGGGCGGCATCGTTAAAAATAATAAATCGTCAATTATTATTATTATTATCACTATCATTTTAACCGCGTGGACACTAGACATTCATATTATTATCATATTGATTTATAGATTATAATATCGATATGCGTTATATGATAATAATAAATATTTTTAATATTGTTATTAACAATCAACAGTCGTCGTTATGACTTATGAGCGTGGCGTGCGGCTATAAATTAAATAGCGCGCGCAGTGTAACGATAATGTATAATAGTAACATATGGATATAAATGTGCGATAACATTGCTGTACAGTACAGTGTGCGGTATAATAATAATGGTCGCAATCGACACGGAACACGAGTCACAACATTGTAATACGTACAGTCGAGTGGCGACGGCGGACGACGGTCGATTACCGGCGTTGGCGTTTTCGTTTATTTTCATCAGAAAAGTTCGTTTTGACGTATTCCCCCCGGGCGACTCGCCCGCTGCCGCGGAAAACTTGCAAAGCACTCCGACCGAACACATAATACAATATTATACAAACGTCACAATAATAATAATATTACACAACACGCGCGTGTTCGGGGTTTTTGGCGGAAATCGATTTTTTTTTTTTTATGTTGTCGTCGTCGCCGTTCCGTCCTCGTTTCGCGTTTATATATAATTAAAATAATTACGGTTGCACCTACCGCCTGCCCGCCTGGTCGCCCCCACAGGACCCATTTCGATATTATTATATAATACCTCTGACCACGCCGGACCGACTCGTGGCGACGTATTAAAAAGGCACACGTCGTTTGTTGCCACCGGTGGTGCGCCTCGAGTCGTCTGAAATAATAAAATAAAATCGTCGTCGTCGTCGAACGAGTCATTCACGAGCTTCACCGCACACGCAGACAGTGCGGCGGCGCCAGTGTGTGCGATGCTGTAAAAATAGCGATTTTCGTGGAGATTTCGATTTTTCATCCGTCTCCGCGTGTCGTTATTCTGTCCCGAGATGGTCGACCAGGCCAAGTGCCGCCGGACCGAGGACCACAACGGAGGAGACGTGCAGACCACCGGACGAGCGGTGCAATCGTTCCCGAAAAAGCCCGAAGTCCACTTGTCGTTCGAGAATCTCACCTACACCGTGAACACCTACGTAAAGTTGAAAAAAGGTATAAATATATTATCATACATAGCCACGTAGATGGACGTATAGGACATAGGTATTGATGTATTATAGCCACCGGTATCAAGACAAATTTATTTTTAAAATAATTTTTACATTATTATTACAATGTTGTGGTACCTACCTGGCTACTTACAATATATACCTAGGTATATCCGTACATTTTATTGTGAATCTAACAACGATATTATTTTGTAAATTACAAAATAATATAGTTTGTATTATTTTTTAGGACAAATATATATAATGTCGTTAAAATTAAATTTGAAAAAAATATTGTCAATGTCGAACACGAAGTCATATTATAATTATAATAATTTTCATTATAGCTATAATTACACAGAAAACAGAGGCAAAAAATAATACAACTTTGTGCATTGCGTGGGACCTGAAATAATTATTCTTCGATAAATTTAATTTCCTGCAAATAGAACATAAAAAAATATGTTGTTTATATATTTTTTAGATTTTTTGGTTTCGGTATAAAGTCAGGTATAAAGTGACATCACATACAACTTACTAACCATTATATCATATTACTAACCAACGAGGAATCTTATATTACATTTTAAAGCTTTTTGACCAAGCGAAAACGAATTTAAGTACCCATGTCCCATATTATAGAAAAAAAAAACTTAAAAGAAAAGGAAAAATGTCAAATGTCAATATAAATAGGTCGCCATGATAGTTAAAATATTAACAAAATAAGAAAATCGATTTTGTCATTACTGTGTTTGCTTGAAAATTCACGTTATTCCCTAATTTACTTTTGTTTTTAGAATTTATTATTTTGAAAAGTTCTTGGAATTATTAATTTTTACCTCCTAAAAATACCAATTAGATACTCTTTCCTACCAGAACAGTTATTGAAGTTGAAAATCAAAACAAACGTTCTACTAGATATTGTGTACAAATACACAAAAATAAATTATAATAAAATCAATACATTCATCTCAAAGTTTAATATTTTATAGATTCTGTACACCCCTAAAAATAGTGAAAACTTTTTGTCTTTTTGTAAATAATTTATACTGAGGTTCTTGTTCTATAGTACTTAATACCAATATTATATCGATAAGTCTTAACGCTAATAATTGACTATAGTAATCAATTTGGTACTTGAAAAAGTACATACAAAATCCAACTCAGCCCGCCCTCTTATTTTTTATTATTTTTTGGTACGAATTGATGTGTGTGCAATTCTGAAAACCTATTTGCAATTAATTTGCAAAATATTGACATATTTCACGAATCGATCGGACAAAGTCGGGGGCCCAACTTCACACACATGAATAAATGTGTTGAATAAGCATATTATTATCCAGCTAACTAAAACCATACGGCGGTGATGATAATTTTTTTTCACAATTATAATTGTTTTTATATGAGGCACTAGGGTACGTAAAGCACGAATATTCATCTAAATCTCAAAATATTATGCATTTAATCGTTTATTAAACTTTTATAATTTTACCTAATTCATATGCGTTATTTTTAAATCGATAATTAGTTTAATGAATATGTTTTAAATTAATATCAATTTTTAAAACCAAAATACATTTATACCCTATATAAAAATGCTTAGCCGCTTAGGTTAGGTCCTACATGCTCACAGTGTCCAGAAAGTAAGTACGTTTGCAGATACCTGCGTAAAAATGTATAATTAATGGATAATATTATAATATTTAAATCTAATATATGCACACTTTATGACGTATCTAATTTATATATAGGTAGAATTTATATAATTCCATTGTATATTAATTATTTATTAATGTTTTTAATTTTGTACGATTTTTTTGTCCTAGAATTCTAAAATCTTATTAGTTTTTTTAAACCATTTAATTCAAAATAGGTTTCTATAAGTAATATTAAACATTTTTCTATGAATACTAAATTATTAGAATCAGTTGAATTGAAACTAAAATTAAAATGAGAATTTAATGGTTTGCACATTTGTTGTTAAACATGGTGATCCGGAAGCTCATAACAATCATATTATGATGTAGGTAGATACATATAATATTTTCCGGAAACAGGAATCGACTTTTTTGATAATAGTGGAGACAAGCGATGGCGGAAACTGTTATTGAAATTTTGAAATTTTGGCGTACACAGTGTATGCGCTATTTTCAGAAATAGTCATCAATCATATATTATATTGTATATTACATATTATTATAACAATGTCATAATATTGTCTCAGATATCGATATCGCCACGGAACACTATTCACTAATATAATATAATAATATGAATATATAATATAATTGTATTCGTAGTGGATTTGCTTTATTTAAATATAATACATCAGCTTGTTGTACAAAAAAACTATGTATCTCATTGTTTTGTGATTCTCTAATAATACTTGTATATTATGGCATATTACGCGATGTGCAATGTGCATGTATAATCAGATCATGAGTGGGAGTGATGTGTATCTTACTTCCTATAGGTATATAACATGCACACGTCGATGGTCACTCGCAGAGTGTTGTGTGCATAATAATAATAATAATAATGATTTACAATTATTTTTATCATGAAACAATACTGTTCCTATTGTTTGTTCGAACAACAATATTGATTTGGAGATTATACCCATCCCCCGTAATTGTCGTAATTACCCGAGTGTCTAACCAATATTGGTAATCGTTTCTTCAGTGAAAAAGGAGATTTTGCATGGCATCGGCGGCAGTTTCCGGTCGGGACAACTAACGGCCGTCATGGGACCGTCGGGCTGTGGCAAGAGCACATTACTCAACGTACTCGCCGGATACTCGTGAGTACATTAAGTAATAAAGTTTTAATAAACGTAGTCATGTGCTTCGGTGTGTAATATTATACCGACGTCTGTTGAGAATACATCGAAACCGTATATAGATTTTTATAAAAACCGGCCCATTGCGGTCTGCAGCTACACATGGGTACGGTTTTTGTAATTATGAAGAATAATAAATTATTAATCAAACCGCGTGACGATTCGACCAAGTGAAAATATTTCCAAAGGCGATCGCCCTGTACGCTCACTTTTCATATATTTTACGAATTGCATATAGGTACGTTTTTAGCAGTGACAGTTAAGAAGAACGGGTTCATTTTGTGTGCCTTACACAGAGTCGTAGAGATACATATTTGAGTAACTTGTATCGGAGATACTGCCAAACCATCAATTTAATAGTTCAAATTCATTAGTTGAAAAATTAACGCGTTCACACTTAGATTCTTAGATACTATTGTATTCTGTAGGTATCTCGTATCCTGATACAGTTATGGGATAGTATCGAATATTTTGTATTGTGAATTGTGATGAGTACACTTTTAGTTCACGTCTCGAGTATTAAATAAAACATTTTTTTCGTAAGGTACTCGATGCACTAAAAAGATCTTTTGAAACATTTATTTTTTATTTTTTTCAAAGATAAATAACTTTTATTAATAGGAAAAGTAGTATTTAATATAGACATATTTTTTATGTCTTCGTTACTGTTGTACCTTTGGTGATTAGCGTGCTTAGACGGTACCACAGCACTCTTATACTTGGCGAATATTCGTTTGTGATTTACCAGTCATTATAATATACGGCATAATGATTGTTTTTACTCATCGATCGTGTGACTCGTAGTTTCTCATCTATTGTAACAATTTATATTAGCTGGTCCGTATCTTTTTTACATACACACACATCTGATCGGGATATAATATAGTTTTTCAATTCTTTTGGCATATTACATAAAATGTCTGAAATACAAAACAATATATCTATCACATTCATTTTGAAAGGAACATATTTGAAAATCGAAAAAAACCACTCACTATTATTAAACTGTTGTTAAATAAATAGTAACAACTTAAGAGGACGCTATACACAGACATTTGTTGTCATCGCCTTACAAGACGTGCGTAACATACCAAATGTACGCTCAGCCGATCACGTTTAGTACCTTTAGTTTAAAAACTAGAGTCAATCTGGGGCGTATTTACGGAGGCGGATATGAGTACAAATCCGCCCCCATGGCTCTTTAAATACATGTGTATTATTATATTATAATTATTACATGCACCCAATGGCCCATGTTTCCACGGGTTAACTAATAATAAAAATAAAAAAAATTATTACATCGTAATCTGATGTAAGCTAAAATTCTTGTCATCCGCCCCCTACAAAAAATACTAAATACGCCACTGGAGTCAATATTATGAAACTCGATGGTAAGAATATTATCTGTGTTTGAAGGCGAGTTTTTACGACAGTTCAATTTTCGGCAAGTTTTTCGTACATAGTATAGCGTGAATTATTTCTCATAACTCACTTAAAGTTGAATTATCGTAAAAAAACATACATACTAACACAGATTATGTTCTTACCGTAATGTTTCATATAATTGGTCGATTCACTCTAATTTTTAAGCCAACGAAGTTAAACGTAATCTGCCACGCGTAAATTTGCTATGTAACGTATGCGTACAAGTGCACTTGTAAGACGGAGACAACAATAATGTCCGTGTAGCGTCTTATTAATACAAATTTGCCTAGTTGGGTTGACAGCATAACCAAATGAATCACTTAAGTATTACTATTCGCAATATAATTTTCCCTTAGACCTTAGTTCAATTTGACAAACTAGTTAATTTTTAAAGAGAAATTTCATATCGTTGGATTTTAAGGGGTGTCACTCACCTCGCCAAACTTATATATTATATTGTTCAATATTGTTAAGATCATGACGGTAGTCGGAATCCAAAAATTTGGACAGCGTCTGCGCTCAAATTACTTAAAGGTTACATGCCGATTATTGTACTATATATAGATACCTATAGACAAATCGAAATTTCATTAAGAATTGATATTAATATAACGATTAGTATAGTGAGTGATTTCGTACTTGAAGTCTCGCATCATGCAGTGTTGGTATAATAGGTAAAACACGCACAATTTGATTTTTAACGAATAAGTATTTTGCTCCACGATATTTCGGGGCTATATTTTCGAAACACTGCAGTGAATACGTCATCGTTCGGCTGACCTGATTTTAATGTGCGTTGCAGGATAAGTGGAAGTTCGGGCCAAGTGTATTTGAACGACTCGTTAAGAGATAAAAATCAAATGGCGAACATCAGCTGCTACATTCAGCAAGACGAATACGTGCGCGACCTGTTGACCGTCAGGGAATCGATGACGGTGGCGGCCCACCTCAAGTTACCGACAACTATGTCGGCGAAATCAAAAGCCAGCCAAGTGGAAGACCTGATGAACGCGTTGGGTCTGTCCGTTCATGGAGACACCATTACCAAACGTCTCTCCGGAGGCCAGAAAAAGAGACTGTCCATCGCTTTAGAACTCATAACCAACCCGTCGATATTATTCCTAGACGAGCCCACCTCGTGAGTACCGGATGATACTATTGGCTGATATTGTTTATTGATGATTCCCATCGTATTGATATATTTACAAAATTGTAAGACACCTGCTTGAGGTACCTAAATTATTACTTTCGATATGTATCAAAGTGAAGAAGATTCGTCCAATTATATGATTGAAGCAAATATATTTAGCGAACCGACAAGAGTTCCTTTCGATCGCTCTGTTTTGGATAGGTACACACTATAAACCACACGTCCACACTTATTATTTTTTTCAACATTTTTTGAGTTCATCAAAGTTGTTTGAAAACTAAAAAGTTATTAAGCTCTATAATATTTTCTCCCAAATCACCTACGTGATCAGAATACGTGACTAAGGGGAGGGGTGGGGGGGTAAAATTTATCTTTATTTACACTAGAATGTCTTTTTTTATAAAATGTAATATAGAGGACCTGCACACTTGCATGTTTGGTCTTCGTATTACGAAGGAACAAAATAATAGCAAAACGTAATCGAAATAACCAATTTTGTGTATATTTAGTTTCATTGTTATAGCGAATTTACCTATTATCAAACTATTAAAGATGAGAAAATTATCTGTGTTTGTACGTTGTTATTTTAATTGTTCAAGTGTTCTAAGTATTTGAAATATTGTAATTTAAAAACTGCCATGTCTCGTTTAGAAATTAAAATATTGTAAAACACAGATAACATTCTTACCATTTTTAATTTGATAATTCGCCATAATATAATATAATATAATTGCTTATATCACAAAATCGGTTCTGCTGAATGCAAATTTAGTACCTGTGTTCAACGTTCGTGCGACACGTGGGTGTGACGTCCTTTTAACAGTTCGACATAAACATACAAAAGTATAATATATTATCAAGAAACATAATATTAAATCGCATCGTCGTAATAATAATAATGATAATAATGATAATATTATTAGTAATAATCAGTATGATGCGATGATAATGACATCATAATATTGTATTAAATCTAAATATTTTACCCCGTAGCGGTTTGGACAGCCAATCTTGTAGCCAGTTCGTATCACTGATGGCCGACTTAGCCCACAACCAAAGCCGTACCATGGTGTGCACACTGCACCAGCCCAGTGCTTTACTGTTCGAAAAGTTTGACCAAGTTTATGCGTTGAGCTCAGGACGGTGCATCTATCAGGGGCCGCCCAGCTCTGTCATTCCTTACTTTGCCGAACGGTTAGTCGTATGTCCACCGTACCATAATCCAGCTGACTTTTGTGAGTGTAATATAATATGTTGGATAATACAATAATGATTTATTATTTTGTCGGTGTATCAACTATATCACGATGATTTTATAATCGTGTACGACTCAAAATTGGTACATTTTGAAAAAAAGTTGGAAAGCATGTACACAACTACCAATCGCACGAGAACAATAAAATATGTCAATAATAACACTTATTACACATATTTTACTATTGATTTTAAATAATATGTACTTGTAGTCATCAATCGACCATTTTAATTCATAACTTATTTATGTTATGTAAAAAAAATCATCAAGTTTATAATATTATATATTTTTTTAGTGATCGAAGTGGCCATAGGTGAATATGGTATCGACGTACTCGTCGGGTTGTTCGACACAACAAAAATCACGAACACAAATGGCCGAAACAAGTGTCATACAATTTCTGGCGAAGACCACGAAGCAATAGAACTAGAAATTCGTGCGTTTCTTTCTTATTATAAAATATATATATTGTAACACATATTTTAATATAATAATATCAATATAATGGGTGCGATGATATTAATAAATTGCAATGCAAATCTATTCGTTTTGTAGGCGAGTGCCAGGAAGACAACAATACCAATGACGAAAAATTACCGTATAAAACAGAGCTTTTAAATAAGCCTCCGTTTTATGTACAGATCTATCATTTATATTTGCGAAACGTTACCATGTACAAACGCAACAAAGTGAGTAAACAATGTGAGATCATTATTTATAATAACTTTATTGTTATATAATAACATCGAAAATATTTTCGTTTAAATGTGTAATGAACTTAATTTTATCAAGTGAATATTATCGGGTTTTAATAAAACAATATTGTAATGACTCATAAGTCATAGGGCCAGTATTACAATCATTGATTACACTTCGATCACGCTCAACCGACTGATAAGAGATTTTCTTACCGGCCGAATTCGGCTGGTTGGGAGTCCGTTAAATTTAACCGCAGATGGTAATACTGACCTATAGACTACTATAATATAATGCGACCATGTGAATTCGGTAAAAAGTTGTGTTTGGACAGCACACATATTGTTTTATGATTTCGCAACATAGGAAGACGGTGTATAAAAAAATGGTATAGTTATTATTTTGGTTTATAAAATCAATTTATATAAAATATAAATGTATTCATAAAACAATGCATATTCGAAACAAGTTTTAAAGTTCTATGTGAATCAGATACAGCTAGCGTTCGTCATATTATTATATTTAACGATGCAGAGACTCTGAAGTCGCTCATGAGTCACGAGTTCGATTAAAATTCTTCCTATTGACATTTCACGAGATATAGGTTGATAAGGACGTTTGTCTGTACCCACCTATATATGCGTCAAATGTTTTACTTTATAGGAACAATAACAAAGTGTTTACCAAATGTTTAAAAAAATATTTCCTAAAACTATACCTATTTATTAATAATTATGTGTTATTAATTATTTTTCGTATACTCATTATGTTATAACTATATAGTATAATATATTGTGTATGAGTATACTGTTATAAGACAGTTATTGAGTTCTATTGTCGAAAATGTACACAAATTATAATATTAATGGTGAATTAGATTAGACTATATAAATTATGAACAATATATATTTATTTGAAGCCAAAGTTTAACGGCCGTGAATTGTTTTTATTGCTCGTTTACTAACGAAATTCGAAGTGCGCACAAAAATAATTTTACTTGCCGTCGGCCAAAGGATAATTAACATTTTATTTGTTGTATAAAATAACCGATTTTCATTTTGTAACAAAATTCCAAACATTTTTATACGACAAATTAAATTTTAAATAATTTCAAAATTTAAACTATTTAATTTAAACGTACAGTGTCGTTCGCAACGGCCATCGTACATAATATTATGAGAGCTATGCAGTGTTAAATATTTTTTTAATTTATTAAAATTAAGCATTAGGGTTTACTCAAAAAAAGGTTTCGAATACTTACGTGAGAAAAAAACTCATTACGTAAGACCAGCAGAATGACTATAGCTCAGAATCTGAAACGTCACGCGATGTCGCGGTTTAGATTGCGAATAACAAAACGGTTAAGCCGGATTCACAGCTACTTGTGTTGTGCGAGGGCGTGGTAACCGTATGGTTACGACTGGTAACCATATTTGATTAAAAGTCGAGCTGTAGTCAATTCTTGGTGTACTCGGTTGCACAACTTATTGGTTATTACAATATTATGATACCTGCAAACAAGTAACGTCCAATCGCAGTGTCACTTGATCACGACACACGGCGTAGCTGTGAATGCGCCTTCACTGTCGACCGTCGCGGTCACAATTCGGTAACCGTGGTTGGAAAACATTTCAGACTAACCTGCTGTTGCGGATCGCCGTCCATTTGGCCGTAGCCCTCATAATGAGTTACATGTACCGTGGAATGGGCAACGACGCTGCTCGAGTGCTCACCAACATGAAATTCGTGTACGGCTCCAATTTGTTCTTGGTCTACACCGGTCTGATGGCCGTCATCGTTTCTTGTGAGCATATTAATATATTATAATCATACGATACAATATTATTATCGTTATAAAAGTGTCGCTTTTATATTAGTAATTACTTCGACGCGCAAACTCAAATAATATTATATTATTGTACTCATTAATTACATATTTTGTTTCCGACATCATTGGTCCAGTCCCGTTGGAGTACATGGTCTTGAAGAGGGAACACTTCAACGGTTGGTACACGCTTTTCTCGTACTTCGTGTCCGTATTGCTGGTCGAAATACCGCTACAGGTTGGTACCTACTTACCTCCAACCACTGTTCAGGAAAACTCCCCTCGACGTTATTATATTTTTATTTTTTCGTCGCAGATGGTGTGTTGTCTCGTCTACATCGTACCGGCGTACGCGATTACCAGCCAACCGTTGGAACTCGTGCGATTCGGTTACTTTGCCGTTTTCCTGACGGTGACTTCCCTGACGTCACAGAGCGCAGGATTCCTGTGCGGCGCCACTATGCCGTTGAAGGTCTGTTGTGGTTTTACGCGATGCATGTAAAAATACACTGCGATCGGACAATGGTCGTCCATCACCTCATTATATTTTATGTCCGTATAGGCTGAAATATCTTTTCAGACTTTAAATCGAGAACAAGGATTTGAAGCTTATTTTGTTGTTTTGTGTATACATGAAATTTGTGAAAGTCTATACCTGTATAGACCTTTGTTTAAATAATTAAACAGCCTACCATTGTTTTAATAATTTTTCTTGAAAATGACAACACGAATGTCGACAAAGGTCGATTTTTAAGCACCCTCAGCACCATTTTTCCATTTAATAGTACGTTTGTTCAAATTACGATTTTTAAAATATTTAAGTATACCTAAAGACCATATTTTTTGTACTACTCGAGGAGTGTTTTGTGGCATTACAAATTTCTATTTTCAAATGAGAAGTCCCCCTTTTTACTGAAAATTATGTAGCAGATGATTTTCTTGAAAATGTTGATGTATCTAAATCAAAATTCTAATGAGTAGTTTCTTCAGAGTTATTAAAATGTTTATATTAACGATAATAATCCTTAAAAACGATTTTACAAAAATATAAACTATATGTAATATAAGATGTATTATTTATTATACTTGGGTCATTTTTACAAATTATTGAATATTGATAGATCAATAGTAATTACTAATTACTAACATTTTCAAATCATCTTAGCCCCCAAATATACTTAACCCATTACCATTGTCATATATTATCCTTAACACACAAAGTTATATAATTCAAAAACTATTCTCTCGAATTTTTATTTAGGTATATTAAAATTCTTAACAAAAAAATATTTGCTGAATAATTAAAAAAATTAAAAGTGAAAAGAGGGATTCCTTTTTGAAAAAAAAAAGAAGTTTGCATTGGCAGAGGATCGTTCTTAAGTGGTACAAAAAATCTCAAGTATTTAAAAATTTAAAAAATCAGAATTTGAATGCATAATTTAACCCTGTACTTAGTTACACTGTTCAGGTGCTTGAATAAAAACTATATTATAATATTAAATTCGGTACATTCGCGGTTGATCACAATGAGTATTTACAAATCAAACATGAAGCGAAAACATTAAATACACTGGAACAAAAAATAGTCTTATGTGGGGGTATCTATATTCATAGTGGATTTCTGTTTCAGATGTCTGTGTTCGTCGGACCAGTATTTGTGGTGCTACTATCCGTGTTCGGGTTCGCGATAAGGTTTTCGGACATACCCTCCATGTATGTGTGGCTCCACCATTTCAGTTTCGTCAGGGCGTCGTTCCAGAGTATCTTGTATTCGCTGTACGGCGTCGAAAGAGACGTTTTACCGTGCTCCGACGAGATGTACTGCCACTACAAAAATCCAGTGAAGTTTCTCACCGAAATGGAATTCGCCGGAGTGAACATTTATTCCGAATTTTTCTACATATGCTCCTTTTTGCTGTGCACTTACGTGCTGACAACGACTGTTATATGGTGCAGGCTGAACAAACGTTAGATCTCACACAAAACGACCAAACCCGCAATAGGATTGACGAGGTCTTATATTCTGTCACAATTGTGGATTTTTTCCGATATGTATCATATACTATATGTATTATGATATGTGATAGTTATTTATGTGTGATAAGTCACTTTTTAATGAAATTATTGTACTAGGCATTTCACAAAAATATAAATTATTCGATCACATATTATTATGTACCTATATAAAGATCAAATTATTATTTACAAAACCCTCCTAAGAGGATTTTTTGTCTCGCGTCATATAAACGTATGGCACACGCATCAATTTTTGTTTACTAGTTTCAATAGTGTTATTGTAGTTTTGATATTAGAGTGAATTAACATATTATCAAACTTTTGGTTAAGAGCTTTGTCTGTGCTTAAGCTTCGGCGTTTATTCGACGTCTTCATTTTCTATTGGAACTTTTGACTGACAATTTGCCATATCGTATGTGTGTGTAAGACGGAATCAACAAATGCAAGATGGGTAGCGTTCTCTTAAGACCCATTTGGGTTAAATATCCATTGTTGATAAAATTGAAAACTTTAAAGTCTTTAAACACAAAAAATTAACTAATGACACAGATAATGTTGTTACTTAAAAGTTTGAGAATAGGTCAAATTCACTCTAATATCAAAACTGACAGCACCCTATTGAAACTAGCGAACCAAAATTTATTATGTCGTACACTTGTAACATGGAGACAACACATGTTGGTGCGACGTCCAATTAAAGCGTAGCCCAACTGGTGTCGCGATCTTCTTCTTAATCTGTAGCGTAATTTGGGGGGGAGGCAGGGTATACATTTGCCCTCCCTTGTCATTAAAGGGCCGGTTATGGGCTAGTTTTCGGCCTCCAGAGTATTTATTTATTTATTTTTTTCTTTATTCTTCAAGAAGATATCCTTCTACATGTTACATATTAATTATTTAATCATTGTTATCTCTAAAAAAAAAAATGGGTTATTTACGCCTATGATAGTAACCACGGTTATCTCAGATAACCGTGATAGTAACTAGTAAGTATACAATTATATAAAAAGGCTATTTGTAATGAGATAAAAATGTAATTGTAATGTAATCTAATGTAATTTATTGTTGGAGAGCGGTTTTTTTCAGTTTTATTATGGACCGGTAAAAAATTTGCTCCTCCTCCCCCCCCCCTCAAAAATTGAAATTACGCCACTGTTCTCAATGGTTAAAATAATATTATATGTACAAAGCTAATGCGCTAAAACGCTAAAATATAACTGTTAAACCGGCAGTGTCACCATTGTGTGGCTTCTGTCATCAAAAGTTTAATTTGTATATTTTTTTACACTTTTCACTTTGTTCCCTACAGGATCAATTGTAAATACCACAAACAAGTAAAAATTAAAAATAAAATAAGCTAATTGGTTTGCCCTTGTGAT
The DNA here is from genome assembly GCA_008086715.1 of Sitobion miscanthi. Classification (NCBI taxonomy): domain Eukaryota; kingdom Metazoa; phylum Arthropoda; class Insecta; order Hemiptera; family Aphididae; genus Sitobion; species Sitobion miscanthi. Next base: position 4,990,644 of record CM017799.1, read on the forward strand.
ATTGGCAAACTGTTACTGCTCCACTGTAGATTAACATTCATAATATTGTAATCGTGTTCCTAAAAACCTGTATTTTAAATTGTTTTGATATTATTGTTTAAAGTGTTCAGAGCGAGTACCTATAATATGCATTAAGCACTATTTTTGCCTCGCCAAACTATATGTTATATTTTACAATATACTATTTATAATTTATTATGACGTGTTGTTAAATTTTGTGCACGCCACCTTTTTTTACTGTAAACATAATATATTATATTATTATTCTGTAGTATTAAATTATAACAAAGCATTTGAATATTTCAAGAGCATAGGTTTATCAATGAAAAACGTGTTTGGTTGTACAATTGTTTCAAAATCGAAACGTTTACAACACTATTGAAGTACTATAATATTATAGTAAAGAGTGTCATAGACGCCAGGACTCTCCTCAAAGGACAAAAGGACAACAGCAAATAGTAATGTATGTAAAAGAAAATAATCCATACATAAATGTATTATTCGTGTGACCATTTATTTTGCAATGCGTAGCGCCCCAAGTTTTCTGGTCACGTACTGCACTAGAATGTAAAATGAGAATGTGCTAAGTCTCCTGAATGTATTAAAATCCGAACAAAGTTTCATTATACACACATTTTTTTAACAACTTGTGTAAATTCACAAAATATTTTTAATAAAAATAACAGAAATTTAAATAGTTTAATGTAAACAATAAACATAATAAATTACATTAAAAATAATGAATAATAATAACATAATATTAAGAATAAGTCAAATCGATTATCACACGACTATAATATTAGGTCCGTTGAAAATCAACATAAAAATATTAATAGTTTATTCTTGGTGTTAATTACAAATTAATATTGCTGGGATTGCTGTTAATCTTAACTTAAATGTCAACAAATGGAATTCCTTCATGGCCTGTACACGGTGATGACTTCGCCTCGTCAGAAATATAAAGATGATATAACTTCAGAGGTCTTCCCTCGGTGCATCCGGATCATTGTAAGGAGAAGTGCTTGCGGTCTTGAAATAGAAATCACCTCTCGCCCTGAAAACAATAGAAATTTCACTCGTTCATTTTTTGTTGTATGGCTACCTGTATATGGCAAATTTATAAGACTTAACAGGATTCTGAGTGGAGTGTAGAATGTATTGGTTTTAGCCAAAACTAAATTCACGTGTGTTTCGCTCTATAGCAACCTACAGGGGTTGAAAAAAAATCAAGAAGTATCCACACCGTATGTAGGTACATCGGTACATGTACCTATTATATATGTCTTGTAAATTTAATACATTCATCGTAGCGATGAATCTAAAAAAGTATAAGAAAGTTGCAGCGGTAACTTAATCATCGGTTGCCATGGGCGACCTAAGAACTTCATATTTTCTAAGTTTGGTTGTCGTGGCAATTGTAACGTGTAATCAGTCGGAAAAATAGAATAATATTTTTGGCTCCCAGCCTCGACACGATTACGTCACGTTAACGCACTCCGTGTCGCACAACATTATAGAACGACCCCTCCTCGGCCACAGGACATGTCAATAAGCTATAAGCCCCACATTATACAGGCTCAGGAATCTATATTAATATCACTTTTATTGAAAACGGTCCCGTCGTTTTTGAGTCTGTCGATCTATGCAGAAATGCCAACATTCACGTATACGTTATATAATATAATATAGATTACAAGTCATCTGAGGAATAGATATTTATTAAATGTCTTGTGGTTTCCACTTACTTGGACGAAGCGCCGTGTCCCATCGGCGTTTTTTCGTCACTGTCGCAGTCGTCGTTCACGTAATCATCCCAGGACAGGCACTTGTACGCCATCATCGTACCCGGGTAGTACACCGAGTCGGCGTACAAAATGTACGCCCTCGAGTGGCTACAGCCAACTGCGATAAAAAAAAAAGAAGATAATTGTCCGCGGATAAAGACGGAACGCGGTGCACAATCATTTGGTATTACAACGAAACCTCTAGATACCGGACACTCTCGAGTCTCGGTCGTAGAAATCTTGTCCGTCATCCGGAGGTGCCCGCTATTCAGAGAGTTGAGATTGTAGAAAGTTTGTAAGTAGTTGGTCAGAAAAGTCCGCTATTGGTCTAAAACCAATGTTGCGCATTCGGGTTAGGAATTTATATTTTATTATAAACAACATAAATCTTTTTTTATTTTATTTTACAATTGTTGTTGTTTGCTCGGTCTTCAGAAGTTGTGCTTTTTTCTAGACTACTGAACACCCAGGTGCTAAGCCCTGATTTTATTCCGTCATGCGCATGGCACACGTCAAGAACGTTAAAGTTAACCTAACCTAAAGTCCCGCTTAATTTTCTAACACGGTAACTAATAACCGGATGAAACTGACTATTTGGACTAGTCCGTACAATCTAAGACAATCTTTGACCGTCTTACGGTAATTACAGCGGTTAGTTTTCCCAAGCACTTTGTTATCTTACCATCCTCTTATACATATTACGAATTACAATATAGGTAACTACTCACCGAGTCCGATTATCCTTTCGAACTTTATACCGTCGTAGCAGCCCGGTTGAGGCACGCTGCCGCCGTTCGGGAAAAAGTCTGCGTGCCCCGCAGAGTGATAAATGCCGGTGGATCCACCCGACGTGTGGATAATGTCCACGAACAGAGCGTCCGATTTCTTCAGCCCTTTTTTCTGCAGCTTTGCAAACTCAAAGCCCGGTCCTGCCGGATCGAGACCTAAGACGAGACGTGATTTTCTAAATCCTCGTCCGAAGACCGACCACTGCACTGCACTGCAGTCATAATAATAATATTAATATCACGTCTACCGCTACTCATCGCTCACCCGTTATCCGGCCGACCAACCCCGACTTCACCATGGACCCACACACGCCGGCGATGTGGGCCCCTAGACTGTGCCCGATCAGGTGTATGTCCGCCGATTTGACGAGTTTGAGGTGCACGATATTGTCCAACACCTTGGCCAGTCTGGCGCCTATTTTTGACGTCATCAACATCGGCAACATGTAATTCCGGAATCCCGCTATGCCGCCCCAGTCCACGGTTATCACGTTATATCCGCCGACGGTTAAGTAAGCTGTTTTTGAAAAATATCAAATATTTACATACAGGCACATGATATAATATTAAATTCGCACCCCGATTCACCCTCTGGGCCAGCTGTATTTATACACTTTTTTTTTCGAGTTAATCGAGAGACGGAGGAGGAACCGCGTTCGGATTACTTCTCCTCCGGTCCCCATCGTTTATTGATATAAAACGAAGTTCAACATCAATGGCGTCATGCCTAAACCCCCGCGACCTGGCAGACTTTCCTCAGCAAACGCTGATAGGTATAATATGTCTACCAGGGAGGAGTGCATTGCTCGGGGGCTCACAATAATGTATTCATACACTTAATATTAGTGTTATAGATACGGTGCCGCACAAGAAAAATGTATAACAGTTTATCACGACGCGTGTTGTGTGTCCACGACAAATCGATTGGTATAAACATCTTTTTTTTTTCAAAATAAATTTAACCTGTTTTTATACAAGACACGCCATCCTCGTGTATGATGGAGTCGAGCCATCCGTGTATGATCACTTTTAAAGGCTTATCCGGAATCCAATGTTCTGACAATTCGTACTCGTGATTGAACCTTACTTTTATAGATTTATGGTAGCCGAGTTTCCTAAAACCAAAAGCCGCGATTAATCTTATTATTATATTATTTATCTAGATAAATTACCGCAGATAACCGTTACGTTTATCTAGATGAGATAATTAAAGAAATAATTTCATCTAGACAATTCCCAACACTGTATGCAACCTACGATGCATTTTTCAAATTTTATTCGTCTGAAATGATGGGCCGAGAAAACCTACTATCTATCTGGAGATTTGACATCCAATTCGCGATACTGTACTTAAATGTTGATCATCAGTGATTATTTGAATTGCGCCGACGCACGTTTTGATATTGTAAGCTTAGGCGCACTGATTATTCAGTGGGCACCTATAACCTATTCAATGTAATCAAAACTGAATGTCACTTTGTCACCGCGTTCGAACGTGATTCAATAATTGCGTTTTACCATAATCAAAAGAATACCCAATTAAAAAATAATTGACACTGGTCATCAACGAAACTGATGACGAAATCATTATTATTTAATCTCAATGTCACCGAAGTCGGTCGATTATATTAAAACAAATAATCCATTTACAGAATATAAATCATGATGAATCGCGTTTGTGTGAGTGATCTTCGCTCAAAATAGCTTTAGCAGTTTCACACACCCGTGATGGTTATTTTGGTTCAGCGTCACTGTTTTTATTTTCACCATGTCGACATAATATGGAATTATTGGTCACGCTGTCGTATGATTGGCTATCTTTACGATAAGTCCGACAACCAGTCATAAAAAAATCGTTTTAGCGAGTACTTAACAACGACAATATAATGTGCTTAAAAGTGACGTTCAGTGGCGCCGAAGTATATTTTACCTTACACGATTTTAGATACTCTTAAAAAGAATGTCCCGCGCACTTAATAGCGCATAAGTGGCACATGATATAATAATAAGCATCAATAATCAAGTTGTTTATTCCTAATTTGTATGTACATTTGCACACCCTTGAATTTTTCCCGTTCGATATTGAATATAGTGTTCGGAGCCACTGATTATAATATCAGTGGTTCTTAAGCTGTGGACAGCAACCCGCTCACCCCGGGGGTCCATTGCGCAACTCATGTCGGAAATCCGCGTCGCTATCGGTGGTTCCGACCATGAACGATTGGTGTTCCGATTGAGATTTATCGTACAAAATCGTATAGAAAAAAGTTAATGGAGAGACGATCTATTTTAGGAAGGGGTTCTGTGGTTTGAAAAAGTCTTATATCGAGGGTCCACGTACTTCAAAAGTTTATGAACCACTGGCTTATACTATGTTACAATACTATTATTATTATTATTACGTTGTGGTGTTACATACGAATTCCAGTATTTGATGTCCACGTTTTTATCGTTGACGGACAACGTTTGTAAGTATTTTGTATCAAACCCATCCCATCTGACGACTGCTTTTTGGACAAAACGCAGAGCACTCCTCACGAAACATGCTAGAGCGGACAAACACACATATTGAATGCTTAGAAAATGTCATGACACATATTAGGTAAAGTAAAGATACGAGTACAGTAAAATTCGTTAAATATTCAATTCCGTCGAGGGCCAGCCCTTGAGTTTTAATGTCACAATTATTAATAATGTATATTGTATAATATGAACGGGAACGAGTCAAAACAACAATTTTCATAGAAACGAAAAAAAAGTATCATTGATTCAAGATGATTCAGGTCGTTCAGGCGATTCAGCAACAAATATAAAAAAAATGTACCTATTTATGATTATTTAAATTTGTATGATCCAATGCATACTAATTAAATCACATATTATTATTACCTAATACCCGAATGTGTGATTTATGTTTTTAAGTCGCATAAAAAGCATGAGTTATAGATACGATTGGTATGATATTGGAAAAGTATTTAGTTTGCAGTGGTCGCCCAAAGTTAAAACTAAATTGAAATTGAAACGTTTGCTTTGATGCCAGTCATTTGATTAATCGTGTGAGTTTTTACTTTTAGAATGTGGCGAACGGGAGTGTGGTATACACCTAACTATAAATAGTTAATTATTTTGATTATTATAAATATCTAAATTAAATAATCAATAAATTCGTTATTTAATTATTGTTTCAAGGATTTTTAGATGTCACATACCAGCTATTATAATTTAAAGTTAAACTTCAGCAATTTAGATTTAATTTTTAAGTGTTGAGTCATATGTGTATTCAATTAAATCTTAAAAAATGTTCGAAGCATTATAAAATATTATTTTAAGATCAATTTTTAAAATTGTAATATATGAAACAAAAAGCATGTGATACGACAGTAAAAAGAAAAAAAGTATTCAGAAATAAATAAAATACAATGAAAAAGTATTTGAATACAAGTATTCGAAAGCTTAGCAAGTGTCTTACTGTTGCCATACGTTCAACTATAGTAGCAATTTTTTATTTTTGTTACAATCTGTATGATTACTTGATATTTTTCGATTTTTCGGGTAAGTTTTGGCTGCAGTCGTGTGTTTGGTACCTGGAAATGTACTAATTTGTTTGACAAATATAGTCAAATCTAAAATGACGCCACTGAAGTAGGAGGTACCGCCTAATATTACTGTTATAACCCACAATGTGTTTTTTTTGCTATAAAATGACGCTGTTTTTGCTTACGCCCACGACACGTATAAAAAGTTCTGTGAGACGGGAATATTGTATTCTATATAAAAATCCTATAAAAAACCGAAATGACTTCACCGCGTGTCGTTACCAAAATCGGTATACCGCTCCGAAACCGAGCGGTCAAAGCTATAATCGATACGACAACAATGCGTAGTGGTTAAGACGTTTCGGTACGATTATTACGAGCAGGTGCGGACTGGCCCAGTGGGCCCAGTACGTCCTAGTGGGCCGCTGTCATTGGTTGCGCTTTGAACCGGTGCCTTTTTGTAAGTGGTACGATTGCGTCGTACAGGACATCGGGACATAAGCGTGTTAAGCGACGTAAACATAACAGGATTATATATTTAAATGAGACAGAGGACGTGTCATCAAACTTTCAAAGTTGTCTGGTTCCGGTTTCTGTAACGAATAAATCATAATCATGACTCTCTTTGATTTGTCGAGTATATTATTCGACGGGGGGGGGGGAGAATATTTCGGAAACTAAAAGCCCCCTGGCTGCCGACCGGTTAAGCCTATCGGGGTCGGGGTAGGGCCGATATCTGGGATGACGGGCTGGACCGCCTGGAACGACCCCGAATCGTCATCGTCGTGCACGCATAATAATATATGACGCGAATATATTATATCGTTGTTTTTCTCTTTGACCCGTCGTAGTTTTAGACCAATTTACCGTTGTTCTGTTGGGCCACGAGCGCGAGGATCGTCGTGGTGGTGATGAGCAGCATCGTTCGGCGCATTTGACGGGGCGATAGCAACAAGTGTGTTCGAAAATCGGATCCGATAATACACCATCTATAGAATGCGTGTGTCTGCGCTCGCGAAAAGCGACGGCTCTAGCCCGGACTGCTGTGCGCGATCGGTTTCGTCGTCGTCGTCGTCGTCGTCGTTATTATTGTTTTTTTCGAAAAAAATAAATATAATTATTGTTATTATTTTAATAGCAATCGTTTTGCTCGCGCCGTCGCGCCCGTCGGCGTAGTTCAACGGCAACAATTACCTATATATAGAGGTATATTGTAAACGGTTCTGTATATTATTGTTATAGTGCTGCGGCAGTATCATTCGTCGCTTAAAACCCGACGGAACGCGATACAATGGGCGAAAACACGTTCGAACGATACACCATTATTATTATAATTATTTTCACTGTTTCGGCACATTATTGCGGGCCGGATCGGTGTGTGGGTAGGCACTGCTCGGTCGGATTTTACGCGGTACGACACATTTGCGCGACGTGTGCGGTGTAAAGTACGAAGCGCAATAATATAATATTTCACACATAACCGCGATGCGCAGACCGATTGATAATAACACGACAATTATTATTATGTTACAACGGTAATTATTATTATATCATTCCTCGGCGTTTGCTGAACTCGATTTGATTTGATAACGTCATAATATCCTCATGGAACGCCGCCGCCCGACGTGTGGCACGACGTTCGGGCGGCACGAAATATTATTTTCGGCTGGTTTTCTTTTTCCCTCGTCCGTAGTTTATCGTAATAATAATTATTATTGCTATTATGGTAATCGATGGTGTTAACAATAATATTGTACCACACTCGACCGGCAAACCGTAAGTCTAGGCAGGTGTTGATAAAAAAATGGTAACGCACTGCGAAAAAAGGGAAACGTCCGACAGCTTATCGACACGACGGTTTCGCCGACTGTCTAGAAAATATTATATTAGGTATTACCTCAGCTTATCGACAGAAAATTATAATAATATTATAACGTAGTTATAGCAATAATAAAATATAAATGATTATTAAAAATTGAATGGTCTGAGACAGCAGTTACTGCTGAAACCGGCGTTCGTTAATTACCCAAATCGTTTCGGCTGCGTGTCTATTATATTATTATGTATGTTCGTACAGTCGACATAGATTACGCGTTGCAGTAATTATTTTTAATTGACCGTGTGATACCGCGATTATCATATTATTTTGAAAGACGCGTTTTGTCTATCAGGCGATTCGCCGAGCACGCTCACATCCCCGGTTTTTCGTTTAATAACGAATTTATACGAATTTAGAATTTTTAAATATAGGTATTCAAATTGTTGAGAATTTTTCTTCTATGCTTTAGGATTGTCCGGCTGTGATACAAACTCTAGTTTTTAAAATGAGAATCCACTTTTTACTGTAAATATAATGCATAATTTTTTCCGAAATGTTTGTACGCACCTAATTCAAAATTCGTACTAGTAGTTTTTTAGTCATAAAAACGTTTAAACTGAGGATTACTATAAGTCCCTAAAAGTGATTTTTCAATTTTAAATGAAATAAAAGTGATCCGGATCGAATGTTTATTACACCTGGGCCACTTTTATAGATTTTTAAAGATTATAAATATTGCAATAGAATAATATGACATGGATATATATTACCACAGCCCCCAACACCTCTATAACTTCCACACCCGTTATCATGGACCTATTATATTTAGATAAGAAAGTTAAGTAACTAAAAAACTACTGACGCGTTGAGCGTGTAACTCGTTATCACAGTGGGTTCACGGTCACCGTATAACGGATATTTCGTTCAATTTGAATTCAACGATAAATCATTGTAAACGATGAAAAACGATTCGGATTAGAGACTGTTTGTAAATTTCTACATCTAGAGATACTTTTAGCTACATTAATGTTTTTATTTTATTATTCCTTGGTCGCGTTTGTTCTGGTGCACCATAAGTGTACAAATCGGAGAAAAAAGTTTTTCGCTCTGTAGAATAATATAATATAGACGGTAAAAATTATTCATCAACAAACATGTTTACGTCTACTTTTTGAAAACAGGACATTTTATCGTCCCGAAAACGGACGATCCCGTTTAAAAAGTGACGTATGGTCGACTCTTATAACACCTAACTGTTGAAACTTGTCGTTGACTATCGAAGTAACATCACCCATAACAGTTTTTCAATGATGATTATTTTAAATTGATAAACGTGTTTTATTTTACATAAATTACCTGTGTTATTGTTTTCCTTGCGTTCACGACAGCAGTCTTAAGTATTTGCTATCTATAACTGTTATTTGTTACGTTTTTTTTTTTTTTTTTTAATAACAATATAATACATTTCTAGTAGAAGGGTTAAGTAAATATTATTTTAAAAATTAAGCAACCGTCTAAATTTGAAAGTTGTACAGGTTGTAAAAATTACATTACCTATTTCAACTTTGTGTAGGTACGTATTACTAGTTTTACCTATATCATCAAATGGTACATAATATTGAATTAATGTATAACCAACATATAAAACATATATTTTAAGACTTTTATATTTAGGACTATATACTATAAAGGTATTAATTAGAAAGGATCATAAAAATCGAAAGATATTGTTTAAGAGAGGGAGAAATAAAATCGCTTCTGAATAAAAATCACACGTTCACCAAAATTATAAGAGCCTCATAAAAATAGTCAGTTAGTTACGTCCATTCTTCTTAATGAATAATGTCTCAAATACGTCGTTCTAAAATCCTTAAATACGAATCAATCTCGTACATATCTGCAATTTAACCTAACTTCATAGACATAAATTCTATAATCTAGAAGAACTAATATCTTATAAGTAATAGGTATAGGTATTACGGTTTTATCACATGTTATTCATAGTAATTAGTAACTATGACCAAATTACCTGTTAAAAATGGCCATAGCGTTTATTGGTGTCACTCGATTATCGTACCAAAAAATGTTCCAAAGTCGTGTATTCATTTATTTTTAATAAGAATTCGTTGTACAGTATATGACTCTTGTAGGTAATATCAGGGAATAATAACAATATTCGAATAATGAATGTAGGTTAACGATGAGGTCCTATTCATTAGTGATGAAGACTCTTGCGGCAAGACCGAGACCAAGATGGTACTGGTCTAGCAAGACCAAGACCAAGATTAGGCTTGCAAGAACAATACCAAACCAAAACGGAAGCTGCAAGACCAAGACCAAAACAAGACTATCACTGCAAGACTCTTATTGCAGTCTTGCAGTCTTGCAATTTTTTTTTCTCCGAAAACACATTTGTGTGTCTAGATTTCATTAACTAATAATTTATAGCGAAAATAATAAGAAATTATTTGAATTGTTATTAAATTTGATCAGTATTCGAGGAAATGGCGAATTACTGAAAAAAAGATTACCTACTGATTAGAAATAAATGGAATTAATATTACAAAATAACATTGTTGTCTCATACTAATTAGCAATTACTGAAAAATTATTTTACTTTCCCAAAATCGATAAAGACGTCGAAAGTTGTCTTGCTAATAGAATAGTGTATGTTCATAATACACCTCTACTTTGAATCGAATATACTAATAATTGCTGAAAGTCATTACGGACTACAGTAGGTATCATTTTAATAGGAAGTACGTTTTTATTAATTTTAGAATTGGTCTATTGCCAATATAATATATTAAAAGAAACTTAAACATTTATTACTACTGGACTGGCGAATAAAAGAAGGATAAAAGTTTAATTATAAATAATAAATATTATTATCATAATAACAAATATTATTATTAAGCAATTTAATATTTGGAACAAACCATACAGCTTTTTTTAATATTATTATTTGTTAAAGTGAACATTTAAAGAACATAAATTTAATTTTTATAAACATTTTATTGGTCAGTAATTAGTAATTAGTAATAACCTATTGATATTTATTATAAATTTAATAGAAACTTACAAAGTTAATTATGCTGGTAAATCGATTCATCAAATACAAATACAAGTAAAATAATATAAGCATAATTTAAAATGCAAAGTTTTAAACGAGTGTAATAAAAATTAAATTGTTTGACTTGTTTTATGTTAATGTTTGATTTATGAATAAACTATATAATATATTGGACTTAAGTTTCATCTTAGAGATCATAGCAAAAAACCTACACACAGCTATAACAGGTATATAGTTTTTTTTTTATATATTTTGTGAGAATAGCAAGAGTCTTGCGCAAGACCAAGACTGAATCTGCAAGACCAAGACCAAGATTTTGAAAGTCTTGGTCTTGGTCTCGTTTTGATCATCACTACTATTCATCCCTTGACTATAATTATTGACCAAGTGGTGCATGCTTGGCTGCAGCAGCATATATCATAATACCTAAGGGCTAAAACTTCGTTGATTTATTGTCTTGGATTGAAGAGTTTAAATAACCAATACATAATATTATATGAATAAATATTGTTTGTTTATTTATTAGTGTATAACTGCGTACAAGCTACAACAAAAAAAAAATTGTATTTATCGCATGTACCTCTATACAAGTGATCGTTATAATATGACATGACGTTTTGAAGTTTGAACGTATCCATATTATATCTAGTGCTAGTTGCATCTAGCGTTGGTTATAATATTATATTACATAGGTAGTAATATATAAGCTTAATAAATACCATAAGGACTTGACTTGTTGGTCTTCAAGTAGAAATCACCCCGAGCACTAGAGAATAGTAACATAAATTAGTGATTAGATTTATTGACACAAATTGTATGCTTAGGTATAAAAATACAAAAAAAAAAACTGATTTTAATAACATATCACGTCGAATAACTGTCATTGAGTTACTGTTTCGGTTTGTACAACCGATTGGAATAAGATATTATTATTTTGGTCCAAATTATTTAAAAACAGAATTATTAGTTGATACGTTATAGGTACACACTAAATATACTTGCTTATTAAACAATCTAGGCACCGGCATGTAATTACATACTAATTATCATCGTTCAACAATTATAGCCGTGATAAAAATACTAAAACGATATTTCTATACAATGAAAAATAGTACCGTATTGATTATTAATGCAATTATATTTTGTGACCTATGATAGTATCAAACATATTTTATGATTTGTCTAAGACAAGGTAGGTAAATGTATAGATTTAAAATGTTTACAGTTCTCACCAAAAAAGTAATTTAGGTAGGTAGGTACATTGGATAAGCGATTAAAATTAAATTGTTTGCAATAATTATTGACCATTATAGATTGGGATTCCGAAAGCTTATGCCCATTTCGGATACAATATATTCACCTGATTATTGTGTCGTGTCCCATCAGAATTTGAGAGTTGTTTGCACACTTGCCCGACTTAAAGGCCGACCACGTATCGCATTGTGTCGCGACAAAAGATTTTCTATTGTACACCGAGTCAGCATAGAGATAGTACGCTCTCGAATGACTGCCAATTACTGTGATCAGTTCAATAATAGTATAAAATTATTGTGAGGTGTATTTAATGTGTTCTTCTCTATACGTTTACTTTGTCAACATTTAAAATAATTGTACATATTAGGTATGTAGGTACGTTAATTTTAATACGTGCACATTTTCGTGATTGAGAGGTGAAATGTGTTTGTACGATTTATTTTGTGTAAAGGCAGTTACACAACATATTTCACCATAATATTATTAGCATCGCATCAAAATATTAAATTGTATATTGGAATAATTTCTTGGATTTGATATGATATATATTTTTTCTAATACGAAACTATAATTTGTTAATTATTACAAAAACAAATAATATAAAGATTTAACAAAAAAAATTATAATATTAATATCTATACATATTTCATACATTTTCTATTTAATTTACTTACAAATATTTTATTTGCAATATAAAAAAATATCGTTTATCGATTGCGCGATGCCGCACGTGATTAGACAAACCGCGTAATAAGTTTTTCGCCGACAACGTGGCCAATATATTATTATTTATTAGACATTTAGAAGTGGCAAGTATATAGACGCATAGTAATAGCGTTTACTTACTGGACTCTACCTTCCTGATCAAGATATTATATCCAGGTTGTGGCGCTTTTCCACTGTTGGGATAGAAATCGGCGTGGCCCAAACTGTCCATAACGCCAAGAGTCCCTCCGGCCGTGTGTATCACGTCCACAAACTCGGCATCGTCTGTGCCCAAGCATTCATTCTGGAAAGGAATAAACTCGAAGCCCAAGGCGGCTGGATCGAGACCTATATTTTAATATCGGGGTGTCTTAAAATACTATAATAGTATTGTAATATATTGCAGTAACGTAAACTGTAAATTTGAACTGTATATTATTTTATCGATCACGCACATTACGGTACACGACGGTATGATATAATATGATACCTATGCGAAACAATTTATTGAGTACTAGATATTGGTATAATATGGTAACAATTAATAAGTGTAAACACTGCCGGTCAAATATTATGCCTATAGGTTAAACGTTCAATAGATATTTCACGAATAAAATAATCGTTGCCAAAACTAATCATGTTAACATTCAAAGAAATCATCAAACGCTGTGATCAAAAAAAAATCTCTCGTTTTCCAACAATTAGAAAATCTTATATTTTAACATTATTTTATTTTGAATTGTATTTTTACTATAGTTGCGTAAAAGTAATATACACTATACATAATACATCAGTACATTTTAAAATTCTTTTAATGAAATCCGTATCTATAGTGGCTCCCTTAAATTTAATTGATATTGACAAATAACTGATCAAAAAATATTCATTTTTGATCAAAGCGTCGGTCATCATGACACGCGGATGTCGCTTTATTTTCTAATCCGATTAACAATTGAACGTTGATCAATATTATTTACTTCGAGTGGTGTTGTGTAGGGATCGAACATTCGGTTATAAATTACAATAATAAATCGCTGGGTAATTATTTAACATTGTATTAGTACATTATGCGTCTAGTGTGCTCACCGGTGATCCTGCCGATTTTTCCCGACTTAAAATTAGAACCGCACGACCCCATGATGTGGGCACCGAGACTGTGACCTATTAAATGTATGTCCGACGCTTGTGTCCCTGTGTGTGCGACCATGCGATCCAAAAATTCGGCGACCACATGACCCACGGGCGCGGTCATGATAGCCGGTTTGGGATAGATGATGCTTTTTGCGATATTGCTCCAATCCACTGATATCACGTTGTACCCTCCAATATCGACATATGCTATGAATATTATGTAAACATCCATCGTTATTGCACGGTTAAGTATATTAAAATTTATAGGTAGGCTGCACCTATATACTTATAGCACAGATTATGGTTACAAATAGTTACAGATTGAGTTCAATAAGTTACAGACTGTTTAGGACGATTTTGTTGACTTGGGGGGGGGGCAGCCTTTCTTTGAGAAATTACCCATTGCTTGGAAAATATGAGCTTACAAATTATAAAAACTTGGTTACAAATTAAGAAAATAAGGTTTTTCTAATTTTGAAAAAATGTCTTATAAAGTGGGGGGGGGGGGGAAGATAACTTCCCACACGTATAAAAATGTGTATATAATTATCATAGTCTGCAGTACTATTATGGAATAACATATTTTTGTATTAGTTTACTATTGGTCGTACACCTTAGCAATTTATAATTAATTAAATATTTGAATATGGTTTATCATTTGTACTGTATGGTTCTTAGGATATTATGCAAAATCGTGGCGAACGGCTTATCTTAACATACAACGTACCGGTTTTAATGTCAAACACTCCAGTGAAATTATCGTCTGAAGCAAGCCATCCGTGAGTAATGACTTTTAAAGGGCAATCGTCAATCCAATAGTCCAGTACACTTGATTCGTTACCAAATTCGATTTCTATTGGTTTATCATTTCCGAGAATGCTATTTGGATAGATAAATAGTCTATTATCAAAACACTGTAAAGTGTAAACTTAAAAATAAAATATGATAATTTTATTACATCTAAAAATGAATATCTTACAATCTTATAAAAGATGACTTTTAGCAAAAAATTAATATGTTAACATTGAATTAATGATGAAATATTTATTTAATATAACTAATCCAAACCGAATCAAACCGGATCGAACCGGCGTCGGTGCGCGTCGCAACCGACCCCTTAGTCCACTCGGCCACTCCGTCCCCCAATCCAAACATATTCTATCATTTTATAGAATTATTCGATTGTCTTAACAAATTATGATAATACATTTATTGAAAAACTAGACAGTAGTGAGAGGGTGGCACTTGAGTCCTACAATTTTTAAGATTTATTTTATTTATTGGGGTTAGCATCTCTTGTTAAAATGATCAAGTTCTATTTATATACACTGGACGATACTTTTTTCACTGAACGCTCATTATTTCAAAAAGTAAAAATATTTTTTTACATGGTTTCTGGTTGTTAAAAACAACATTTATAAAAAAATGTTTTTTATTTTTTTGAATGACAACGTATAGTTTTAATTTCATATTCCAAACAGAATATTTTTCCAGTATATATAAGTATTTAGATACATACAATTCGAATTTAATAAGAGTAGCTTATAACTTATAAAGTATATTTGAAAATTTAGATGAGTGGAGTAGAGTGGTACGCAGTTGACCTTCAAAATGTTGGTACATTACTCCGCTCATCTAAACTTTAAATACTTATAAGTTATAACTAATAACCTTCTCGTAAATTCAATTTTTTATGTACGTTTTTAAAATTCTCAGAAAAAAATTCTGCTTTCGAAGATGACATTCAAATTGTTTGTTGTGATTCAAAAAAGTAAAAAACTTAGAAAACGATAAGGATAAAAATATTTAAAAATATAATTTTTCAATAAAAATGTTTTTTTTTTTTCAATAACTTGAATCCATGTGAAAAAAATATTTTCAAAAACATAATTACTTTTTGAATAATCAGTATTCTGTGATAAATGAATCACCTGGTAATTGGGATGTAGGTATCTGGTTTATTTGTGTACCTACCTATAACTATAGAACTGATATTATATTACAATACTGATCATGTTTTATATTTTAAAATTCAACAAATATTACTGTCAACTAGACTCAAAACAGTGAAGGGTTTTTTAAATGTATTATTATATCACGTAGGTACATATCTACATAGCATAACAATTATTAACAAAATAATAAAAATTGAAACTGATGTGTATTGTGTCGTACAATTTTATTGTAGGCATATTATGTAATGGAAATTAAGCGCTGTGTGTGCAACACTAGGAGCTATACTCATTACTCTTATTAGAAAAAGCAAAACAAACCAAACAACAGAATTATAAATGAATTAATAACGTGTTGTAATATTTCTCGTTTCACACAGAAAGTACCTACCTATTTAATATAGGTACCTAGTAGACTTTTTTAATGTGTTTAATTTTGATATTATTATAATGTACAGATCGTTTTGTTGACCTGACAATGACGTGTTCAAACGAAACACAATTACGTCGAAGTTCGTGCATACGTACGAGTTCCAATAGAGGAAATCCAACTCGGATCCATTGACAAAACGTCTCTGTTTGATCTCTTCTCGGGAAGTGTCGTTGATCTCATTAGGAGTATCGTCGTCACCACTTCGTTTGAATATTAGAAACTGAGCTAAAATGTGAAAACGATATTATATATCATGGAATATATTATATTATTTTTTTTTTAAAA
Organism: Sitobion miscanthi; assembly: GCA_008086715.1. Taxonomy (NCBI): domain Eukaryota; kingdom Metazoa; phylum Arthropoda; class Insecta; order Hemiptera; family Aphididae; genus Sitobion; species Sitobion miscanthi. Next base: position 5,007,404 of record CM017799.1, read on the forward strand.
ACTAGTAAGACACAATATAAAGAATTTCCTTTTGATGAATAAAAAACTCGAATGATTTTTTCGATCTATAAAATAGTATTAAACGAGTCTCGTTGATCTATAATAATAGTTATGAGTCTTGTCATATTATAATTATTTTTTTCGTTTCGTGATCGGCAGTAATGTATAATATTAGGACAAACGTAAATTGCGCCCAACGAAGGGAAAAAATTGTAAATTTCGTCTGGTATTTTTCGGGTATCAATGTCTATGTAGTAAATATTGCACCCAATAGAAATATTATTTTTGTGATAGTCATTTAGCATTACCCAGAGGACACCACGAGGAAGTGACTATCACTGTCCTACAAAAATGATTTTTTGGTTTGTTTGAAATAAATAAATTAGATAATAAAAATGGAAAAATTGATTTTTTTTTTTAAATAAAATAATATGGGATTAATTAGTCGTTTTAGATATTTTTTGTTGAAGGTTAATTTATGCAGTAAATGATAATAAAACATTTTAATAATACAAAAGCAGTTAAATTATATTATACAGAGTTAATAGTAATTAGTAATACAATTAATAAGTTACTGTTGTAAGCCCAATGGCCCACGTTGCCGAGAGTCTTTATATTTATAATAAAAAAAAAGAAATTATAAGTTATATATCAGCATATTAATGAGACATCATCTCCACGTATTCACCAATAAATGTACAACAGTATTCAAGGTCACCAAGGTACTATGGACGCAATTTACTATACCCATTTTGGAAACCAACAAATCCCGGGCGCGATTTACTATACCTAATTTAGAAACCAAAAAATTCCTGGTGCAATTTACTATACCTATTTTAGAAACCAAAAAAAATCCTGGTGTAATTTACTATACCTATTTTAGAAACTCAAAAATTTCGGGCGCAATTTACTATGGTATTTCTACTACCTGCTCAAAGTGGGCGCGATTTACAAGCGCCCTAATATTATTACGGTCATCGACGATAACTTATCGTACTCTCTGCCGATACATAATATTCATATTGTTCGACGTGAAATTTAGTAGGTACCTATGTGTGTCCTAATCGTTTTATATACAGACCGTAATGGAAAAACTGGAACACGAGCAACAGGACTATTGCAGCGGTCACGTTCATGTTACCAAAAACGAAAATGTCCGACACTGTGACAATATGCGTTTATACTTAAATAATGTATAACACATATAATATATTGGGAGTTATACCGGGACTGTGGTTGTAGCTGACCATGGCCCTTGTTTGTATATTATTAACTATTTAAATATTAGATTTACTCGCAAACGTTTGCACAATGATATTATCTTGTGATTACGTTATTATTAGTTTGTAGTTTTTTTTTTTTTTTTTAGAAGGACCTAGGACATTCTACTCTGCAACCACGGTCGTGTGTGTAGGTAACCATTGTGTATGTCCGAATCAACTCATTAGTAGCATTGTGGCAATCAACCCGCGCGACGGCTGCTGTCGCCAAAACAGACCAACCAAACAAATTTAACCATACGTCCGATTCTTGAAACACCTATACATATATCTCGATCGATTGCGAACCTATGACTATATATTATATAATATTATACAGTCTATTTTAAAGTGATCAATGTTTTGAGCATGTGGTGTGTGTTTGTTTAAATCATCGCAGACTCTCGTGATGGTTACATTTTATTGAAAGTGTTTTATACAATATGATTATGTACCTACCTTAAACAAAATATTATGTATACATTACGTAATAGACAATAGTGTAATACGCACCTGCACATCGATGTCACTGGTCGGATATAGAAAAATTAGAATTTTATTTATGATTGCGATCGACTAATTAGCATCTATCCGACTCGTTGCCAATTCAATACATACATTCAATTATATAATATGTAATCGAAATGTGTAGGTACATGCGCGCCAGAATATAATAGATAACCTAGGTATACCAAAAGAGATTAAAGTTAAATAGTGGTAATACGACATTATGATACCTAAGTTATATAGATATCGTAGGTATCACTTTTTTGGTATTTATAGGAGACTTTGTGCTGTAGTGTTGATTTTTAGCTAACAACCTTACAAATAAAGTTTTATTGATATTCATTGAAAAAAATACTAAAAAAAATGGAAATTGAAAATGTCCGTAAACAGCTCAAAATAGTTCAAAATATTTGGAATATGTTATGGTGTATAGAAAATGCTAATATAAACATTCAGTCAAAATTTCATGTTCCTACGGTCATTTGTTTAAGGGTTGCACCAAAAACCAAAAAAGGTTTTCTTAAAAACTGATTTTGCGTAAAAATTCCCGTTCTTCCTTAATTTTTCTTTTGTTTTTCATGGCGCTTTTGAAAATGATTGAGAATTTTTTATTTTTGATCCCCCAAAGTATCAAATAGATTTTATTTCCTATTAGAAAGGATACTTTGAAGAAAATCTAAGCACTTTTACTGTCCTAAAAGGTGATGACAGCCACACAAAAAAATAAAATACATCATTGTAAAATCAATACATTTATCGCCTACTCGCCTACGTTTTTTATATTTTTTATTATTGAATATGAAATTATTATTTTTTGCCTATTATCTAATATTGTCTAATTACAGAATATATTTTCAAATATTTTCATTAGTATGATAAATTATAGATGTATATTTTTGATCAACTGTACTACTTTAAATAATAAAAATTGCTATTAAAATAATAATAAAAAAAAATAAATATTTAAATAAAAATATAATTTTAAATAAAAGATTGTCTAAATAAAGTATAAAAGTACAATAGTATATTAGTACTGAATTAGGTGGGTAACATTTAAATCTAAAATTGTGAACAAAAACCAATCAATTGTTTATATTATTAAGATAGCATTCTTATACAATCTTACATCGTCATAAGCATTGAGTGAAGCTTTTATATCAAAATGTCCAAAGTGGTTATACCTATACATTTTAAAATCAATATATATATTATTAAATAGTAAACTTTAAAAATAAATGGGGAGGAGGAATATACAGGGGGAAAATGTACATTTACCAATATTGAATATTACCATTACTTAGTTTTATCATAACTGGTTTTAAAAATTACAAAAAGTGACAGCACATGAAGTAGGTATAGTAACGATACGAGGGATGTATTTAAGCATGTATGGACTAAAATAGATTAAGTCAGATACGTTTTCAATAAAGCCAATATTGATTCAAATGGGTTTCTTTTTTTACATGTCATATTTACACTTAACAATATCAGTATTTTTCCAAATATTATTACAAAATGAGTTATTTATTTCGTTTGCGAAACAAATAATATTGAAACATTTGTACGATTAATAATATCTACCGATAATTAAATTGTAAATTACGGTTGATGAAATATATTCAATAAATATGTGGATTATGTAATGATTTAGCACGATTCCACATTCACTTTTATTGACGTACGTTTTTAAAAATCGAAATCTCTACGAAAATTGTTAGGTACCTATTCTTTTGAAATAACTCAACTAAAATGTACTTAAATATCAAAAACGCGACTACGGCGGCTGTACTACTTATCTGCGAGTTTTTCAGGCGTAATTTTACGTTTACTTAGTTATATATATATATTATATAGCTAGCATTATATGTTATACTTAATATAATTGTGTTTCATCATGTTTTGTGGTGCTCTTCTCGTAGTGGGATAAACTTGAAATTTGAACCATATAGGTTATACTTATTGGTAGGCCTATATTGGTAGGTATCGCATGCAAAGTATGAATTTAGGAGTTGAAATTCATAACCCCTCTTATTTTTTAGTTTTTGATATTTAAAATTTAAATTTTATTTCGTACTTTTTCTTTCATGAATTCCTATCATACTTTTCTTACAATAGCATTAATTTGGATTCTTTATTAGGCGGTTAAGGACTAAGGTAATAGGTACCTAATGGTATTTGATAATTGTTATAATAATATTAAAAATCTGTTATTAAATTAGATTAAAAGTATGCTTAAGTTAGGTTACAAACCTATATTGAGATTGACTATTTATCTAAATATCTTGCAAATAATTTATTTTAAATTACGATTATTAAATAACTCTCAAAGAATTTCAATTGCTGAATTCATACTTTGCATGTGATACCTACCAATATAGGGAACTTATAGTTCAAATTTCAAGTTATAAAAGTTAGATATAAGACATATGTATTTAGCTCTTGTAAATTAAACCTATACCAATTATTTCAATTAAAAGTATTAATGCAGGTTTTGTTAAACTTTAGAGGGTCATAGTTAATAAACTGGCGAACCAAAACTGATGATTTAACTATCAAAATTTTCAGAAAAAAAAGCTTTACCAGAATCCATTAAAAATATAGTAGTTGCCATTTAAAAAAATAAAGTTGATTTTCCTATTGGTACACCTAACCTAACCTAACCTAACCTGCATGTTTAAAAATTTTGAAATTGTTATAAAAAAATTGCCTGTTAAAAATAAAGAAAAACGTCTTTTTCGTTTTAACGAAATCCTATGTCATCGATCCATAATCGTTAAAAAACCCGCGTACAATGACATAAGATACACCCTATATATATTATAATAACAAACATGTTGATTCATTTTTTTTATAACTAGGTAAAACATTAGAACATTTGACTTGAACTAAATATAAATTTTATTTAAATTGAAAATTAAAAACGTTTACATATACATAATATATCAATATAATAATTTTATACTTAATGTATGAAAATATTTATTTACGATTTATATGTTTCTAATGAATATAATAAAATATACTATACATTAGTATTTTAAGTTCTGGTGCTTTCAGTCTTCAAGTAGAAATCACCTCTAGCACTAGAAATAAAAACATTATCAGATATTATTGATCAGATTGGTACGCAGATAAATTAATAATAAATATTCAAGCATATAAAAAAAATTCCATTATTAATCAAGCCAAAATTAAATGTTTGTCAAGTTTCATTTTTACTCAACTACTAATTGACAATAATTATATAGTTAAATAAAGATTTTTATATATAAAGATTAAAAACAATATATTTTTTCTTCTTTTTTAAATTTTTTATTGTTGCAAATGTTAACTATTTGAATGTTGTGGTCACATTTGTACAATAAAATATAAATTAATACCATAAACAATGTTTTTTTAAAACATTAAGCATTGTTATATGTCTCACACACTGAAAATAATCAAGCCATTTTTATATAATGTGTAAAATGTTACTTTTTGCTAAGTGCTAACTTATTCATTATCTATACTTTTCAATTTGATTAATAAGAAAATCATTTAAATTGGATCAAACATGAGTGGGTTAACGATGACAAATTTAACCATTTAACATCAATTGTTCAATAGTATCTAATATCTATTTTTAAATATATAATCTCACCTGGATGATGCTTTGTGTCCCATAAACTCAAAAGTGTTATTTTCACACTTGTTAGATTTATAATCACCCCACGAGGGACATTTTATCGCAACTAAAGAATTGTTCACGGAGTCTGCATAAAGTTCATACGATCTTGAATGGCTACAATGCACTGTAATAAATTCAATATTATGATTAATTAATCAGTAAATCTGTTGCCAATAGCGTACGCGGGATTTTAGTTCGGTTAGGGTTTTAAATGAGTAAATAATTTACATTATTATTTTCTAAACGGTTTTTATTTAACAAATTATAATTAGTCTCAAATTTAGTCTACATTTATGATTTATAGTGTTTAACCTGGTCCATCTATCAAGGCCGTTACTGGAAATTAATTTCGGGGGGGGGGGGGGTTAAGCTAAAAAAATGTATTCTAATTTTATATAGGTAATTTAATATAGCATAAAATTCATAATATTACTAATACTATAAATATAATTTTTTTTTTAAATAATAATATTAAAATATAAATCAATGAAATTTACGTTTAAATATTTTTATTGATAGATTTTAAAATAATTGTTAAACTTAATTCTATACATTTAATTTGGAAAATATTTATACAACAAACTCTATATTTCTTTGTTTTTCATTTGAAAAACGATTAACAACTTCTTCTGGATCTACAGCAATATTCCTATGTACACTGAGTAATGCTAGGCCAGTTAATCGATCTTCTTCAGTTGCATTTCTTAGGTAATTTTTTATTCTTTTCAGCGTCGAAAAAATTCTTTCCGATATTGCCGTAGTTACTGGTAAAGTTGCTAGAACTTAATATCAAGAAATCCAATTGATACACCCGAAGCGAATTTATTAGGAATTGTTATTTATAAGTTTTTAACGTAGACTATAGCTGTTATTCGTATATGCACGAGACTACGGGGGTGCATGAAGCAATATTGACTGTATATTATATTGATTATTCAAAATTAAAATAGTTATTTTACTACCACATAATAAAACACTAAAAAAAAATCGGGGGGAGGGGGGGTCATTTGAAAATTAGACTATATATGTACAAACGTACAGACGTACAGAAAAGATGCCAAGTCCCATTCAATGTGCGTATCACAGATATAACTATATATTATTTTTTATCGGTAATGGGTTGAAAAATAATGTCCAATGACCTACAGCCCACAGAAAGTCACCTGTGACTAGTAAACTTATCTGAACTTGTATTCTTAAAATAAATTTTAAATTATATTAAATATTAATTTTGATAGTAAAAAGCAGAATTAGGTATGTCGCATTAATGTATCGCGATACAAGATACTCGATACTTCAAATAATTGTATCGAGATACAAGATACAATTGTATCTAAGTTCGTTGTATTGAAGATACTGCCCAACCTATATATAATATCAATAGAAAATAATTATTCATTAACTCAAATCACCTTTTCAGACTGACAGAATACTTACTGAAATCTAGTAATTTGAATAATGAAAAGCATCCTGGTTGAGGCGCTAATCCGGAGTTGGGGAAGAAGTCAGCGTGGCCGATACTTTCAAAGTAGCCAAGAGTCCCTCCTGAAGTGTGGATAATGTCGACAAACAGGGCATCTTTTTTGCTCAAGTGTGGTAAATGAACGGGTATGATCTCGTATCCGGGTGCGGCTGGATCTAAACCTATAGAACACAATACAATATAATATATTTTAGGTAAGGTTACACAATACAAAAACAAATTTAGAACAAATACCGAAATATGATGCACGTTATCATACTTTTGTAACTTAAATGATAGTAAAAACTAATAGTTTATTTGTATTTACTATTTTGCCATACTTCAAATTTCGAGTATTCAAATATTTTTGTATTGTAGTAATATAATATTATGATAATATAAAACACTTGATAGGTACCCAGTATTTAATATAATCAATGAACTGATAAAAATTCTAAGTATCTAAATTGCGTTTTTTATTATTTTTACAGCATTTTTTTTAACCTTATAACTTAAAAGTATGAACAATTCAAAGTTCTAACACACGTATTTAAAACCTACAGTACCCTCCCCCACAGTTAAAAACCATCCAATGGCCAAACTAGGTTGTCAATAATAGTAAATATTTTTCTGATCTATTCGATTGTTGTTTCATTTATAAATGTATTAGTTTATTTTTGCAGTTTAACCAATTTTATGTTTATATTAATTTATGTGGTGAAGTGTGGTGTATACGTAATATACGGCGTTTGCTTTTTTATTTTATTAACTATTTTTAATTACAACAATTTCATCTAGAAGGTAAGTGCCCTTTATATTTAATTATTGTAATAATACAACTTATTATTAAATGTCACATATTCTCGTAGGTACTTATACGTGTTACAACTGTTATGACTGTTATGAATTAATGACATATTATTAAAATGATTTACAAAAAATGTATAGAACAATTTTGTATCCTGTACAATAATGTTCCAACATTGAAATTGTACAAGGTAACGTTTGAATAGGTAGGTACTCAAAAACCGGAAATGTCTAATTATTTTTAAAATTATGCCTTGGTTAACCGATATGTTTCCTAGTTTTAGTTAAAGGCAGTGTTTTCGTTATGGTGGGATTGAAAATCTATAATGATTTAATTTTTGAGTGTTTTCAAAACACAAAAACTTAGTTATGATTTAAAATAATAGCATTTATAGGTACATCCAAAATGCTCACCCGTAATTCTGCCGATTGTTCCCGAGTTAAAATTAGAACCACACGATCCTACAACGTGGGCCCCAAGACTGTGGCCTATTAAATGTATGTCTGATGGATTTATTCCTGTGACATCCACCAAATGGTCCAAAAATGCAGCTATTGCAGAACCGACGGCTCTGGTCAAGGATGCAGGAACCGGATACATGGGATCCTCTGCAATACTACTCCAATCCACACCGATCACATTGTACCCACCGATGTCGATATATGCTAATAATATAATATTGTTATCATTTATTGAGATCGAGGAAAATGGTATATTGGTATTTTACTTAGTTTTCAGAATAATATTAGTTTTTTTTTATTATACCGGTGTTAATGATAAATACTCCAGTGTAGTTATCGCCTGATGAAAGCCATCCGTGAGTAGTAACTTTCAATGGTAAATCTTGTATCCAGTACTCAAGTATACTTGTTTCATTACCAAATTCTATTGGAATTTGTTTATCGTTTCCAAGATATCTATTTAAAAAAATTTAAAAAAACATTATCTAAAAATTAGAATAATTGTATTCATAAATCATAATATAGGTACATAGGTACTATATATTATTCGTTATTTATGTTATAATAAATTTAATACAGATTTCTAAAAATGAATTATAATTTAACATTTACTTAATCCCGTATCTAATATTATATAAAAATGTATATTTGTTTGTTCTTCATCTATATAGACTCAAAAACTACCGGATTCGTATCAATAAAAAATTATATCAATACCTTAAGAGGTAGTAACAATGTTTTTCAACTCATATAGGTCGCTATAGCTAAAGTGCGTTTCACGAAATAAGAGACTCGATTCTAGCGCGACCGGTGGACAAACTTTTGAATTTCAGTGTCGATCAAACTTTTCATTTGCGCGGTAAATTTGAAATGATACGTACATTTAATATGCACGTAATAATAATTATTATTATAATAATTATAATAATAATAAAAATTATTACGTGCATCATTATTTAATATTTTTATATGTGAAAAAATATATTATTTACCAATATACATTTAATATTTTTATTAGGTTGGAAAATATTTATAAAAAAAAATACAAGGGTTATAACAAATAAAAAAAATTAGTAATTAAAATAATTAAAAGTCTTCGTCGTCATCTTCACTGTCGCTGGTTCATCGGGGTTTATTGTTATTATTATTGGTTCTAAAATTTCGTCCCGTAAACCTTCTTTTATAAGTCTGATTCCTGCAATTCTTCGCAGTGCTTGACACAACGCTTCCAATCTTCGACCGTAACCGAGTCTATGACTTCGTTCACCAGTTTTTCGACATCGGCAATTTTAAAAGTGGTGTTCAATTCGGCAACCTTATTTTGATTTGAGCCCATATGAGTTCGATGGGATTATACTGACAGTGGTATGGCGGCAATCGTACAACCGAATGTCCCATTTGTAATGCAATGCCATCGAGTTCATATTCCTTTTCCTTGGGCGTTGCAGCTTTTACCCGTTCACGTAACTCACTCACAGTTTCTAGTGGAGAAAAATCTATATTTTTATCGGATAACCAATGTTGGATATCAGATTTTTTCGCGTTAAAAAAAAAAAACAAAAAAAACTATAAATTTATGTTTCAAACTGTTTTTTTCTGTTGTTTTAAACAAAATTAGTTGTTTGAGTTTTAAATAGTATATTTGAAATGACTTAATTTAAATTTAATGTTATTTACTTATATGCCAATATGCTGTGTACCTACTATTTTATGTTTCACTGTTCTTTTGTTACTTATTTTAAATCTTAAGAGTATTTGAAATGTATTTCAAATATTTTCTGAATGGAGGTTTTCTGTGAAGATTATATTATGTATATATTAATTATTAAGTAAAAACATTTTAAATGTGGTAATTTATTCAATAAAATTAAAAAAAAATTAAATTGAAGGATGGTAATCGATATAATTATTTAATACTTTAACATTTTTCTGAAGGATATCTATAATTATTTATTATAAACCAAAAAAAAAATAAAATATTCACTTGGATTTTACACGGTTTTAAACAACGAACAAAATGTTTTAAATTCCTGTTTAAAACAAATGTCTTAAATTCATGTTTTAAATTTATAGTTGTATGTTTAATGTAGGTAAGTATCTAAAGAACATGAAATTGGTATATATAGATAACTATATTAATATAACTATATAACTATATTAATAACTATTATTTTTATTTTTATTTTTTTATTATTATAATGTGTTCCTGACAAGGTCATCTAAACTTATTGATAATATTAATTAATTTTTAACAGAATTAACAATTGATGATGCATAATTATTTAAAAATTATTTACAACAAATTACAAGAATTTACATCGATAAATATATAATGGCACAAATAGAATAAAAAATAAAATTAATTATTTAGGTGAATTTGAAACTATTTATTGGTGTTGGGGGAGGGCATCATGAGGACGTCCACGCCGTTGACGGGTAAGCTTTTCGCTGAGATTGAAGTATTTTGCGCTTTTAGCATTGTTTAGTTGGTCAAAAAAGTTGACTATGAGATTTTGTATATAAGCTTTAATTGTTGGGAATTTGAAGTCAGTGTGAAGTGCTTCGTTTCTGATGCACCAAGACGCGTTAGTTTTTATACGAAATACCTTATATTGAAAGACTTGGATTTTATTAATGTGGGTTTTGGCGCAGTTTTCCAAAATAGGGACAGCATAGAGAACTACCGGTCATAAAATTTGCTTGTAAAGAAGCAGGGAGCAATTCCAACTTAAGGCAGTTTGACGATTGATCAAGAGGTAGAGAATTTTAAGTCATTAGTAACCTTGTTGAAGTTTTGAAGTAATGTGAGGGTTCCAAGTTAATTTTTTAACTCCTAAATATTTTATAGGTGGCTACCAGGATATGTTATCATCATTAAGTACTAGAGTGAATGGGGTTTTAGGACGACGAAGTGTGAATAATACTGCTGTACTTTTTGAGAGGTTTAAGATAATTTTCAATTTTTTTGCCCAGCACTTTATTTTGTTTAAGTGGCTCTGTATATTTTCTGGAGCTTGAATAGACAACACTGTCGTCAGCGTAAAGTGAAATTTCTATGTTAAATGAAGTAGGAAAGTCCACGATGCATAAATTAAAAAGCAAGGGGAGAAATTTTGGATCCTTGGGGAACACCAGCTGTTTATTTTTTTGTTTCTAAGTTGGCGTCATTTATACGAACTGAAAAACAGCGATCAGAGAGGAAAGATTTAATTATATTGAATATTGCAGAATAGGTATTTAATATTTTTAATTTGTACAGTTGGCCGTCGTACCAAACACGATTAAATGCTTGCGCAATATTTAAAAAAGCTACACCACTATGACATTTTTTTTCAAAACCAATGTTTATGTGTTCAGTTAGGCGGAGGAGTTGTTGAGTAGTCGAATGTTTCGGCTTAAAACCAAATTTATGATGCGGAATGGCTTCAGTTGCATCTAGGTGGTCTATTAATCTAGTGTATATGATTTTTTCGAATATTTTTGAGACTGAAGATAGTAGGCTTATGGGCCGGCAACTGATAGGGTTTGTGTTATCTTTACCAGGTTTTTTATCATTATAATTGAGGCTTTTCCAATCGGTTGGAAAGTGGCTGATTTTTAACAATGAATTGAATAAAATAGACATAGGTATATGAGTTTGCTTTTTTTGGAATTTTTTTTAATAATGCATTTGTGATGAGATCGTGTCCTGGAGATTTTATGTTTGGTAATTTTTTTATTATTTAATTAATTTCGGCAGGAGTGGTGTAGGGAAGTATGTTTTGAAGAAGAATATCAGGTTCAGCTAGTTTATAATACACCACAGTTTCTGTTTCGATATCTATAATATTATTCGGCGAAAAAGTATTTTCGAGTGTTTTAGCAAAAATTTCGCATTTTTCATCATTTGTGCTTAGGTAAACGTTATCCGATTTTAATGAAGGTATAACACAGGCGTTTGGTTTGATTAAAGTCTAAAATAGCGATTAGCGAGCTATAAGTTTTAATCTGAACTCTGAAGGCTGAATTGTGAATCGGTAATTTTGATATGATGCTATTCTCTGTTCTTCGAGTAAAATTTTGATTTTTTTAGTGAGGTGATTTAGATTTTTCTGATCTTCAGTTCACCTATAGAGTGGCCACAATCTCCTGGTTTGATGTTTTATTTTTATCAGTTTTATAATTGAAGTAATGACTATTAACAACACAAGTATTATATATTTTATACAATTGTTATTATCTTACCAGGCTTTGTATAAATTAACAATAATTAAAAAAATAAATTGTGAACTATTACTTGAAGGAATCTAATAATATTACATACGAATTGGAATAGAGAACTTCAAGCGGGTTTCATTGATTGACAGTGGTGGTTTATTTTCATCTTCTTGATTACCTAAATAATTTTAAATAAGCTAAAATTAAAAAAAAAATGATTTCCTTGAAATAATATATTATATAAAATATAAATGCATTATATAACTAATACTTAGATACATATTATAAATCTTGGTTTGATCTTTAAAATTATCCGTCAAACAGGTAATATAGCTGATTAATAAGTATACAATAATATAATAATATAGGAATGCCGGAGAACGAGAAAGCTGATGCAAATACGCAATGGCGAATGAAGCAATCACTTCCGAAACTTTACCCACTCCATAAACAAAATCCCTATTATCAAACACATGATAAACGAAGCTCAAAAATGAATCCTTGAAACATGGCAAGACCACTAGGATTCCTTTTAAAACAATAGCAAACTGAGGAACGTAAAAATAAAACCGTATTAAAATGGGCTTATATTTCCGGATGGATGATTAGTTTCTCGATACATTACGAGCAGATTCGTAGACCAAACAATACATGATAAACCCTAACTGTTATATATTTTATGTAAAAATACAGATGATAATAAAACTGCCTATTTATATAATTTAATTTAATTTAATTTCTAACGAACAGACCGGCTCGGATTGGTCCGTTTCAACCTAGTAGAAAGAAATCCCAGAAAATTCCTCCGTGGAAAATGCACATTGACATAAACATAGAAATCTCTGAATTAAAAAAGAAAACACAAGTCTTACTATGTACAGACATATTTTTCAAATCGACCAAAACACATTACAAAAATACCTGAACTATAAACACATTTACACCAATGCATCCAAATACCTTTAAAAAGTTTGCAGCACAACTATGACGGACACATATGAAATACACCCAACAAACTTGTTGGACACTGTTAGATTACCCCCAGACTTTGTTGGACTTTAATTCTGTCGGTAGAGCTTTAGACAATTTTGTGTTGCCATCCATACTCCAATAGCACAACTTTACGTTAGCAAAATTTTACCTTTATAAAAAATGTCCAGCTTGATTTATTGGACATTGTTGGATCATTCAGAACATTTTTTGGACATTATTTTAGCCATTAGAGCTTTTCCAAAGTTGTGCTCCCAACAGCAAAACTTTACGTTATCAAAATTTCACTGGTATAAAAAATGTCCAGCTTGATTTGTTGGACATTGTTGGACAACTTTCAAACTTTGTTGGGCATTATTTTCGCAGGTATACAAATTTCTAGTTGCACTGCCAAGTTACGCCAGCAGCGCAATTAATTGTTGGGACATAATTTTTGTGCTACACAGGTTCATCACTATTTGTTGGACACTGTTGGACATTTTTCAGAATTTGTTAGACTTTACTTCCCCCCCTCCGATTAGAGGAGGCCAAATTCCAATTAAAAAATATCCTAATAGGATAAATATCTGAAAAGGATAAAAAAAAGCTGCTGATTAAAAAAAAATTGAAATTAAAAATAAGAATTTCAATAAAAACAAGGTTTATTAAATTAATAAACCCCAGTATAAAAAAAACTAAACATCAAAACACCAGAAACCAAAATAGGAAGAAAAGAGTTGAATAAAAAATTGATATTTAATAAAAACATGAATATTAGGAGGCTAGATAAGTTTAAAAAAATATCTTTATAGGATAAAGAACCTAAAAGGATAAAAAAAGCAGCAGAATAAAAAAATTTAAATTAATAAAAAAAACAGTTTGAATGAAAAATAATATTTAATAAAAAACTAATTTCAATAAAAAAAGGCTCATTAAATTAAAAAACCTTGTAGAAAAAAATAAAATAAAATATTCTAAATAGGTTGAATATCAGTTAAATAAAAAATTGATATTTTATAAAACCTTGGCAGCGCAAAATTGGAAATTGGCAGCCCGGGGAAAATAACTTTCTCCCAATTCTGAAAATTGTCCAACTGTGATTTTTTTTTTTACTTTTTTGGGTTTTTTGATTTTAGTTTTTTTTCTTCTAGGATTTTTTAATTTAACTAACCGTTTTTTATTGAAATTAAATTTTATTTAATATCATGTTTTTATTCAGCTGCTTTTTTTATTCATTTTACTCATTTTAGGTTTTTTCCTCTTAGGATATTTTTTTAATTTAACTAGGCCTCTTTAATTTATTTTTTATTATACATCCATTTTTTATTTAACTGTTTTTTATCATATTAGGATATTTAGTTTTTTTTCTTCTAAGGTTTATTCATTTAACTAACCTTTTTTTATTGAAATTAATTTTTTTTCATATAATTAATTTTTTTATTTATTTGCTTTTTTTAACCTTTTCAGTTGTTTATCCTATTAGGATTTTTTTTTAATTAGAGTTTGGCCCCCCACGCCGGTGGAAGTAAAGTCTAACAAATTCTGAAAATTGTCCAATAATGTCCAATAAATGAAGCTGGACAATTTTAAACCGGTGAAATTTAGATAACTTACAGTTGTGGTAGCACTACTAGCTAAAATAATGTCCAACAAATTTCCGATTGGTCCAACAATGTTCAACAAATCAAGTTAGACATTTTTCATAAGAGTGAAATTTTGCTAACGTAAAGTTGTGCTGTTGGAGTGTAGATGGCAGCACAAAAGTGTCTAAAGATCTAACGACAGAAATAAAGTCATACAAAGTCTGGGAGTAATCCAACAATGATATTTCATATTATGTGTCTGTCATAGTTGTGCTGCTAACTTTATAAAGGGCAATCAAATCAGACCCAAACGTTGGGATATCTATAGTAACTGAAAACTCCACCTCTACCTACAAACTTCCTCCTGAATACTCTGTTTATACAGCAGACGCATAAGTTATACACAAAGCAGTAACAAATCCAACACGCATATCTCAACTTAATCAAGAAAAAACTTACGAAGCACGTCAAAAAAGAATAGCTGAGATATCCTTTCTATAGGTACCCTGTCACAGTGGAATAGACGTCAATGAATTAGCAGATCAAGAAGCATCCAAAATAGCCTCATCTACAAACCCCCAAACTCTAAACCTAAGCACATTTACTGATTAAAAAAACTTATCAAAAAGATTCTATACCAAAAACCACAAAATCACAGGATGAAAAAAAAAACAATAAAAAAAATGTTTTCAAGTGGGTGGCACTCTGCTGTATAGTAGGTTACAAGTGGGTCACTGTAACGGATTGTGTTAAATTTGAATTATATATTATCATTGTATATTAAAAACGATTCTGAGCGAAGACGGTCAGTCAGCTTATGATAATGTTATTATTGTGAATAAAGTAATTTATATATAACCTATTTACGTGGAACCTTGTTTTAAATTTTTAACTCTTAGCTATAAAAATTGAACATTTAATAAATATTTAACTACTAAATAATTTATAAATTTCCAATTTAAAAATTTCGTCAACATTCAAATTTTAAATACTTATAAAAAAAAATAGCTCTTATGTTTTTTAATATTTTTAAATTGCTATTGTAACAATATATCAGGAGCCTTGTATTACAATTTTACATTTTGTGACCCAACAGTGATTTTATTGATAATTATAGAAAAAACTAACAAATTGAAATTTGAAACTGTCCTTTAACAGCTTAAAACGAGTAAAAATGTTTTAAAAATCTTATGGTGTATAGAAAATGAGAATATAAACATTTGGTGAAATTTGCATATATCTACAGCTCTTTGTTTTTGAATAATAAGAAAACCGCTACATGAGAAATCGAGTGAATATCCAATGTTGTAAAAATATGAACTTAAAACGCTCACAAAAATTTAATTTGACTTTCTTGTAGACATTTTTTTTTTTTTTGATAAAGTTGGACAAACTTATGGATAATCTTGTATTACATTTTCAAATCTTAGATTTAAAAAGAAAAATTTTTATGAATTCTCAACTCAAAATAATTTGCTAATTTTCGTGATTTTTTCGTATTTTGTCAATATTTGAACTTTAAATGCTTATAAATAAAAACCGTGACTAAGAATTTTTAATATTTTTCAAATGTCATTGTAACAATATAGTAGGTGCCTTGTATTACATTTTCAAGCTTTTTTACCCAACAAATAAAATTTTATTGACATCTATAGAAAAAAAATACTAATAAAATTGGAAACTGAAAATGTTCCTAAACAGTTCAAAACAAATCAAAATATTTTTAAAATTTTTTCGTGTATAGCAATTGTAAATATAAATATTCAGTCAAAATTTCATGTACCTACGATCATTTGTTTTAGAGTTGCATCAAAAACCAAAATCGATTTTCTCGAAAACAGATTTTGCGTAAAATTCCCGTTTTTCCTTAATTTTTCTTTTGTTTTTCACGTCGCGTTTGAAAACCACTGAGAAATTTTTACTTTTGACCGCCCAAAGTACCAACTAGATTCACTTTCCTATCAGAAAAGTTACTATTGAAGAAAATGCAAGCACTTTTACTGTCCTAAAAGGTAATGACAGACACAAAAAAAAATTTTAAAAAACACACATTATTGTATAATCAATACATTCATGGCTTCGCTCAGAATCTAAAAAATAAAAAAACAAAAAAAAGAAACACATCATTGTGAAATCAATACATTTATGGCTTCGCTCAGAATCTAAAAAAATTAATAATCATTTTAAAAAAACACACATCATTGTAAAATCAATACATTAATCACTCCGCTCAAAATCTAAAAATATCCAAGTAGGTATGGAAAATCCCCGGTATAAAAGGGAAATATGAAACCATTTTGAATCGCCTTCAAATTGGGCACACATTCATAACACACAGTCTAATCACAAAGCCTAGAAACGACCCCCATCATATGTGAATCATGTTGAGTTCACTGTCAACACATACTAACGGAATATTAAAGTACGAATACTCAAGAATCAAACATCATAATATACCATATCAATTAAGCGAAGTCTTACAACCTTACCTCCAATCAAATAACATCATACGCTCCTTAAAGGAAATCAAATTATATTACCTAATTTAAGATTAAATCAATATGTAAATGATATGTAAAACAAATGTATATTAATAATTAATGGCCTAGCAACTGATGTTATTTATTTCTCTAATATTGTTTAAGTTAATTTAGTACAAATACTCCAGGATAATTATCGCTGTAATTATTGAAGCCTTAATTTAAATTTAAAAATATATATTCATAGGTATAATTTAATATATCCTATAAGTCATACAAACCATTGACCGTATGGAAAACAATTAATAGAATGGGTATTGCATCGTAGATGTACATCTCTAATTCAGACGCAAATATACAAGATTTCACTGACTATTATGATACGATACTATCTCAATTTAGCAGACAAATTAGTTTTTATATTAATGTATTAATAGTTAAATTTGATTTACCAACGTGTTTGTCTATGCGTGAATCATTATGATTGTCACAATTCAGCTATATCTACAACGATTATTGTTGCTAAATCAGCTGGCTGAACATACTATTTAAAAATGTTCTATTTTTTTTTTTTAAACAATGATACAAGGTTTCTCATAAGTCATAAGTTTTTCTCACAGTATTCTAAATATATTAGTAATACACATTATTAGGTATAATTTTTTTTTATATCGATATTTTGAAGTTTAAAAATTGATGAAATCAGATATGTTTATGTTGAGTAATTTTTTTTCATATCTGTAATTATAATAATACTAGTAAATTATTAAGTGGACGCCGCACGAGCATTTATTATCACTGTTTTACAAACGTGGAAAATTACAATATGGCAAATTTTACGTTTACAGTAATATATTTTACTCTGCAATTTCTAAAATTAGATTGAATTTATCTCTTATAACATTTTAAGGTAAGAATATTATCTAGGGTATCTTGGTGAATTTTAATGATCTTATTATTTTTAAGTAAGTTAATATGATCATTTTAAAATTTGCAGTTTAAAAGTGGTCATAAATTGTTTCTTAATAAAAATATCAATAAAAGCCTTCGATGTGCGCTTGATAATATTCATAGGCTGTGTTTTCGTTATAGGATTGCAAATGTATAATGATTCGATTTTTGAGCGTTTTTTTTTCAAAACACAAACTTAGTTGAAATTGAATGTCAAAGCATTATTTCGATTAATATTATTGTGTACACTGCAGACACGCGCGAGAAATAAAATAAAAAAAAAACACATATCATTGTAAAATCAATATATTGCTCCACTCAGAATCTAAAATGTTATATCTATATCATTTATGTTGATACATTTTGTTAGCATTTGGTGTATGTTTGTTTTATTCGTCGATTTTTGTACCTATATGAGTGATTTTATTGACTGTATATAGGTATAATAGATTTTATGGCATCATTCAGTCTTGAATATTAGAATCAAAAATATAAAAGTGGGCTAATGGGCATTGCTATGCTGTACAGTAGATTACTGTAATGGATCGTGTTAAATTTGAATTCAGTGATATAATATCAATATATTATCATTGTATAAGAAAAACAATCCTGAGCGAAGACTATGATATTACTAACTATATTTGATGATATTATTGTGATTAAAGTAATTAATATATAATCTATATTTACGTGGAACATTATTTTAAATTGCCAACCTTTAGCTATAAAAGTTGATCATTTTATACATTTTTAACTACCAAATAGTTATTACATTTTTAATTTTATAAATTTTGTCAAATTCGAAATTTATATACTTAAAAAAAAATTATTGAGCCTATGTATATTTAATATTTTTCAACTCCTATAAAACAATATATCAGGAGCCTTGTATTAAATTTTCACGCATTTTTACCCGACAAATAACATTTTATTGACAATTATAGAAAAAAAAACTAAAGAAATTGATACTGAAAATGTCCGTAAACAGCTCAAAACTTGTCAAAATGTTTTAAAAATCTTATGGTATATAGAAAATGAGAATATAAACATTAGATGAAATTTGCATGCATCTATAGTTCTTTGTTTTTGAATAATAAGAAAACCGCTACATGAGAAATCGAGTGAATATCTAATGTTGTAAAAATATGAACTTCAAACGCTAATAAAAATGTAATTTAAAATTATCGTAGACATTTTTTTTTTTGGATAAAAGTAGACAAAATTATGAAGAATTTTGTACTTAGTTCTTATGAATTTCTAACTCAAAATAATTTACAAATTTGGGTAATAACTTGAAATGCGTGTAACAAAAATTTTGAATATGGATTTTTAATAATTTGGTTTTAATGTCATGGTAGCAATAGGTATACTTTTTAGGAGTCTTGTATATTTTCAAGCTTATTCACTCAACAAATACAATTTTATTGATATTCATAGAAAAAAAAACTAAATAATTTGGAAACTGAAAATGTCCGTAATCAGTTCAAAACAAATCAAAATATTTTTGAAAACCTATAATGCGTAAAATTTATCTTTTTTTTCTTAATTTTTATGTGGTTTTTTCCGGCGCATTTGAAATTTGTTGGGAATTTTTATCTCCCGAATGCACCCAAACAGATTCACTTTTCCATCGAACAAGATACTGTTGAAGAAAATCAAAGCAGATTTACACTTCAAGTCACTTTTACTGCCCTAAACAGTGATGACTGATGACAGACTTTTCTTAAAAATAAATAAAAAAGCGGGTAAGTGGATGTCACTCTGCTATACAGTATGTTACAAGTGGGTCAATATATAGTGAATTATATATTTGTATTAAACTTGAATTCAGTGTTATAATATCATTGTATAAGAAAAACGATCCTAAGCGGAGACGGTTTGTCAGTCTGGATATTTTATATTGTTTTTATTTATTATAGCCTGTAAGTTGAATTAATATTATAATATTATAATTTATTCGTTTCTTTGGTGATGAGCATAGAAATTAGAATACGGTTTTTAGAGGTTTTTCCCGTGGCATTAAATAACTATTGATAAAATCGAAAAATTACCTCTTTAAAGTACCATTTTGATCCAATTTGCTAAAAGATAAGATACTATATGTTGAAATCAAAGCGCTCCTTCTGGTAGAAATTTTGTATATAGGATAAAATAAAAATATAAATACCATTGTAAAATTACTAGCTTCCTTGCTCCGCTCAGAATCTAAAATGAAATACAAAAATACTTAAAAAGTAGTACACATAGTACACACAACTGTAGAGATACCTATAAATATTAAATATTATAATCATACTCATAACTATAACTACTATACATTTCAAAATATTTTGTCTCTTTTTACACTACTTAATATTTTTAGACAATTGACATACCTAATAAATTTGATAAACATTTTTTTTATTTAGTTTTTTTGTTTAATGCGAGATACAATTTTTGCTGGTGAGTAAACAAGATTAATAATAATAATATGCATTATGCATGGTAAAATCTTAAGTCATTATAATTAAGAGGATGCTAGCCATGCATTTGTTTCTGTCTTACACACGTACGACATACCAAATGTTCGATCACTAGTTTCAACTTTCAACAGTGTGCTGTTAGTTTTTATATTAGAGTGACCTATCATCAATTTTTTATATAATAACATTGTCTGTGCTTAAGCGTTGGCTTTTATTCGATATTTAATTTTTTAAGCGAGATATAAGCATTTTCAATTTTCGAAATTTTACATACTTTGCTTGAAAATGAAAATTTCAAAAAATCGGCAACGTTTAAGCACAGATAATGTTCTTACCTAAAAGTTTCATAATAGGTAAATTTACTCTAGTATCAAAACTAACGGCACACCTTTAAAACTAGTGAACGACAATTTGCTATGTCACTATGTCATCCTGCGTGTGAAAAAAAGGGACAATAAATGTATGGGTAGCGCCCTCTTAATAATATTTTTTGAATACAACTAAAAATGTAAAATTATTTTAATTTGCTTATATTCAATTTTGTTGAAATTTAAACTTGAAATTTCTTTAAAGTAGTTTAAACATAATCAATCATTTGTATTTTAGAGATTATTTAATTGTGAAAAGAAACATTTCTGAGGAAACTTGTATTACATTTTTAATCCTTTTTACTCAAAACAAAATTTGTATTTTACATATTATTATAACGAATAAAACTAAAAAAATATTATTTTTCAAATGTCTATAAGCTCCCCTCCCCCACATATTTACATCCATGAGATAGAGTGAGTGATCTTTTTACCACCCAAGGTTCAATAGTGACATCGAATTACACAAATCGCAGTGACGGTGTCTTGAAAATATTCGACCGACTCGACAGAGTCCGAGTGTACAATATTTTGGAAGAATATATTATTGTTATTTTGTAAAAACGAAATATAATATATACGTGACAAAAAAATATCCGCCGTGATTTCGTGGCTTGTACAGTAGTTACTTCCGAAAGCCGAACTCAAGCAAAGTCCGCCGAGATCGAGTGGTCCATACATGACAAAATATTATCATTTGTTATGCGTCCATAGACCTATAATTATAATCGCTGATCTATCATCTATGGGTAATATCATAGACCTATAAACCATGAACTAAGAAGATGCAATATTATGCAAAACAGTTCTAATCTTTTATCTTTTCCCTGTTCTCAACATAAAAATGAAGGGCGCATGTAAACTCCGCCACGAGAACCTTTTTTTAGTGTAAACTCCGCCAGGAAAATAAAACAGGTAAAATTAGGTTCATTTAAACTCCAGGTCCGTGAAGTTGGCGGATCATGAAGAGCACTAATTCCTGCTATACCTCCAATTTTTAGTGATCAATTAGTGCTTTAGGGACGTACAAAAATAAATATAATAAAATAATAATTGTTCAAACAAATCATACAAGTGGCAATGGCCAGTATTATATGTTAAAAAATAATGATAGACAATTGTAATCACTATCAAAAAATATGTACCTAGGTATATTATATTATGTTATAATACTTATAATATTTTGAACTGTGAACTAAAATTATGAGATACAATTTGAAGATATTCAAACCATTAAGTCTAATATAAATCCATTATTATAACTATTTAGTATTTAATATTTAAAGCTTTCTCTAACACAATAATTTTTTTTCGTTTTGAATTTTTGAGTTTACTTAGTGAGAAAGTAGGTATCATTTAGTTTTACATAAGGAAGGCTTTAATACTGCCGGAGTTTCCATATACCCATTATAGGTAAGAAAATAAAACTGGCAGAGTTTACATTAGACCTTTTCATTACCTTTTTATCTAACCGGTATTCTGGCGGAGTTTATAATCGCCCAAAATGAAATACTAACTCATATTATAACTTATTACCTAACAATGAGGATGCGTCAACATGCAGTACTACAAAATCGTAACGAAAAAAACAAAATAAACTGTTCAAAAAGCATTCAAAATTGGTAAAATCTTAGATGTCGGATATAGGTACATAAAATAAATAATCATTACGCAACAATAATAAAATTAACAATTAATGTTTTTAAATTAAAATTAAAATTTGTATTTTTTTTTATTTTTAATATGCAGTAATTTTATATTTCTATACTAAGTAGAAAACTTAAATTTTTAAAAAATAAATAAAAAATAACTATAAAGTTATAATTAATATATAACAAAACCAACTTACTTACTCACTTACGTACAAATTTGAAATTTGGAATAGTGGTTCCTCTAATGATCTAGATGTGCTATAAATTTCTACGAGAGTAAAATCTTTTACCACTTCCTTGTGTAGATACCCTGAGAAGACACATAACGGCCGTTAAGATTGGATGTGGCTTTGATGAAAAGTTTTTCAAAATACTGAAAAAAAAGTTTATGAACAAAACATTACATGAAAAAAAAGTGACCTTAGTATTTGATGACATTTTTCTTAGGAAAAGTTTAGATGTTAATACAAACAATTTGACATATTTGGGATTAGAAGACTTGGGGGACCATTTTGATAATAAGGCTGAATTGGCAAATCATGCTTTAGTGTTGATGATACAAAGCTTAGCTGAAAGTTTACACCAGCCTATTGCAGTATTTGCATCTAAAGGGCCTATAAAAGGTAAATATTAATAATATTATATGCGTGTATAAATAATGAATATATTAAAATTTATTATTTTATAATAATATTAATTACTTTAATAATTCAAAATATTATTTTAATTTTAAAAAGAAATCTTTTTGGCAAAAATTGTTGTAAAAGCAATACTATAATTAGAAAATGCAGGAGTTGAAGTAGTCGGATTAACGAGTGATGGTGCATCAACAAATCAAACAATGTGGACTAGTTTGGATATTAGTGGAAAAGTAGGCAAACTTAAAAATTATTTTCAAAACCCAGCTGACAGCAGTAGAAGAGTATATGTGTTATCCGATGCACCACATTTACTCAAAACCATAAGAAATCGGATATTCACAAAAAAAGAACTTTAAGTATGTGAAACTCTAAAAATATTTAAATTAAGAAAAATTATTGATTTAAACAAAAATTATAATTTTTAGATTCATCCTAAAAAAGCTTTAATTAAATGGAAAATATATGAAACAGTTTTTGAACACGATTCTAAATCATATTTAAAAGTATGTCCAAAACTAACCAAAAGTCATTTTCAACTGAATAATTTTTCCAAAATGAAGGTTAAATTTGGTTCACAAGTAAGTTTTTACAATATCACTATTTGGTATTATTTTTAACATTTATTAATTTTATAAATCTTCAGTAAGTCTATGGCTGATGGGATTGTATTTTTTAAGAACAAGGATTATTAAGGATTTGATGAAAGTGAAGAAACTGTAGAATTTACATTATTATTAAATAATATATTTAATGCTCTTAATCGAAAATTTAGTGCAGAAGGAATTAAAAAAAATAGTCAGGATATCAAGGTTTATAAATATATATGTGTCCTATATGTTGCACGTTTTATGTTTTGTTCATTACTATTACCAGGGAAGTATTTAGATATTAACTATTCAAAAATAAAGCAGGTATTTAATTCCAGTTATATATAAATGTTTCTTTTAGTTTTATATTTAAATATTCACATAATTTTCTAAATTATTAAACAAAATAAATAATACTTTTATAGTTTTGTAATGCATATTATAATTTTATAGGTTTATTGTATTATAGTATTTATTTATGTTGTTTATTTTAAAAAATATGTAATTTTTGAGGTATTGAATGATGCATTAGAATGGCTGGACAACTGAGAAAATAATTTAAATAATAATATAATAAAGGAAGAAGAATTTTTGACAAAACAAACAGCAGAAGGTTTAAGAGTAACTCTGAAGTCAACAATAGATTTGGTAAATTATCTTCGCAATGATTGTGGTTTTGGTTATGTTTTAACCAGTAAATTAAATCAAGATTGTCTAGAGGTAAATAATTCAAAATATTATTTAGAATTTATAAATGTATTAAATTTAGAATTCTGATATATTAATAAACCTATCTATGAAATTATATTACTTTCATTTCAGAGATTCTTTGGTATTATATGACAAGTTTCAGGGCCTAATGACCATCCATCGACTCCGACTTTCTTGCAATTATATTGTATGCTTTCAATGTATTCAATTATCAAACCACCTAAAATGGGGAATTGTAGTATATTGGAAGGTAGTAAATGTTTTACATCTGAAAAGAAATCATTAATATATATATATATATATATATATATTATATATATATATATACTTATTTCTATTTATAGAAAACCATAAGTGATTTAAAAAGTATAATAAACGATCCAAATGGTACAAATAAAAGACTGGAAAAAATTAAGAATCTAGAAAAAAAAATTAATGATATTGTTGAAAAGGGTTGTTGGACTTTAGATGACATTTTTAAAGAGCATAACTATAGTAATTTAGATTCAACAGTATTTTAATGTATAGTTTATTTCTTAGCTGGGTAAATCAAATTGACTGTTACTTGAATAATATTACATGTTTTTATATTATTATCTACAGTATTGTTTTTATGTTTCATAGGTATATAACAAAGAGATAATTAAAACATACTAAATGCGAAGTTTGTAAATCTAGTTTACAAGTTGCTAAAGGTAAATCATCTAATCCAGCAACAGATTTAGTCAATTTGAAAACTTGAGGATTCTTAACTCGTGTAAATCAAGATTTGTTTCAAATTATTCAAGTATTGGAAGTATGTTTTCTGAAACATGCAGGCTCAGCAAATCCATTTGATGCCACATTTGAAGAATCTTCAACACTGATAATTTAAAATTGTGTTTTCCATGTGTAGATAATAAAACTGAAGTTTTAACTGATATATGTGTAATGTACATTATAATGAGAATGAGGCAGTATAGTTGGCTAAAAAACCAAGAGACAAAAAAAATTGCTAAACTAGTAGTAACATAAGAAGATATTAATTATTCATAAATTATAAAATAGAACCTTCAAACTTTGAAAAATATACTCCATTTTATTTTTTTTTTCTGTTTGACTGAAATATTTAAAATTAAAATTGTAAATTTGAGCCTATACACTGTGTGTAACTGTATTTTGTACCTTTTAGTCTTTTTTTTCCTGTTTAATTGACAATACCTTGTGGTCTGTTGTCTTCTGCTCATCATAACATATAACTTCTAAATTATTTTCCGGACTCCGGAATATAAGTAATTAGTAATTATTATGTATTATTATTATTTTACTATAGTATTACATTATAAATTATAATTATAATATCTTGAGTTTGAGCATCTACAAAAAAATGGGAAATATACACTAGATAGCGACAAAGTACACTGTACTTTTGATAAGAACGTTTGACGGTCTCCTTATCATGGTTCGATCCGTATTAACCGTGGTTTATAGATCTATGGTACCATTTAATAATTGTTAATAAGTTATGCACGTTGACGCCACTTCCCACTTACCGATGGTGATCTATGATGTGGCAACACTGGAGCATCACCGCGGCCCGCGACCGTTGTACAACTGTTTTGCTCGTTTGAATAAATACGAATGACTATAATTTTGGATTTACGGACAAAATTAGAATGGTTGGCGGGGCCGGCAACCCGTTCTACGACTCGTCGGTCAAAGTCCACTCGACCTATTGTATTATTATCTGGTCGAAGTCGTTGTTCTTAATTTACAAGTAGTTATTCTTATCGTAATTATTGTATATAGTTTATTATGTACAATTTATTTTTGTTTTCGGTCTCCGTTTAACGTATTTTCGTCGACCGGTTTTCGTAATCGATCGGTCTTGCACACTGCACACCTGTCTAGCGCCAATATTATTTGATTTCCTCGTAGCTCTTCACTCATAATTCGTCGTCGCGAGTATAGTTATTGCTTCCAGCCTTGTGTCAGCCGTCTTTTTTTTTCATCCGTCCGTCGATTCTCGATTTATAATATTTTGATTCTGTTCGAATTTTGTCGCGACCGATCGCCTGCACCAAAGCACGAAAGTAAGTACCTATATACCTATCGATACAACGGACAGACCACAGACGTGGTCCGGACCTACAATTATTCGTAACCCTCTCGACTAATTGGATAATAATATTACAATTATATAATATACAGAGAAACCTCTCCTGATGGACACCTCCAAATAGCGGACATTTTCTTGAGAACCAACTATATATTATACACACTTTCTATGAACCCTCTGACACCTCTGAATTCCGGATATCAGCGACCGAGAGTGTTCATTCTTGAGAGGTTTCACTGTATACTATATTATATGAACAAGTTTATAATGATACTTATACTTTTTAATCGAATACCTACTATCTAGGTATCTATTTAGTTAGGTAAGCTAACTAATTTTTTTCAATTGAGTTGACACTTTTTCAATCTAAATGTTGAATTACCTAAGTACATTTTTTAAGCTTAGAATTTATTCAACCAATTAATATCCATACGTTTCATTTTTAGATATCTTATTAAATATGTTTTTTGATAATCATTTGTACCTAGGTACCTATTTATTTTGAAATATCTACCTTATTGATTGTTTAACCCACTCATAGGCAAATATTAAATAAATAAATAATAGAATTGCCATGTAAGGTTATTTATTCACTTTTATTCCTTTTACCTAGGTTTATTCAATGTCATTGAAGAAATTATTTTCCGTCAAAGACAAGGTCTTTGTAAAACGACGAGCATATCCTGCCTGGCCTGCTTTAATAATTGGTATTAAAGATAACACTGAATCAGAAGTAATTTATACTGTATATTTTTATGGAACTGGTAACTACGGAGAATATAAAGCAAATTCGCTCTGTCTATATGAAGAAAACAAGTATAAGCTAGCTAAGCCTCGAAGAAAACAAAAGAAATTCAAAAAATTAGCTGAAGCTCTCGAACTAATAGAAAATGATACCAAAAATGAATTTGTCCCTGACAACAATGTTGAAGTATTTGTACAACCAATTTCAACAACTAATATAAATCAAGAATTATCTTTAGAAGATGAATCCAAAAATGTGAGTAAAATTGAAAATCAAAGTGAATATAATTCTAAAACTGAAGAAATGTTAACTTATGAGCCCGTTAATGAGTCAAGTTCATCCAAAAGTATGAAGGTTGTTTTAAGAAAAAGGGTATCTAATTCAGCAAAAAGAAAACTATCTGATGTCACGCATGAAAAAGTCCCAAAGAAGCTAAAAATATCAAAAAGTTTCAAGCACATAGATGTTCAACCTATAGTATTGTTGGAGCCATTGAACAATGTTTATTTACAAAGAAAACTTAATGGAAAACAGGTTAGTAACTTAACATTTATTTTCAAGATGGACTAGGAAAATGACAGCGTTGTATAATATACCTACTTTTAAAAAGTATTCTTAGTAAATATTCAATGGGATGGTAATATACACGGGAATAAACATAATATCTAAATGCTTAGCTAGGTGTATAAATAATGCATAAATAATTGTATTTTGGTCTATGAGTAGTTGGGGTTGGCATGAAATTCCTGCTAGAGCCATTTTTTTGATAGCGGTACCTATCAAAACCATAAATTAATAATTTTTTTTGAAATATAAAATTATTTATCCCTAATATGGGTATCTTGTTTTTTTACATTGAAAGACTACATTTATTTTATGATAGCTGATGTATTAATGTAACGGCAGCACTACAGTAAAATGTTGAGTACCAATAGTTACAACGGTGAGTAATGAGTATAAACCGAGATATAAACAATGGGGCCTTGGCCCAGCCAGTGCTTATTTTTTGTGCTCCCAATTATAGCTCTGGGCCTAGCTTAATACTAGGTACATGATGGGTACTTCATTACTTTATGATTGTTAATGTTCTGTTATAAGGTTATTATTTAGTGCAAGTATCCATGTTTAGGAAACCTGTTTTAGTATCAGTTATTCAGATCTTAAATCTAGGAACATCTCAAAATAAACAGTCAATTAGGGACTAGGTACAAAACTAATTTGGTCTAACAATGTTATTTTTGTACATATGATGTAACAAAAATATAAAACCATTTAGTTTCACCAATTAAAGCATTAAGAGGACGACGAATATTAAGTAGGTACACCTAATCATAAAAACTATTTAAGTGATGATTTTTTAGTGCACATTTTGACAAAAAAGCTATAATATATAGGTACTTATAAAAAATGAAAAATATTTAGATATCTAGGTATTACTTAAATGCACCTCAAATACATTAAAAATGCAGAAAGAGGTCAGAAGGAAATGCCTATTTAATAAAACATATTTGTTAAGACAGAACTAAAATGTCTCTGAAAATTTGCAATGTAGGTACTTATGTTGTACTACTTATGTTATGTTTGACTCCCAGTTTGGCTTCTAGTGTTGAATATCTTTATAATCTACCTATATGTGTTATTCTATATAAAAAAAATATATAGGTAAGATTTAATGTTAAACACATACACAAGTACAAATATTTATGCTTACCTATAACGTCTAGTACAATTTCTTTAATGTTTAAAATGTAAAGTTACATAAATCATAAGGAACTTAAAATAGATGAACAAATAATAGTTAATATAACAAAAATACCTATCTAAGTCATAATATTTTTAATTTAGCAATGATAGTATTTTATTAATAATATTAATATTATCAATTTAAATAACAATTAATACGGGGACTATTTCATAGCAAAAAGTAAAGTACTGAAAAAGTTCAGTTCAATAATTTATTGTTATTTGTTTATTATTTATGTATACAGTATTATTATAGGATGTATGTTTTAGTTATTGTAGTATGAAATTATTAACTATACAATAAATATTAATAATATTATAATTTACAGAATTTTGAGACTGCTGAAAAAAATGTTACTGTCAATGAACAAATTTCTGAAACTCTAAATACTACTTTATCTGTACTTGAATCTAGTGACGTCTCATTAAATCACTGTGAAATGGCAGAATCAATAACAATAAATGAGAGTGTTCAATCAGATTTAGGTCGTATATCACGCTTTGGTCGTAAAATCAAGCCAAACAGATTGTCTGACCATGACTTTGTCACCAATGTGCCAAAAAATTTAAAGTTGAAGAAAGCAGATTCCAAAAGTTTAAAAACACTTGAAATTGATAATTCTTTAAAACAAAATGTAAAAACTACAGGTAAAAGATTAGTTTTTTGTTCTTGACATTTGTATGTTTAACAATTTTTTAATGTTAATTTTTATGTATAGCTAAAATATAACATGTATACAGGAATTAATTTCATATGGGAAAAAACTGGATTTTCTTTTCCCCAAAAGTTTCTGTTATTAATAATATTATAAATTATGTATCATAACTTAAAATGGTTTTTTTATTTAAAAAAAATTTATTTTAATACAATTTATGATTTTAGGAGTTAAGAAATGGTGTTTTTAATGCAAGGAAAATGTATTGCTCTTTTACATATTCTTTGTATTAACTATATTATACTGAATATTAAAAAAAAAATGTCTCATAATTATTCAAAAAACCACATAAACATATAAATTAATTCAATATTCTTAAATATTTTTATTTATAGTGTGCGGCAAAACAGACAGTGCAGTTTTGAAAAGCTATTAAAATAACAGACGCAACTTTCTGAAATGAGGATTATTTTATTATATTCACTACATCATGCCGTTTTATTTATTAAGTCCTGACAATGACATCAGAAAGATGATGGCCCCCAGTTGCAATGCATTGATTAAGGTGATTTCTGAAGCATTTTGGCATAATTCGATTGGCGTATAGCAGCGATTTCCTCATTAATTCATTCTCACAGTTTTCCCAGGTGTAAACCAATTTTTTAAAACATTTTCCTTACCTAACCTGAAAATTTTCTAACATGGAATCATAATGTTAAATGTTGGCAATCACGGTCTGTCCATTCTCCTCAAAAAAATATAAGTCCCAATCACACCAAATTTGGAAATCATACTGCACAGTTATTTTTGGGGAGTGAAGAGGTCTCTCATGAAGTTGTTTTGAGTTATTTTCAGCCCAGTATTGAACATTTTATTTATTCACCAACCCACTGAGATTAATGTGGGCCTCTTCCCTACTGAATAAAGTTAATCCCGCATGGATTTAACAGAATTATCAACCTTTCTGAACTACACTGTTTGTTTTGCTGCACCATGTAATATTGATGTACTATTTATATAGCAGCATTACAACATTATTTCATACTGATAAACCGTCAACAAATACAGTAAACTTAAGAATGCATCGACTGACATTATCTGTTTTTTATTGTCATTTAGATGTTGTATGCAATTTTTCACTATAAACAATTGCTATATTTTTTATATTTTTTATTTCAGATTCAAGCACTAAGACTAAAGCAATAAAGAAATTGAAAAATAATCTAATGTCAATACCCGTATCAATACCATGTTCACTTGACAGTGTATCCAAAAAAATATGCTTAGTGAACAACAGCCTGCATGAGAAAAATCCACCAAATAATTTGATTCAAAATAGCATGGGTTCTTTATCAAATGTTGAAGTTGAGTGTAAACAAATGGAATCAAACAAAGCAGATAAAGTTAATTTGCTACTAACAGAAGTAAATTTGCTTGATTGTGTTAATAAATTAAGCTCTGCTTTATCAATAAACTATAGCAAATTAAGTTATGAAATGGCATTGAAGTCATTGAAAGAGATCAGTGAATTACAATTTAATGCTCTTATGTTAATAAAACATAGATGTATAATTGATAAAATTACAAAAGTGACAAAGTATGTAGGTGATGTGAATAACTGGTCCTTAAGCGATCAGGAAGCTATTGAACATGTTGATAAAGCTCACCAAATTCGATGCAAAGCTCGAAAGGTATTAAACAAATGTATATCACTGTTCACTTTAACAGATGGAAAAACATTCCAAGAGATATACAACCAAGAAGTCGATTTGTTTATTGCGAAGACTCAACATTTGTCCAATGATCAGATTTATGGTTGTACCTCGGATAAATTGTACAAATAATTTCTTCTGTAAACAAGTGCAAATTGCAATAATGATTTACTATATTTTTAGTTTTTCATTTTTATTATTATTATTATATACATTTTTGCATCCATAAGTATTAGTTTTTTTATTGTAATTACCTACAATATTTAATAAACACCAAGTTACGTCTTTTTTTTTCCATTAAGTAATAATTAATTTAATACATGTTGAATTGTTTGCAAATCATTTAATATTGTATGTTTGTTATTTGTTAATTTATTATATTTTACATTTAGCGTGTAAAAGTCTATGCATAGAAAAAATTATATTTTAAATGTATTAATCATAATATAGTATCCAATTTTTATTATGATTCTAAAAAGTATAAATTATATTTAGTTAAGAATTTATTAGATAATTATTACTATTTAATTGTTCAATAATTAATGGAAAAATGTAGTATTTTGAGTTATTTAGTATTAGATGTATATCAAAATTTTCACCTCTTCAAATCTATCTTTAAATCTAATAATTAATATAATTATAACTTAAATGAACTATATTAAATATTTCAAAAATGTATTGGTTTTATGACAGTGACACTATATTTTCAATATTATTATTATGCTAGCAAAAAATGTTAAGTTTAAGATTATCATTTATCACATTGCCTAAAGGAACTAAGTACAACAATAAACAGATTAAATATTGTTATAAAATTATGTATCATTATTTTAACTTTTATTTAATATTTACCTAATTATTTATTGAAGTAATTTTAGCATCATTAAATTGATCAAGATGAGTGGTAGACTTATAGTATTACAAATCTGATTGGTCAGAGATTTGATCAGAGGCGCTGAACACCTGAACACATACTTCAGGTAGTTCAAATTAACTGTCTTGAAAATAGGTTGTGTAGGTGAAATAACAGATTATACTTCCTAGTCTTTTCCCCATAATTGTATTAAACACAGGAATGTCATTCAATTATTTTATATAATTGGTTAATCTTATTTCACAGTTGTCTAAAGATGTGGGCTTGTCAATCAAACTATTAAAAATACCAGTTTAATTTCATTCAGCGTCACTGTATTCAATTATAACAATTTATAACAACAAAACACTGCTGGTTTAAGGTTTTAGCAATGGTTCTTTAGTTTCATATTATCAAAGCTCTATGTACTATTTATAATATAGGTACTTATTTTTTTTTTTTAGTAAAATGTATGATTGTTATTATCAAGCAATTCTGGGCAATTCCAGCTCGATAATTAGATTATTAACACTATATTTGTTTGTCAAAATTGTATACAACTATTTTAAACAATTTAAATAACGAAGTAAAGAGTCTAATAAAAAGTTTATGTGAAAGTCAATCCAATAATATCAATGATATAATTAATATAATGAATAAAAATCAAATAAAAAAGGCAATAAATTAAATAGTTTGTGATCTTGATGATAATGTGTGTATCAGTAAAATCATAAAAAGTCAATATGTCTAAACATAATATTGTATAATATGTATGCTGAAGTAAATTTTTTTTTTATTTGTATAAGTATTTTACTTTAAACAAATTGTAATATCGTTGACTTCGTTTACCAGATAAAGCGTATAGCTCAGTTGGTATTCGTATCAGCTATTATTAATTTATTTTATTGTAATTATTATTTTAATTTGTAATTGTTTTGGTTGAATAAATAAATAAATATAACTAAGTATGATATATAAATTAAATCAATAAATTACAGTTATTGAACCAGGGTTTGTTATTATAAATATTGGGAATTATGTTTTTGAACTTGAATGCAAAATTAGCTGATAGGTTTGGCCATTGGTTGTACCAGAGACCACTTGTGTGTGTTCATAAGATAGTGATAAAATTGTTCAAAGGTAATTTAGCCAAGGAGGGCAAAATTGAAAAGTATGTTGATTTAGCTAGGCTATCGGCTAAATTGTGAGATATATATTATTATATTTATGGAATTTGTAGTCCTAACAGGTGTACACTATATAGGCAGAATTAATTGTCCCCCCCTCCCCCCAAAATATTTTACTGATTAATTTCACAGTTATTAATGTTATGACTTAATCTTGTAAAAAAAGTGGTAGGAGTAAATTTGTTTTATTTAGTCACATATTATTAATATAATTTTTATATAGGTTCCTAAGGACTTGCTTAAACTATTAAATATTAAAAAAAAAAATTCTTAGCTTTTTTCAAATTTATTTCTTGTTTATTATTACTTTAGATTTTGTTCATGTGTAACAGTGAGATATCCTATAACTTATATAAATAAGTAATGTAGAAAAAAATGTGCATTTGGTTATGATATTTTTTATACATTAAAAAATATTTAAGAGGGACATAGTATATTTTCAAACTTTTTACTCACCAACAAAAATGTTATCATCATATGACATACCTATACTTACATTGAAAACGTAAAAATTATATTGACCATAAAAAAATTAAAGTTAGTCTAAATAGGTATTTTAAAAATATCATTGTTCAAGAAAATGTTAATTTAAATAATAGTGGAACGTTCCAAGTTTCTATCTTTTGAATATATAATAGGTATCAAAATAACAAAAATCGTTTGAGGATAAATCGCTACTTATAGGTAACTTTTTTTTCCCCGAGTAAATCGAGGGACGGAGGAGGAACCGCGTTAGCATTACTTCTCCGAATCATAGGTAACTTAGAAGTACTTTTAAATATCCGATGTTGTCTAAATTTGATTTTAAATGGGCCGTAAAAAATGTAACAAAAACTTAAATTTTTATAAATTCAGTAAATAAAACATGAGAGGAATACTACCTATGAATATCTATATAATTTTTATATTTTATATCACAACTCAAGTTGAATATCTAAAATCTGTCTGTGTTCATAAATTTTAAATATATGTTTTCCTGGTTAATATCTTCTTATTTTTTATTTTAATTGATTTAATCCAAGTTTATACGAGTAGATAATGAAAACTTATATTTTTTTCTGAAAATGGTGGCATATATTTAAAAAGGGAGCATATATAGTTGCTCAAAATCCGGCCCGGCGCTCGTTATGTTACGTACCTGACACCCGTGTATATTATGTTATATTGTTATGTACGATAGGTATATTCGCAATGCCCATCTCTACCAAGCCAACGAGTCATATCCGACCGACGCACTTCCGGTTCCTGTCCTTCCTGACACTGCAGGCGAAAGCTCACACCGCCGCGTTAGCCGATCTCCTAAGGACCATCGCGTCTTCGTACGAGTTCCTGGTTGGGTCGGGCGCCCTGCCGCACTGCATCAGTTATACTTTAAAAACCAGACTTAAAATAAGTTAAAGACCACAATTATTAAAACAATTTATTTTCGAAATATTACAATATAGAATATAAATAAACTAATTCTATTCGATCAAATATTTTTTACACAATGTAGGTATATATGCACAATCGTCGTCAACAATACACATTATATTCACCAGCTACCTACCTATTGTAATAATAATAATATTTGTAGCCAGCAGTTATTGGTGGTATTAATATATTACACATAGTGTATTATGTTTATCTATAAACTAAAAACACGGTATAATTATCAATTTAATATACGACATAGAGTTTATACATAATAATATATGTCATTGAAGTAGGTGTATACCGGTATATACAATCGACTAAAACTGAAACTGCCTTCCCATTCATTGTAAAATCTATATATTAATCGCTCCGCTCAGAATCTAAAATTTAATGAAATTTAAACTTCAAAATAACTAGAAAATGTACCTACATGGTTTTAACTTTTAACGAATTTTGTCAAAATTTGAAATTAAAATAAATAATTTATACCTAGAGACCAAACGGTCTTAAGAGTTAAATAAATACATCATTGTAAAAAAGGTACCTTGGCTACCTATTACAATCGCTTCGCTCAGAATCTAAATTAAATTAAAGTTTGTTTTGGATTGCGTTTGATTTTTCTTCATCACAATAACAATAGATGAATACGCCGCCGATCAAGTTCTGAAGTGCTTATATATAAAAAAAAAGTTTTCTTTATATATTATATAATACATTTTTATTTAATATTTCCTCAGACTTGGCTATTTGAAAAAAAAAAAATGAATAATGGACTCAAAAAAGAAACTAATTAAGAGGCTTAATGGACGTTGGCTATTATGAAATTGACTCGTTAAGGAGGGAAAAGCAAACGGAAAGCGTAATTTTGGCTAGAAGACTACGACGGAAATTATTTAAGGAAGGGTGGCTTGTAATTAAAAAAGATTTACGACTGTAGAAAATATAATATTCATCTCTTTCATTGCCCTTATTTCGACATACATATCAACCCTTTAACAAAATATTAGATAATATTATAATTTATAATATTATTCGGAATAAAAAAATGATCACAAACATCCCCTAATGCAAACCACTGACCTACGGTTTGTTTTTATTTTTGTATGCAGTACCTAATAAATAAATCATATTTTACCACAAAAGTCACTGATTAACCTAATCGTAATATTTAAGTACTCTTATCGGGTATTTACTGTTTCCATCTTCGTGCCGTCTCACAGAACGAATGACGGGTAAAAGAGAAATTTAGGTACCTACTATTCCTACCTATCTATACAAAAGAAAGTTTACTTTCATTTCGTTACTTTACATTAAGTAGGTATTCAAATCCACCGACTTTGATGCGCTGTAAAACGAAAACTTTCCACTCGTTATATTATAATATACATAATAAAGGGAGCAACACAAAGATTGGGGAAAAAAATGATGCTAGTTAACCACAGAATATGAACGTATGACATGACGATAAATTAGAAAGTTATATGGATAACAAATAATTTAAAAAATATAAAAGTAATATTTTGAAAAAAGCTATAACCTATGTTTTAAATTAATTAACTCCAAAAAATATAGATATTTTAAAAAAATCTAATAAAAATAACTTGACTTAGATAAATGTTTTTAACGTCAAAGTTGTTCTTTTAGTCAGATTTACAAATTGGCTATTTTGAAACTTTCCTAAAAAGTTTGAAACAAATTTGAAAATGTTAATTTTCATTTTCAAGAAATAAAAATGAAAAAATATATACTATAAATATAGGTAGCACAAATATTTATAAATATTATATGTATAAAAATAACTATAACAAAAGTTATTGCATTAGTCAGTTCTTTCTGTTACACCCCGTAAATTCTACTTGGTATAAATATGAGATGTCGCCGTTCTATGCTGATTTTATTTGTGAGTAACAAATTTGTGTTTTAAAATATACATAGGTATTATTATTTATTAGAGATGTAAATACTGTAAACTGACCAGGTAAATTTTTACCCCAAAAAAATTGTCTTATCAAATGCAATCAAAAACACCTGAATTATAATATAGGTAGGTACTATAATCATTGGTGTCAAATGTCCCTGCCAATGGAAGCGCAGGCTCCTGTCCCTGGTGGTCGAGAGTCAGTTGTTTTACGCGGCCCCCAAGTCTGGGCCACCAAAGTGGCCGACATCGCCAGAGAACCAAGGCAAACCTGATCCACCCACAGAGGACAGCCGCGCTAAGAGTGATTCAAGCATACAGGACCGTTTCTGATGAGGCCACCTTGATCCTGGCCAACATGCCACCGGTGGATCTTATTGGTCTAGGAAGGTCCAGTATAAAGGATCGGCTAGAAGCCGCAAGACAATCCGGTGAACCTCGGCAATCCAAGGCGGACATCAAGCGGCAAGAAAGGAGGGTCACCATCGACCTCTGACAAAAGAGATGGGACGTCACAAAGAAGGGTGCGAGGACACGCCGAGCGATACCTAGTGTAAGGAGATGGATTGAAAGAACTGTGCCAATAGTACCTTTGTCATTTCATATGACTCAGGTATTGTCAAATCACGACTGTTTCGAACAATACTTGTCAAGAATGGCAAAAGCTGTCAACACAGCATGCTGTAACTGCCCAGCGCGCAATGACTCGGCAGAGCACACGATATTTGCATGCCCCAACTGGAGCAGCCTCCGCGTCGAGCTCGCGGTGCCCACCTTGGTCACCAGCCTACCGCAGACGACCTACCTAACCTAAGCTTCTTTGTGGATCTGACTTCAATCTCCTCCCCGAGGATCCAGTAGGAGAAGACTACGATGTTGGTCAACGCTGCGGGCTGTTATACAAAATGGTGGAAAACATCCTTTCCCTCAAGGAAACGGAAGAAATGGCAAAGCAGGCAGCCGGAAGGAGAGGAAACAATTAGGAAAGGAACAATTATTGGCACCTTAGAAATTCGTTTTTGCCAGTTATTGGCTCCCACGACGTAGAGAATTTTTTTTTTTATTCAGCTTAAGCCCGGAAAGTATAGCCATTAGCTGTTTTTTTTTGTAGGGGGGTGGAACGGTTGGTGGTTACACGTTTGTATGTGTGACAAGGGTTGGTAATTAAAAAACCCGGGTGGTCACCCATCCGGGACTTATAGCAACACCGACCAATACGTACACTCAGAGCATTTTCGCAGTTGAGTGTATATGGACCGCGCCACACAAAGCCACAGATGTAGAGAATATAATATCTTCTCTACATCGTGATTGTCTCATTATTACGTCATCGAATTCGAATAATCACATAAATAATATGATAACACAAATATTACACTAGTAAAACAGTATCAGTGTGATCATATTATAACTAAAAGAAAATATCCCTAAAATTCATTTTCAAACATTATATTATTTTTTACGAAAAACAATACTACTCGGTGCCAATAATAGTACACTAATTTACTCTAAGACTGTTGTTTCCGAAAATTAAAAATCATAACAAAAGTAATAATATGATTATTATCTTATGTTTACACTTTAGTTTATAGGTACCCGTCTTTCACTTCTGTGTTTGTATTTTTTCAATACTAATAATATTATGCGTACAGCCTACCTATCTATATTGTGTTTAATTAGTTGAGAACAATACAATACGGCTTTAACTTTGAGGTTGAACTATATGATCCGAATATTAACTACCTACCTACACAGGATTCAACAAAATTAATTGAGAACTTAAAGGTCAATGTTTAAAGTTTACTCAGACTTAGGTCTATGTTGGCTAGCTTTATGAGTAGGATTTACAGTTAATTTACTGTTGAATCCGATACAGGTATCTTTTTATTGACATAGTGTTAGTCATTCGTGAAGGGTTGTTACAATTTCGGAATACAAGTTAAGCCAATATAATGGTATTTCAGCCGATAAATTTAATAACTATGAAAATAATTGTTTTTATGTGTTAAAGTCTGAATATAATGAATTTTATGACTTCAATTAGCCATTAGCTTAAAACAACACGTGCATAGTTTATTACTCAATACATTGTAAAATAAAACAAAAAAGGTTGTTAAACAACATTAAAGTCGTAAAGTTTAGCTTGCAAATTAGACTCCTATTTAGATATGTAATTTTATAAATTGCGAGAGTATATGCCCTAGTGCCTACCAATCCCCTCAAAACATACTGTAGCCTAGCTTGTAAGTTGTGGACATGAAAACATAAATATATACGTTTTAACTTTTGATTTTTAATTTATATTGATTATGATTTGTAACATTCCATACCACAAGTGGCGGATCCAGCGCTTCAATTTTTTTTTTTTTTGAGGGGAGGGGGCAAAAATACAAATAAAAAATATATATAAAAAAAAAATACAAATTTCTACTATTTCTCCTATAATCAACATAGCAACCAATTATAAACAAAAATTTCAAAATCCCTGTTTGAGCACCTATCCAGGTTGAATGAACCTACTGCAGGGTGGAATTGTGAATCCAAACCATCCAGGTAACCATTCAAACACACACAATTAGTTTTATCAAAATCGGTCCAGCCACGGTTTAGGAGAAGTTCAGTGACATACACACAGACAGAATAAATATATATATAAAGATTATTCGTTCATATTTTAACGATTTCCAATCAACTCGATTTAACTGAAGCCAGCATTTCGTATTAATATGACGACATTATAATATTTAGATGGTACATACGCCCTACCTATATATTGTGATTTTAATTATTTTGACTGCCCGTAGATTGGATTGTAAAAAATGACGGATAACGTCATATTATATATAAAACGGTTAATGTATAATAGTATATTTACCTACATGGGTTTATTGTTCCGCGGACACGCTGCTTATTTTACGACCCCAATCGAAACAAGCGTCCAGGTATACATACTTTTTACGACTGTTTTACTATAATATTATTATATTACCCCATATTTCAAATTCTATATCGCATAATAATAATTGTACGCCCCAGAGACACTGCAGGTAGGTAAATACATTCAGAATTTCTGCGCCACGGTAATGATTTTTTTTTCCATCCTCGTCTATCTACATATTGTTCCATCCTCATCCATCCACATACTTCATACTATAAACGTCAATTTCTGACAATAAAAATTAATTTTATAGTTTACACGCATAACGTAATATATATTATAATTTATAATTCACGCTGGGGTTTTAAATTTCAATGTCCTAAAATATTCAAAAAGACTTAAAATCACAAAACATGCGCGATAAAATTGAATTAAAATGCATTTTTTTTAAATAAAAATATTAAAATGTATACTATCAAGAGATTATCTTCCAGACATTTGGTCATAGCCCCGAATCCGACTTTCCTTTAGTTCGTGCAACCAGTGAATATAATAACGAGATTTAAGAAAAAAAAATTCAGTAAGAATTCGAACAACGCAAGCTAGGAAAAGTTATAAACGTAAACACATAACGTCAATGACGTATACAAAAGTGACACTCTATAGAGTCTAGATGATAATAAAATATTATAATAACGAGAAAAAAATGTCTGGAAATTACTGCAGATGGATTATCGATATTATCTGTCGTATTGTCCTTTGTCGGTGTCCACTATAATTATTGTATTTTTTTTTTTTTTTTTTATAGTAGTCTATGAGCTACTGACAGTATGACCTCACATTTTAGCTTCTTTGAAATTTGTATAGTCAATTAAATCGGGCCTGCTGAATACGATAGAAAAATCAGCTGATTTGTAGACCACCTCGTGTCTCCGAAATCAGGACAAAAATCAACTGACTTTATCGCCTCAGTCATCAGCACCAAATGATTTGAAATAATTAAATAATGTTATAAAAAAGCAATTCAAGCGTCTCCTCACCACAGCAGCTGCTTTTCTCGCTGACGCTATCTGCACACCGTCCCGCGCGTGACTAAAAGCTCATCCGTGAATTTTATAAGCTTAAAAAAATTGTTTTTGACGTGTAGAATTTGAATTTTCATCAGCTGACTTTTTCATAACATCATTTAATTTTTTCAAATCATCTGAAATAATGATAAGTGAATTGGTGATGGTGGCTGAGGCGCTAAAGTCAGTTGATTTTGAAGACACCACTTCCATGTG
Source organism: Sitobion miscanthi (assembly GCA_008086715.1). Taxonomy (NCBI): domain Eukaryota; kingdom Metazoa; phylum Arthropoda; class Insecta; order Hemiptera; family Aphididae; genus Sitobion; species Sitobion miscanthi. The sequence continues at coordinate 5,048,658 of CM017799.1, forward strand.
TAAACGCGTGTGTCAAATACAAAAGGTGGTCCGCTGTCGCCTATGAAGTATTCACTTCAGTAACTACTAAAACTTATTGTATAACATGTAATATCTATACGAAGACACATGAGTAGTGTATAATATAGTTTCTACGACAACCGCTTGTTTTATAGACAAACGCTTTTCTCATTAAAACAATACAATCATTAATAGCTTATTATTATGACGTATACAAGTATACTTTTGTACACGTTCTCGGTGTTTAGCGATATCATATTATAATATTTTCGTAAAAATGTGCATTTATTTTTTATTATTAAAATATTAAAATAAGCCCCAGAAACTAGGCCATCGGCTGACAATAATTGTTTTCTTCTAGTAGATAATAATAATAATAATACGATATTATAATGATTGCAGTTCCGGTTTTGTTTACATGCACCTTTTGTTCTTCGACATACTATACTTTTTTGTTTTTGTTTTCATGAAACATTTATTTCGACTGTTGAGATATTAAAGCTTCGTGTCCTTAATGTTCGACATGCGGCGATGGAATGGGTAGGCAGTGTGTGAGTATGGTTTCACGGATCGTTGGACGACACGTCACGATAGCCCACAATTCATCACGGAATAACTGACAGCTACAAGTCCTGTTACGTTTTGCGAAGTATTATTTTCCTTTTTGTCTTACACAAACCATTATTTTTATTAGAATTCGCACTACGACATGCTCCATTTAGTCCTGCTGTAAGTATGTTATCGCACAATCGATCAAAGCACAATCATATTATATTCTCTATCCTCTTATTATAATTGTCATTTTCTGTAGTTGTAGGCGCCTAAACCTATTCTGTATATAACACGCAAACAAATTAAACATATTATATATTATATGTTACCCCGCACAAGATATACTATGTGCTACACAGCTGCTCTTATATAATTGTTCAAGTACCCATAGTGTATTATATGATATAACCCATATGATATTAAAGGCAATAATTAGTTCTGAACGTATTTAACTAAGTATAGGTATGTATCATATTTTTACTGATCGATATTTTTTAAAATATAATACATCTATACATTATATTATTCAATTGTTTATAGTGTATAATTTTCGTATTATTTATTGAAATATTAAAATAAACATTACCATTAATGGCTATAGTCGTCTGTTTTGAAAAATAAATATTATTACCGCCAACTTCATACTTAGATGATATACATCATTTATCGTTTGTTATTCAATACAATTTAAAGTACCTATATGTAATTATAACTTTGAGTTTTCAGATTTTAATTGGTAAATATAATTAAAACTAGGTAGTTACTAAATAATAGTCGGAAGTTATTTAAAATTAGTTATAGTAAGTACCTATATAGGATTAAAATTTGAAGTTCATATTCGATATTAGAGAAAGCTGGAAGTTGTTGATTCAATATATTATTTAAAAACAAAAATTAGCCATTAATATTCTCAGTATAAAATTATTATGGTTACAAGTATAATAATAATTAATATGACGTATAAGTACGAGTACCTTATACGCATATTATCTTATCCGTGTCTGTGTCAGTGAATTTAGTTGCCATGGTACCTATAGGCTTCAATACTATATTGTCAGTTTTGTATGAATATAATTGTTTGGTATTTTTGACTCCCAAAAGAGATCTATTAAATAATATGTTGTTTTGTTGAAATTAAATTTAATCAAAAAACAAACTTTCACTATTACTATTTATCTTGTATAATATCTACTATATTTGAATATTTTCATACAACAGCCATTATTTATCATCATCTCTCAGGTGTGTTTTAGTTTTGTAAATTTGAACACAATATTAAATTTAATTAGACAACCGAACATTAACCATATTTGTTAGCTATCTATATTCTATATATTATATACTTGTATATTGTGACCAGGCATGTCAAACACACGGCCCTCAGCTGTTTTTTTACGACCAGCAGATACCAATATCAATGTAATAATGGACAATTATTAACTGTACAAATAAATTTAATACAAAAAAGTGGGTAAGCGGATGTCGATCTGTTGTACAGTAGGTTAAAAGTGGGTCAATTTATAATGGAGTATATTAAACTTGAATACATTGATATAATATCATTGTATAAGAAAAACGATTCTTAGCGGAGACGGTTTGTCAGTCTGGATATTTTATATTGTTATTATTTATTATAGCCTGTAAGTTAAATTGATATTATGATATTATAATTTTTATTCGTTTCTATGGTGATAAACAAAGCGTTAGAAATTAAAGTCCTATTTTTAGCGGTTTTTCTTAATTTGTCGGTAGTTTTCCCCGTGGCATTAAATAACTATTCAGAAAATCGAAAAATGATCTTTCTAAAGCACTATCTTGGTCCAATTTTCTAAAAGATAAGATACTGTATGCTAAAATCGAAGTACTCCTTCTGGTCGAAATTTCGTATAAAGCATAAAAAAAATAAACACCATTGTGAAACCACTAGATCCCTCGCTCCGCTCAGAATCTAATATATAAAAAAATGTGTAACGATTTTAATATCGTACCTACGCAACTATGTTATAGAGATGAATACGTTTTGTTATTTTTCTGTCTTGTATTCTGATAAACTGTACGTAATTGAATATGTATATTACATATTAATATATTATAGTATTGTAAGACGTAAGTAATAAGTAAAATTAAAAATGTTTATACGCGAGGATTACGAAGCAAGAATTAATTATTATTTTTCAACCGTGCGCTTCGCGCATTCCATTCGGACGTATTTTATTCACTGTGAATAATATATCACCTATATTAAACATATATACCAATATACCTAACAATACCTAACAGTCCGTAGAAAACTTTGCGGACCGGTAAATACAAATTCACGTAGTATAGGTACATTATAATATACTTATGAGTTATAATATTATAATACGTATATCGCACAACGGTAAATCGTCTCTGTATCGAATGGCTTATCCGACATTAGTGCGATTCCGCCCCCCACATTAGTGCATAATATTATTATTGTACCCGGCAACATCAGCTCTGCCCTGGCTGTATTATAATATTAATATAGTTGCTCGTTTGCCGTTCGCGAATGTTGTGCTGCAGCCCGGCGGAGAGGGCGGGAAATGACAATGCGAATAAAACTTTAGAAAGCGGCGGGCGGATTGCGCGCGGGGAACGCCGGTTAAAAAACGCAGTAGTCGGGCTGCACACAAAGCGTATAATATTTTGAAAATATGATAATAATATATGTAGGTGCCTGCCCAAGTACATGTATACCTATTATTATATGATATAGTTGGGTGAGACAGTATGGTATAATATGATATAATACCTACCTATATGTGTTTTCGATGCGCCTACGCTATTATATATATGCACCTATATGCGGTGGGTATGATACCATTTGATAATATCGTGTAAGGTATATATTTGTACGTACAGACTTAAAGTCTCAGCGTATACCGATACACGCGCATACATATATATTATAATATGTATTGTATATTATTATGGCGTGTGCGTGTGTGCGCGTACATCAAGAACACGCGTCGAATCGCGCGCGGTTGAACGGATCGCGAACGTCTTTTGTGTTTCCGAAATCTCCGGCCCCGCGCGTATATGGTGGTTTTTTTTTTCCGATAAGCCTCCGCTGAACGATGGTTAACACTCGTCAGGAAATGGCAAATCGTAACAAAAGACAATGCCGTGCGCTCGTCAGGCGATTACAAGGGACGCTAATGAGGTTATATTGTGCAGACAGACATTTATCCGTCGAGTCTCGCTTTTTCTCCCCGCACAACTGCCGCTTTCTAACGTGGTGTGCGTGCGCTGCTCCACTCTTCGTCCCCCCGACCCCGCACGGTCGTTCTGCGGCTGGTTGGCATCGGCTCGGGCTCGGTTGGCTGGACGGGTATTGCCGGTGCTGCCGGCTGCGAGTCCTGTTGTTCGTCCCGCCGCTGCAGCGAGAGCTTAAAAGAGGTACCTACCTATCGTCGCTGTTTTCGAATAATACAAAGGGCCCCGTGCCGAGCGAGCACCGCTATACACCTATATAACATGTATATTGTACGCCTTCGGTTTGCTATGTCTCCCCCCCAACATTCTCACCGTACACCCTCCCCCCACTGCGCCCCGGGGTCGGTGTGTGGGACGAGTGAGACAAAGCTCTAAGATAACGCCACCGTCACTACTCGCGGCATTAAATACACACCCGTCGACGATCTACCTGCAGCGGCCGCGTGCCTACGCGCGGTGTTCCGTTCGCCGACGACCCCGCGCAACCACCCTGCACTGCCGACGTCGTACCCCCCGTGATCCCGCACGGCAAGCCTGCGTGCAGTTCGTTTATGAATTCAGTTCTAGACGCAAAACGACTTTTGAATAATATTGTATAATGCATTGTATTGTATTATTATAATAAATCGCACCCGACCATTAGGACCGACGAAATGACTTTGGATGCTATTCCATACAATATAATCTTTTATGCAGAGTCTTTTATCGTTGATATGATATGAGCATTGAAGAACGATTTGAGCCATCTGCGAAAACTTAGATAGACAGGAGGTAGTTTCCTCTTTCCGAAATCATACACATATTAGTATGTTATAAATTCACGGGATACATAGTAGGTTTTGATCACATCAAAAAGTGAGAACGTGGAAGTACTTATAGGTTTTGTAATATTTTTCGGCTTTCATTCAATAATATGCTACTGATTCGTTGTTGCAGTATGCTATCTGGGCACCAAAAGTTTTTGAAAATATTCAAAAGCATTAATTGGGTTTATTGATCGTCACCATACTTCAATTGATTCATCATGTAGGTAGATACCCAATAAATTAGTTAAACCTATAGAAGCTTTTATTTTAATATTTTATATAGGTTTTTCAAAAAAACCCTTAGTGACCATCAACAGTTTGTGTACATGCATACATTTACATAGTTACTTAGATCGACATAATACTGTTTGTGATTTATAATATGTTTTTAGACTTTTAGTATTACCCGTTTATCCTTAACCGGTAGGTACTCTAAGTCCTCACCATTCATCCAATATATTATCTATATTTTTATTTAGTTTTCAATAGTAGGTGAAAATAAAAATGTTTTTAAAATTCCATTAGGACAATGTCAACATAATCCAAAAACCTAAGGACCTTAAACTGTTTCTATATATTGCTTACAATTTTGAATTTTAAATACCTTATTCAACAACCATATTATATTCCCAGTAGGTACCAAACTAGAGGTATTATATTATTATATTATTCAGTTTTGACCGTCATTAAGAACGCACGTTGTTTCCGTTATCGATAAATGTTATCCGACAAAGTTCATAGTGCGCGATTATATATACGAGTTTAATACGGATTTCCCAGTGAGTCGATTAAACATTTATAAATTATTATGCCTATTATTTGCATTAAATGTAAAGATAGCATAACTAAGGAAGATTCAATTCAATGTGTTACTTGTAAAAAAATTCTGCATTCTTACTGTGCTGGTTATACGGAGTTAAATTTTAAAAAATTATCTTCTAACACAAAATCAAGATTCTCATATTGCTTATTATCTACCAGTAAAACAAAATTAAAGATGGATTTATCTCCTAGTAAGGATAATAAACTAGAGGAGATTATGACTTCCATGAAATGTATGAGTGATCAGTTTGACTCTTTTAATTCCAAAATAGATTCAGTATTAAATGAAATAAAAACCTTAAAGGCTGAAAATTCTAAAATTACATTGGAAAATTTGAAACTTAATAATGAAATTGATTCTTTAAAGATAAAATTTGATGAAATAGAACAATATAATCTTCGTAATAGTATCGAAATTAAACCCATCAAATTAAATAGGAGGTACTGTTGATGGACGGTTTTCCCCCCTCAAGATATTCACGACATTCAATCATTACTATTCACTGTTATCAAATTTACTTATTGTACAAAATGTATAGATTGTAAATATGCTTAAATAAATATAAAAAAAAATAAAAAAAAATATGCTTATAAATAAAAACTGTGACTAAGGATTTTAATATTTTTCAAATCCCATTGTTACAATATAGTAGGAGCCTTGTATTAATTTTTCAAGATTTTATGCCTAAAAAATAAAGTTTTATTGATATTTATAGAAAAAAAAACTAAAAAAAATGGAAACTGACAATGTCCGTAAATAGCTCATAATAAGTCAAAATATTTGGAAAATGGTATTGTGAATAGAAAATGGAAATATAAACAACCAGTGAAAATTTCATGTATCTACGGTCATTTGTTTTAAAGTTACAACAAAAACCAAATTCAATTTTGTGAAAAATCGATTTTGCATAAAAAGTCCCGTTTTTCCTAATTTTTCTTTTGATTTTCTTGGGGCTTTTGAAAATTACTGGGAATTTTAAATTTTGACCTCCCTAATGCACCAACGATATTCACTTTCCAATCGAAAAAGATACTGAAGTTGAAAATCGAAGCATTATTTCGACTACTTATCGTGTACACAGACACAAAAAAAAAATTAAAAATAAAAAAAAATAAAAAAAACTAATATAAAAATACACATCATTGTAAAATTAATACATTCATCGTTCCACTCAGAATCTAAAAGATAAAGTTGAATGCAAATATGGTCGCTAATGCCTGGTCACCTGATGTTAAAATATTTTGTAATGAGAGACTTACCAAATTCAAAGGATTGTTATTTGCGAAAACTAGGACTATTTGCAAGGAAAAACAATATAAATATGTTTGGACCAATAATGCTGAAGTATTAGTCAGAAAAGATGATGGTTCAAAAATAGTAAAAATTAAATCTGAATTAGATATTAATAAATTGTAAGTACTTAGGTAAAATTAATGTATTTCTTTTGTTTTTAAAAATTTTATTATGAATGTAGATACAATAAATGAAATTAATTCGATAAATAATATTAACTCCATAGTCTTAGAAAATAATAATATTAATCAAAATTTTGTTTATGAAAACTCTATTTCATTATTAGCATTAAATATTATAAGTATTAGATTACATTTTGATGAATTAGCATTATTTCTTGAATCAAACAATTGTGACTTCGATGTAATTGTATTGAGTGAAACGTGGCTTGCCCATGATTTTAAATTTATTTTGAATGGTTATCAGTCACTTAATTCAATAGGTAAATTTAATAAAAGTGATGGTGTAACTATATTGATTAAAGAGCAAGTTAATTTAATAAATGTAAGAGACAGCATAATCAGTAACTGTAACTCTTTAGAATTAAAATTTAAAATTAATAATAGTACGTATACTATTCTTGGTAGTTATAGAACTCCTAATGATAATGTAGATCTTTTTATAAGTGATTTGGAGTCATATCTTATTAATAATTCAAATAATAACTTTAATAAATTTATAATATGTGGTGATATAAATATAGACATTAGTAATATTTCTGTTTTAGCTACTGAATATCAAAATATTTTATCTTTTAGTGGATTCGTTCCATGTATTAATAATTTCACTCGGAGTGTCAATAATTCTAACTCATGCATTGATCATATTCTTACAAAAAATGTAAAAATTAGTGACATCAGTTCATATATAATAAAATGTAACATTACCGATCATTATGCTACAGTGTTTTTCATAAAAAATAATTCTAGTATTATGGATTGTATTGATTATTTACCTAAGACCAAGTATAAAATTGATTTTATTCATTTAAATATGCTTATAAAAATAGAAAACTGGGATACTTATCTTAATAGCACAAGTATTGATGAAGCATTTGATAAGTTTAACCTCAAAAATAAAAATAAAAAGCTTAAAGATTGGATTACTAATGACTTAATTGTCTCTATTAGAAAAAGAAACCAATTAGCTTGTACTTTAAGACCTTTTGATAAAAATTTTAAATTAATATATATTAAATATAGAGATTTATTAACTCAATAAAAAAAGCTAAATTATTACATTATCAGAATAAAATAACTAATGCAGGTAATGACGTTAAAAAACTATGGAATATAATAAAAGGAGTTTCTGGGAAAAAAACTAATATTTTTACAATAAAATAAGAGATGATTCTAGTAATTTAATTACTAATAATGTTGAAATTTGTAATATATTTAATAAATATTTTTCTAATGTTGGGCTTACCATAGAGAATAATTTTAAATCATCTGGTTTTAACTTTAAGTCTTTTGAATATCTTAACAACAAATGTAATATATCAGATTCAATTTATATTAATCCAATAAATAATATTGAAATTGAAAATCTATTGAAATCAATAAAGGATCATACTTCCTTTTATGAATCAGGTTTATCTAATTATATTTTACTACAAGTTTCTCAATCTATATCATACCCATTATCCTATCTTTTCAATCTTGCAATTTCTCTAGGTACATTTCCTAATAATTTCAAAAAATGTGTTATTCTTCCTTTATATAGAGCAGGTGATTCTAAAAATATCTCTAATTATTGTCCAATAGCACTATCCTTAATCATATCTAAGATATTCGAAAAATGTATAAAATATAGAATTCTACAGTTTTTAAACAAAAATAATTTCTTCTCAAAAAATCAATTTGGATTTTTAAAAGGTAAATCAACTAATGATGCTTTATTTCTTTTAAATCAATTTATACATGACAAATTAGACAATGACTCTAAGGTTCTAGGATTGTTTCTAGATGTTAAAAAAGCGTTTGATAGTGTTAATCATAGGACACTTTTAAAAAAACTTTATTACTGTGGTTTAAGAGGTAAAATGTATGATTTATTAAAATCCTACCTATCTAAAAGAACTCAAATAGTTAAATTGAAGAATTCAGTAAGTACATCACTTGATGTAACATGTGGTGTTCCTCAAGGCACTGTTCTTGGCCCTCTATTATTTATAATATATATAAATGGTCTTTTAAATATCAATGTTGGTGCTGAAATAATTTGCTATGCAGACATTCAGCTATATTAGTTCATAGTAATAGTACAGAGTCTTTAAATATAAAAGCAAACAATGTTATTAAAGATATTAAAGATTGGTTTAATAATAACTTATTAAAATTAAATATTAATAAATCTAAATATATTCACTTTAATATTAACTCAGTAGTAAATAGTCCAGAACTAAATATATGCATACATTCATTTAAATGTCAATCTGGTATTTGTGTAATTGTGTTATTCTAGAGAATTCTAATTATATTAAGTACTTAGGCCTCACCTTGGATTGTAAATTTAAATGGAATTACCATATTAATATTCTTACAAATACTATTCGAAAATTTTTTTATGTATTTCATGATTTGAGACATATATTTAATACTGATATGAAACGTATAATTTATTTCGCTTTACTACAATCTATTTTATGTTATGGTATTGTTTTTTGGGAACAAGCGTATGAGTCTCATGTTCATTCTTTAAATATTACTTTAAATAATGTAATTAAATTTATTTTCAATTTATCAAGGCTTACCAATAAATAATTTGTATACAATGTTTTTAATCTACTTAATATTAGATGTTTATATTATAAGAACTTATTACTCACATATCATAATTTTATGAATCATACCGTTCATATTTATAATACTCGTTATAAAGCTAATATTAATCCATATGTTCCTCTATACCATAAACAGTTTGGCATTAAAAATGCTATATCAATTGCAATTAAATTATGTAGAATACTTAAAATAAATATATGTAATTTTAAAAATGTAAAACATTTGAAATTGTACTTAAAAAATATTGATCTTACACAAATAGATTTATGATTATCGATAAATAACATATGATGTAATCATGAAAATTTTGTTTTAGAAATATGTATGTAAATTGTCAATAATTGGACTCAATTAAACTTCCCATCACAAGCTATGCTTTTAGGGGAGTTGCAATCTTAGTGATTTATCTTATATATACCTATACTTTCGTACTGTCTTTTTGATTTGCGTAATATACTATTATTATTATTATTAATATTACTACCTTATTATTGAACAAGAGCTTATTTTTGATTCTGACTAAGCTATGGCCTATGAAAGTCTTGGTTTTACAACGATGTGTCTTATTTTTCATTGAAGTAAAACCTTTTTTAGGAAACCATAGCTACGGAGGTTACAACACCGTATAATTTGTAACGAAACTATTATGCTGACGACTCAAAATTAAAAGTGGTACCAACCAAATGTAAAAAATAATTTAATTTTTCTCAAAATGATCACTCATAGTTAATAATTATTGTTTCTGTTATGTTACTCTATGGTTGATCCACGGACTAAGATATAATGGACTGGGAACGAGCAGATTATCGGTGGCCTCGAAAGTGTGTACAAGAGGCAAATGCGGGGGTCGCATTCATAATTGAGAGTTTACAGCGCTATCTGTATAAAACACGGACTGAGATACAAAATGTGATGCTAAATAAAACCACCGGTAGCGCTGAAAACATTCTATTATATGTGTTGATGATAACAGAGGAACCTTTTGCGGGCCGTCCTCCGTCACCCGCCGACCATGTCGTTTTCAGTCTATTATATCTTAGTCCGTGGGTTGATCCGTTAACGTAAATAATAAAATGTGATTAAATGAGACAATAATTATTTATTACATCAACGTTTAGTTATAAAATGATATTAATAATACATATTTAGGGATATGTATATTATTACTATCATTAATACTCGAGTTAATACTATTATTATCGATTTAGATATTTAATAATTACTATAAGTTTAAAGTTAACGAGTGTGGAAATGGGGAATAATGATACGGAGCGCCGTTTTAATATATCATACTGTATTACTGTAAGTTAATTCAATTTATATACATAATATATAATAATAATATACACACATACATACCTATACGAATATTAATAAAATTATCATTAGTATTATTTCATATTTAGATATTTAATAATCATGTAGCAATCATAAATATTATAATAATAATTAAAAATATCGATGCGATTGCAGATTGCAGTTACATCAGTTATCTTAGTTACCAATAACCATGAACCGATAATAACTGCAGTCGTGCCTTTAGAATTATAAAATCAACCAGAATGAATAAAATAAGTAAAATAGGTAAATAAATAGAGTAAATAAAAAGAATCAAACAAATAAATAATTTTTGGTATCACGAACTTGAACCCAAAATCCTATCAGTTTATGCAAGTTCTTGCTGCCAGATTCTTCATTCTAAGAAAAGCCCAGATATCTCTAAAACCAGAGCTAAAAACTAGGTACGAAAGAAGTTTCACTCCATTCGCGCTACTTGAATCATTTAAGGATTATTGTTTTGATTTATACACACAATAATATTTTCAAATGTGATGTTTTCGCCACAAATAAATCCAATCTACTTTATTACTATATAATACTATTAGTAAAATAAATTACCTTAATAAAAATATACCTACCTAATGTATTTATTTATTTATTCTTCAATAAGATAATGGACCCCACTGAACATTTTCGTGTGGGGGCCCATGAGTTCACAATTTTAAATATAAATACATTATTAAATAGTATATAAATTAATTAATTACCATTTATAATATACCTTTCTCACATGTTTGCACATGTATCATAAAAAATATTAAGTAATATAATAGTCTGACAGACCATCTCGGCTCAGAATTGTTTTTCGTATAGGTACAATAATATAATTGCATTGAATTCAAATTAACACATCCAGTGCCCACACGATATCTAGTGTACAGCACAGTGATACCCATTACCCACCTTTTTATTTATTAAAATATTAAAATAACAAGTTATAATTGCAATTTCGTATTTCCCTGAAATACTATTATAATAATACACTCGAACTCATCACTTTATTATTTATAATGTTTCCGATTATATAATATTTATAGTTCGTCCCTTAATCCATACAATCGGTCGGATAAAAAAACTATATATTTTAAAAATGTAATATTGATTCATTGTTTTTTTTATACTCACTTATCGCACAGTTTATTTTTATGAGCTTTTCCATCATACAAATTACTTTATCCTCCCACTGTTCAATAATTAATATCCATTGATTAATTTTTGACAACTGTATAAGAATAAAATATTTTAAACATTCTATTTAACTAATTGTAGAAACGATTTGTTTAAAATTAAAATTATGTAATAACTAATAATAAATATGGCTAAATAGGTATAACATATATATATATTCTATATTTACAAAAAATACTGTTCATTTATTATTTATTGACGTATCATATACGATCATCGATGATTATAATATACAATAGTTTAATTTAAAATTTCAAACAAATAATTTTTATATGATCTCATGTTTTTTGTAATACACTTTTTAGAACTCTAAAAGTTTTCTAAAAGTTTCATATAACTTGCTTATAGATTGGAAATTTGACCCAGTATACTTTACAGTTTACAGAAACCATTTCAAGTTTTAACAAATCCGCATTTTTATAATTAAAGCGTTTAAACAATTATTAAACTATCTTAATTTTCAATGAGTATAGTCATGAATAAGTCTATATAGTATATAACCTTAACTTAATCACTAGTTGTACTACATAAATGTTTGAAATGTTGAATACAAATTATATGGATTACAAATTTCAGCTTATGCATCGTATAAGTTATTACTAATTACCTACATATCATTTTGGACAATCGTAATACAGTACTTTAAGAACTCGTGTCTAATAATATATTATACACACATATTATATTTATAATTAATGAATTTCGATAAAACTTATTTGCCTTATGTATACGCAGATGGGTATTGAGTTTTCTGTGCTCATCGTTGTATTATCTTTTTAAACAGAAAACATGAATTATATTAAATTAAATTTTTTATAACTCATTACAGAATTATTATTTTCCACTTTTAAAACGGTAGATATTCTTGATTTGTTTATCAATAATGATTTAAGTAGACAAAAAAAAAATTAAACTTTAATTTATTTTTTTTATAAAATACGTTTATGAACTTTATAATTTTTAATGTTTGAAAGTCAACCATGTAATTGAGTCAAATTAATCAGGCTGCAGTTGTTGCAATATGTGCATTTAGTATTTGTGCAGTTTATCAAAAGTGCATTTTTGGTCATCATATTGACCTTTCGCACACGTGGCACCCATTCATAACAGCCGTGTTTTGACTGTTTTCTGTATGCATAGTACCAACGATTTGTTTAATGGTATGAATAAATTATGACAAAAATCACATTAGTTTTAAAAATAAAAACCATCACAAAACTACAGACTGCAATACCGTGGTAAAACAAATAAGCATACAGAGATAATAGATAATATTTATGCATTAATCTACAGTCGTTTTTTGGTAAATACATGTTAATGTGTATTACGCGAGGTATATAGGCATTGTTTATGATATATATTAGTAGATCAGATAGTCAAATCGTCGCAAACGCATTAAGATCGATGGGTTAAGTCTATAGGACTGATAGGCAATGTGTTGGTATAATTGTTCTATACTATTATGTATTAACATATATACACGGTTGCAGGTTATTTTTATAAAACAGACCATAAAAAAAATAACAATAGTATTATAGCTGACGAGCTACTTAGACCGAATAAAATATAATATACTCAAATGGAGGTAGTAAGTCTTTTCTTACGTTTGATCGAACTTTCTCGCGCGTTCTTACAATGACTAGTGTCTAGCACTAGTATTGTGACATAAGCACGTCGACCAGTGGTCAAACCATCAGCGTTCGAACAAGCACGGACGGTGGTCAAAAAGTTAAAGAGTGGTCGTGGAGAGTATACCGTAGATGAGTTCGCTGATCGGGCGAGGAAAGGAGTGTCTGGTCTCGGATAAGTGGAATGAGTGGTTGAAAGCTTCGCTGTGACTGTTTCATCGCTTCCGGTATGCAAATATTACACACACACATACACATATATGGATAGGTATACATATAGAGCCGTTTGTTTGCTAGCCTTTTGTTTCAACGCAATTTATGCGCTGACCGAGAGCATTTTCTATGTATATATAATTATATACGTTTAATACACTAGGTATTTGAGTATTCAGGCTGGTTTAGGTACCGCGTCAAACCTTACAGCGGTGTTGAGTCGATATGTGTATTACCTATATGTATATAATTATAAATCGTCGTTAGGGCAACGTTATACGAGGACGCCGTTATGGGTCTCTAATTATTATTTGATACCATGTGTGTATGTTATAAAATGTTTGCACTGTAAATACGCGTATGTAATGGACCACGTTGCGTGGATACCCACGGTCCATGAACTGCGAATAACAAAAATATTATCAAAACGATCTCTTTCTCTCTCTCTCTCTCTCTCTCTCTCTCTTTCTTCCTCCCTCTTTCCCCCGTCCCTCCTCATTTTTCACCCGTATAAATACTATATATGTATGTACATAAATATCAAACAGATATCAATTTGTGTGTGTACGCAACAGTTATCAAAATGTTTATACTATTTACCCAGTATGTATTGGTTTCCGCGGTTGGTGACCTATGATTTTTGGAACGTATGTGGTACGAATAAATTACTTAACAAAAATATAATATAGTATATGTATATAAAATATTAAATTAAATAGAGTAGGTATATATAAAGATATATAAACGTTTTTAATACAATAAATAAACAATATTATACTTGAAAATCGTTAAAAAAAAAATACGCTCAAATGAACATTTATATTATACAAATATTAATCATGCGTTTGAGTGTATCATAATAATATACTATCCCCACACGCATGACTTATTGAATAACCAATAAAATTACAATTTTTAAATCTCTTTCCTATTATAAGCCGGAAGCCTTTCTATTAGTTGATTTAATATTTTTAGAACTAACTATTGCATTTAACTAATATACAATTCAGAACAACACTTCATATTATATTATTTAAAATAATATTCAGATATTATTTGATGAAAATAATTATAATAAATTATGTGAAACTCATTGTACAACGTGTAATTATTATTTGTGACAAAGTGAATAACTCAGTAATAATACTAATGCGTATAGACATGTAAATATGGTAACGTAATAGAGGAATTTATAATATATATATCCAGGGTTGGTTAAGGGGGTTGGTGAAAGCCGAAATGAGAAACCTTGGGTTTCTTATCGTCAAATTATCTGATTATCATATTTCTAGTATAAAATATACTTACATTTGTGGCGAATCTCATTTGTATTATCAATTATGCCGTGGTAACTTATTCCTACTACTACTGATAAAACTAATTGCAATTTTTTTAAACTATTTACTCTGATAATCTATCTAGAATTCTGAGTACCGAATGTAGGTCTTTATAAAAATGAATGAACGTCTGTTTCTTTGTCCTCTATAAACTCAGAAACTACTAAGCCGTTTTCAATAAAAGTTATATCAATAGATTCCCCGAGACTCAAGGAGTGTTTATATTTTATTTTTCAACCCCTATATTATGTTGCTATAGGGTGGCTCACACATGGTTTTAGTTTTGACTTACGCAAATTGAATATTTTTTCATTTCTTTAAATGGTTTCCATTGGTTACAGATAATAAAATAAAGTCATTATGATTGGATATAATTTTCTGTACCTATTGTATTATAATGTAAATATTATTTTGCCTTTTAAGTTAATCAAACTGCTATAAATAAATTGAGTAACAGCAAGTTAACATATTTCAATTGAAGCAAAATGCAAACGATGGATATATCGATTATAATAGATGGTTAGCTAACAGATATTATTTGTCAGGTTGTATACCTTTTACGCATATGAAAATTCTTAGTTTTTGGCCAATTGGCACCAAATTTTGCACACATATCTCGAACGGATCGAAAGAGGTTAACTGTTACAGTTATAGAAGCCGCGGGTAACAGCTATAATATAAAAGGGGCAAAGTGTATTGCTAAAGCTTATAGAATCAAAAAATAATCCACCGATTTTGATGGTTCGAGGAAGGTTTAGATAGTTATAGATTAAACTAGTTATTTTAGGGTTGCTTATAATTGTAATTATAATTATTTTTAAGATTATAACCGCATATTCGTTTATTTCTGCATGCTATTATTGGTTCAAATAAGAAAAAAGGTACTTATTATTACTATCCAGTGCTGGTAGATTGTCCATCTTGGATTTATTTATCTCCGGGCAACGCTGAATAATATAGTTAGTATAATATTATATATACTTGGTAAACTCAATAATTCGAGTTGGTTAAGTAAAAAATGCCGCTCTATGAAGATCAATGCAATTTGATTTTACATAAAAAGAGACCCCCAAGCTATTATTATAATGCAGTTAGAAATCGAGCTTTTACAACAGGTATCAGCTCACTAATAAACTGCAGTGTTGTTGCACGAGTACCTAACCAAGCTATGGTGGTTGGCTCGTCATTGTAGTCACAACGATATGAGTATAATGACTTTCCCGTTTGTATGATAGCTACCACTACACAATGATACACCGAGATTGCCTATACAACACGCCGGGCAATAAAAAAATATTACTAAAAAAATTTAAAAATATTATTATATCTAGAACAACAACCTTATTGTTATCCCAAAAACTCATTCAAACTAGCTTTTAATGAATCAATGAATTTTCTTATTTAAAACTATTATAATATTATAAAACAATATACATTTCTAATAAAAATAAAAAAAATACTAGATTGAAGATTATTTGAATTTTCAACGAACTATTAATTGAAACTTATTTACTTCTATTTTAAATTTTCAGGTTAGCAATCCTTCACTAGAGTTACCCCCAAAGTCGATATCGGTAAATCACGAGTCATGGTTAACAACTTTATAGATACATAATCTTGAAAACTGTCAAATCTTCTTGGTAAGTATACAATATACATAGGCACTACATCCTGAATACTTGAAGGTTTCATTTAAATAAAAACTAAAACTAATAGCTTTATTCTCTGAAATGACTTAAACCCTTTTATAAGATTTTCAAAAAATTATTAACATTATAATAACTATAGATTGTCCAAGAGGATTTTAAAACTTTATAATCGTTATCATTGAAGTATTTTTTTTTTGTTTAGGAAAAAGTTATTAAGTAAGAGAGTATTTTAATTATTTTTGCGATGTTTTTCCGTAAAGTCAAGGAATGCAATATGAAATAATATCCTATAATTAAACTGTCAAAGTTTTATAAAAAAAAAAAAAAATTGATCGTAATATTTAAGCCCCCTTGCATTTTTTCTTACATTTTTAGACCTTATTCATCAATCAAATTCTTAAAACTATAACACCCTAATATAACTAATCCGTGTAGCGGTGGATTAAAATAACTATGTATAATACGTATTATTTAAACATTAAATAGACTTAAAAAAAAAATTAAGTAGGTTAAAAATATTTATTTGTTTTATAGATGTGAGGGCGTGTGGTAATTACAACAGAATATTTAATTAATTGGTTTTCAGTTGTGTGGTTTTCTATTTTCTGATACGAATTAATGTTGAATGCTTTTCGTGGTGAATAAACTTGAGCGATTTACATGATAAGAGGGAAAACTTTGACTAGTACACCCAAAAGTCCAATTTTTGTTTACCAAGGGAGAAATCCCGGAATTTGGATGTTTTTAAAGCACAAATGGTTTCATTTGAAAGTTGTGCGTGATATTTTAAAATTAGTTTGTTCTTATAATTTTGTTAAGCTGAAAATTACATCAAAATTACCGACATTTTGTTTTTGTCGATCTAAATAAACATTACACAAATGTATAATACAGATTTAATTTGAAATTAATTCATATAGCTAACTGTGATTGTTTGCACAGGAATATATTATGCATAGCTAAGACTTTGTTTTAGTATTTATAGTTTATTAATTAGTCGGTTTTACGTGTATCATAACTTTCATAAAATTACTTTTTACGTTAAACGCACACAATTATTCAGTTTTAAATGCTTTAAGATTTTTTAGAATTTTTCAATTGAAATATTACGTCTCATGTAACTTCCTATAGGTTTTTTGGTTTTTTATATTTTTCTCAGGTTATTCGCATCCCACGATTTCGGACACTAGTAACCTACGATCTACCTGATAATAATGTGGGCAATAGGTACCAGGTTATTGTGAAGCAGTTGGGTCACAAATTAATTTCGAAATTTAAACATAAAAATTCGATGAATGTTCGCGTATTGAGCAAAACACAAAATACAAAAAAAAAACAAATTATAGTCAAAAAGCGAATTGGGGTTTCTTATAATTTTAGGCTCGTCTTAGGTCGCAATAGTGCGAGTGCAACCGTCTCTCGTACCGTCTCGCGAGGAGGGGGTTGATCGGCGCGAGGGCGTGTTTACGTGTAGGCGGCGCTCGCGCCCGCCGTCGTCGTCACATGGCCAGCGCGGCACGTTGCACATAACCGCCCGCAGTGACGCCCGGCCGTCGCAATAGTGTGTTAGTCGGTAATGCGCTCCGCTGACCGAATCTTAAACACGTCACGTGCTCCAAGTCGCGCGGATATCATGGACATTTCGAGGTATGGTGCCCATTTGAATAGTATTTAATATTTTTTAATGCGTGCGAATCGACGATATGGCCTGTCGTTGCGGATAAAATACGCCATAGTAATACAAACGAAACTCTTATAATTATACGATGCGTATGTATCGATATATGGTGCCAAATTTAAGTAATAATAATAATAATAATTATATTAGGTATATAGGGTAATGTATCGTATAAAATATTAATTCGGCGGCGTCCTCGTACCACGAGTGTACACCACTGATGACGGCGGAACGAAAGGTGTATGAATCTGCAGCAATGAATTTTTTCACGATTTTCGACCACATTATAATATTATTAGATATGTCAATCGACTCATTTTTTATTTTTACAATATTGTGTGTATACATTCCATTGAGTTTACTTGTGACGAGCGTTTTCAAACAAATATCACTGAGAGAAACGTTATGTTTTTTGTAATGTTGGTGTTTGTATGCGTGATTAGTTTCAATTATCACGTTATCAACATGCGCCCAATTTTGGGTGGTATATACATATATAACTATATGAATACTGCACCAAAAATATATTTTAAGGTTATAAATATTTAATTATATTCGAGATATAAATTACTGGAGAGTACCTACGATATAATAAAATTAAATTGTAATATTTTTTTTAAATATGTATAAGAATTCAATAATAAAATAATAAAATAAAACATAATATAGAATTTCAATAATTGATCCACGAATATGATATTGACGTTTTTATTGTCTTTTATTTTAACCCTGTAAAATATGAGAAAATCTTATTAATATATAAATTATCTTATTATAGTTATAGTGATCGGAAGTTTATTAAATATTGGTCACCACTTATCAGTGGTTCAGAAAAAATTACAAATTATATTAAATGTATGATTATCAAAAAATATATGAATACAGTTTATTTTATTTAGTTTATAGATTGGAAAATTATTGTTTAATTTTCCTTATTTAAAGGATATTAATTGCTCATTACCAAAATAAGTATAAAAACATCAGTAGACTTCACAAGAAATTACTATAATATTATGTATTTATATTTATCAATTATCGCATTTTAGTTTCTGTAGGTAATGAAAAGTATTAAAATGAGCGTAAGTTGGTTAATAAATTATAACGAAAATTCCTAATTATTTAAATTATTAACTATTAAGTGACGTTGAAATAATACTATACAAAACATTGTCAATATTTTTATGGTATACTGACGATGGTGTTATATTACACATGTTTGTGTAGAATCTAAGTTAATTATGAATCCCCAAGCTCCATTAATAAATATTTACAGGCGGTTTGTTTGTATAATGTTCTTATGAATTAAATTAAACATAATTAAAATATTTTAACAGCAACATGAACACCTAATTGTTTTGTGTTTTTAGATGAGTAAATAACAAAATATTATTTTTTTTAAGTGAAAAAAATATTTGAATAATGTTAAGTTATATTCCTAATATATATTATATCCAAAAAAAAAAAAAACATAATACATTATTGTAAATTTAAATAAAAAATATTTTCGTTTTCATGCGTCAAAAGATAAAATAAAATACACTTTTAAATAGCTTTGATAGGCTTTTTTCAATAATGTAGTATTATTTACTTATGTAAATCTAAATTACAGTTAGGTTATATTTACGGTAGCAAAAATCTCAGTTAAAATGGAGAAAAAAGCGTTAAAGGATTTGTTTGGGATTCTAACTGTAATTATGTCTGTCTACGGCAGTAAAACATTTTGATTTTCAATTAAGTAACGAAAATCTGAAAAAGTTTCATCTATAGTACCTCTGTTGAATGATAAGTGATAATTTAAATGGTTTAGATAAATATAATTTAGACTAGTGTTTTTTAAAAATAGGTTCATATTTTTCTTTTTTGAAAAGTGGTAAATATTTTCAAGATTGTCTATGGAATAATTATTTCTATTAATTTCTGTTCTTAGATATTGATTTATATTATAATCTCTAGATTCGAGCATTAGCACTTATATTGTGAGCATTATAATATTTATAATCATGTCTATGTATTTTAAATGGGTACCCACTTAATATATATTTTTACATTTAATACAGCTTAATATGTAAATAAGCTCAAACGTACCTTGTAGTATCTTATTGTATTTTTTGATTTAATTTTAA
The DNA here is from genome assembly GCA_008086715.1 of Sitobion miscanthi. Taxonomy (NCBI): domain Eukaryota; kingdom Metazoa; phylum Arthropoda; class Insecta; order Hemiptera; family Aphididae; genus Sitobion; species Sitobion miscanthi. The sequence continues at coordinate 5,069,312 of CM017799.1, forward strand.
TTTTATTTGTTTTGAATATGAACAAGCTTCATTTAATAAACAAAACCGAATAAATTATAAGTACTAGAAAATAGAAATGTAGGTAAACGAATGTATTTTTTTTTCTTTATAATATAACTCTAAACAGTTTGATGGACACGATTTATTCTATTAGGATTTTATGTCGGTGTTTTCGGTATTTACTGTTTAAGTTTTGACAACATAAAATTATTTGTACATATGTACATGTTTATACATTTATTTTATTAAAAACAATTTAATGATGTAAAATCAATTATTAGCTTAACGTTTGGAAGATTTTTATTTCAATTTGAATCATATAGGTTCTCACAACTCTTTTAGTAGACGTTAATTGATATTTTTATTATATTTGTTTAGATTTTTTAAATTGAATGTTCAAACCGGTAAATCGGACAGACAATCATTCAACTGGGAAAAATAACAATTATAATTTGTTATGCGGGCAGGGGACCCCATCTGGTCTAACGGCGATAAGCGATTTTTCTTACAGAATATTCTCGTCGTTTTCGTGGCGTCCGAAGAAAACGATGTTGAAATGTCATCATTCTTCCGATGTTGCGGTGTCAACGGACAAACTCAATTTAATCCGTCGACACCGTCTTTGTAGTAATTCCCAGCCTCTAGTTAAACTTGTGTTTTCTCCGCGTGTCTTTTGTGTGTCCTTGTTTTTCACGTCACCATTGGAAACCACAAAAATGTGTACAAACTAATAATAACAATAAAAGACGAAAAAAAACATACCCACTTAGGCTTCTCATCATTGACGTTGGTAACGCGTCTTTTTTATATTTCTTTTTCCTCTTGCCTTTTGTCATTTGGGGCAATGAGCTTGACAATAGAACGGCTTATCTCGCTGGTGAAAATATTACACGGCACTGGTGATAAGAAGGCCGAGGGTGTATACTGCATACTATGTCGGCGGCATAACGAGATAAATTTTTGGTTTACGGCTCTTTTGTACCTTAAACAGACTCAAAAGCACTGGGGTGGAAAAAATATTAACACATTTTGGTTGAGTGGTTAAATTTTGAAAATAACACTTGGTGATGCAAATGTAGTTTAAAAAAAAATGAGCATAGTTATATAATACTAGAAAAAACCAAATAATTTACATTTATAAATAAACGATCATCCTTATTATATCATAAAAAAACAACAAATCGTTGATACGTATATTTATAATATTTAAAAGGCTCTAGATTTATCATTTAAAATTGGTTTGCTACATTTCTTGATTCTCAAATTTAATTCACATAATATTGTATTCTATTATTTTATGATACAATATAGCAGTATAAATATCGATTTAAACGTACACGAATATTTTAAGTTTTCAACTAACTGCAATAATCGCAACCTGAATGGACCTAATTATTTAACACTATACCATAAACACGTTTCAAAACAGTACTTTTTTTTCAAAAATACTAAACTACAAACGATACGCATATTCAGTATCGTAGTTAGATAGTTAGATAGTTATATATCATAGTTGTAGATGCCTATGTCATACTTTTTAAGTTCAGGATAATATATTTACGAGTAGTGGTTAGCTCGCAGTTCGATCAATTTTTATTTTTATACGTAGTAAAATATTGTATTATTATTTGAGCACTTTCTACATTTTGTATCTAGGTATCTAGCTTAAAATGAAATGATGTGTGCGTGTGTGTGTCGTTTGTATATCTGAGAATACGCTGATTCCATCTGAATAGTATGTTCTATGTACACAATATGTCATATTATATTATGTATATATTTTTTATTTCCACGATTGTGGCCATTGATCATATTCTACCGTTTACTGAAAGTTAAAGGCAGACTATTGTCATTCATATTTATTATTATGTAGTATTTTCAATTCACATAATAAGAAGAAAAAAAGACACCCGTATTTTGTTCAACGGTTCTCTATATAATATGCTTGTACCTAATCTAAGTTAACGAAATACGAATATAAATCGTATACTTATTGATATTATTCTTATAAAGACGAGTCTCAATATAATTCAAGTTTAAATGGGATGACCGAGAGGGGAGGGGTAGTGTCTATAAAAAAAATGCAAGTTATGCATTTTTTGAGTTACATAACTCATTCACATAACTTCTACATATGAGGCTTTTAGAGACAAGAAACCATTTTCAATTATTAAGGTTGGTTAGTTTGAGTTATTTGAGGGACTCTAAGGTACTTTTTTAGTAAGAAAAAATAAATAAAAGCTCGGTATCATATTCTTATAATGTATTATGTGCACCAATATCAAATCAAAACATTTTATACATGATATGTAGTTTTATATATTATTACATTGTTTTTGACTAACAACAAATATTTTAAATGTTGTTGGCAGTGTATCAAGTATAATGTATTTAATATTATTTGTCAATTTTTAATTTTTAATTTATTGATTTTGTAATGTAGTATATAGTAGATATAAAAAAACAAGCATATATTTTTATCAATTTGTTATTTATTTAATACTTAAATTTTGGATATTTGTGTCATTTTTTAAAAACAACTAACTAATTTTGGTATATTTTTTTTGTTGAAAAATCGAACTAAGTTTTTATTTGAGAAGTGTGCTATACAAAATTAGATTTTCATCATTCAGTTTGGACTGATTCAATTTTAAACCAAGGTTTTTCACGATATTTTATTTTATTTTTTTTGTAGTTCAATATTAAACTTATAAGTGCGAGTAAATATTATTAAAATCAATCGTTTAAGTAGTTATTTATTTTTCAAAGCATATTTTGAGAAAGTTCATACATGTGTTTTGTATTTATGTTTTTCTTTGAAAGATTTATAAAAAGACACTTTATTAATCAATTAACTTAATATATTGTAACATTGCACGCACAGTATAAGTACCTTATATTATTATTATGTCGATATTTATTTGACATGTTTCTCATCATTTATGATAAAGAATTGTAAATTTGATGTCGATTAGTTGATAGTACAGTTCTGAATAAGATATGTTTATGTTATATTCTATAGGAAAATCCCTACTATGTAATACCATCGGTAACACTATGTTACGGGACGTTTGGGACTATGAAAAAATGTACATAATATTTTCCGGAGCTTTTGTTGGGAATGTGTTCGTCAACGACTCCCCTCGAGAGAAGACGTATAATTTCGGGTATCAGGTGGTTTGGTGCGTTGTAATTCATTATACTAAGACTTATATAGTTTAACTAACAATATTTTAATTGTTTATTATTTACAATAAATAATGAGTATGAGCTACAATATTCAATATTGTAGTGATATGTTAATCATTTTTCATAGGAATTCTAACATACAAGTCTATACAAATAAGCAGGATAGGCAAGCTAACTAGTTTTTCTTAACTCATTATTTTAAGTAAAAATTGATAAATAAAAGTTAAGTTTAGGTTATGAGTCACAAAGTTCAAGTCATTAGAAAAAAGTAACGTGGCTCGGTTGAAAATCAGTGACATTATTTTATTTTAATATTTACAATCAATGCCGAAGCACAATAAACAAATTTCTTAAAAATATATACACAAAACTCAATTATTATTGATAACAATATACATTTTTAGATTAACAGAAAAAATACTTAAAAGAGAGGCCTTGAAAGAACCCCACTTAAGTTATCAATTATTCGGGTTAATTTTTTTTAAGAGATTACGAAATCAACATCTCTTTAAATGTCGAAATGGGTTATTTGGTTATATTATTGTTGAGAGATTTCAAACTAATGTGTTTGTGTGTGGTTGTAATTTTCTATGGAAATTTATATAAAGTTGTATTTGTATACGTATTTTGATCCTTATTTAAATACAGAAATAGGCATTCAACATTTCGACTATCTACAGTTAGGTATTTACGATAAGTACCTACATAATTTAAGACTATAGTTAGTACTTTGGTTTATTTTATTACTTTTTTTTTTCTTGAAACATTTTCAAACCATATTATGGTTGTATCAAGAAAAATTAACTTAATATTACAATAAAGTAAATTAAAATTGACTAAAAACTGTATATCACGGACAAAATATAAATTCATGGGTAGTTTGAAATGTATTTTTTTTTTTTTTTTTGAAGTAACTTATAATTTAACTTAGTTAAAAGTAACTTAACTTTAACTTCTTGAAATATTAATGCCCAGCCTTGCAAATAAGTAGTATATTATTTATAATTAATCACTATAAGGTTATAAATTGTGAAAGGAATGTAAGTCCTAGCATCTTAGACCTCTGAGATAAACATAATATATCAACTATAACTGGAAGTAGGTAGTTGTATTTTGTGTAGACTATTGGTTTTATAATGTACTATAACATGTCTTATAGATATAATGATACATATATGAATCATAATTCATGTAGATTTAAATTCTAATAAAAGTGTATTTTCTGCATTATTTGTGTATGCATGAATAGTTACTTTAATATTATAGATAATAACTAGTTATATTTTGTATTACAACTATATAAGTTTATAGCATAATTTTGAAGGCGAGTTTAGATTTTCTAATAAAATAATGTGGTGGGTTAACTTAATGTAATTTTCATTAATTTGTTATTCGATTTGTTTTTCTTGGACAATTGTACTCAAGCACAATAATATCTGAAGAGATATACATTGTTGACAATAAGTAAGTTCTTGTTTGAAAGATTCAGTGGATTGAATGAAAATAGATATTCAAAATAAAAGTTTTGATTTGTGAACATAATACCGGCATGTACTAAAAACTTTGTATTTCTTGACAGATTCGTGATCAATAAACTAAAAACAATGAATAATATTCGGCCTTTGTATCTATATTTTAACAATCAATTTGGTTATGGTTACTTTACGGTAACATTAAATACAAGTAAAAATAAAAAATAATAATACATAACAATAAGACTAGCAAGTCATATATTCACAATCTTAATACAAATTATTTATGTGAAATTATTAGATATCTATCTAAGGTACTATCTAAGCAAAAACCTAACAAAGTTCATTTTAACATTCGTTTTGATTTGGTAAGTTTTAGTTTAAACAATAATAAAAAATTTTGATAATAATGTTTAAAACTTTCTAAATATTTTCAATATTGTAATATAAATTATTGTTTACTATTATTGAGCAAACATTTGGTATATTATTTGATATACCTATGCATATACTTATACCAATAATTTGCATATATTTGTGTTTTCATTAACTAATTAGCTTAATGCATAACTTTAAATTGTAATTACATTATATCCTATACACTACACATTTTAATAAATATTATGCATTATTAATTTATTAAGTTCGTGCATCAGTATCATTATTTATTAGATTTATTCTAATTTTAATGAATGATAATATAATATTATTTGCTTATACAATTAATTGATATTTATTGATACCTATGACTATATTTTACAATTATAACATAAATCATAAGCAATACGTAATTTATTTTTGTAACTAAGTTTTAAAGTCGATGAATGTTATTAAATTAAATTCTATATTTACGATACTGTGTATTACTTTTAGATTTTATTCTTCAAATTGAGCTAATAATTGACACCACAAAAAAAATACCATTATAATATTTGTGTTAGACGATTTTGTTTTGTAGTAACGAGCGTTGTTGTCTGGTATTTTCCAATACGCGTTTGGTAATTGGTTAACTTTAGATATAGCCTACTCGGAGAAGATGTAAAAAATGGAAACGAGTCAATTTTTGTCATTTCGAGGTGGTAAAGTCAAACAAAAAACCCTTAACCTGTCTTGTTATGTCTTTTTTAGTTATAGAATAATACACTTGTTGAAATAATAATACCATTGCCTAATGATATTTTCATTTTATTTTTCTACTTTTATCAAACATCATCTGAAATTTAGTTTTTTCAATGGGGGTTTTTTTTTATACCTCTTCGACATAAGCCGTTGACTTTTTGTTATTTCTTCAAACACCCACATTCACAATAATTCTCATTTTCCTTATGTAAACCACCATATTATTATAAAAAAAACTATAGAGTGATTCATTAAATATAACATTGTGTTTTTAATTCGTATTTCATTTATTTTATGCAAAAACTCTCGTATTATACTTTGTACCTACTACCTATCTATACATAGTTTTATAAGTTTGAAGTAGTTATATGATTTCCACTGTTTAAATCTCAAAATGAACTTAACAGACATTTTGTCAAACTAAGTCTTTAGCTTGGTCAAGATTATCGTTTACCTCAAAAGGGGATTTACTGTGGATCATGGCTAAACTATATTATGAACTCTGTTGTAGAATAATAACAAACTTCAAAACACGACTAAGGAGGTAGCACAGTTTCATAAAAAGTTTTCAACAGATAATCGACATGATGCGTGAGGTATTTTGTTTTAAAGTTGCAAAGTTGTTTTTTTATATACATCTATAATAATTTCCTAATTTGCCTTAAACCAAAGATGGGTTTTATATTTCAAAAATTGTATCATTAAAGAGGGTGACTGTGTTTTATGGTCTGTCTTATCAGCCTAGTGGTCAGCTAATTATTAGGCGTGTTCTGTGAAAATGGAAACACGAGTAAGATTACAGAGCTGAACACAGATTCTAAATATATGTAAGATAATTACAGGATGAAATTGTACTCTCCTTTATTGAGACAAATATTTTTGTATAATACAGTTTCTCTGAATAGATTTTCAAAAAGCAAAGTAAAATATTGTAAAACTTGTTTTAAACGAGTAAAGTAGGTATTGTATAAAATTAATAGATAACTGTAGTAAGTCTTATAATATTATAGAAGGGTTTATTTTATATTTGAATTACGTTTTTAATACTTAAAATGTCAATACATTATTATCTATCCATGGTTTCAATTTTATTATTTACTAATAATTCTTCATAAATATTTTCATTGGGGTTTTTTTTTTTTAAATTCATAATAAAATAAATATCTATCTCAATCTATTCATGCCTCTATGTTTCTGTTATTTTTGTATAGAAAATTTATTATTTTATCGTTTGATCAATTTTACTTCCCAGTATTGGGTATGAATTTTTTTTCTTCCCTGTTCGTATTGGAGACACATAATATTATTGTTGTTGAGTATTACAATTACTCACTGTACTGAGATATTGTCGTTGCATTTTTAAATACACAGTAGTTATATCAGGTTTGTAATTGTATACTATCGTTTTTATGTTTTGCAAATGACATGGTGTTCCGCACAGAGTCCCTTTGATCTCACTTCTAATATTAACCGTCATTCATTGTTCCAGCGAAATTTTTCTACAGTTAGTCTATTTACATCCAGAATCGCTAAAAAAAGTATTGAGTTATAAGTTGTAATATAATTTATAAAAATGCTATACATATCGAAAGTAAGAATACCTACTATTGTATATATTATAACATTGGTAATTATTTGCTTTTTAAGTTTTTTTAAGTATCTAATTTGAAGAAGTTACGTTAAAATGCAAAACTATTCATGAAAAACGTGATTATTTTATGCATAAGTAAAACAAATATTATTTACTTAACACTTTGGTTTTCAAAATTATTATAAAATATTATATAATACAATATCACTATATTATACGTGAATATTAGATTTTATTTGAAAAAACTTGGTGTTTTTGACGCGTTTATAGTAGGTACCGACATGACAGGTTTGTTGAGGTATTTTCCATAAACATTGGTTCAGTTTTATTATAAATATAAATATACCAACATATTTACTTATAATTCGCAGTTACAAAATTGCTTGCAAATTATGAAGAGTACAATGTGTTTCTATTCCATATGCAAATGTAGCAAGTACCTATTACTTAAATTGAATTGTAGCTTAACTTTACTTCCCATCAGGTTTAATTCTAAAGTATTATAACATTGCATTACGTCTTTAAGAATACCTATATTAATTTCATAATATTTTTTTCATTACAATCAAATTTATTTTTTATTATTGTTATGCTGGAGGCCCAGACTCCATGTTCTTCGTCAAATGACAACATATTATTATCATATTATTTTTAAATGCATAAGAAAATTTTAGTTGGTATTAAAAAAATGATTTTTATTCAAATATTGGTAATAATAAATATTCAAATTGGCTGTTGAGAGTTAGTCCTCCACCCAAAAACAAAACAATAATCTATTCAACTTTGGTTTTTATTAATGTAGATCAACGCTAATTAATCAATGCTAGTCATAATGTCTAGTAATTTAAAATTTTAATTGTAAATAAATAAATAATAATTCTTTATAATATTATAACAAATTAAATAAATATTTAACTTAAAAAAATATTTATGAATATTAAGTATACCTTTTGTTTTTTTTTTCTTAAAATAGAAAAATAAACGAGTTTTTTATTTTACGAATGATATGCAAAAGTGTTGCAAAAAGTATAAAAAATAACTAGAAGTGGCGAATCGATATAAAGGAAAGTCTAATAACACTAGGTATTTCAAGGATAAAAGACCAGGGTAAAAAATAAAGAAATCCTTTACGAATTTTACGAATTAGAACCACGTGGTAATTGCTAAATAACTTACTGGATATGATGTGTGTGAATAGTAGGTACTTATAGCAGCTGTTGTTAGGTAGCTGGTTTGTTTTTGTACAACATAGGTTTGTTAAGTATTAACTGTTTATTTGTTTTTTTAGTAGGTATTTGTCAATTACTTAATGTGCAGCTAACCTAACTGTATAGATTGTTTTATATTTTCATAAAAATTTGAAAACAGTTTGGTTACAGTGATGTCATTTAATAATAAATTAGAGAAAATATTGATTGATTTAGAAGAATAAATATTTGAGTTTTATTTTTGTTTCGATAAAAAACGGTCTGTATAAAATGAAATAAGAATTTATAAGGCATACTATTCTATATATCATGTTAGTATAATACTCCTTATAAGATATTTAGTTTAAATACACCTTTGAAATAAGAAGTTACTTTACTTTTGGTTTTGGGTTCATTTCAGTATTTTACATTTTTAATGTAAAATAATATCATTCGTTCTTAAAGTCTAAGCTTCCAAAGGAAAAAAAAGCTAGTTACAAAAATAAAAGGTTTTTTAATACTTAATACGTGGTTACTTTTGAGTTTTGACTAACATGATAGTCCTGTATTACTTATAAGATTTTTAAATTTTATGTGTGCAGATTTTCATCAAAAATGTAGAATGTATTTTTAAGATCATCTGAAAACGACAGTTATTGCGAAATATTATTGAATATTGGTATATTCAGTATTCAAAAATTACTAGTTCGAGTTTTGATTTCTCTACGTGAATATTTTCAGAAAAATGATCCGTAAAATAATTCACGGTAAAAGTTGCAGGGATTACAATAAAAAACTTAAGTTGTATCGATACAAGACATTCCTATTATGTATAGACAATAGACTTAAGCAATAGACAATAGACCTATACCTATAGTACCTACAAAAAATTGCAACATTTAAAAATATGGTCTTTACTCTTTAAATATAATATATTATATTTATCGACATCTCTATATTTATAAAATCCAAATACCATTCACTCACTCGCTCACTTACTTATTGCTACATCTCAAAAACTACAAAACATTCAAACCCGAAATTTGGAATAGTGCATGGTTCCTCTAGTTATTTAATAAGAAAGGATTTTCCGATATACGCATTTTAAAGAGGTGGCCAAACAGGAATCTTGAGATGCACGGGAGAAATTGAAAATTTTTTTTTGTTTATAAATGGTTGTCATTGGTTACTCGGGGAGATCAGGTACAAGCATGCATCAAATTATCACACTTATGGCCTCAAATAAAGAAACTATATCTTAAATTCTTAAAACCAAATGTATCTGTGTATATAGTTTATATATTCAAAATCTACTCAATTGAATTTGAAGATTGTTTTTAGGGATGTCAGAAAAGTTTGTAGAGTAAGTAGTTAAAACCACGTTAAATAATATATTTCAAGTGCTAAATTCAATCCATGACTTGCGGTCGCCAATCTAGGTTGAATCATTTCACAAAACTAAGTATACTGACGCCGATTTGTCCGTGAACTACAGAGGTACACTAAAACTGAGATACACTCAAACCAAGATACACCTGTATAAGGTTTGCCACAAAAAAAAACTTCACACGGGCGAAGCCGGGATATTCGGCTAGCGTATTTATAAATTCCAAAAATCAGATTTTGAATAAAACTATTGCATTGTTGGAAGAGAGAAAAACGGAGAGAAACTGTTGGTGAACCTAACCTTCGTAATATTATCCGAGATCGACTCGCATAATTGTAGAATAGTATTCTAATATAATATAACCTCGTGGATGCGGCCGACGCGAAGAGAAGCTCCAGATACGGCAGTGAATTTTCTTCTTTTTTATTGGCCCGACGGACGCGCGTTTTCCCGCGTGCCCGTGCGGTTTTTATACACTATAGCCCTGAATTTTCGCGGCATTTCCCCGTCCAATTACTGTTCGTAAATATATCATTCGGACATTGACTCCGATTTGGTAAATAAATCCACCGACGACGCTGTACATCCGACGTCGCACGTGATGTGTTGCGGCGGCGGCGTGTCTTTGGCGGGCGGGTCCGGGACGAGTCGCGAGTCCCGCGGGTGTGAGCACTTGATATACGCCTCCAATTTGCGGGTTTCCCCGCGAAATTCGCCGCTCGCCTTCCCCTGACGTGAGCAAAAGAATCAGAACAGCACCGTCAATATACCGAGAGGCGCAGAGGCCACAAAGGCCCCCGTCACGCGTTGATATATTGTCGCCGAACAAGTTGAACGCTCGTTCAATTAACAAGTATGGCTTCGTTTAATATATATACAGATACCAGGTTTCGTTATTTCGTGTAACACATAGCTAGTAGGTATAGTAGCCCGGCGTTGTGCATTGTCTGGATAAAAAATATGAATCGTTTTACCTGGGTAGATAATAATATAGAATAAGTAATAATACAAATAGTTTTCGCTTTTTATCTATCTATATATTATATTTGAATGAAATGGTTATGTGAAATAATTTTTTTGACGGGATTTCAGATTTGATTTTTGTATACAATATTGTTACGTGTGGAGAGGTGTTCATTTTTGAGTTATTGCCATTTGTTTGATTTTATTTTCAAATCTGTAAGGTAAAGTCTAGAATTTCAAAACTTGAAATCCGTAAAAATCTGGACCATACATAATATTATATGGTATGTCGACAAATCGAGCACTCGGTAACTATTATGAAAAGAATTAATTCCAGGTATTTGTAATCGAAAAAATCCCTAGACTTGTTATGTAAAACTACCTCGCGTAGTCTGGGTTAGGTTTGGGTAGGGTTTACGGTCCAAATTTTTACGGATTTCAAATTTTGAATCTAGACTTTTATTGTCCAGATTCTTAAGGTCTAGATTTTTACAGATATAACATTTTGGTATTCCAGACTTTTACGTTCCCAGTTTTAACGCGCTCCCTCTAGCTAAAATGTTCTTTTACGACGTATATTAATCACGCGTGTTTCCTGTACCTAGTTATTTTGTAGTATATTGTACAATATTATGACAGTATATTGTTCATTCTTGGATTCTCTATAAATTATAAACACACACCGATGTGTAATCGTATTTACAACACACCTACTTACGAATGTGAATATTTCAATTTATAGGTATGTATTATATTATATTTATAGCAAATATGCTATTTTACAAATTCAACTTTTAAATTATCTGTTTCTAGAAAAAATGTATCATCTTTTAATTTCATATTTACATACAATTTCAATGAATTATTTGTTATCTTATCGAGATAACTTTTTGGTTATATAAATTGTATGACACTTTAAACTGCCTGCAGTCATCTTGCATCCGTTGAGAGTTCACCTGTCGCAATTTGTGCAGATTCACAGTTGCACGTGGCAGAACGTCAAGGATATACGATACTATTTATTACGTATAATATATAATGATATCTAAATATAGGTTATATTGTATAAAATATAATTTGTTGACGACTTCGGTATGAGAATGATTCGAATAAGATTCACTTCCTCGACGACCACGACACACTATAATATTACGTAAGTACATTGTTAGTACATATTTTGAGTTCGGCATATTTGTACGTGGCACAAGCGTGAGAATCCACAAGAAATCGATGCGCGACTAATTAAAATTTATTTGAATTCGTAAATAATTGATTTAAAAACAGAAAAATGTCATAAACCCTGCAGAGATCTGCAATCAAGATTAATAAATCTACACTACGGTATATTAATTATAGTGGTATATTGTTGAGTATAAATGACGTTATAGTATTCATAGAGGTTATCACTGCAACAAATTTACATTTCTCTCTGGACTCCTTTAAATAATCGTATTGGACGGATATCATCTCATTCAACGACTTCATAAAGACCTATGACAACTATTTTAAAGGAAAAACTTCGTGACAATAGTGTTTGCCATCCTTTCTGCAAAGGAAAAAGTTGCTTAACTTTGTTAAATGAAAAAAACGATAACAACTTAATAATACAGTTGGATCGAGGAGGGCAAGGAATATCACATAGCTTCAGTAGAATACTTTAAGCTCGCGAAAAATCCTGTCAAAGAAAAACTCTGCTCACATTTTTTAAACTTTTTGTGTGAACTATAAATGTATATATTTATTAATATATTTCTTTATTATTACTTATCATTAGTTTTGGCGGTGCTGTGTGCAATATTTATTACGTCCCAAGGTCTGAAAAAAAATTTAATCAGGGCGCGCCCAGAGTTTAATTTGGTTATAAAGATATAAGTTTTTGATTCCGAGTTTTGCTTTCCCCGCCATACTCACCTATTCTGTTTTACCCCTTGGTTTTTTTTTTTTTGGCAACCGAACTGAATTTTTTCGCAGCCATTGGATTTGTCTACGGGTTATTACGTGGCCACAGACACTGGGCGGTAATAAATAATATTTCACGGCCAAAACAAACGGAAAGACCCCACAACACAATACCCTCTTCTACAATGATAATAATTTCGTCTCAGCCAAATAATTCATATTTATTTTAAAATAATAAATGGTATAAGCAACTTAAAAGTTTTCCACGTCTGCTTTTATCAAAGTAATATTAAAATTTTAAATGCCTATAATATAACTTTCTTAAGAAAACATAGTACCTAAGGTCATACCGTAGTGTCATTTGATTATTGATTTTAACTTAATTATGATTATTATTACAAGTATTATTATATTACCTGGCAAATAGCGATTTCAGATGATTAAATATTTCAACGATTATATTTTATATTGTTAAGTTTTCATAGTAAATATATTTTACCTAATGTAAGTACTTACTTTATTAATCAGCAATGATAATTCGTTATTTTGTATATTTTATACAACGTATGTCGGAGGAAAAAAATAAATAGTGTAAAAATCTTGAATTTTGAGTATTATTTATGACCAGTTATGCAAGCACCAACCTTTTATATACCTACAGTAATAATACTTTTTTCATTAATTTGACATTCAAAATAATAATTGAAAAATACTAGTTTATTTTTAATTATTCACTAATGCAATGATATAATATAATTATATAGGTACATAGAATAAGGCATTTTTTTCAAAAGACTAAACCTAATCTTGTATAATGACCCAACCTTGTTGTTTTTTACGGGTAATGTGTTTTGTCTATGTGTATTGACTATTTGATTATGGTTTTGGATTCTGAGCGTAGGGAATATAAATGCATTGTATTTACAATGATGTGTTTTTTTTTGTTTGTTATCAACATTTGGGATAGTAAAAATGCTCCGATTTTCTACATCATCATTTTTTCTGATAAAAAAGTGAATCTAGTTGATGCCTAATTTTAAAAATTCAAAATTGAAAATTTGTTAGGTGGTAGTTTTAAAAATTGACGGGAAAAACAAAAAAAAGTGAATAAAAAGATACCTACGCATTACGCAAAACAAATTTTTGAAAAAAATCAATTTTTTTTTTTTGTGTAGCTCAATAACTGTTGACATTTGAAATTCAATTTTCCGTACATGGTAACATTTTGACTTTTTAAATTTTGTAAATTATTTTTAGTTAGAAATTCTTAAAATTTTTTCTTTTTATAGCTTACATTATAAATTTTAATAGAAGTTTTCATACAAATTGTTACACTTTTAACAAAAAAAAAAAATTACCGAAAAGATACGCTATTTATACTATAATATAGTTTATAACCGTAAGATATTTTCGATTTGTATTAATTTTTTTTTAATTGATTTGTTTATACAATTATTGCAATTTTTCGTTTGCAATAGCTTATCGTTAAATTTAAATATAACACATCCATTACAATGACATACTCGACAACTACTTTACAGCAGAGCAGTACATACCTACCACAGAGTACCTACCCACTTGCCACTTTTTTTTTCAATGTTGAATGATTTTAAATTCTAAAATTAAATAATATTGTTCATAATCAAATATCTGAAAATATTAGTAATAAATATTTAACCATTAGATATTATTATTAGCATGATCAGATTTTTTTGTGAACAAGATAGTGGAAACCTATTAAGATAGTGGCATGGCATTATAAGTTTTGGCTGTGTTTAAAATCAATGATAAAATATTCAGTTTGTTATTTTTTCACTGATCTTGTATTTTAATCATTTTTGTTTTATAATGTTGTTAAATGTGACGGGTTTTTAATAAAAACAGTTTCTCGAGATTTTTATAAAGTTTACGTGTTATTAATAATTATTATAATAATATAATTATCAACAATCGATAATAATATATGTATATCTGTACATTTTTAATAGATGTAATACATTTCTTCAAAATATGTATACTTACCTATTATTAACAAAAATAATGGTATTCATGAAATTAAAAATTAAATATAAAGATTATTTTATATAAGATTCATCATGAGTAATACCTGGAAATCTTAAAAATACATATGAAGGATTTAAATATTATTCATAGACATTTTAATAGTGCAAATTGCCAAAATTGGATATATTTTATTCGAAAAATTATGATTTTTATTATTTTGTAGTAAGTAATGAACCATATTATTATTATATAGAGGAAAAAACATTTAGGTCGATAATTACATTATTTTTAAAATGTTATAAATTTGATTAGAATAACAGGTTCTGGAATTTAAATTACTGTCCCGTATTATGCGTAAATAAATAACAAATAATCGACGAATATGCGATCTTTCGTAAAATCAAGTAGGTACATCCTGCCACTACATTTACTGACTATGGAATGGATGTTCCTTTGATACTAAACATAGTTACAATTTTTCATTCGCAAATCACGTATACTCGACATGCCTCCTTTTTTTTACCATAACCGTATCTTTTTAACATTTGGATAAAAAATCAGTACATTAGCGTCAACCAAAATGATAACAATCGAGTTCTTGCTAAACATACATTTCGCGATTATTTTTTCAATGTGAAAAATTAATGATTCATTAGGAATTATAATAATCAGTTATAAGATAATTTTGTTTATGATTATTAGTAAAATAACATTCTAAAGAGAAATGTTCAATTAGTTATAAGAATTTTGAATCGCATTTTGAATCCTTACCCCTGAAAATAATTTAGTAGACTTATTTATCTATGTCTAGTACATAAACTCCATTTTTATAACGTATGCAAATTAATGGTAAGCGTATTTCGAATTAAATATAAATAAACAATATTAAATAGCACATTTTAAATAATTTAATTTTTGGTAAAAATAATAATATTTTTAACTATACAATATTATTGTAATATAATTATATTATTATTCATTATCGTACGGTGACGGCCATATTACTTCTCACTCATCATTATTGTGATAACCATAAGTAATGTTTTGTTGAACGTTTTCAAATTCTCTGATGATGTTTTTTTTCGTCCTTTACCTTACCGACTATTATGTATCCCTACATTATATAGGTATACACTTTTTATTGTGATTTGTACTCTGCACATTTGACATTTTCCCCGGGTATCTTTTATTTCGCATTAGAATATTTGCTATAAGAGCATCTACCCTCTAACATTGAATTGAAATCGATTTAATACGTTTTTCAATTTTTAGACGAGTTCAGCAACGTGTTTTTACTCCCTTCTCTCTCCTTTTCCACTAAGAATTTCCTTACGTACATGCATCTTTGAAGACTAGCGTGTATGTAAAGTCGATTTTTTTCTTTCTTGAAATGTCACAATTACGGTATTCTGATCACGAATTTGAAATCGACGTAGCCACCAATACGTGTTTTCGATTTTCCTAAAAAAAAAAACGTATTTTTCTTTCGTTACTTGCATATAAAATATCAATAAAAAAAATTAGGTCTGTAAAATGGTCTCCAAATAAAATAAAATTAGTCTAATCAATTCGAAACTGAAATATTTCAAACTCATTTAGGTTTAAATAGAAGCCATAAATAATGGCGTTATAATATCATTATATTATTGGAATTTAATAAAGTTGTGTTTCTTTGTATTTTTATATTTATATAATACATCGCTATAACTGTGGTCATTATAGTTGATTGGCTGGTAAAAGGAAAAAAAGTAAAATTTTATTTAAATATCAATACTGAAGTATATTTATTTAAAAAAAAAACATAAATAAAATAAAAACACGTCATTATTATAAATTGATAATAGACATTAGACTACACAAACAAAAAAAGTTTTAAAACTAAAGAATGTGTTATAGAATATTATATGAACATATTTTATTATTTATTATATTTATATTTAATATGTTATATATCCCATAGCAGGTAGAGTTTTAATGACGTGACCATTTTTTTATTTTTCCAACTTATAATATCTTAAACGGTACTATGGTATCTAACGGTAATTATGGTACATAATTGTACACAATTTGTAAATGAATAATTTTTAGTTAAATATTTTCATGAAATTTTAGTGTTGTATTTAATCATTTTGTTAATTTTGTTTTTTTTCTAGTTTACAGAATTTATTGGTAATCGATTTTTATTTATTTAGATATTAATACCCCAAGAGCAAAGAGCACACTTTAAGTTTTAATTTGCATATATTATTATAAACTGAGTACCTATAAAGTGTTTTAACAATTTACCAATAATTAAATAATGTTAAACAATTAATGTTGATTACCATAATTCAAAATATGTTGTATTGGGCTGTTTAGGAATACATTTCTTTTACAATTTGTATAATATACAATAATATTGTAGTATAATATCTATTTTCAATAACAAAAATTGTATAAGGTCTATCGGTTCAGTTATAAAAGTGATTGGTATATAATTATATACATGTATTTGTACTATCAATTAGTGGCACAAATCTAATTAGAATCAACTTAAAATATTTTTGCGGATACTGATACTTATTAGTGTCGTTATTTTGCTCTTATTTAATGATCTGATATACAAATATATATTATTCGCTGATATAAATAATGCAGATTAAAAGAGTAGGAAATCGGATATTGTCGATTAATTCAAGAACGGTATGAAAAACAGACTTGTTGAAAAATAACTGGATAATTAAAATCGTATTAACTGTGTCGTTAAGATATTAATATAATAATATGTACCGGTCTCAGTAAACTTAAAGTTTCGAAATTTCACTAATTAGCTATAGTATCAATGCAAAATGCAGCTTCAAACTTTTCCGAATTTGATTTTAGTTTTTATGTTTTGACAACGTGTATACTTCGGTGCATAATCTTACGGTTTATTTTTCATATTGTTATACATAGCCACATAGGTACTTAGACATAGGTATGGTATAAATCAGTTTACACAAATTAATTTTTAACTTTAATTTTTAATTTGAATTGCAAAATAATGAACTAATAATTTATAATAGTATAGGTATTTATTACAGGAATAATAATAAAATTTTCTAGTCAATCATTTAAAATTAAATGAATTAAAATGATTTTTGATTTGGTTAACCGTTGACCTATAAAATTAGGATCTGTGTAACTATGATGGCTAGGGGAGAGGATTAGCCACTCAATATACGTACATAGCCCCAAATACTACGTGCATTAAACAAACAGTGTTATATTTTAATTTTGACCCCTATTTCTTGGAAATAATATTTATAATACTGAACAAATTTACATATTGTTTATCTTTTAGAACCTTAATGGATGGAATATTTTGATATAACAGAACTAAAGAACTAACAAATGATAAAAAATAATTTTTTATTACATAATAGTATAATACATCAGCCGAACTTGTACTTGCAAACATATGGTTAACTTTTTCTGACTTGTGTTGATTATTTAAAAATGTTTTAAAATATGCCAATTCACTAGTTTGGAAAGAACCAAAATTAAATAATGTATATTGTTTAATGGTTATAGTGCTATAAAATTTAGCATCGATATCGGGAGAAATAATAATGTACCATCTATAAAATAAAAATTACAAATAGAATGTCATAACTCATAACTGTTTAGGTTCTAAACAAAAAAAAAATAAATAAAATCCTTAAAATATGAAATAAAATTACCAACACATAATGATATGCAGTTAAAATGGTTTTTATTTTAAAAATACGTTCAGGTTATCCATATTATACAAAATATTATAGTTATTAACAATTTTAAATAAGCGTAATTATTATAGATTAAGTATTAGTTAAAATGACATAAATATTAAAAGTTTTTCGTTGTATGACCTATCTATTAATACCTAATATCGTTTCGTACATTGTGAAAAATAAAATAATTCCTTCATGAGAAAATATATTTGCCTAACTCATAAGAATATGTATAATGTATATTGATTGATTCAATTAATATTTGATATTTTAGGCAATTTATAAACCAGCAAAATTAAACCATGTGATTAAAAAAAACCTGGTAAATTGTCTGTAAATCGCAACATGATAATCGACGCCGTAGAATTCGGATATGAAATGATACGACCGTTTCGATAAATAAACACTGAATCACGTGCTGATTTTTATTTATTTTTGCAATATAGATCCATGGATATAATTTCAATTCCAATCCTACAAAAAATGTCAATAGCAAGGTCGATTATTAATCAAAAAAGAAACTAATAAAATTATATTTTAAGATAATTTACACTAGAAAATATTAAAAGTTATTCAAACAGGATTTTGACCGGTAAAATAAATAAATTCTAAAATATAATACAATTGAGAAAATGTGAAAAATGCACACTAATATCCAAACAAAATTTCAATTATGCAATTTCCTTAAACTATGATGAAATATGTAAAGTTTAAACTTTGTATTTAATTTTACTATTTCACAAAAATAATTTTAATCTTTCTTAGAATCGTCTACTATAACTACAAATAATCATCCAAATGCAAGAAGTTCTGATCCTAGTCATAATTTTTGTAAATATTTTGATACTAGTTATATTAAATTATGTGTAACCGAGTGATTTACCGAGTATGCTCAACACCAGTTTATTTTAAATATTAATTTATTCAAATTCTGATTTTTGGAATTATTAATGATCATAATATTTACAAATATTGCATTTTTTTTATTGGTAGTTGATGTGTGGAGATAATTTATTCTTATAATTAACTTCTTTTTATGAAATGAGAACCAACTTTTTTTACTGTAAATCGTCAAGTGGACGATTTTTTTTAAATGTTAATATAGTTTAACAAAATTCAATAAATCGACAGTATTTCATTCGGTCATTAGTTTCTGAGTGATTTTAATGTATACATGGTCTTAAAAGTTATTAAGTATATGTAATTTTGAATCTAATATTCAAAAAATGTGTGCAAAATAATTATTACAATGGATTAATATAAATTAGTAACTACTTTATTTCCTTTTCATCATGCCTCTAAACCTATTATCAAAGACCTATAATTATCCTTAGTTGCCAGTAAGTACGTAAGATTATATAAATAATCAGAAATTTACTCGTTTGAATTTAAATTTAAATAATATCTATATTTAAAAAAAAAGTCATTCACTTACCAATCTACACAAAAAAGAGTGGTTCTAAAAAAAAAAACTTTGTATCACCACAAGAGAGATAAATATAAGTATTTTAAAATTTGGTCCTCGCGTAAACTTAAAATTTCCAAAAATCATAATTCGAATAAGTTCATTACGAAAGAAAACATTTGGGAGTGAGCATGTTACCAAGCCCTCATAATTTTTTTTTTCTAAAATGTAAGTACAAAATTATGTGCATAGTATGAAGGCTGTAGTACTACCATTGTGTTTAATAATACATTGTAAAATCGATATTAAGTATAAATAAAGAATAATAAATTATCTCATGTTAAGTTAAACAACTGATATGATATAGAAGACAAGCCATGATATAATAGTCATATAAATAAAATAATGAATACTGCATTTTTAAATCTATTTCATATATTAATATAATAATATTATACACCAACATATGGTATTCTGAATGATTAATTATATAAAGTCGTGATCTAAGCAATAAAATAAAAAAACATAATATTATACAAATATGTCTTAATATACGTAATAGAATAAAATGAGATATTATTACGTTTTTAATTAATTTTTTTTATTCATTTCACATTCTTTTTAAAAACATTTTTTCACAAAGAATACTGGCATATCATTGAGAAATCTCGTGTAGAGGCTTACATTATTACAGTGATGGCGAAATAATGATTGTTTAACTGAAAACCAATTTAATAACATTATAATATACCTAAGACTATACAATTATTTTTATAAATGATGAATAAACATGGTAGTAATATTCAAGATCATTTGTAATAATTGTGTAACTTATAAATTCAAATTCGTATTTATTTAATTACTTAAACAAACAGGGAACGATACTATAATAATATTGGTTTTACCAGTTTCTATTGTTAACTTTCTTTCACAGATATTATGTTCTTATTACAGGGTGATGTACACGATTCATACGATCTAACAACTGGACTTGGAGGTCATATTCAAAAGAAAATGTTTTGTATCTCAGTTATTTTATTGTTTGTCTTGAACGGTAAGTCGTTATATTTATCTATTAATCAATTTATGGTATTTATCCACACTTACAATAACGGTTGAATCGAAATTTGTAATGTTTTAAATAATACATAATATTATGGTGGTAAAAAGTATTTTATCTCGAGAATTTATCGAGCAAATAAAGTTTATGCTATAATATACAGTGTAGTAAGTCCATGGTGTCCATGGTGTCATCAGAATTTAGAGGTGTTTAAAAACCTAACAATGAGGTTTACCTCATCTAGACATAACAATTTTAATCAATAGTCAATAATTTAACTTAAATATGTCAATCTGAAAAAATTAAAAAATTATACATTTTTTAGTATTAAGATTTTATTTTCAAGTACATATATTGAATTAATTATCTACTGACATAATACAGTTTTATATCGAATAGCGATGTAACAATAGAATACATTGGAGATATTGACAACAATACATAAATCCCACTGTTATTTTCGACTTAATAAACACAGGTTAGTTAACAGTTATATTAACAAATATTAATGCATTTTTAGTTCGTTATTATACCTATTAGCTACTAAAATACCAGAATTTACAATAATTAGTCTTCATAATTTGTGTTTTGAACTATTGATCGTTTTTATAATAACTTTATAAAATAATCTTAAAAAAAGTTGTGTATTCTTATACTACATATTAATATAGATAAGTGGTATTTATTATTTAAAATAAAAAACGAATATTTTTTATTTTTTTATTTTGTTCCATAATTAATCATAATTATTTATTTATACCCCAGATCTAAATTAAAATAGGTAAGCACTCTATTATTCCAAAAGTTATTCAATTTAAATCATTTCATATTAATATGTTAACAAAAATTATTAATTTTAACTTTAAGCATGATGTTTTATGTAGCTATATACATAATGTGCATTATTTAATACAAAATATTACACTACATAAGTAAACTGACAAACGTTTGGTTTTGTTTATTTTGCTTGAGTCAAAACTTAGATGTTTGACTTTTGTCTTCTTTATAAAAGTTGTAAAAATGTCCAAACAATATCATTAATTTTAATTAATGTCAAAATTGTTTTTGGGCATAGGTTGTCATTGTAATAAATTATTCAAAACGAAAACCATTAAAATAAGTTATGACCTTATACAAGACTCTAAGGTTTAATCTACAGTTTCTAAATAAAATAATCTTAGTTCAAGTTCATCAAAAGAACGAAATATTCAACGTAAGTGCAGCTATTTAAAAGAAATATAATTTACTATAGGACACAACTCGTATTATTAAATCATTAAACAAATATTTATTAGACAAACATTTCTGAAACTAATGATGACAAAACAATTCTTAAATATATAACAGTTACAAAATAAAAACCTAGATAATATTATTGGGATTGATTTTAATGTAATCATTTATGTGAAATATTGTTTTTCTGTCTATACGTTTTTAATTCGGGTCATTATACTTGATTTTTGAGCTATATTTATTCCCTTTAGATTGTGGACTGAATCTTGCGTTACATGGTTCCGTGTTACAATTATAGTATATTTTTATATATTTAAGCAACAACTTTTATGGAGTTATTTTGATTCGTTAGACTCCAATAGCAAACAGAAATAATGTGATGAAATAACATGTTTTAATGGTGTATGGCTGACTTATATAATTTGTCGAGGGGGTAGTAAAATTCAGCGAAGCTTATGTGCGTTATGAAGGTAATAAAATGTTCGACAATCGTTAAACCGCCGTAAAGTCGTTAAAGTTGTTTGAAGAGTGTTTTGGAGATAGTAAATCCTCTTTTAAAAATCATTTGATGAATTGTGACCAACTTAAGTTTGAATAGTAACGTAACTTGTGGGTGAAAACGGTCCAATAACAGCAATAAAAAATGACTAAATTTCTGAGAAATTCTTTTCAAAATATTTTTTTGAGTATTCGATAAACTTCGATGAAGTATAATGATATCTCTTGTAAACAAATGTTTTAAAGTTTCTGTATATGACTTATGAACACCAATCTATAAACAATGGCCTTTGAAGTTTGAAGTTAAGGTCAAATTTCATTATTCCGCCTGTTTCTGCTTCTTAATTTAGTTGATTAGTAAGCGTTATGATTCAAATAGTATAGAAGTTATGCACAATCATATTATTAATAGAATATAAAAATGTATTATTTGTTTTGTTAAAAGAGATTTGAACATTAAATCACGATTACAATTTTTGGATTAAAAAGTTTTTTTAACAAAATTAAGTGTGCTTATGGAAATAACAAAGTGAAAGATTACATGGTCACGTGCTAATAAAATAATGGATTAAATATATAGCGTCGGTTAATAGGTCAACTGATGTAACCCTCAAAATTGAAATTTTACAGGAGGCACTAAAATAAAGTTATTTTGTAATCCTTATAACCTACAATAAGGCTTTTTTTTTTAAATATATATGCTTGATATACTTATGTATCAATATTATACTTACTAAGCTAAATCAAATATAATTTATTGTATATTACTCCAAAGTTGATTAGCCTGTTGGATACATTACTTGGCGTTTCATTATATTAATTATTATGGGTTAATGGTTTTTATGGTGATGGTTACTACAATTGGCACTAAATAAAAAAACAGGTCCAAATAGTGTAACCCTCAATTAAATCTTTTATTTAATTTAGATTTTAATACAATACAATATTATTAATAATTATTAAAAACAAAATATTATAAATAGTTCTTTTGATTCAATACAAGTTTTTTAACACAATATGCCAATTGAAATTTAAAAAAATATAAAAACAGTTTAACATTAAAAGCAGTTTTAATAATATTATTACATATATAATTATTAAAATCAAAATTATGATTTAAACTATTATCATAATTGCTATTAAAATTTCCCATTCCAATTTCATAACTAAAGTCTTCCCCAATCATTTTTACATCAGTAACTGTATCAATAATACTTTCATTATTATTGTCTTCATGATTTAAACTATTATCATAATTACTATTGACATAACCCATTCCAATTTCATAACTAAGGTCTTCCCCAATAATTTCTATATCAGCTACTGCATCAATATTATTATTATATTGATCTGTATTTTTATTGCATCAGTAGTACTGCATTCAGCTGGTATATTAATTACAAAACATTTTTGAGCAAGAGTCTTAGAGTAATCATTAATAACTTGTTCATCATGACTAAATTCAACTTTAGTATTTTCATTTATCGTTAATGGAAATGGAACAGTATTTAACCACTGATTTACATTAGTCATTTTTTCGTCATCGATTTCTAATCCGATGTTCTTACTAATGAAACTTAATGGTTTTTTTTTGCTTACATATTTTCGATGACCTTTGATTTCATTACTTGGTAATAGATTTATGATTTTAATTGCTCTATTGAACCTTTTATTATTATTCATTATAACAAATAGAAAAACTAGACTAAAAAGTAAAAAGTGAAACTATGAAAAATAGATTCTAAATAGGTAGAATATGGGCCGGATAAAAACAAAATTAATTCAATAATTTAGTTTAAGTAAGATACATTAATTGGCCATTTAACTGTACATTCGGTATAAGTTATGTGTAGGGTTACGTTGTAGCTTACACTAGTTGGCCTACAAACATTTAACTGAATACACAATTTTGGGTAACCCTCGTGGCTTACGTTAATTGACATTTGATTGCCGATGTGGCTTACATCAAAAAAAATAATTTAAAGATGAATTTTAGGTTAGAAATATGCATGCGAGGGTTACAATATTTGGCCAAAATGTGTATTTATCTCTATATAATCAAATTCAATCAAAACATCGATTTCGTAAAAAGTAGGGTTACATCAGTTGGCCTATTAACCGACGAATTATTAGTTACTAAAAATGTGTTCTCTAAAAACGAACACAATGATAAGCCAATTTCTCAAATTTCTCTTTCAAGACTAAATCCTGCACCGTAGTGCAAACTTATTCAATCGATAAAATCGACTGTAAAAGTAGTTATAATATTATACAATTGCGTCGAAGTTAATTATTATTTATATTATGTAAAAAAGGTCTCAATAGAATATATGTTTGTATCGCACACATATAATTTAATATTATATACCTACTCAACAAATACAATAATGGGGGACGGAGTGGCCTAGCTGATTAAGGCGTCGGTTGCGACGCACACCGGCGCCGGTTCGAATCCGGCCGCGGGTGGCATTTTCCTTCGGGCAAGTCACGGTGTCTGGATAGAAGTGCCGCCATCCTCCACTCGGGTATGGTAGATACCCATGGGTGCCCACTAAAAAAAATTGCCAAATCAAAATACACGTGTTTACTAACGTACAATTTCTCCTCTACAAACAAAAACAAACAGCTAATGGTCATAGTTGCCGGGCTTCATGATCAAAAAAAAAAAATAAAAAAAATAAATACAATAAATACAATAATAGCTATCAAATGTATAATCCATGTTTATTTGCCCCTGCAACGTGTCATTTTTAAGGAGTTGTGCTTAGGCAATTCTTTCGTTTCTTTTGGTTATTACTTGGCTTTGATTGTGTAGTAAATGATCATTAGTGTGTGTATATTGCCCACAAATCACCTGCATCAAACATATCACGCACGTGAACACGGATATGCACATGTTATTTTTGTAGTCAGATAAAAATAATCAAAGCCAAATATTGACGTGAAATATCTAAACGCCAATACGTACCTGACAAAAATGTAAGTACTTCTAATGGTTTGATTAAAAAAAGTGTAGAGATATCTAAATACATAAACAAGATTTATTTGCATCGATCGGAACACTTTTTCAATTTGTATGTTAAATATACTAAAAACTATTAAAAACTATTAAAAACACCGAATATAATATGCTCCGACCGATGCAAAGTAAGCTTATTTACCAAATTAAAAAGCTTTGCATTTTTTTAATTCGAACCGCTAGAAGTAGGTACCTAAATTATTATTGTCAGTCGTTTTGATGACAAATTAATAGGGATTGCATTGGCCTTAATTTTTTCAACATATAAATGCAAAATATTATATATTTGTTATTATTTATTTATTTCTATGAGATATTTTTAATTTTATTCGATTTTTGTTGTTCGGAAGTTTCTATTATATAAGCATAGGGTACGGAATCATGGATGAAAGGTGTATGAGTGCGGGAGTTGGAAATTCCGACGAGTGCTCTTGTTGTAAAAATGTAATGTTTCCGTGTGTGATGTTTATAAAGTTGTAGAGTTGACCATAACCGAGCGTTCATTTAATTTCTTTGAATTCGATTGGATATGCTCGATGATGTTCTTTTTTATGTATGTTTCTGTCATTTGTTGTGGTTTCCATGAATATACCAGTTTAATATGAGTTAGCCTCTTTATTGAATCGCATTTAGATGTAGCTGGTTTATCGGATGTATCGACCTATAATTTTGCTGAGGGCCAGTTCAATAGTAGACGAATAAAATCGAAAAATATCGATATGCAGAAGTTTTCTTATCTAAGCGCGACCTGCAGATCATTAAGTACGTATCATACAAGTCGATCGTGTGGTTGTGTATCCGATTCGTGATAAAAAAAAAAAAAAGAAAATAACCAAATATTATATTCAATCGAGATGGTATTCGAGCTTATTGTTATGCCACACATTCCCGTCCGTGGTTGTTGGGAGAGGAGACGTATCGATCCAAAAAATACCTCAATGCGTTGTTGTTGTTAGGTAGGTATTTATAATACAATACGACATATCTTTATATTATTATTTTATGTAAAACGTTTATACAATATAATATGATAACTCGATTCGCGAGCAATCATGCATTCCCACGCCGACGGAATGCGCACAAAAGAAAGTTCTGATGAGATAACACGTCTCGCGTGGAAAACCATAGTGCAATAATACCTACTACAAAAAAATTCATTCACAATCGCGTTATCAGTAGTCTTCACACCACTACCGGTTCGATAATCAGCTACTCCACAAATTCCACCTCCACGATGTCCGTAAATATTGGGGGGGGGGGGGGTCAATCAATCAATTATTATTTTTTTGTGCCACCGCGTATTATTGTAAGTGAAAATCGGGCGCTCACGCCGATGTCGAAAGACTGTGCTGCGACGGTGACGACGAGTATCGTAAACAAGTCGTTTGGCGTCATCATCGACGAATTTCTCGCGCTGTCCGGCGTCTGCCCCCCACAATTCTCTATCATCGTATTTCTGTGCCTATAACTTAAATTTTTCACGGTTCACGTGTATGGTTAAATATTTAACGTGTATACTGTATTTATACATACATGTATGCACATAGTATACGTCACATGGGCTCGGTTTCTCCGTCTCGTCGGCGACGTTCGTCTGTATTATAGTTTGCGTGCGTAGCACGACGCACACATCGAGATTAAAGCGATTTTGCGGGAAATTTTGTCGGAAAGTTTCGAAAAGCCGATTTCTCTTCCCCTCCCCACTATACATACATGCACCCTGGACGTTTCTATAATTTACCCTGAACGAGTGCACCACCAACGCGTACGTGGGAGTGTGTGTGTGTGTGAACGATTTCGCTGTTGAGCGAACGCGGGTTGTGTACTTGTGTAATCATTAAAATCGTTTCCAGTAATATTTTTGCAATGGCTCGGCCGCGAAGGGAGGTGGCAATTAAAACCCGTCGCTCGACGTCTTTTCGGTAAAAATAAGAGAGATATTACTGACAGATGTGGTCGTATAGTAGGTATAGCACACGATACGGTGAGGGGTAGTGGTAGTGGTGGCGAAATATTACCCAGCACCGTCGAACCCAAATGAGGAGAAAACGTCGACGACGGAGTTCGACGCGTAAAGATATCTCGGGTGAAGGGGCGGGAGACGGGGAGAGACGGACGAACGGAGAATTATGGGGACCGCTGTGGCAATTAAATTATTCGGATTGAGAGATGACGTCAGGGGGAGGCGGTGGAGGCCACTTAACGTGGCAACGGTCTCGAGTTTTATTATTAATTTCCAACCACCGCCGGCGGCGTCGCAACAGATGTTGGGCCGCCGTGCAGCGGATGAGAGTTAGAGAGACGCCACCGCCGCCGCTCGTCTTGTTTTTTTTTTCGTTTTACGGTAAAGGGATGAATAGAAGGGGTTGACGAAGGCGTCGACGACGATGACGATGAAGACGCGTTATTCACGAGGCCTACGAAAAAAAACCCGTTAAAATCCTTCCAAACGACCGTTTGATTCCGTTTTAATTATTGAAACGCACCGTCGCAGAAAATACGCGAATATATGTACCGGGCCCGAATTATTGTTTCGGCGGTGAAGATCGTTGTGTTATGCTGAGATATACCATATTATTATACCTATAGTATACATACGGCGCTAAAAGACGTCGTTTTAACCGTCTAAATCGTTTTACACGTTGTCGGTGTAAAGTGCAAGATATTATGTAAAGTGTAAGTAAATGTAAGTAAGTAATATATGTAAATAAAAGCCGTTGGCCGTTGCATATATATATACTATAATATAATAAAATATATAACATTTATATTTAGCTGACAAATCAAATCAAACCTGAATAATGACAAATGGTGAGGAATCTAGAGAAAACATACATTTGTATTAATAATAAATTCATTTTAGTATGAATACGGTGTGCGACTTAAATGGAATGAGTCAAAATCACTAATTTATTGGAAACGAAAAACGTTTCATTGACTGTGTTTTATAAGCAATAGCTACTTCATTTTTCATAGACAATTTAAAATATTATTATAAAATTAAATTTAAAAATGGGTACCTAAATAGATCTGTACATTAGTTAGGTTTGGGTGTACTCCTCATTGAATAGGCCACTGACCATGTACGTTGTGTTCAATTTTTATTTTATGATTTATTCATTGGTTACGAAAAACGGTTCTGAGCGCTAAGAATGTATATTAGCCTATATAAAAAATTATATAATATGAAATATTTATAATGTTGTTATAATAGTTATATTTTATTTTACTTTTAGTTATACGAAATAATTTTTGCCGAACACAGCATTTAATATATTATTAATATTTATTTATTATAATATATATTAATATATATAACGGTTTAAATAAGTATGTCGGTATTATAAATAGGCAATATCATACAATTAATCTAAATCAAAAGTTATCATGTGTAAAAATATATTTTATAGTATCAGTTTTAATCCTCACAAAAAATATTTTAGACTTAAAATGTATAAAAAAATTATATTTTTTTGGTTAGAATTTTTGGTTCTAGTATGAAGTTGAATTGAAATGAACCTTGAATTATATTTTCAAACCCAAGTCTGTTATAAAAATTACACATTTTATACATTTTGAACTATAAAAGAATTTTATCATTTTTGTAATTTTAATGACATTTGAACTTAAAATGCTTTAAAAAAAATCGTGCTTATGTATATTTAATATTTTAATCTAGCTAGTTATTATAATAACAACTTATGAAAAAAATTTTATTATTAATTTTAAGTTTTTTACCAAGCAAAAAAATGTTTTTATCTATATTTACACAGAAAAAACTAAAAAAAATTTAAATTTTAAATATCTATAAAAAGCTCAAAAATGTCAAAATATTTAAAAATTTGTTCCATGTATGAAAAATGAAAGTATAAACATTTAGTGAACATTTAAAGTTACTACGGTTATTCGTTTTTGAACTAAAACAAAGTAAGAAATAAAAATTAATTTTGTCAAAAAATGGTCTTGTGTAAAACTTCTCGTTTTTTTTATTATTTATTTTTTTGTTATTCCCAATTATTAAGAAATGTACTTGGAATTTGTACTTTTGACCTCCCGATTTACCAATTAGTTGATTTGCTTTTCTATTAGATAAAATATTGATGTTAAAAATTTTTTTATACTATAAGTGTCTACAGAAAAAAAAACAACAATATAATATTGTAAAATCAATAGCAATGGATATTGCTCCTCTTACAATATAAAAATACAAAAATTAAATATTTAAAAACTACATGTTTAATTTCTATACGTTATAATTGAAAAATAGCCAAATAGACTAATCTCTTTTACCCGTTCACAAACAAAATATAACACGAAAATTAATGGACTTCGGTAATGTCTTATTGATTTTAACAACCATTGCTTTATAATTTATATTATTAAATATTTATAAGACAATAATTTAACTGATAAAATAATCATTATATTATTTTTTTAACTACGAATTTAAGTATGTTACCTTTAGGAAAATAATATAATGGATTTGTTTTTGTATTTTGTATTTTATTTTACGTTCAACTATTTAATTTAATTTTTAAATTTGTATGAATTTATATATTTTTCATTTATTTATTGCTTTTTTTTTGATAGTTATTTTCAGTATTGACAACAATCACATATTTAGAGAAAAGGTAATTTTTCTAGATGAATTCATTATTCACTATAGTTACTCTATATTACCTATATTTTTTAAACGATTATAATATTATTATATTATAACATTTATAACCAATGATTTTTTATTTTTTTCACGGGCCGTTTATTATTTTATAATTATAATTATTATGAAATGATCTACCTATTATGTACCTATACCTAATAAATTATCAAATTGTAAATATAATTTAAACTTCTTAAAAACTATTTAACTTTTGTTTTACTCAAAAACATTTTATTCGTATTATAGGTATTAGATTTCATAATAACTGTCAGAATTTTCACAAGACCTGTAACACCTGCCAGTATCCTCATTTGAATAATTAAATTTTTTTTTTTAAACAGGAATTTGAATAAAAACATGCGTTTGTCGGACAGTATTTATTTTATCGGAATTCATTTTATACATTGGCACATTGAGTTTGCACTTTGTACATTTTGAACCCTCGGAAAACGACGTATTATCGAGTTGTTATTTATAAAGGTGTAATCGTTACAGACGAAATAGGTAATACCTATAAAGGATGTGCCTTATTCTGTAACTTTGGCTACGTATTTGTTTATTCATCTTATCGAGTATTTGTCACACGGTCGATTTGATTCATATAAAGTGATACATTAGACATAGGTGTTCAATAATACATATACGATGAATACTTCAGAAGTAGGTACCTACCTACTCTAGAGCGCTTTAAATTCAATATTTGACTAGTTTACTATTCATATTTGTTTTGGCCTATGTGTAGGACTGCGGGTAAATATTATGTTTCGTGTAATAGTTTATGTGGTCGTCTTGAATAATAAAAAAACGGACAATCAATTATTATGCCCTTTTCTCGTCTTGTAATGAATGTTTTGTCGGGCTCTACAACAACCTTTATTTTTCTTTTCTCAGGTCTTCGTCGACCCCACGTATAACTATATAATATGTAGAACAACACACTAGACTGCATAATGTGTTATATTATAAGCGAGTTACACGGTGAAATCACGTGCTCCAGACCGCACGTATAATTTAATTTCTCAACTCCCAAACGAAAGGTCTCTCACTGTGTTATTTTATATTTATCTTAAAAAGTATTCCCGTCATTTTCTTTCTTATTTTTTTTTCATTTCTGCTTCAGTCTTACATGGCATTTTTTTTTCGCTCAACTCGTCGACGGTCGACGGGAAAAAATTCATATGGAATCCGTCCGTCCATGATAACTTTTTGGATCGACTTATATGAGAGAAGCAAAAGTTTTTAGTAATATTGTAATGTGTTAAGAAGAAACAAAAAAAAAACGTGTATTAAACTTATGGCAGTATTTTTGTCGTATAAAACTGGGCGGCTGACACTATACGCAAAGTTTCTTAAGAATGAGACCTTGATCCTTAATACTCCTTGGGCCGATCAGTTATTATATTATATTATTTTGTTATATGTTTTTTTATTTATTAACTATACATACGAAACACGCCATTTATCTATCCCCTTTAAACCATTTGATTTGCAACAAAAAAAAGTTAATAATATATCAACGAAGATTAATAATAGTTCTAATGTGACAGGGCTGTTAAAAAAAAAAACTGTTCCATGTTGTTCTCCTCTGTATTCTGTCATCCATCCACAGAGTAAATAAAACATGGGTATTCGGCGACGTTAGAAATTGATATGTTAAGGGACTTGGGGAGAGGGCACAGTTGACAACGAGATAAGACGCCCGATAACACTAAAGGATGTTTTTCACCAAAGGGTAAAATCTCTGCAACTTTTAACCGTTTGTTATACCGAACGACGGGTGTTTTGGGGGTGTAATATTTTTTTGTTTTTATTCGATCTTTTTCCTATGGGGTAGGACGTTTCGTTTATAAAGACAAATACAAATCTAAACACACCCGAAAGCAAATCGTAATGATACTTCAACTTCTTCGTCTAGATTTTGATGAACGGCTTGTGAGTTAGAATTCGTTTCAAACTCATTCGTTGCATGTAAGAATAGTATTCCCTATCGATTTTTTTAGTCGTATTAATGGGTATCTATTGCACCGATGTGGTGACTTATTTTATATCTTTAGTTTGTACTAGTCAATCCTCATAAGATAAAATTCTCGAAATGCGTTTTGTTTTTATTGAAATAGGACCTTTGTATATATTATAATAATCTTTAATGTTATTTAGTTTTCACTTTTCAGATATAATATATGATACAAACATTTATAAAATTATTTATTGGTATTAAAGGTTAATATTAAAAAATAATATTTTTACTAGAAAAGTAATAAAAAATAACAGTAAATTAAAATACCACATTTAATTATACATTAAATTTTTTTTTTATGAAGGTCATTGCTTTCGTTTTTAGTTATATTACTTTACACAAAATTAAATCTCATTTGTTAAGCATGTAATGTAATGGTACATACATTATTAATGTATTATATTAAAATAATATAAATTACATTTTTATGAAAATAACTGCTTTGTAAAATCATGTTAATAAAATAAAAATGAACTCTTTAATAATTTATGTTATTACTTATTAGGTAACGTAAAAATTTTGTTTAGCTATCTTAATTATTGCATTTCTTTTTATATTTTATTATTAACTTGTTATTAGTAGAAAATATATTCAAAAATCCCTTTGACATAATGCATTCAAATTTCACAACTTCAAACAGAATTTAAATTAAAAAGTTGTCCTAATCACTCGGCCTATATTTTTTTGCAAGGAATTTATTATATGTAATCAATAATGTTAGATTATCGTGCCTCATTTAATTTCTACATTTTTTTTTCTTTTGAAGTTTTTAAATAGATAACTGCAAATAAAAATAAATTAATGAAACTTCTATGAAAGAAAAATAAACGTCTTTTTGTATTTCTTCAGATGACGTACAATATTGTTTTCTTCCTTACTTATTAAACTCGCTTAGCTTAACTGTTTTCAAATGCAAAATTTATTCGCGAAAAAGGCGATTGGGAGATGATTAAATAACACTTTTTTGAATGTTAAAGTAAAAAACGTAATAAGCGACCTTCACGTTACAAGAAAGAGGTGGATAGTAAAATGACCCCGGCTTCAAGTTTTATTTTATTAATTCTGATAATATTTATCCATTATGGCATTATCTGAGCATTCATATCATTTACGGCCACAGATTATCGAATAATTACGTATGCAATAAACTGTTGTTTATAGTTCTCAAATGTATAGATCACAAAAAAAAAAATGTATACCAGAAGTGTCATGGAATCACTCTGTATTCACTTAACATGCTTAACATATTCACTTAACATTCTTTATTTGTATCATTCAATAATGTACGCCTATCTATAAATTTTGACTTTTGAAACTTTTAAACGCATTTAATGGCCATATTTTTAAATACTTAGATATTTATATCATTTAAGAAGTGTCCTGCACTTCTGCTTGATATGAGCTTATATTTTTTGAATGAGAATCACCCTAAAATGCCTATAAATTGTTAAGCAGATACAATTAATTTTAAAATGTTGATTTATCTAAATCGAAATTTAAAAATTAGTTTTGAGGTTATATAATCTAGTACTTATTAGGTATACTCAGAAAATGTATTCAAATTATAAAATAATATGATATACATTTTTATTATCTGTAGTAATTGCATTTCAAGTAATTTATTTAAATTTGGATTTAAAAGGTACAAACAAATTTAAAAAAATCTCATTTACGATTTACATAAAAAAATAGGTGGATCTTATTTAACAAAAGAAGTTGATAATCGCCACACGTTGTACAGGAAACTTGAACGGTATGAAAATAACATTCTTAATTATTTGAGAATATGCCAATATGGTTCCAATTTTGTATTATTGTATACTTAAAAATTCAGCTTAATTACTATTAAGTTTTTTTTTTACATTTATCAGAAGATATACAATCTGTAATATTATTTACAATGAGCATATGAGCGGAATTTACAATGACTGTGACAGAGTGAAGGGAGTAGTTACCCAGCAGTAACACTCGACGTGAAGTACCTAGTATTAAAATTTAAAATTAAATTTACTGGATTAATTGACTAAAAAATTTCGTGTTATATTACATTTAAAAGAAATTATTTTATTTGTTGTAAGTATTTAATAACATTTTAAGCAGTGATAATTTATTAAAATGTAATTTAATACTATGCCTTGTACTTTGTTGGTTATAATATAATATTTAATTTATATATTATAGTATAATTTTATATTTTATAAATTAATCAGTTTTATTTGACAGTCAATAACGATCTCTACAAATTAATATTGGTTTTCTCGCTTAATTTTAACCAACTTAATTTAGTTAATAATACGTAGCAATTCTCTAGGAAACGGAAGTTGTTTGTCTTAAAACTAATTTGTTCCCTGGGTTCTATTATTTGCATAACTCGAGTACCTATTTAATAAGCCAGTGAAGTATTATTTGGTAGATAGATTATAAATACACTCATGAATATACCAAATCATTGAAGACACGTTTTAACCTTATATTTCAAAATTTCATTGTTTTATAGGGTATTATAAGGTACCTTCATTGGTAATAAATTATAAATACTAATAATTGCATAGTCTTTTTTTATTATAAATGAATTAATATATAAATTACCTACTATGGAGTATACTTTTATATTATTCAAGTAATTTCAAAAATTTATAGAATATATTTATATTGAAATTTTATAGTGTATCATGTAGTTAGGTAGAATCAGGTTTAAAAAAAATATGAAGTTTTCTTAATAGAGAAAGGGCCTCTTCGTTTTGAACGCGTTCAAAATATTGTTTTAGCATATGCAAAATATAATTATTCCTTTATCTTTGACGTTCAAAAAATTCAAACTCACACACATCCTACATGGCCAGGGTTCAAAGTGGGAAAAAATGTCAGGGGGGACTACAACTGTTTCCATGTAATTTTAAGCGTTCCATTTATAATATTATGAGTTGTGCAGTCTAATGTATATGTACTGAATAAACAGTGATTGTGTAAGCACACTCATCCCACTTTTAACCCTAAATAATGTTAATTCTTATTTTTTAAAGGGGACGCTTTTTAACTGACGTCAGAGGTAAGGAGACTGAGTCCCCTGTGTCTCTTCCCACTTTAACTCTTCTGCACGGCACATTGAAACTGACCAAACGGCTTATTAATTCTCTTTTAAACGGGACTCTGGATACATTAAAGAATAAATTTTCTTTGAAAAGTATCTTGTATGATTCTATCTTATTTTACTATGTCGATAAAATTATTTCTCCCGGTCAATAAGCTTGATAAATATGAAATTCGACGTTCCTCATAAGTTACACTTATTGTACCGTCATTAACAGACATAAAAAATAATCGAAATACAACATTAATTTTTTATATGGAAAACATTGTTAAAAATTTGTCAAAACCACGGAAAAAAAAAATTCGTAATTAAAATAATTGGCGTGCGTAGGGTTTTGTGCCTGGCGCAACACACATTGTTAACCTGTCCGACAGAATAATAAATAGCCCAATTATTTCCCTCGTATTGGCACCACAGGTATTGAAGGTGCTCGAGGAGTAAAGATTATGTACTCTTGTATTACTCAATTATCTGCTAGTTACCTATATGTGAGTAAAATGCAATTTAGTATTAATATAATATACAAATGGATTCCGATCTATGCATCGGTCTGTATTACTACACAATATGAGCGGTTATTATCCGTCAACACGGTTATCTACTCTAATATATAACTACAATAGAAACCCGTTTCTGTTAAATGTTAATATAATAATGTGGGTATGAGTACCTAGAGCACTTAACCAGAGTACCTAGGTGGTTGTTTCAAATGTCAATATGTCTACATTTTGGATACGTTCGTCGATATAGAAATCATGTAATTTTAGACTTATCGCATTGATAAATACTTTTATCATTTTACATTTTATCAACATTGAACATTTATATTTTTATTTTATTTTAAATTCAATATTCATAAATTACCTATATTCATCCTATTTATTCATTTGAAAAAAATATTTATAGGCCAACTAAATACAAACTAAATTGCAGGCAAGTACATCAAAACCACCAATCGCTCCACACATGCACATTGCACACACATGACAATAAAATTATATGGCTTAAATTGCATACAATTTTTAATTTTTTTACTTGAAAATGTAATACACGCAAGGTCCCTCATACGACATAAATGTTGTTTTTACAGAAAAAATCATAACATTTTTATTTATTTTGTTATAATTCAAAAAAATATTGATCAGAGGTTAGACTTGAAACTTTTCACTATAATATCCGTACAATATACTCTTATTTTCTGCACATAAATATTATAAACGATATAAAAAATATTAAGACTAATTTTATGCCATCGTGGCACGTACCTATTCACACTATTACATTGGTATTGTCTTATAAGTTGATAACAGTAATATATATATTTTCATGTGCACCCACACGAAGTTTATCAATGCGACCAAGTATTCATATGTATATTAAATTAAATTAAATTAAATAATATTTACGATTTGTTTTAAGTAAAAATGATCAGTTCAACCCAACGTATTATTAGGTTATGCTACCATCGTAATAGTAATATAAATTAATTATAAATATCCTAAGAGTTAGAGGCCGATATTATATCGTCTCCGGTCATAATTATCGTTGTCGTATGTAACGAATTATAATTAAATTAAAATAGTTATCAAATACATTACAGTCACCTACTCAAAGTACACCTGAAAGTGGCTGAAACTTAATATACAGCATTGTGAGTTCTCCAGTTTTCTTTTTATTTGTAAACTGTGTTTTAGCGTAAATGAAATCTTTTAAGTTCTTTCATTTTTCGGTGTAATGAGTTGTGATAATTTGTGAAAATCTTCGCGTTATTACCAAAGTACTTTTTCTTTTATGTCATTAGTGTATATTTTTGTCATAAATACCCAATTAATTTCCACAAAACGTCATTACTTTATGATATTCGTAATTATAATGACAACTACAATATATATTATATAATGATTAATATGAATTGTGTTTTTTTTTTTTGTGGTAGGTAACCATACTCCTGTAAAAATACACGTGTAATTCTGTAATATTATATTTGTTCCGTATTTCGTTTATAGATACCGGTCATAATATATTATATTATTATTTAGTTATAACTCGTCTGAATAATTTTTTTAATTAATGTTAATTTTTAAACTAATTAGATTTTTCGGTTAACTGGTAATTGGTTTGGTAAGTTAACCAAAACTCGTGTGAAAATTATAATGAAGCTCTAGGAAAAACTTTGCAGAAACCGTTCACTATCTGTTATGAGGTCCTGTAGGGTTAACTCGGGTGTTTTTGTTGTTGCTCATATTGTTGTTTATGTTCATTAATTAAAATATACATCCTCTCCTTCGCTTTGTAAAGTGATGTCAGTTTTTTTTTTGTTTTTATATACAGCAAACATCTATGTATGTACATAATAAATTATGATTTTTCAGTGAAGTCTGTATGCATGTTTGTGGCGTGTATGTCAACTTTAGTGTGTCCGTAAATGGTCGATAATAATCAATTCATCTATAGTACTATTATACTGTAGTTTAATGTGGCACAGGTTTTTTATGCTTTTACGATATTACACGATGCAAACCAAATGTATAAACTTAGTTTTTTTCAGTCAGTAATTGTAGCCATTTTTTGACTTAAAAATTAAATATGAATTAAAAATCCAGAAAAAAAATGTTATCAGTAAACAATTCATAATATAATATATTTATTATATACTTGCGTATAAGATAAACATTTAAACATTTTTCGGTGAGATTTTAATCGTTCATTTATTTTTGTATTGCAATACAATTTTAAAATGTACGTATACATTATTAAATTGTATCTGTGTTATTAATTTATAAATAATATTAATCCATATTAATAAGTTCATTGATTTAAAGTTTGAACGATTTGGGATCTAAAGGTATTCAATATTTTTCTCATTTTCATAAGTGGGGGTGATACGGACATACCTCTTTGCAATTAATAACCACACGGTCAGTTATATGGATTATAATATCCATGTTGGTTTATATTCTACAAATATTGCATTTGTACGATGTATAATCTGTAAGTCCAAGTAATACATATTATAATATATCCTGATAAAAATTATTTATAAATAGCTATATATTATTTAACTATTATGGTTCTCCGTCAAAATATATTGTTTTTCCGTGTAAAACTTTTCCAATTAAACCTCGGTTGCATTCCATCCGTTCTCCAATACATCTCCTTCATTATTTTTCAGAATGTTTAAACACACCACAAGAATTCATATACTATAAATATTAATATCACTAAATAATAATTTATATTACTGTTGTTATTGCTGTAAAATGTACTGCGTAGGATGTAATTCACTTATCTAATAACTATTTTTTATTGATGTACAACTAAAAACAATAACTATACAGTAAATGAAAAAATTAAATTAAATTTGCTTTGTGTACAGTTTATATTATCTGTTGACTTATCGTTGTTTAAAAATTGATGAATGTACTTGTCACGCAACTTCATGACAATGTGTAATTATTTATATAGTAACTTGGAATTTTAATACTACATGTTGTACTCAAAGTTCTTACTTTCTTATAGT
The DNA here is from genome assembly GCA_008086715.1 of Sitobion miscanthi. Lineage (NCBI taxonomy): Eukaryota > Metazoa > Arthropoda > Insecta > Hemiptera > Aphididae > Sitobion > Sitobion miscanthi. Next base: position 5,108,357 of record CM017799.1, read on the forward strand.
AGGTATACAATTTTCTACTCAATTTCAAGTTGACGGGCGTGGCGGACTGATTTCAAGTTTTTGTTTTAAATATTAACGACGAGAAAGGATTTTTCGTTTATTCCGGTTGACATCCTTCATCCTTTATTGAATGTTTACAACTGATTTTTAAAAAAAATTTAGGCCAAACAACTATTTCAATCTATAATGAACTTTTTCGAGTGACATCGAGGGCCGTCTTCGGAAGGAAACTCGGTCATTATATTATTATTATATCAAAAGTTTTTCTCTTCCTCTTTTCGTGCGTTTTACCAAAACAAAAGATTTCTACACCCGAAGGATTCTCGAGTATTTCTCAATTTAAAAAATCGTTTTCAAGTCCGGTATGTCATCTTTGAAATTCCTCGAGCAGCGCCGGCTGGCAAAATTTTATACCACACCTTGGTGCGAGGCGTTCGATTAAATGAAATAGAAAGAAGTTTTGTGGGGAGACGTCGTCGAAAGGAAAAAAAAATGATAAAGAAAGTTTTCCTTGTTTTTCATGCGTCCAATTAGAAGTGTAGAAACAACTGGGTGCCGTGTGTGTGCTCGGTGTTGTGCGTTATTGCATTCCGTGATATATTTCTCATACTTCACCTTCGCAACCAACCAGCGAAAACAACATTTTTGTACGTTTCGTTTGAAATTAGATGGAGATTGGGAGATGGTGCGAAATGTATCTTATCTGCGAATTTGGTCGTAGAGCATTAAGTAAAAAAACACATTTCTTACCGATGTGTTTCGGAAGGAAACCGCTGTTCCAACGATAACGTTCTCGTTAAAAGTCCGTCTGCGCACAACAGATACGCGTTGTTATGGACTAGGCGGCAACGCAGAACCTTTATTATTATTATTAGGTATTATTACTATTATTATTTTTTTATCACATTGTGAGTTTATACCGTAGCAATATATTTCTACATTAAAAAAAAAAATAACCAAATGCAAATTTTGTTTAATATCAGTTTTGCGGTAGACGTCTTGATGTCTAGTATTTATCTTGAAGTCTCTAATATTATGCTTGCGTGAAATATTTCAGTCAGTCTATTGTTACTATTAATGTTCTCGTTTTACGTATTTTAACAGTCAGAGATTTTGTCTGGTTTATGTGTTGGTAGCCGAATATACAAGCAATCGAGACGGGTTCAAAAAAAGTAATAGGGTATGAATAAATAATTAACGATATCGGTTCATTTTAAATTGAATTTATCGTAGTAGGTGTGTGAGATATGTATTTTACAATTACGCACAAGCACGCCATTGTTAGATGTTTGTCTACATCATCTGCAGTGAATATAAGAGCCCAGACGTATACACTTATTAGTCACAGCTTCCCGCACGGAGTGGAAACATCCATATTTTATTTATGACAGATTCAGCGTATACAGAATGTCATACCATTAATAAGATTTGAACTGTTTAAATTAGTATAAAAATCTGTTCAACGCCGTTTGGCTAAAATATGAATGAGGACAAAAAATTTAAAAACGATTACATTGCTGCGTTTGGCACTGATACATTTTTATTTTGTTTTATTGTGACTTAAAAACTATTTTTATTTTATTTTTCATATAAAATGGTTTTTTTTTTATACTTCACTTGTAGCTAACGACGTAATTGCATTTTTCATTTTGGATTTTTATTTTAGTTTTTTGTTATTTGCTATTGAATTTTTATAACATTCTTTTGTTTTTTCAACAAGTGCGTTACACTCAAAAATTGAAATGTTCACTATGGTGTCAGACTTGGTATAGTAACGAAATTTCATTCGGAATTCGTATTATTGCTTTTTTACGACTTATTTATTATTATCAATTGCCATTTATTGTAGAATTCTTTTCGGCTAGACTAAATAATAATATGTTCCGTTTAGTGTTTACTTTTAATGAGTAAAAAAAAAAAAAAAATATTTTACAGTAACGTTAAAGTTTTGATTACCAATATTCTATGAAATAATAAGTTAAAAAATTAACGAAACAGTAGGCATAGTTTAAGTGCAAAATATATGCATTAATTGCTAATCATTTTATAAATTATTATCGTTCATTACGTTAGAGTAAGAGGGTAGTAGGTAATCAAAGTTTTTTATATTTCTTTATGTTATTATAATTGTAGCATACAGTTGGTAGTTATCACGCAAGAAAATGGATATAATATCGTGTATTCGCTGTTTCGCATATTATCCAAGTGCATAAAATAATCGATTTTTAGTATCAACGCAACTGTAGGTTATAAAAAAAATTATTCTGAAACTCGAGTAGTCATAATACGACTTGCTTTATTACTTTTTTTTAATGCGGACGCAACTTACCTAGATTAAATAAATTCCATTACACAAGTATAGGGAAGTAGTGTGCACCGCATCATAGGTACAAAAAAAAATCTGATAAGTGATAGTCGATACCTACTAATAGTCATGACGGTAAAATATGTCTACCGAGTCACCTACTTTCCAGTTGTTGTGGGTACTCAATATTATATTAAATGGCTTCAGACCCGCCTCGCAGAGATTTGTCGGCATGGGTATGATTAATGGGCCCGTGTCGTGTTGTAGTGCTCGATGAAACGGTTGTGACGTTGATATGGCGTGACTTTATATTTTGTATATTATAATAATAATAATATTGTGTATTACGTCAAAACGAGCACTTCTGTCGAGCCGTTGTCGGTGACCGCGGTTGCAGTGACACGGTCACAGTGTTGCGCGAACGTCGTGTAAAATGTGCATTCCGGTCACGAGTGTCGGCGGATAATATTACCGACGGCGGCACAGGTGCGAAATGCTCGAACTGTCTTATTGCAGCAGCCGTCGCCTCGAAAGTGCAGGACGGGTGCTCATAAAATGTAGACGATGCTATTATACTTACGCCGCTACAGCGTACGTCCGCGAGTTAGGTCAGATCTAAGGGAGTAAAACTTCCAAACCAATGGATTCCATACCAATGATGGTATACCTATACGATGAACTATTGAGATTTCTCGATTTTAACGTCCCTCAGATCTACAACGACTGGTCTTACTAATATTTTTTTTAAAATTTTTCTTCTTAAATGACTAACCTATGCTTTAGCTTCACCAATCAATAGAACGATGTCATTAGCGAACGAAACAAAAATTAAATTACTTAACTTTACTTCCTTGGAATCTTTTGATAAAGTATGTAAGAGTTTATACAAATATGTACCTAAATAGAATTGTTTGCTTTTAAATGTATTTATATTATCATCATCATTTATATCACTATATTAATATTGTACTATTATATTACGTATAGTACTTGGATCTTATGATCCGTTTAACTTTAAATAGGTAAATAAAAAATATTGTTAAAATTGACCCTGTGAGATAGTTTTGCTGATAATTTAATATAGTTTGTAGATATACGAATCGTAGTGTGTTGGGTGGCTGAACCGTTCCGACGATATATTATCGTTTTATTTTTCATCTAATCTTCTATGCGGATTTGAATTTTATTTCCCTTTGGTCTCTATGATAAATTATTAGGTACACTATAACGTGATATATTTTGTAATCCTATACGGTTTACCTATGGAATTCAAGACCAAAATATGCACCTCGGAAAAAGTGACGATTTACCGATGCAGAGAAATCTACATACAAAGAATATTGTGTTTATTATTATTTTTTTATACATGTTGTAAGCCATTTACCAGTGGTACAATTTATCTATACCATGTAGTTATGTACATAAATATAACGCAAAGGTACCTATAGGTACTGTACAATAATATAAATCGTACGTATAGCAACCATATTTTATTTTTACTTGCTGTTTTTGTTTCGTATTGCTTAGATCGGTGTATTTTAATATATGCACCTACCTTTCTTCTATTTATTATTATACGAAATACGATGTACATAGTATCATACAAAGTTAATAATATTTTATAAAAATTGATTTATCCTTTAACTTTTATATTATTATGATTATGACCTACATAATGAATGTACTATTCTAAAATTAATTCTTTCGATAAGAAAAAAAATACCTTTAGATAATATTGGTAACTTTAATAATATTTTCATCTCAAAAATTTCTATTTCCGCATAATTTTCTAAATATAAAAATACGGTTTTAATTTTTTCCAACATATTGTATCGTAAGAAAACAGCATAATAAGTTATGAACAATATTCTCTTCCGGTTTGCTATGAAATCAATCCCAGAGATTGTAAGAGGAACTATTTGTAATTGTAATACATTTAATATATAATATAAAATTAAAAGCCTGGGTACTAACAGTAACTTCTAACTAATTTTAAAATAAATACTAGGTCTTATTATTAGGAACCCTACAGTTTACATCTGTTGTATGAAATAGAATAAGTTTATTTTTAGTTAATATTATATTGATTATATAATAAATTAAGCTTTTTTGGTATATGTAATACATGTTATGTATAGATGGGAATATTAAATATTATAACACATTCATATTAATTTTGTTATATCTTTGAATTAATTTACTTTATTAAATGTTTATTTTCAGTATCATAGAACTGTGTATTTGATAATCATCAGATATTTAAACCATTATAAACTGTATTTAAACCTATTTCTGTTTAATAAAATGATACCTAACTATTTAATATTTTCTATTTGGGCTTTTATAATTTTCACTTTTCTGTAATTTTCATTCCACTAACCAATTGATTATAATATTCATCATAAAATCTATTTCAAATCTGCAGGTTATAATTTCTTACATTTTGGAAAATAAATATTATTACAAAAAAATGTTGGATGTAGGAAACGTTTTTTTGTTTATAAAGAGCGCTAGAAGTTCAAAAATGATTTGTTTTATATGGAATGATACTAAATTACTAAAAAGGATTGTAAAGCAAAACGTACAAAACAAATTGTGTGGTTTACTGATATTGTTGTGTCATAAATAATTCGAAAGCACTTTCGGAGGCAAAGGATGAAGATTTGAAGGCGGGCCACTGTGTTGGATTTGCCATATAAAGCTCTGAGAGAAAAAAATAATTTAGTTTATATTTACAAACACATGATGTTCTCTTCATTCATGTTTCATTTTAAAAATTCACATTTCTGTGATTGGTGCAATTTGAAAGATTTTTTTTATTCATAGGTTTCTACACGTAGGTACACGACTTTTATACGGTTCACGATTTCAATTATTGAATACATTTAATAAATTATCGTTATAATTTTAATAACTTATTGCAGTTATATAACTAATTTGTTACCTATTATAAGTACTAACTAGTAACTATAAAAGTGGGTTATAATCATTAATATTTTTTTTATTTAAATAAATATTTTTACAAGTCATGTTTAAAATAAAGATATTTTTACGATGCCTAACCTTTTTTTTGGTTTTATATAAAAACGAATTCACATTTTTACCGAGATAAATATTATTCATTTTCTTCTTGAAGCCCCTTAGTTATTTACGAAATGTTACTACTATTTAAAACAAACATTATTTATGAGCATTATGTAATACCTACTTTTACCCACAGGGTGCTATAAAATAAGATGACTCATTTTATTTTCAAAAGTATATACTCTAACGAAAATTATAATGTCAATTATTAATAATTTATGTGTTCGGGACATAAAAATAGTTTTAAAAATTATTAGCTTTCACTTTAAGTTTAGGTATTAAAACTTCAGAAGTAATTATTAATTCCTATTGTCATTAAATTAAAAAAAAAAAATCATTCACTTGGAAATCTTAAATATATTTCATTAACTATGAGTAACATAATAAAATTAATAAATCCTGATCGGAAAAATATAAAAACGTTAAAATTATTAAACTTGATCGTTGGTTATAATAATATATTATGTATTATAAATACAAATTAATATCATGTTGTTTTAGATGTATCGATTCGTATTTTATTCCTGACAGAAACTATCCCAATAAAAGATATTTCATATATGATTGGACCGATTTATGCGAGTCTCACAAATAAATGTGGTTAGTGGTCCCAGGAGGGGCTGAAAAAAAAATGAACCTGCTGAAATTATCATCTTTGACCCTGTATATATGTTTATATGTGTACGTTAACGTTTTTATATTAACTTTATGACAGATTTCATTGAACAAATGAAACGCACGGAAAAAATTCCGAGTTATGCTAAATGAAATGTTCAAGCTTACACACTAGGAAACCATATTATATTTGCGGCAGATATACCGTAAACCACCGGGATTATTGAATTTTTCGTTTTTTATAATTGCGAAACAGTATTTTAGATTGGTGGTATGCGAATGTGAGTCTAAAAACTTATCAGTATTATTTTAATAACGCAAAATGGGTTTCCATTGATTATATAATATATACATTTATAAATCTGTTTGAGGTTTTGTAGTAAAACGGCACAATCAGAATATTATATTCAAAGTTATATTATATGATATGCTTGTTTTAAAATGTATTTAAACTAAAGTAAGTTAAAAACTCTTGTTTGATATTTGTACTTACCTAGGTATTTAAAATATAATATTATAACGTTGATATATATTTTTATTCTTGACTACTAAATATGATTTGGTATTTGGGAAAATAGAAAACTATAAATACATAATTTACTGTTTGAAATATCGTAGGTATTATATTATACTTGTTTAAATAAATATTCCTTTTTCAAATCTTGGTTTGATATTTTTTTTTACTGTTATGGACTTAAAGTATATTATTAAGTTAATATAAGGTAGGTATTTAAGTGATACCAAAGTAGAACATTGAATTTACTTTTGACAATAAATATACAATGCTGAATGCAGAGAACATCATTATAAGTGGCTTTTGGTCATAAATATATAAAAACCATATTGAACATTTCGAAATAATGTATTCACCTGAGACTAAAGGTTTACAGTGCCTATATATTATTATTCGATAACATTTTCATCATGAATTCGCCGAAAAAAATAATAACTATTAATTGATCAAATAATGTAAGTGCGTGTTTTCAAAATGTAATAATAGATCTTTTATAAACATCGACTTCGAGCTTTTTCAAAAGACTTGCGCATCATTAAATACGGTTTTCCGAAGCAGGCGATATACGTTTAATGACCATGTTAAGATACAGCATATTATTATATATATTTTTTTTTCAGATAGAAATAAATAAAGAACCAGAGTTCGATTACTTTGTTATGTTGTTATGGGCAAGTTGACATGGTTCCATTTAAACCGGGAAATTAGTTGCTATTCGTTCTCTTCCACTCTCCGCCCGTCGCTTTCCGGCCAAAAGTCGTCGCACCGTGTCCAAACGGCACTCTTATATGGTCAAGGTCCGGTGAAGTCCATTAATTTAAGCCCAGCAGGAAATGTCCTGAACAAATAAATCTCGCCAAGACAAAAACCATAATGTTAGCTTATTGTGTCCCCCAGCTAAATCGATATTATACAAGGAGACGCGAAACGGCTATATATACGGTAGGTATTAAAATATCGCTGCTGGTTATAGGTGCTGGCTGGTCACATAATAATATATACGCATTCCTGTAGCCATGCTTACTTCCGGACAACAGCTGTATGACTATATTACACCTCACCAACTACCGGAGTCTCGAGCGACCGAAAATTTCCAAATTAATTATAAAAATTAAATGCTTCTCTTGATGGTAAATAAACCGGAAGTGCGTTGCGGCCGACTCGTTAACTGCCGCTACGCTCTAAAACTACAGTGTCAACGGAGAACCTTCAGTTTGACGATATTACCATAACAAAGAGAGAAAAGTTTTCGAAATTCAATCGCAAGCAATTGGCAATCTGTTACCACTTTTTTTTTTATTTCTTTATGGATATACATATATATATAATCAAAAGAAATTCTATTTTAGACGATAAAAAAAAAAAGTGTCGATTTGAATGGGAGACCCTCGCGCGTTGGTTATATTAAAATGTATTGTCAGTGGAAAACAGCCTGTTTTGCATAATTGAACGAAGAAAACATAAGTGGTCCACAAACTGTATATTTACTTTTTAGGTGTACAGCAATAATATTATTATAAAGGAACGGTGGGTGGGACAACCCTTTGTCATAAAATTTTTATTGAAATTAATATTTGGGAAAAAAAACGATGACATTAATTCGCCATTAATAACAACGAGGGTGGAGAATAGTCCGTTTGTAATTATTTCAACGGCGGCTGTCCCGTCGACGACGACAATCGGAAACAAGCCATATATATATATATTATGTACCTAAATCCTCTCGTTTTTGCGTCTCGTTCAAAACCAATTCGTAACAATATATCGTTCTCAAAAATAATAGAAATAACCACTTTTACGACGGTCCATTGTCAGACATTTTTGTAAGATCGATTTCACGTCGTTGATGTTAATCGCGAAGGCACCTCCCGGGAAAATATATATTTTGACTTACGATTAAAATATAAAAGTAACCAGACAGCTGTATAATATTATATTCTCTTAGAGCATTGAATATTAGTATATAAGGTTATTCATCATCGGCGATTCGTAACCGATAATATCACCCCTCGACGGTCTTGACGTTTAATTGGATTTGAATTGTAGGTATTATTATGTTTCTAGATTTTTTGATACAACCAAAATCGACGGTGACGTAAAAAAAAAAAGTACAAAAATTAGTCCTCAGTTTACTGGACAGTATAATAGTGCTATCGTTTTGTGGAATATCAAATAGTTTAAAATAATTCAATATATTTTGTTCATTCCAATAGCTATTATATTGACTATTGTTTCAATTGGTCTTAAATCTATTCGTTAATTGGAAATACGTATGTAGGTTTTTTTCTGCTTAGTGCGTATTTATGTTTAATAATATTATTTCTCGACTTATACGCCATTTGATATTAGATAATATACATTTAAGTTAAATTATTAAATTATAAAAATAATTATCTAAAATAATTTACATAATATTGTAGCTCATTTAAATTAAAATTATTCTGTTACTAGTTTACATAATATTATGTCAACAATTACTCATAGAGATTTTTTGTTTGGTATTCTGTATTTTTACGGCAATGATAATAGGCGCGTTGTTATGTAATTTGAATAGGTTAGGATATTGAATACGATTTTTATAAGGATTACATTGACGAACTATATGTTGGCATATAAGTAGGTATATTATAACAAAACGAATTAAACTGTACAAATAATATTTCTAAAAATAAAAATTAAGAGGAAGTTGGAAATCAATCTGCTGTACAGTTTCCGCCTTAAGTCTTAAAACTGAAAACTCAAAAGGGTATCTCCAAATATTGAAATGGTGGTAAAATGACATAACAAGTTTTGGAATGTAATGAACTCATACGATTTTTTTAAAACCTTTGTTGACATTTTTTTTTTTTTTTTAATAAACTTCTTATTATTATCAATGTGTTTAAATAAAAAAAAAAAATGTCAAATACCTATAAATAGCACGGAAAAATCAAAATATTTTGAAATTATACGAAGTATTGAAAATGCTAATATGAACATTTTGTGAAAATTAAAAGTATAAACTATTTACGATTATTTGTATTTGAGTAACAACAAAATAGAAAAATCGATTTAGTCAAAAATTAATTTTGTGTAAAAATTCCAGTTTTTTCGATTATTTTATTTTTTATTTTTCCTGATCATTTTGAAATGTACATACTGGGAATCTTTAATTTTAAATTCTCAAACGTACCGACTTGATTCGTTACCAGGAAATATATTTATATTGAATATCCAAGTGTTTTTTAATATAAATGAAGTACACTCATTATACGCACATTATTGTAAACTGAATAACGTCTTTGATCCGCTAAAATAAGAATCTAAAATAAAATACGCAATTATATAATAATTGAAATAAATCATATATAATTAATAATTTAAAAATCGACTGAAATTGAAATAAAATAAGATATCATAAATTCTAAGTTTATTTATTAATCAAGTGAATTATGCCATTATATACCAGACAATAAGAGTCGTACAACAATACTAATACAGGAGTTTACTATATTCTTAATAAACCCGAATAAAATGCATATAAGAACTTTGAGATCATCAACAATTTCATCAAAACTATTAGTTTGTTTACTTTTATCTTTTATTTAAACAGCAATTAAGAGGGTCGTGCGATACCCCTATTTTTATTTCAAAATACCCTAGTCGGTAAAATACGGGTGGGCTAATTTCTTTGATATGAATCCCAGAAATATCGAATCAGTAATTTAGTATATATTTTATAAATTTTAAAAATTAATAATTTTATAATTATATTTTATAAAAACATTTTTTTTAAATTTGAATTTCATTTGCTGTATAAACGACACTTCTATGTGAACAAAATATATACAATAATAAGAAGTAAAAATTATTAGTTGTTCAAAAATATATTTGTGTCATCAAACTAAACATAAAAGTGCCAATTTTAATAATTGTCTATTATTACAACAATTGCACATTAATTAAATCAATATTGACAAATGACCAATCGATCGTGGAGCATTTTATTGTTGTTAATATATTATTATTACATTTCACAAACTGTACTTCTCTAATCTTACTTTAGCTTTTTTTATAGCTACTATAAAATTAATTGAATTGTTATATAATTTTATCATACGGTATCTATCGTCATAAAATAAATCATTGGTTGTCAATAATTAAATCGTGTTTGAAATGTTGCCAATATTTTTCAAAAAATTGAATACGATTTTGTTAGGAAAACGCCACGAGTATCTACATAATTCACTCTTAGTATAAAATACATAAATTTGCATTTTGCATGAAATAGTGTATTTTATAATGTTTCAATGTAATATATTATAAATTATGACGTGGATAAAGATTTATTGATTTATAATGCATAATTGATCAGATAATAATATTTTTAGATTTTCAGGGATTTTCTTTACTTAGTTTATAATAATATTATGCAGTATTCAATTTTATCAAAAAATTCTTAGATAATATATTATTTTGGAAAAATAAAGTCGTAAATGTATACATTAAGAATTTTTTATTACATTATATATAATAAATATATTTAATCGAAAGGGGAAATTTCTCTTGCTGAAAAGCCTCCCCTATTGTTGGCCCTCCTACTGAAATTTTATTTTAGATAATATTTTATAAAAATCTAGCTGAGGAACTATATTATTGTAGTAAGTAAAATCAAACTAACAAAATACTACTATTAGTAATAAATGCTTTATTAGTTGATTATAACAATGTCTGTTTATCAAAAAGTCCGTGTACCTAATTATTTGCGATAATTTAGTAGTTATGAGATACTGCGTGTTAAAGATTATTTCAATAGTTGAAGCATTGGATATTATAGGCTTATAGTGGTTTTACTGGTGTTAATTAACTTCAAAACTAAGAACAAACATTGAAGATAATTTCATAGTCTTTATTTGGTGCAACACAATTGGAAAATGTAGAAAACTTTGAGTTATTTGACATAAAAAAAATATACGTGTTCAAAGTAATTTTACAGAAAAAATATGTACATTAATGTACATAGGTACACATATAGTCATTTATAGACATTAAATAATAAGTCATAGTCTAACGCTAAAATAGTTAGCTCTGAATTTCTGATGACCGTCGCATTGTTATATATTACAGGTAAACATTGAGATTAAAATATTTGACCTCTTTATCACGAAAATTAGTATTTATTAAAGCTGAAACATTTGCAAATTAATCATTTGGACGTTTTTTAATGAATAATATTTTATAGGCTAAAGATATTATAATATTTTTAACGATACATCATTTATGAAAAATAAATTATTTCCACAGGGTGTAATGGATATCAGCCAAAGTTCACCGAACCCATTGGCAACATCACTGTGCCAGTCGGCCGAGAAGCTATGTTTACGTGTTATGTTCACGGCTTAGGTGGTTATAGGGTGAGTATTATTTTTTTATTTATATGATATTATTATATTTTCATAGGGTACGTAAAAATTATTGTATTAGGGAATTCTGCAGGTTTTCGTAATTAATTCTAGTGTTGCAAATAACATTATGCAGGGTTGCAAACTCTTAGCTATCTCTTAGATTCATTAAAATGTCTAGTTAGATACTCCTTTAATGTTCTCAAGTTATTCAAAGCGCAATTAATGAATTCCATAAAATACTATGCAATAAATTTCTATTTAGTGTACAATGTACATGACCATTTATTTCTTAAAATCCCCTGAGAATCAAATAAGAATATTTACTTCTTCGGTGTTATGAATTCAAAGAGTTTTATCACATAATATAATACTATAAAGAATTGTCTGGAACTGTATCGGCTTTGTGTTATTACTTACTCTGCAGTTCAAAGTCATAATAATAATTGTTACGATATAATATACAAATAATTTGTGATGACTATCGTGATTGTCTACGACTGGTGAATCTATAATAACCATTACCTGTATTGAATCAATTTGTTTAGTACTAAAAAGGGGATGATTTATATAGTCTATAGTCTATAATATTAAATCGACAAATTTAATTTGATGTTATTGCTATTGTTTATTTGTAAACATTTAAAACATGTTTTATAATCCAACTTGACCTGTGAACTGCACTGGACCGTGGTTAATAATAATTATTACTTAATATTTACTTCATAATTCCATTCCCAGTATCGTAACGCGAGGGAGTTTAGAGAGTTTATACTAAATTTGCATCAAACGCCAACTAAATAGGTTTATAAACTATTATTTAACGTTTTAAAATCTTTAAATTTAAATTACTATTATACCGAGATACTGTGGTCTGTGAGATGTTTAATACATCTAACAACGTTTTTAATTCAAACACATAAGCATAGACAATGATTTGTTCACCTACCTACTTATAGTTTATAAGTCAATTGTTGCGAGAAATATTATCATAACAATCAATTAAATCGAATAGAGGTAATCTGCGGTATTATCGAGTTCACAATGGACAACTGTATACAGTACAGGAAGTGGAAATATGTACGTATTGTAAAAATGATTGCCGATCATGTCCTGATACGTGCAAAATAAAGGCAAAGGTAAATAATATAATATCAACAACACCATAGACGGAGTAAATATTTACACTATAAAAGGAAATGTTATCGTACATTACAAGCAGCGTATAATATGAGAATATTTTCCAGAGTTTTTCTCTTAGTAGGGTAACAATTGGTGGAAAAGTGATTTCGCGTGCGACGAAAACACGCAGCGAACTAGTCAGATAGAGAGGGGGCGGGAGACAGAGCGAGAGAGATAGACGTTAAACCAATAATAAAGCGGGACAAGTAACACGTGTATTATAACGGTGGGTCGGAGATATTATTGCGGAGACCAGGTAGTTATTATTATTTCATGGTGGGCCTGTTTTGCATGGCAAACGATTGGAATATCCGGAGACGAAATTCCGTATACTACTGTGCTACTAGCTTCCTTGAATACCAAAATAGCCTCACATGTGCGCACACGGCGAGGTCGGTGGGTGGCCGGTGGTGTATACGAAAGTGTATACACCCATTGCGCGGATACGACCGGAAAAGCAATTCGAATGCAACCCACGAGTGATTTATGACACTTTTATGGCAACCACTGTACAAACGTTTGTTAAATTGATATAAAATGACGCGCTCGATATACGGATAAAACGGATAAGTTTTCAAAGGTTTTGTTGACAATCGGATTTGGTTGTTTTCGAATAAGTAGGAACTCGTTTCCGACAGTACCTTTCTAGTCGTTGATGTCCGTCCTGTACAGCGAGAGCCTCGCGAAATTACTCCTATTGTTTTTAACATCGATAAGCTGGCTACAGTCCTTCGGCAAAATGCATATTATTATTGATTTTAATCATAGATATAGACGGCAGTACAATATGTCTTTAGGGTCCTGACTCTGAAATGAGATAATTTTAATTGGATTAACGCTCTGGGGGCAAAGCCAATTAACTATCAGATATAGAATCCGCACTACTGTGACTATCGCGTGTCTCGACGTCTAGTACTAGAGAGTTCGCCGACAGCACATTACATCTTTATTATTCGAGGGAGATTGCTAAATTAAAAAATAACCAGAGTCGCTCTATATATAATAGTATTTAACAATTTTTGCTCGTCGAGAAAAATTCTATTGAATTTTCTCAACACAAACGGCTTAATCGACACTAGTCACTAGGTTATGTGTTTTTGTATTAGTTTATGTATTTATACCGTTGAAAAATCGAATAAATTTGATTTATGATGTTTAATTAGTATATTTAAAATTGGATTATTACAAAATCCCAACTACTAACCTATGAATAAGTTTAGATGAAACATGGACATAATTTAAAATCCGAAATTAAATTATTTATTTTATGTTTTGAGTGGAAGATCATATTAGTCAACGGTGATTTAATTTAAAGTAATCAATTTTTATGGAAATGATTTTACGGGTAAACAAATAATCCTTAAAAAGTTTCATGTTGTAGGTACGCCATAGTAAGCAAATTAAGTAGGTATACGCTAGAAATTGTAATTTTTCAATCATCGACAGGATGACCGACGGGAGCGTGTCGATTCGAGTGCACTGCCATACTTATTCGGAATATGTACTACGAATATTTATTTAAACATTAAACACAAATCACACAATTTAATATATTTTTTATTATAAATAATTTATATACAAATGTTTTCTTGTTGCTTATGCATTCAGTTCTTTTAACCAAGTGTAGGTACCTATACTTGCCGTACACGTAAAAGTTAAATTTTGTGATTTTGATATTACCATAGGTAGGTACTATAGGTACTTTATTATTTTTAAACATTTAGTTAGGTTAAGGCTATTTGTTTTGCTATATTCATGATAACAAACGGTTTTCATTATTCATTTTTTATTTGGTTGATACATTTCACGTCTAATTTAAAGATTGGACAAATTATATGAAAAAAAAAAAAAGTTTTACAAGAAAAGTGTTTTGTCAGAGCGTGTTGAGGGTGGACAATAGGTCATAACCAACAAATGACAGATTGCGTGTTTGTTGTGTATACATCAGTGACCTAAGTATTCAAAAATAATTTTAAAGCATAAATCTCCATTTATTATGTTATTAACAAACGTCAAAAAAATGTAGTACATTTTTAAAAGTACATTGTTTCCAACATAATAAATTCTATACAATATTTATATGATTTAAACACACGTGTAAGTTGTTAGAAACAATTGAAAAAGTGACTGTGTAATTTGTATTCTAGATTCTAATTGGAGCCAAACTAGTTTTTACAATGATGTGTTTATTTTTTCTTAGTCTATTCTAGATTTTTGATTGAGGAAAATTTTCTTTAATCTAGGTACAACATTGAGAGTAGTTTCTAGTAGACAATTTGAACTTATTGGTCCTTTGGGAAATCAAAAGTATAAAATATACTTATTATTTCCTATTATTAGTACTTCTCTAAATAATTGGGACAAAATACCAAAAAATAGCGGGAAAATGGGAATATTAGCGTAACACCATTTTTAGACAAAGACGATTTTTTTTTTTATGGTCAAAAACATGACAATGTAATACATGGCTTCACGACAGTTTTTTTTAAAGCGATGCAAAAATATTCAGACTATTATATTGTCACATTTGATTGTGTTTGAAAATTTAAATTTTGATAAAATTCATACAAATTTAAAAAATTTCCAAATTATTTTGCTGTTGAAAATTCATAAGGTTTTCAATTTTTTATACCTAAAGCTTTTTAAATTGAATGCGAATTATTAAATAAATATTTAAACTACGTAGGCACACATTTTTTATAGGCACTTAATTTTCAAGTTTTGACTACATTGGACAATAATACATAATACATATTACATATTTGGATAATACATATTTAGCCAGAAAATAACGATTTCAACGAAAATTTCACAAAAGATTATTTGTTAGTTTGCTGTAATTCAAAAAATATTATTCATAGAAATGTGTAACTTTTTGGTTTACGTAATACTTATAAGAATTGTTCATACAGAATAAAGTATGTTTTGTATAAATTAAATTTAATCGATTGTGCTTGGAATCATTTTTCGAATATTATAATGATTTATCATTGAATATAAACTAACACATAGATCACACAATAGCCACTCGAAATCTACTATATAGCAGAAGCCATTTCACTGCAGGCTTATTCTTATAATCATATTTCCTTTTTAATAACTTTATACTTCTATAAAACAATGCATCATTCATATTTTACCATAATTTCTTCGAATTTTCTAAACCTTATTATAAAAGCCAAAAACGAATTAATCCTTAAATAAGTACTTCGTGAGTTAATTGTAAATGTATGATGATTTAAAACTATAGTTTATAAAAATATGAAACACGAACAATGGTGATTGTCCGGTGAAAATATTTATGAAAATTGGAAATAAAATAAGAGGAATAATAATGAATAAATCATTAAATTGTCATGGAATAATATTGTAAACACAGTATTTTTTCAATAACTCTTATCTTATCACTACGCTATACCTTATAGTTTCTTAACGAGTGTTTAAAATATGAATGAACACATATTTTATAGTTAATAGCTAATAGTCAAAATAAGTATAGACACTGGTCAATACAACCACAACTGTTTACTAAAGCATATTATTACATATCACTTTCAACAATTCTCCAAATGATATTGTAAGTCTGCTTAAATGTCCTTTCTACTTTGTCAACCATTTGGTAAACTTTAAGGATTGTTCAAAGCTCTGTTCGACAAAAGACGTGCCGATTGTTCTCAAAGTTTCTCAATACCGAAGGCTTCACCTTTAGCTACGGAACTTCCATAAGTTTCACTGAATTCTGATGGTTTAGATCTTTGATTTTTATATCTTAGTGCTTGATATTTATTTTAAATTTAACTTGATACTATAGCATTATAATCATATTTTGTTAGGTATAATTTGTTTTATTTTTTTTAGTCTTGAAACAATGCGTTTTCTAAGTTTTCAGACTTATATATATAGATCTATAATTTGGTTCTTATATTAGTTATTGTTGTTGTGAACTATTAAATTGTAAATATTTTTACTATCAATATAATAATTAATAATATAGATAAATCATAAGCAAAGTGACAATTGTATATATTGTATTGATTTTAAAATGATGGGTTCATATGTGTTTTTTAAATTGTTTTTTGTTCGTGTCTATCACTTTTTGGAGCAGTAAAAATGCTTCAATCCTATATTTAAGAATTGTGTCTGTTATAAAATCAGAGTATTACATTTGATACTTTTTCAGTAGGATAATAATGAGAAAAAAACGGGGAATTGCGTAATTCTACAGAAGAAAGTTTGTTATAATCAACCTAATCTTAAATTTATTCAACAAATATTTATGTTATTACTATCAAATTTTTTGACACTTTTTGTGCTATTTTTGGGTTTTAGATATTTTGTTGTATTTCAAAATATATTATAAGTATAGGGACTTGAAATTTTTCCGTTACTGCGCATATTATAATTGTTATTCATTATATACTATGAAATTTTCATAATATTTAGATTGATTTCAAGCTATTTATACTACGAACCTATTCACACAATTCTACACTACGTCGGTCGGCATTATACAATAAGTGAATAACAGCTTGTAATATTATACGAAATAAGATTACTTATGCTTTTTGGGAAAATATTAGTTCGTTAACCTACCCTATATTTCTCTGAAAAAAAAATTAATTACTAACAGCAATATAAATTGATCATAAAGTATTCTTTGATATATAAAGGCTGGCAGACCGTCTTCGCTGAAAAATCGTTTTTCATCGTATACAATGATTTATTTACTCTATCATGTGAAAGGTACACTCTACACCTACAACTATCACAGCAGAGCGTTATTTTTGTCTATACGTCTTGGGTAGGGCAGTGCTTGGAATTTTCTTTAAAATAGGAATATTAGTTCATCTCGTTAAAAAATAACTAAATCGTTTCTCGTTCCTGGTTTAAGGAACTAAATCCTTTCCTCGTTCCTAAATAAAGAACACTTTTCGTTCCTCGATGATTTTAAAATTGTTGTAATATAATTTGTAGTAATCAATTGTTATGCACCTGGTTGTATTATTTTCAAAATGTTTAATTTGTTTGTTTCATACAATTTAAGGCCGACAAGACCACCGATTGACTTAACTTTTTGTAAACGTTGTCTATACTATCGTTAATAGGTTTAATTATAACCCAAGCTCATAATATTGACAAAATTTTAAAAAAAAAATTATAAAAATTTTTGCTTTAAAAACTTTTTAAATTCCCTATGCAATAGAATAAATTGACGAAAAAGGGGACAAATAATATCGTTCATGTTCTTCTAAACGAACAAAATTCCAATATATTCCTTCACTCGAAAAAGGAGCTGCGTTCCCGTTGAGTTTCTGAAAATCGAACGAAATCATTGGAACGAGTTCCAAGCACTAACGTAATGTGTAGTTACCTACTTCTAAAATCCGAAAATCTATCCAAGGTTGAATTAATATTGTTGAATCTGTTGGTTTCGTAATTTTTTTACATAACGACTGTAAAGACTATATAATATTATGGTTGTATTGGCGGACATATTATATAGGAATACATCGTTTGTTAATTTGGAATATTCGATATATTTCAATGCATTATTATCATATTCGTATATTTCATTTTTTTAAGGTCGGTTGGGTGAAAGCCGATACAAAAGCCATTCAAGCTATACACGACCACGTGATTACGCACAATGCTAGAGTATCCGTTTCTCATACTGACGATTCAACATGGAATTTACACATAAAAAATGTGCAAGAAGAAGATCGTGGTCAATATATGTGTCAAATAAATACTGATCCAATGATAAGTCAGGTAATTTGTCTTAAGTACTAATCAGTAGTTACTATTTGTTATAATAGTTTATAATAAGTAACTTGAAATGATTTTATCACATACGATGTTAATTTAATATTAAAGCTTTAATTAGATTTATAGACAATATATATTTTAAAAAAGTAAGTTTAAATTTGTTTGTTGTTTCGTAATAATATTTATAATAATAATAATAATAATATTATTACGAATTTTAATACTTACCATATAGTATATAATATCACTATATATTATAAAAACTGTTCGATTTTTTTATGAATTAATTACACATGTACATTTGATTTTTAATTAGGTCTTTTGAATATAATTGTATACGACGGAGGTTAATTTTATACATATATGATTGTATATCTTGTTAGCTAGCAGTTTTAAATATCTTGATTATAGTTTGTTTATAATAAAAGAAATACAATAACTTCCGAATTCTATTATAACTTAAGTTCAATGTAGGGTGATAGAAACAAACTAAATTAACATTCTTTTTACTTATTTTCGAGCTCCACAATAATATTTTCTTGTTGTGTTGAAAGATTTCATTAAAACTGCTAATCTTTACACTTGGTTTATTCACTACTATAGCCAAAGGAGAAAACGATTTGGTATAAAGAATATTATTATTAGCTCTTCTGATAGGTTTATTTATATTTTTCATTCTTTGTTTACTAATATATCATAAATTGTGAAATAAAATGTAATTTTCGATGAAAGTAGAACTCCAGGGAAAATAATTCCCCACAGACCAATGAACAGGAACGTTTTGATGCATAGAATTCCATTATCACGATTGACAGTACAATTTTTCCCCCAAAATTAAAAAAACATAATATCAAAATCGTTAATATTTGTTTTTGTTTATTAGATGGGATACTTGGATGTAGTGATACCACCCGATATCATTTATGAAGACACTTCGGGAGATGTAATGGTACCTGAAGGAGGAACTGTAAAGTTAACATGCAGAGCCAAAGGCTACCCAAAACCACACGTTTTGTGGAGAAGAGAAGATGGACGAGAAATAGTTATCAAAGACGCCAGTAGCACTAAAACTAAAGGTTAGACATTACGTTTTTTTGTTATTTTTAAGTATTTTGTCTATACATTCGATTATTAATATGTCTTCGACACTTGGTAAAAAAATTTAAATATGTGACAATCCCCGACATCACTTGTTAAATATTTATATTATAGAATGACTTCACTAAACCAAAATACTATGTAATTATTATATCTTGATTACCTATTCTAAATGTCTTATAACTTTAAACTTTATTTTGTGAACATCACCATAACAAGCTAATGCTCATAGGTAATGCATAACAATTTGAAGTATTTGTAGTTTGATATTAAGTTCATGTTATATTTGATATTATAAAATAAACAATTATTATTATAATTGTTAAAATATATTTAAAAATTAATTTTTGGACATTTGAATAGGTATTTGATTAACACATAATTGTAAATTATACATCAGAAATAAAATTTTCCTCAATTCATAATATTAACTTGTAGGTTATTGTGTTGTGAATATTAAATATACATATATTCAATTTTATTAAATAGTATTCGTCGATACATTTTTTATTTTTATATTTTTTTATTATAACGTTTGGCGGGTAAGAATTCATACTTTCTTAAACAATCTTGTATTCCAAATTGAGTGTACTACGTCCAGTAATGTTAAGTACAGCTATATTAGATAATATTGGTTAAAACAATTTCGAAATTTAATTAAATTTATAAAATCTGATATTATATGCCTCTAGAGAAGGAGAAAGAGAGAGCAAGTAGAAGAGTATAAGATGACATTCAAACTTTATATGGATTATAATATATGTGTGTATATTGTCATTCAAACCCTCTTGATCATTGTGAAATCTCTCAAAACCACTTTTAAGTTTATGTATGGGATGAACTTATATATCACGATTGTAAATTTATTTCTTTGACTGCAGTACTTACCTATTTTGTTGACAGTTTTATCAATTTCAAACTAGAAGTTGATTTAATTTAGTGCTTCCGCGTTATCGTAAGAAATTAATTGACTTACGCAACACATACAATTCGAGGACCAATAAATATTATGATTTAATTTAATGGGTTTTCGTTTTCATAGTAAACTTATCAAAATATTATTCAAAATAATGTACAAACTTCGGTGAACAGTCATCGTGTATGCATGTGTAATGTGTATACGCCGCTCCGTTATCGTTAATTTTCTATTGGCCTTTCGTATTCTTTTTGTCCGTTGTAACGCATATCAAAACATAAACATTCAATACTTACCTATTTTCGTATACTAATAAGTTAGGTTAGTTACTTATACATCTCTGTTTGACCTCATCTGAAACCGCAACGAAATTTTAAACCATATAAATGAACTAACTGCAATATTTTTCGATACAATGATTAGCATAGTCTGTAATTATTATTTCACAATCTTACCTCATCGCTCATTCAAAATAGAATAGTCCTGGTTATCATCTAATCGCATCCAATCATCACAGTAATGGTACCGCCTTTGCAATTTCAATTCATACAGTTATTCAATTATATCGTATTTTTAATTACAATAAAAATTACTTAAAATCCAGAGAAATCTATTTGACAATAAAACATACTGTTCCCCTCGCTAAAATAAAGAGCTAATGCTTATTGTCCATTAATACGGAATATAAAAACTAACCCATTCAAACACTTTTTTTTTAATACCTAGGCTACAATTTCATAGTCCGCGGATATATTAATGCAAAACATCTTCGCTGGAGCAGCCGAACCAGCAACCATCGTGGTAATGGTCTTTTACACATTAGATATCTCGTCTATAAACTACACAATTCACTCTTTCTCTTATCCAACCGAATGGTGCTCTTTCCCAAGTAAACACCCAGACATACTCTACATCTTAATTTTAAAAGTACCAAACAGCCAATTTACCCTTGTGTCCAGTTCTCCTCACCACCAATTTGAGCATTACGAACAAATAAAATTAGTAAGTGGGATGCATTTAAATCAAACGCATTGATGACACCAACCTTAATATGAAAATCTCCAGAAAATATTGAGGACGCCATAACCAAGTTAAATCAATCGACAAACAAGGCCAAGTGGAACTCCTCCACAATACAACAACCCATTCCTTAATTTTCCTTAAATGTTGCTCCTCATATACGTTGATTATGGAACAACATCTTGTAAGAACGTTATGGCAACACACCAATATTGTTCAGACAAAAAAACACGTCTAAACACACCATCCAATAATTTAAAAATATTAAGTACTCTCTGTACCCAGAAATTAATCATTCAATAACTATAATATAGTCTCACTATCCATCCAAGTTGGGCAAATCTAGAAAGTATTTAAGATTTTACGTGCACAATTAAATGTATAGTAATGAAATATGTTTCAATGACATATCTCATGGTCTTCGTCATCTGATAATTTCTAATATCGTGTAAATTATTTATTTTTAGAGTTGTAAATTATTGTGCTGCATGTCAAAATATTTATATTTGTATAACTCGTAAAAAAATTATTCTTGTAAGTATCACTTGATTTCTGTAAGTCATAATATAGCTATTGATATCGTTAACTTTTATTTCATATTTCTCCATTCATTCATTCATTCACATTCAACAAAACATACATATCAATTAAAAAATCATCTTTTAATATCTTTTAATTTTCGATTCGGTAAAAATAGTACCTATCTCATGACGTACTAACACATAGAATCAAATTGTTTTTTGAATTGAATGTTTATCGTGTTAGTTTGTGAAAATCAATAGCAATATTAACATTTCAAAAACAACCCTTATTGATTAAAACAAAAAAGCTGTCTGGTAAATTTAATAAATAAAAAAAAATATATCATTTGTCAACGAAATCCATTTCTCATACATGAAAACTTTTATATGAATTTATTTTTAATACTTTCCGTGCACATAATATGATATTAATTATAGATTATTGATTATGAACTCATATCGGACGAAACTCAATTAATGGGTTTTATAGTTTGTCAATTATACTTCATCCAATGAACTGAATATTATATCCAGACTTCAGCGGTCTCGTCGGATTTGTTTGCATTTCAATAATCGGAAATATGTGTTTAATACGAAATAATTTTTAAAAGCAAAAATTAATTACGATAGTGATTTTTTCGTTAAAATCTAATGGACGAACTTCGCGTTCCGTCGAATCTGTTATGTCAAACTCTTTGACTAATAAGCTAGTTGTTACCTGCCGCCGCACTGCCGTCTCTGTCAAAAACGTACGTTTTTGCGAATGGCAGTTGCTCCTTGACGCGGCCACAATAGTCCATTGTCATTGCTTCGTAGACACCAGACATACTTCGCTCTCCTCCGAACATCTAAAATAAAAAGAAAATAATAATAATAATAATAATGATAAAAAACTATGTTCGAAACTCTAGTTTGAAAATGAATATGAACGAAAAAAATAATAATAAGAAGAAAATAATCGATTCCTCATAATTCCAGTTTTAAACTTCAGATAAAAGTTTCTTCCGCCCTTCGTTTTACACTCCAAAGGCTTATTGAAATGCAGAGAAACAAAAAAATATATCGCCAGTTGGCAAAAACAATGGAGTCCGATGCAACCGAGATATGGTAAAAGTATGGATCAGACGGTTCGGACGGCGATTTAACCCTCGCCCGAGTTTGGGTGTGGGGGAAAAAAATAACTCAATGTCATCATTAACATTTTTTGTGATTATTTTATTTTTTGCTTCCTCTCGATCTTAATCGAACCGACAACGTCCTATTGTTATCCAGAATCTTTATAGAACACGCAACTTGATACCGCGGAATACTAAAATACTATGCACTTTAAAAAACACCAAATTTCGTATCCTCGGATTGTCTTTTAAAATGAAAAAGATGCTTTCTTATGATAAGATATTAAAATATGATCGATAGAATGATGATAAAAATAAAGTCCAAGTACCTAAATAAACGTATTGTTATACGTATTTATCACTTATACGCCTTTGTGTGTACAATCATTACACACCCGTGCACGGTATTTAATGTCAGTGGATTAGTTTCAATAATAATGAATTGCGAATTATAATCATATAACGTATTATGTATGGTAATGTTGCTTATGAAAAACAACGAGTAGCATTATTATTATTTTCAATTTTTTTCTTTGAATATAGAAAATTATACTTTTATAGATATGCAGTTTTCCTAAAAAAAAATAATAATAGTGTTTTTTTTGCTTAAGTATTTTTTCTGATAATGGACACGAGTAGTATAAATAAAAAACAGTTACGCATAAATAACATTTTAAACAAGATTTATTTAGGTACCTATGTATAATATATATGTTTATAAGCTCACTTCTATAAATACACTAGTGGTTTTAATGGATTCTAATGTCTACTGATAACATAATTATTACATAATATAAATAATATTATGTATCTCCTCAACATATCACCATTTATCATATTTTTAACCCAATTATGTTTGATTGTATGATATACATTGTATTTTTTTAATTAGCAATTTAATATGCAGTATATAATATATAAATTAACTTGTTATCGTCATGTTCCGGTTAAATTGTCTGACAATGTGTCATAATATTAGGTACTTATTAGATTTTATAAAAATATGAACCTATCAGGTCTAAGATCATAAAAATGTTTTCATAATTATTATATGTCATGTTTAGTCCATTAGTAAAACCGAATATACAATAATTATTAGTACTGTCATCGTGCCAGTCCAGTCGGTCATTTTATTTAAGTCTAACTAGTTGGGCAATTGCAACATTTTTTGTGCTTATTACTATTTCAACGTATTTTGGTCTTTGTAAATATTTGATTAGTCGTCATAATGTATGAAATTCGGGATAGTTAAAATAAATAAATTACTGTTAAAAGAGACCCCGCTGTGTTCGATTGTTATTTCTATCTATTTTTAAGAGCTACTACAACAGTGGTCGGTTGCCATTGTATTTATGTAGTTTTATTTTTTCTAATACAAAGCCTTTAATTGATATTATTTTCATTTTTATAAACCTTTTACATCAATATGTCATAATACACATTTACAGAGATCATAAATACATCACCCATTTATTATCGATTAATAATATTTTTGTCGGTTTCTCTGAACTTAAATTATTATTATCACTAAATTTCCAATTAATTTTAAAATACAGTACTTATACATGACCAGTTAATTTGCTTGGTGGAATACACATTCAATAACCAAACTTAAGTACAAATAGTTTTTTTTTGTGTATCAATTATTTTTCAATAAAAAAAAAATTAAATTTCCGTTTGTAAGGTATATATTACCATTTCAGTGCTTTTGTATTAACTGAAAATAGGTTGTTTGTTAAACAACGGTATTATTTACAATTAATTGTAATGAAACCAAAAACAATTTATTTAGGGTTTACAATTATTGTTTTACTCCTAATGAACATTCTTCAACCCCCCGTTAATGGTTGAAGTTAGCTCTTTAATGTTTAAAAGTTGGTGTCATTTATCTTAGTATTTTACAATGGCGAATGGCTGAATGAAAACAAGTAAAACTATTACCAATATAACTTTGTTTGCATTCTGCAGTCAGGTTTTATGCAAGAATAAAAGAAAATATTGTTCGTCGATACATAAAACATCATTTCGTTCTTATTCCTTATATACCTAAGATATTCACTGCATTATATTATGTCACTGGAGCATTAACGTAAAGTTATATTATGTATGAAAATTTCAAAATTTGACGTATAGGCTAGTAAAAAGTTTTCATTGGAAAACTTTGCCTTTTCACAGATAATATGACTTTATTCCCATCATTTTTTCTTTTATTAAACATGGCAAATGTAATTCAATCGATCTGCCCTATCATGTGCATAACATTATATATAGCAGTGTCCTCATATAGTTTGTAAGATTTTTCATGTAATTAATTAAATAATTGTTTTGATAGCAAAAGTTTACTCGAAACCTAATGTGTTTTTGGTATTTATTACTCGTAGTGTAATTAAATTTAATTAATATATACAATACTAGGGGACCTTATGCTTGCTTCACTTGCCTCCTCCTTCCCGAGTTTTTTTTTGTCTAAAATGCTTATTTTTAAATATTAATATTTTTACACTAATAGGCAAATGTAATTTTTTATTAAAATAATTATTACATTTTTTTTTTGGCCTCCAAGTAAATTATAGGTAATATATTAACATTCATTAATAAATAAAATGTCCAATACTTTTTGTTTACTAGAGAGATTATACATATCTTATTTACTTATTTCTATACACACACACACATACGGACACAGATGTAGGTATACCAAAAGTTTAAGGATACGGTTTACGATTAAAACTTTAGTTTGAAGGATTATTTCATAAGTTTTATACCATAATAAAACTTTAATTGGATAGATTTTTTTTTTTTTTTTGAGCGTAGAACGGTTATGTTAGTGCACGCAATAATTTTGTTTGTTTAATATTTTTAAACTGTTGAAGTTAGACCATCTTTGATTTCTAAACAATAAATTGTTTGATTTATGATCGTTGGACTAATAAATCATAGTATGTCTTTTCCTTCAATAGAACCTAAATGTATGTTCAACATTTTTTTTTTATAACGAGAAATGCGTTTTTAAAATTGTATATAAGAAAGAATCGGATGATTATATTAATATCTTCTACTTATCTCTACGTATATGTTTACACTCGCGATATATGAGTGATATAAAATTAGTATTTCCATCTGCCAGTATATGTTTTATGTCGTTGAGGACAAATCTTTAATACGAGTACAATAAACGTTACGATCATAATAATATACTTCAACAAAGGGGTTCGATTCTTATAATACCTTTCCCCCTGGTCTTGTGGATTGAGCCAATGAAACTGAAGTACTTAGAACACACATGTTTTTATCTGTTGAAATGTTTTGTTATGTTGTAAACATACAACAACGAAAATTAATTAAACCGCTTTCATTATTTAACCATTCTAATCAATATTAAAAATGTACCTAGTTGGAATTTATATACTACCTATTGTAATACATTATAATAACTTTAATTTAAATTTTGATTTAATATAAGTATAAGTACCATTTTCAAATATTTATACAAATTTAAAAAAATAAAACAGTGTATGTGCTATAACATTAATTGATTGTTTCTGTGATTCGATTAACTGAAATTTAAACAAAATATATAATATTGTAAATTGTTTTAAATGTTTGCAACTTAAATATTATATTTATTATAATAATAATATACACCTAATATTTATTCATATATTTAGTATTTTTTTATGAACTTACGATTTATATTTTGTTTTACTATTTTATAAAATTATAATTGTATTTTTACCAATTGTCATTCTTATAACTGTTTAATAATTATATAAAATGTTATCGCGTATCAGTCGACTCATAATATTTTTATTTTTTTTCGTTTCATTTTCTCAACAAATGGCGAATACAGTTTACAGATAAGAGTATTCTTTCATCTTTATGGGACGAGGAGTTAGTCAAAGTATTAATTTACATTATTAAATATTTATGACTAGGTATAGATTTTGACCATTGTGTGTCTGTTCTTTCTTTTACAGAAGTTTGTATATAATATTCCAATGAGATTTGATAATGTCACCATTAAATTCAATAGTAATACGATCTCAAAAACTCAACGAAAGGCCTGAAAGAGAAAAAAAATCCATGACTTTAATAAACCATTTCGTTTAAATGCTGCATTGGAGTAGAATGGCATAAATATAGCGGACCGTTTGCATCTTTTTTAGGTTTATACATTTTGATTGATGGAGTTTTAAGTTCTATGAAAGAGCGCATATTTATACCGTAATGATCATATAGGTACCTGCAGAGTGCGTATAGTATATTATGCGGCCCAAGAAAATAGGCTAAGGAAAACATACGATCGTAGACCGTGGTTGTAATATAAGGTACTCCTGGTGGGGGTAAGGATTACGAAAAAAAATGAAGGACACATCCGTGGCGATCTCTGGGACCAAAGACTGCCGTTTCTATACTTTAATCGAATCTTTGTAAACACGCATTTGATGACTACTCATTTTTTTTACCATCCTGAATAGTCGTCGAATTGGTTGATGACTGCACCTATGCTTTACTTTCCCGTCGGGCTGCCGTAATTTATATAAACAACGTTATGCATTACATCGAGTATAATTATTACAATATTACAGTTTACGAAATTACAGATATTATTATTACGATGAATTACTGCTAACGGTCGTGTTTAGCTGCATCTGTGCGTCGGTTTATCATCGATTCTATGAACATGGCTGCCCATGGTGATTCATTTGACTCTGCTGCTCCCGATTTTCCTTGTTGCCCATCATTAGCGCAATGCACTACTGCTCTACTGATCTACCAATTCTCCCGGCTATTCAGCATAACGGATAAAATAGTTTGTGGCGTGACCTCCTCGCCCACTGCGATCTGCAGTTCCATCAAACGTCTTCTCGCCCACCGATCCTGCATCTGCATACAGGTCTCCGCGTATCACGCAATCCGGGGTTTGCCGTTCACGCAAATCCGTAAAGGTAGGCTTGGAAACAGCCATATCCCGTCAATGGTTCTGTGTCATATAATAACCCGTCACCTCGTGGGCTTGGCTTGCTCGCAGGCCAGGTATTAGCCGCTTCGTCACGCTCCATGAGGTGATTTCATCCACCCATTATTGCTGCCAACCAGCCCTACGCATTGCTGTTAATTACTATTACCCTAGTATTTTCTACCGCTAAGGTTTTTGGAGCCGCCATAGTGCGCACCGACACCGTGCCTAATCCAGTGTGCTGGGATAATGCCTGCCCCCCCCCTTCCAAGATCGTTACTGTGCAGACCGTTCTGTAGGAGTCAGCTACACTCAAAGCCACGGTGCGCTGGTGCCCGAGCAGTAGCTGCGTTTGGTGGTACTTCCATTACTAATACTTTTAGAACTATTGCCAACCTTTTATTTTTTTTTATTGCGGAATCGCTGACTCGGCCTATTACAACTACCTAGGTATTATAACTGTTGCTACTGCCACTTCTACTAACACTACTAAACTCCTACCTACTATTACTGCGTATTGATGTAGATAATATGGTGGAAAACTGGAAAGCCTGCAAAGGAAATCGGGGAAATCCGGCTAGGAAGCCGTTGATTCGCAAACGAACGGGTATCTTGGGAATGTAAGCAGCTTAATTAAAACTACTACCGGAAAACAACAAAAACTGTGGACGCGGGATAGGTAATTTTAATGGGTTTCACGGTTCAATAATCTTAACCAAACTCCTTTCAAAAAGTTATCCATACTCTCTCACAACACACATACACGCGCACATATATATACACATACGCATGTATGTACATATAATACTATTTGAGCCCAACTCCGTCGACGATTGGCTTTCATTGTACCCAATAATTTAATATTGTTGTACGGTCTATACGACGCTTTGTTTGGTGGTAGTGGTTGTTTTGGTGGTGGTGGTGGGGGGGGGGGGGTGACATCTGACAATAATTATTATAATATTATAGGCTCGTGTAATGCGCTATAATTCTTGACGGATCGAACGAAAATTTCGATTTTATTATCTCGTCGCCAAATTCACGCAAATACAATCCGCGCGGAGTAACTAGGTAATTTAAGTATCTGTCATCAGCACACAACTATTAATTAATATTGAAATTACTAATTAGTTTTCGCACAATTTACTGACGGTTATTCATAATAATATTAACGTGTTCAATCAAGATATGCGAAAACTCCGAAATAATACATTACAAACAAGTAACAACTCATACTATACAATGCCATACAATACAATACGACTATGATAACTATAAGCAGCATGTTCGTTTTCGACTTTGTATCGATTCGAAACAAAAAAATGTAGATTATTTGACAGTGGTTTATGGTAATAAGATAAACACATACACTTACACATAGGTATATATAATGTTATATTATGGGTTTATAATATAAAAATATAGTAAAGAACTAAAACCGTGATCTCCTTTTACCTTGTTATTGCGGCATTTTTTTTTTGATCTCTTTATAAAATACTTTTTGTCATTGTTATAGAACTCGATACAACAACGGATTTAGATTTGAAATCCCACGTAAAAGATAAACGTCTGTGTTTGATGTTTTCAATTCCAATGAATATCGAGTAAACCGTTTTGGAAGAGGGAAATGTTGTTTATTATTATTTTGAAATCCCTTTTAAAGTCTGATAAAAAAATTTAAAACACTATTTTCCACGCACCTTGCAAATTTTGCGTAAATCCTGTTTTTTGAACGTTGGAAAAAATACTCTTAACTATTTCACTTGTCTAACTACCGTATACAATATAGTAATCATACAATTACGAGTCATTATAAAAAGACGCAGCAAACATTAATTCCGCGAAAATTCCTATGATATTTTATACATGCGAGGTGTGTGGCGTACAATACAAATGAATTAATTACGTATAAGTTTTACAATTTTGTCCAACAAACATAATTTTCTTATTAGTTATTTTATAAATATTTAATTATTTAAAATATTGTTAAATTTACTGACGCCAAAACATATTCCAAAACAATGATAATTAGTAATAAAATGTAGGTTCTACCAAACTAAATGAATAATTTGCATAATGCTTCAATCGGAAATGGAAAACATGATAATGACATACAAAAATGATTATTTTAATCAATAAATATATTGTAGTTGTAAAAATGACCGTTTCTTATCGGAGAGATGTAGTGGAGTGTGGTAATATAATATATTATGATTTAAGTAATTATAAATTTGCTTTTGTTTATTAAAATGCAAAATATATATTAAATCAAACAAACTTAAATCAAAAGTTGGAATGCAAAACAATAATATTATATATTTTTTTTTGTCGAACGAAAGATTCGATACGATGTCGTATTACCGGTATACGATTGTCTATGGACAGTGGTTGATAAGACTATAAGAGCATATCGTTACTCGACTGAAACCGTCCAATTATTATTGTTGTAATAATTAAATGTACATATTATATTGACTTTGAAAATAATAAATTGTGTTTGTGTTATTGTAATACAGAAGATATCGGTTAAAATGCTTGAAAACTATTCCGTATGCATTCAAAATATTGTTTAAGTTTTATTGTTAGAAAAATTCATTGTTTCGAACTAAATTAATAGTTATTTTATTTCTTATAAAACTTTGTGAAACTAATAATATTATTAAATCAAAATAAATTTAACTTTGGATAAAACAGAAAAAATCGTCGCAAACATTAAATTGTACATAGTTTGACAATAGTGTTCACGAAATAATCTATCTGGAAATCTCTATGAAACCGCTTTGAGCTGTGTATTAAGGTCGTAACATTGTAAAGGAATAAAAAGACACTGACACAGAATAACATAATTATATTCCACGACAAACGAGTATTAAATATCAGTCTGGTCAGTTTGTAAATTGTAAGAAAAGACCAAACCTGATTTAGTGAACCATTGAATTTGATTCGCTGTAAACATTTGTAAGCAGCTTAACAGTTTTGTAACAGGTTTTACTGTTTGCGAAAATCAGATCAATTTTTGGGATATGTCCCGGAAAAAAAACAAAAACGAATTTACCTTGGTGGGTGTTGGGTTTAAGTTGTTTTCAAAGTGGATACGAAAGATAGATAGAGAGAGAGAGAGAGTAAAACCCTATTTATTTTGGCAGGTACAAAACTATGGAACTGAAGAAAATGGATTTTTTTTTAACTCTATGCATCAAAAGAAAAAATAATGGTTTTTATTCATCTATGTTCACGCCATACCGGTTTTATATCGAAAATAAATTGTGGACAAGGAATTTTTCCCTAGCTATAACTGTTAAATCTTTGATGTTGAACGAAACCTTCCCAAATTGTATACGACATATCGGTATTTTTATTTTTATTTTTTTTTAATTTGATTTGAGTTTTGCCAAGTCAGTCACCACGAGTGCACATAACCTGCAATATTGTATCAAATTCATCTTTATGGATGGCATATGTTGTATTCAACACGTTTTATAATAGTTGCGTACCTATATACAAACAATAATAGACTCAAAACTGAGTTCTTAGAATCGATGTAAAATTTAAGCGAAGTGATTATATTTCTCAAGAATTAATTTGAAAGATTTTGAAAATATTTATTCATTGGTTGTATTTTGTTGCTGGGCGAAATCTGTTTGGTTCGAACGATTATTTTCATTGCTCCATTATGGCATGTTTAATTTATTGGTTTATCTACCTACTTAAACCGTGATAAATGTACTGCGTACACATAATATATAATATTTGAACAGTGTACATAAGCCACGAGTACATTATTATTTAAATGTGTTTCAGTTACCACATACCAGGGCGAAGTGTTGCGGTTGACCAAGGTCAGCAGATCCGAGATGGGAGCTTACCTGTGCATTGGGTCAAACGGAGTGCCACCGTCTGTTAGCAAACGCATCACGGTCAGCGTTCACTGTAAGTGTAATAATTATATGGGTAGTATTACAGTTGTTAGTTAGTTAGGTAGGTATATGCATTACACTTTGAACGTGTTTTGGATAATCAATTACGTCTGGAAATCAAAACGTTCAATATCCGCTGGGTGAGTAATGCGTTTTCACGCCGAACGCCAAAATACATTGTTTTTTTGTTTATTACGATGCACATTTGGATGCGGTAAAAATGCTTGAGCACATAATACTATATAATATATTGTATCGGCGGAGGCTCGTTCGGTCGGCGACCCGTCGTTCATGTATAATATTATTATACTCTGCATAAAGCGCATTCCGTATTCGAACGGCGACGACTACGGCCTAATAACTATACGACCGTCGTACACGACCGGCCTCTCCCCCGACAACGGCGACAACCCCATCATAACAACCCCCCCCCAACAAAAAAAAAACGGGCGTATACGGCGTATGCTATAATAGTGAGACGCGAACGGAAAACAAAAACCAAAAAAAAAAAAAACCAAACCTATTTCGGAACATCCGTTCGCGGGACGTTGTATAATAAAATATACGAGTGCACCGCGCGTATACGGCTTTCGATGCACTTCTCGTCCGTCGAGTGGGTGGGTGGGTGGGTGGGTGAGCGAGACCGCGCGGGGACGTTGAATTAATGACGCGGACCGGCCACCGCAAGACTCTATATATATATTATATATATACGCAAACACTATTTATTGTATGCACACACGCACAACCCGCCCACAGTCTTCGACGCGCGTACAATGCGTATTATAAGAAACCGCCCCCTACACACAGTGATCGAGAATAAGAAGTCGGATGTTGTGCGGTACAATTAGGAAGTTTATACGAGACCTCGTTAAGTATAATACGGACCCGCACAGCCGCCGGGATTACGGTGCGGGACAAAATTAAAACGAATACCCGTCGAGAGGGATTCGGATAATTTATTATTTCCTCGTCGTCGACGACTTACGAAAAATAGACTTATATTGCGCCCGCGCATTTCGTCGCGTGACGGTCGGGTCTCGGTTTTTTTTCACCCCTCGTCGTCCTCGTCGGGGTGGTACGATATCGCCAAAAAAACGCGGCACTAGAGGTTTTGGTTGGGTTGGGTGGTGAGGGTCGGGCGGATTACGAGAGTAAATATTGAAAATATACAATGTATATTTACACACGTTTCTCGATCAAATTGTTTGTATGCGTATAGCAGCGCTGTTTATGGTTTTTGGTTTCCTTGTCGCGCTGTTTCGGTACCTAATAAATGTCGAATTACCTGTATCGATTTGCAATATTGATCGTCGTAAATATTGTTGCACAGTCCCAAACTCGCAATGGAAATCATATTATCAACAATTAAATATTCTATACTGTTATAGACGTTTTGTGAGCAAATCATTCGTGACGTTATTGTTTACTAATTTATTTATATTTTGTATTATTTATGTCATATATTATCCAAATAAAAAGAATATGTAATACGTATAACAATAATAAGAGGTGGTTACATCCAATGGTCGTCACAGATGCCGCGGATAGTTTGTTTCATAAAAAAAATAAGAGATGGTCCTAGACCCGAAGACCGACAGTCAGTCGTCTGCCGAATTTTGTTGTGTAGTTGTCGACAGTGTGTCGTGTCAATTTAATAAAGTTTTCGATTCCTCACAATTTGATTCTAAATTATACAAAATACTTAAATTTTACTTTAATTGCACATATTATCATACCTACCCATAATAATAATATTAACTGTTCCAATTATTTAATTAATTCAAGAATCACCAAAAATTTAAAATACGAATTCACGTCATAACATTGTCAAATAATATTTTTAGTTATTAGTATAGAAACACCAAATATTCGCGGTCAAAATATTTTCAATTAACTTTCATGAAATTATAACCGATATTTATATATTTTTTCATTAAAATGAACATTATATTAATTACAATGTACAGTTTGTAAAATACGGTTCGTAAAATTCGTTCGTATAAGAATAATCTCTATATTATGATAAATATAGTATGCAAATAAATGAAGTTGTGTATAGTTACTTTTGAAGAACTCAACGTAAAAACTGAATACATGCATATAAATCATTACGTGAGTTATCAGTCATTACTAATAAATTAACCTAATTATTACTTTTTCATTCAGATCGGTTATGTGATAATTTTTGGTTAGAAAATCCAACAATATTAATTAAAAGCTAAAATTGAGAAACATTAATATTTATTTATTTACTATTCCTATTATTCATTATATTGTTCTGGTCATAGGAATCAAATTTTGAGATATCTTGTGATCAAACAATTTTTATAAAAACATTATATTCCTCACACAGCGTTTTGTTTTGAAATTAAAATGTTTGCACTATCTTTATAAAATATAATAACTGTTGAAATAGCTTAGAAACATTATTCGTAAAGATTCACTTCAACTACCTACGCATAATACTCTAAAGCGGAAGAAAAATATTTCACGAATGTTGTACAATATTTTATATAATTAAAACAATTCATAACATTCAGAAAATAATTTGAGATTGTTCAAAGTTAGTTGTTGATGCATGAGAAATTTTCTATTGGATTCAAAAATGTATAATCGCATCCGGTTGGATCTAAATGGAAAATTCTTTAGTGGATTCAGGATTCAGAAAAGTGTTGAAAACTTTGATTGGACTTTTAAAATGTAAATAGAAAAATTATAATAACTTCTATAGAACTACCACCACACATTAATTTGAGACGGTTGATGTACCACTAACATTTTTTATTTATCTTCCTACTATTGCAAGTCATAAACACGTAAGTTTAAACGCAATCAATCGATTGGTAATAACTGGTTACAGCTATAACTACGTACGTATTTTATATTCGGTTAATATATCGCATTTAGGTCATAGTTCTTAAAAAAGTTTAAAATACCACTATCTAATATCATTATTCATTAATTATCATTATTTTATTTTTATTATAATTAGATAAGTACATTACATATTATTATTTACATATTATATGAATAAAACAGTTTGCTTAATTTACACCAGAAAGTATAACTTGTGATGGGGTAAATGAGTTACAAAACGTAAAAAAATACAGGGATAATAATATTACATTTTACATAATATGTTGACATTATCCCATTTTCTTAATTCTAAACATTACAATAAGTTGAATGTATATACACTAGGTGAGATTAATATTTACATGAAATCATTTAATGACCAAGTGTTAATAGTAATTGGTTATTATGTGTTTTTTTATTATTAATTGTCAATATAATAATATCTTATATTCTTACATGTATAAATACATGTTTCAATGTGGTTTTTTTTAAAAAATATCCTTTTTACTTATGTCATTCAGAATTTGGCTATATTGATATTAATAAAATATTAATTTTTTATGGAGGGTTTAAAATAAATATTTACCACTGTTAAAATTAAAACTAATTTAAAAAAAAACAATTTCCTATGATTGATTTTTACACAAATAGGGAGTGCCAGTAGTAATAATTTTGGTTTCTCCAGAAAAATTTCAATTGTGAAGTATCGCATCGTCAGAAGAAAAAAATTAAATTTAATAGAAAAAAAGGTAGGCAAGTGGGTGTCGCTCTGCTGTACAGAAGTTTACAAATGGGTCACTGTAATGGATGGTGTTAAATTTGAATTCAATGATATAATATCATTGTATAAGAAAAACGATTCTGAGCGGAAACGGTCAGTCAGCCTATGATATTACCAAGTATATTTGATAATAATATTGTGAATAAAGTAATTTATATATAACCTATTTACGTGGAGCCTTGTTTTAAATTTTCAATCCTTAGCTATAAAAGTTGAACATTTTATAAATTTTTAACTACAAAATAATTATTAAATTTTGTTAAAATTCGAACTTAAAATGCTTATAAAAAAATGTGTCCCTATGTATTTTTAATATTTTTCAACTGCTATTGTAACAATATATCAGGAGCTTTGCATTAAATTTTCCCCCTTTTTTACCCAACAAAAAAATTTTTATTGATATTTATAGAAAAAAAACTAAAAAAATTGAAAACTGTCAATGTCGGCAAACAGCTCAAAACAAATCTAAATATTTTCAACATTTTATGGTGATGTATAGAAAATGCTAATATAAACCAACAAAATAAGAAACATGAGATATCGCGAGTGAATATCAAATGTTGTAAAAATATGAATTTCAAACAATCATAAAAATTTAATTTGACTTTCTTGTGGACATTTTTTTTTTGAAAAAGGTAGACAAACGTATGAATAATCTTGTATTACATTGTCAAAATAATTTGTGAATTTTCATGATTTTTCCGTATTTTGTCAAGATTTGAACTTTAAATGCTTATTAATCTGGATGTTATCAATGGATAGCTTTCCAACCTTAATATTCGCCATCAATTTTATATTCTCTTCTTTTTTCATCAAATCTAATTATTGTACAAAAATTGTATAGATTGTAGATGTATTTAAATAAACTAAAAAAAAAAAAAATGCTTATTCATAAAAACTGTGACTAAGAATTTTTAATTTTTTTCATCTACCTTTGAAACAATAACTTAGGAGCCTTCTATTAACTTTTCAAACTTTTTTACCCAACAAATAAAATGTTATTGATATTTATAGAAAAGAAAACTAAAAAAAAATGGCAACTGAAAATGTCCGTAAACAGCTCAAAATAAATCAAAATATTCGGAAAATATTATGGTGTATAGAAAATTCTAATATATACATTCAGTCAAAATTTAATGTACCTACGCTCATTTGTTATAGAGTTACACCAAAAACCAAAACCGATTTTCTCGAAAACAGATTTTGCGTAAAAATTCTCGTTTTTCCTTAATTTTTCTTTTGTTTTTCACAGCACTTATGAAAACTTCTGGGAAATGTTTACTTTTGACCCCCCAAAGTACCAACTAGATTCACTTTCCTATCAGAAAAGTTACTATTGAAGAAAATCCAAACACTTTTACTGTCCTAAAAGGTGATGACAGACACAAAAAAAAAAAAAAAAACACACATCATTGTAAAATCAATA
Source organism: Sitobion miscanthi (assembly GCA_008086715.1). Taxonomy (NCBI): domain Eukaryota; kingdom Metazoa; phylum Arthropoda; class Insecta; order Hemiptera; family Aphididae; genus Sitobion; species Sitobion miscanthi. The sequence continues at coordinate 5,145,817 of CM017799.1, forward strand.
CATGCATCGCTTCGCTCAGAATCTGAAATCACCATCATTTTATTTTTCCTCTGTTAAATGCTATAATTCAATAAACATATTATTATACAGCATGATCCATTTATGCTGCTGCCTAGCTCAATTTCGATTTTTGGAGTTTTGAAAAAAAAAATGTAGGTAAAATGTAGTATTATTGCTTAATTTAAATTAAATAACTTTTGATTGGTTCACTATTCTTACTTCGACGACGTAATAAATCCAAGTTTAAATTCATACTGAATCACAGAACACGGGCTGTGGTGTGTTTAAGATACACATTGTTAGTCTTTATATCCTTTGAACGGCGCATTGAATAGTTAATTTCGGTACACGGGTGAATAGATGTCTCCGTCGGTATGGAACTGCACGCTGTTGTTGGTATGGGAATTTTATTTCGTTGCGACGACAAAATGTGTGTGACCAAAAACAGAAGAAAGTATAATATTATTGTGTTCATTATAAACGATCGTTTTCGCATAGGAGGGCAGTTATCGGAGAGCTTACTGCCACATCCACTATAACGGAAACATGAAATATAGTGACATTCTTTTTTGTTACATTATTTTTCATTATCAACCATGTTAATTTGCTAAATGTATGATTATTTATTTTTCAACTAACCGTTTAAAAAGATAGTGGCTGGTTAAACGGACACTTTGTACGTGTACGAATTATTCGGGGACGACGGGTATAATTTACATAATAACGGGACAGCTCGATATTCGCCCTCCTGACTCGGGTCCGCGTGTGGATCTCGAGAGGTGTGTGCTCGATGGCGATGGGAGGGGAGTGATGGTGGTGTTGTGGTGGAGTATTGTAATTCTTAATCACGTTAGCCCCGGGGGTTTTCGCAGTCGGGTCAATTGGCGTCGGTCCTCCGGCAGAGTGGAAAACTTTTTTTCGTGCCGTTAAACGCCGCTCTGCCACGACGGCCTCAGGAAAGGGGAGGGGGGGGGGGGGGTTGCGACTTCGGCGACGTCGACGAATACTCTCTACGCCCGGTCACAGAGTATACATGTTCCACGAATACGGGCTGCGTGATCCACTTACGAATCTTGCACGTTAAATAGATTTTCGCGTTCGTTATATTTTAATCGTTAACGACCGTAAGTATATAACCTGTGGGTATATACGGTGGCGGTGTAGATGAGAGTTCATCTCTCCCCCGACCATCACCTGCAAGTCGACGGCCGTGTGAGCCACGTGTTCGCTTGTAAGGCTCATCTTCTTGTTGTCTCGAAACGCAGATCTCAACTCCTTCCTCTCCCACTCCAAGCTGTGAATACGGTTTTCGATGCTATACCGCCGTGAATTCACACAAACTGATCGTGCGCGTGTTTCATCGTAATCGTACACGTATTATTATAATTACCCACGCGCAGTTATCGTTATCGATTCTGTCGATGAATATCTCCACGTGGACGTCGAATCCACGAATCTCGCTTTATCTTCGACCGCGTGTTAGTACACAAACGACGTCTTCGTAAAACGCCGATACAGGTACAACAGTAATAATTGGGCGTGAGTGTTTGTTCAAGCAAAACTTACTACATTACTATAAACGCCCGCGCTTGTTGAACCCATTTAAAAAATGTTTATGTAATTCAATTTTTATCGTTTGCAATGTTCATTGTTTTTTTTCTTTACAAATAACAGCACGCATCTGAAAAACATACAAATAAATACATAATAATGACTAATTATTGCTAATAGGTATACCTAGCTAAATTTAATGATTTTTACTACAATGCGCAAAACGCACATAATATTATCTTTTGGACCTTTTGCCTTATCGCCTCGTTCAGCCGATGGAATAAAATGGTGAACATACTCTGGTCCCGAAGTGAGTCCGCAATAAGCGGTCTAATAATATTATGATTAAGCTCCAGTTCACATCGCGGACAACAAGTGTGTGGCGGTTATACGCTAGCTGCAGTTCACTGTACATGCTCATGGTGAGATTTTGTTTCTCTTTCTTTCTCGTTTTCGTGTTCCGTCTCTATAAACCGCGGACCATATTATCATAATAAAGTTGTTATGGCGCGTAGCAAGTAACAGTATAATATATATATATATATATTATATAGTATGCATAAGTGAGCTCGTACGGATATAATAATATACAAGGCGGCGTCTAGTCAGGTGGTCTAGTACACGGCGGCACCTCCGCCGACGTCGTTTTATTACGCCTTTGGTGGGTGTGCGGGATGGGTCGCGCGTCACGTCCGTTATGAATGGTCTCGGTTTCGCCGGCGCCCGCACGTCAGATATTTCATCCACCCCTACCACACGCACTCGTACAAAGTCGTGTACGTATATCGTATATAGTCGTCGTATACAGTGTGGGTGTGTGTGTGTGTGTGTATAACAATGTGGTGTACATAATGTATATATATTATCTTTGCGGCGGCGGCGGCACACAGCCGCAGCCGGACAAGGAGCACAGCGGGGGGGGGGGGGGGGGGGCGAAGGATCGGGCGAATTGATAAATTGCCGGCGAGACGCGCCGCACTTTCGCTTCGTTCTCGGTCTGCGGGCGAGGGGCGCAGAGAGGACGAATAAGACTTAAGTCGTCGTCCCGCGGCGCATCGCCACACCGCCACGTTAATAATTAAACGGCGCTATGTCAAATTACCGTATTAAACACGCCACCGCCACACACCGTATAGCTGGTAATATTATAATACGACTGTACAATGTTATATATTATTATGTTATGAGAGTATATCGCAACACACGCGCGTGTTTACCCGTCGACGGGTAGGTAATGGTCCATACGGAGGACGGGTCTTCCTAACCGCGGTTACGATCGGCACGAGTTCACCGCCTGACTTTTATGCCGACCCGTAGGAAAACTTCGAAAACGTCATCCTGTGAAAGCCAAAAAGTCAAAAAGTGCAATCTGCAGCAGCTGCAGTGTCCGCGATGCTTGATCGATTAAATTTAAATTCGAAAACCTCGATCGCCGTCACTGACCGAACTAAAATATGGGCAATAAACTGCTCATCGGTTGAAAGCAGTGAGCAGTAAGCCTGCAGTCGTGTACATTATTATTATTATTGTCGTTATTATTATTATTATCTACGAACATAATAGGTCTGGCCCTGTTATTTCAACGGTACCCATTATGATGTATCTGTTGTGTTGATATTAAAACGCTGGTTAATAGCATCGATATAATATACAGTAGAACTCCAATTATACGAACGCCAATCATCCGGACGTCCAATTAACCGAACGAGAAAAATACGGCACGTGCCGTTATTCATACACGTGTTTCATAATCGTTTTTAGATTAGATAAAGAATAGGTACTATATATATATTATTCTTAATAATATCCGTCATTCCAACGTAGGTATATTAAAAATTATCGATAATAAAATACATATACATATAACATTTTACAATATTGCCACACATACATAGATATTATTCTTAATAAGTCAGTTGTTGTATAATCGTCGCACGGTATAGTACAATAGTACATAAATAGTGAATTGTCGTGTTACAATGTCGTCAAACAGAAAACGTGAAGTGCTTACTATGAAAGAAAAAGTAGATATCATTGCGCGGTTGAAAAAAGGCGAAACAGGCCGAGCATTGGCCGAAAATTATGGTGTTGGAACATCCACTATTTCAGATAAAAAAAAAATGCGGACTCTATCACCAGGTACGTGAATAATCTCGATGATGCAAGCGGTTCTTTAACACGTAAAACAATGAAAAAACCTAAAACAGAATTATTAGAAGATGCTGTGTTTACTTGGTTTATGCAAAATAGAGCATCTGGACTGCCTATATCAGGTCCTTTATTGTGTGAAAAAGCATTATATTTTAATAAAAAACTTGGAGGGGATTCATCATTTGTGGCAAGTAGTGGGTGGATGAGAAACTTTAAATCACGCCATGGGATTCGACAAATTGAGATTCATGGAAATACCACTGCAGCAGAATCGAGTAACAGTTATGGTATGCGCAAATGCTACCGATACTCATAAAATTCCGTTACTAATGATTGGAAAGTCTAAAAATCCACGTTGCTTTAAAAATATGAAAATTCCATTAACGTACAAAAGTCAAAAAAATGCATGGATGAACGCCGATTTGTTCGTAGAATGGTTTCAACACACATTTGTTCCTGAAGTGAAACAATTTCAGCAAAATATAGGAAAAGAAGGCAAAGTTTTACTTTTGTTAGATAACGCTCCATCCAACCCTTCAACAGAAACTTTAAATGCCATAAATGATAAATTTGAAGTAAAATTTTTTCCTCCAAATGTTACTTCTCTGATTCAACCTATGGACCAGAGTGTTATAGAAACATTGAAAAGACTGTACAGAAAAGAATTAATGCGTCGCTTATTATTAGATGACCAAAATGACGAGGAATCATTTTTATCTTTTTATGAAAAAATTAATCTGAAGGATTACTGCTACATGCTTGTTGGAGCATGGAAATGTGTACAAAATTGTACTTTAGAAAGGTCATGGAATAAGTTACTGAAGCAAGTTGAAGATACCCAAAATGTGGAACCAAATGTTGAAATAGCTGAAATACAAGAGTGTATAAGCCAAGTTCACGTATTTAGCGATTGTGATGAAGAGAATATAAGTGAGTGGTTGCTTATGGATACAAATGATCCTGGATATCAAATACTTTCGGATGATGAAATAGTTCGTAACTTATTTGAAGAAGATGAAACTGAAGAAGAGGAAAATGAAACTGACGATTTGACTGAAGGTGAAAATGGGCCGTCTCATTCTGAAGCTTTTGATGCATTGGATTTGGCGTTTAAATAGTTTGAGAGACAAGAAGAATCAAACACCACTCAATTGTTGCAATTAAGAAGAATGAGAGACCTAGCTGCTCTAAAGAGAAAGTCAACTATGAAGCAAACTAAAATATCATAATTTTTCAAAATAAAATAAATTATGTGCCAAGTCAGCTTATTTTGTTTCAGTTGAATATCTAATAAAATTACATATTTGTTTATGGTTACGTGTGTATATAACTTTTGATATATCATATGTCAATCATCCGGATATTTGCTTATCCGGACCACCCTTGACATTAATTAGTCCGGATAATTGGAGTTATACTGTAGTTATTAGTTTTCCGATACTGTCAATTCAGTTTATTTATCGTTATGAAAAACGATTTCGACATGTCTGCACAATATACTGTATTTAATATCGGGTTGTTGACATATTATTATTATCATTATTATAGGTACACAATGATATGTTTGATTAGCTTTGTACCATTTACTCACCGGCCTGTTCGCAGAAATTAGATAGATACTACTGTATGAATATAATAACTAAATAATAATATGAACTCGTCATATTCTCTGTAAGTTGCAAAATGTTACAATGCAGCTCAGTGAAACTATCAAAAATATTAATTGTAATTTCAACGAAATCGTAAAACATCATCAAAAGCTTGAAATGAGTTTTTTTTAATGTGAATTCTTTTTATATTAATTATCGTTGAAATATCTTTACAACACTTACTAATAGAGGGAGTAACATTTTTTTCATAAACTTAAAAAAGAACGCGGTGAACATTGAGAAATATTCTTTGTCGACTCGTGGTCCTCCGGGATATCTCTGATATCTGTACGACTACTTAAAGATTAAACATAAACCCTAACTATAAAAAATGTTGTCGACGATGACCAACAGGATTTTTGGATTTTCATCTCGTAAGTAGAATAAACGATAAGTATGTCCCGATGTAATACCAACGCCCCTTTTGGTTTTCCCTAATCAAAAGTGATAGGAGTGCATTGTAATTGTACACGTCATAAACGGTAACTCTTATTGCAGGCGGAGAAAACAATTTCATAACAAAGAGTCCTCGCTTACAAAATTTGAATGAGTACCTACTCATATAATATTAACAGACGGTATAATATCATTCATATCAGTCGAGATTCTGTACTTTTTTAATCCTTTTCACTACGGTCGTTGATTAAGGAAAATCACATAACACTTTTAAGATCGCGTTACGTTCGAATTGCTTACGAATTATATGGCTGATATGGGAAATTTTGCTGCTGGTAATAAATATGTTATATATTATATACATTTTTTGTTTTAAAAAACTCAAATTTTCATCATAGTAGCTATGAAAAAAATCAATTTTTTCAAAATATCAGTAGACTTACCCTAACTATTATCATTTATCTCAAAACGTGTGTATAATGATATATACATCATTGCGCCTACACAGCTTCATGATTCAATATCATCATAATACTATCAAATATATTATTACCAAAAAACCACAATAAATATCTGTACCCATGTACCCATTATATTACTTAAAATTATACACAACAACAACAATCATACTCATTATAAAATCAAATTACAAAACAATATCTAATAAACAACTATCAAAACATAATAAATACCCATGTACCCTGATATTCATCAAAATGTACAAAAACTATTAATAAGTAATAACTATATATATATACATATGTACAAATGTCACTAATCTTACAATAACATATTTTGATTATACCCATGTATGTATGCAAAAATAAACAATAACAATTTAATATGGAACAACAAAGATCAATACTAAAAGTAGAATCCCCATTTTGATACTCACATCAGTCTGCTTACATCAGCCAATACTGCCTTACACAGTTTTTCATACGCACCGTCTTAATTCGCTACAAAGCGCTTATTAAATTAAAAAATATTCATTTAAAATCTTTCAAAATCTTGTTGTGAATTATTAAAATAACTTTTATTCGAATTGTACTTACATTATTTCAACAAAACCAATATCGTCAATACTCACTTTACATTTTATCATTATTCAGATCAAGAAATATCAACCAGGTAAGAAATTATAATAAAACATATTTGTACAAATTCTATGGTAAAATAATTTTTAACAATAAATTAATTAAGACACGCAGACTCAGGTGCATCACAAATCATTATACCTTTCGTTTATAAATCTCTATACTCACGATCCCAATCAATCGTAATAATTATATGCTTTAACTGATTGTAAAAGATAGAATAAAAGAAGTCGCTATTCCAAATCCCTTTAATTATTATTCATTTAAAATAGCTAACTACACCAACTTAGTTAATATATTATTATAAGGTGAAGTTTTATCAATAGCAACGCGCATGCATATTTTTAAATCATCACACGTGTTAACACGCATTCGTGGGTATGGGTGGGTAGCGAATGATTGCTATCGTCTTACATTGGTCGTATCATTCCGGGACAATTAATTTCAACCGTTTTTTATAATTTTACTGCCTTACAGCGACATTCCAAACGTGTTCGTTCACAGAATTACAGCCTCTAGTGTAATATTATTCCTTCTATAACTGCGCATATAGGTACACTAGCTAATAGCAATGTACCCGTTTATGTCTATTATAAAACGCGCATATATAAATACAATATAAACTATAACCATTATTCTCATTAGACACATACTTTATTTTCATCAATTCAAAAAAAATAATTTCACTCAAAGTAGACTTAGTAACGGTTTTTAAGGATTATGCTAGACTCTGTTATTTTTTCAATTTTTTTTATTTTAATTTAATTTACATCGCATAGGCTTCCCTAGCAGGATTCTTAGAATAATATTTTCAATTTCCTCGATCGTTCACTAATATTAATCGTATGCTTTTGCTCTCAAAATTTATCTCATCAATTATTATTAGGTTCCACTGATAGTCCTGAAATGTTGTCATTAATTTGTTTTAAAATGAATTGCCTTAGAAATATAGAGACTCAAAGTCATTTTAATTTGTATTCTATGTTTTCAAATAAAACTATATTTTAAACCCTCCTGCTAACGTATTTCTAATGAGTAATGGATGATGGTAATATATAACTGTTTGATTATATTTGATAGTTTTCTATTGTCGTTTTTTTTTTTCAATAACATTGTTAATCTTAGTTTTTCTCATTACAATCAATTTAATATCGGAAGTAATGTTTGCTGTTTTACTGTATAGTGTCGGTTATATTCTGCTGTGTAAGGTTTTTAATTAGGTATAGATCTCACGTCCGTGTATTGAATAAATAAATACATATAGATATGCAGTCGTTCAAATTCTGAATTTTATGACGTTATATAATAATTTACAAGACAATTAATTACTAGAGCGGGGAAGATGTCTGCCGTATATTAGGTATAATGAAAGTGCTAAATTTTAATTTAGGAAGGTAAAGATGAATACATTATTGCAGACGAAAAATGTGTCAGAGTGGAGACTGTGTATAAGATTTTATTTCTAAGGATATTGTATAATTTATGTATAATTATATTATTTTGTATGTTAGTGACACTCAATATTTTGAAATCATATTTGCCTAGAACACCACACATAATATGTATTGCATTTTTAATATCATATTATTATATATTGTTGTTATTCGCATACAAGTCAATGCTACGTACTGCAGAACTTTGTAAACAGGCTTGTGGTGAATATATTTTAAAACAAAATTAGTCTTAATTGCTTGAAAATGTCCTTAATTACCTATAGAAAATAATAATATACTACTTACGTAATGCGTAATGGCAAATCGTTTCAGGGCTCTCTACGACTAATAATTTCTGAATTAGGTACAACTTATATTGACTAAAATCGTTGGAGGATAAATCGTTATTTTTTTTTCATTTTTTATATTAATAACCATAAATTACAAAATACCTAGGTACAACACGATAATATTGAATAGATTATCTATCTATTTAAGCCATAGCTTGTGTTGAGATAGACAGTTATACAAATTGATAAAATATATGTGACAAAAAATGTGATGACTACAATAAAGAAAAATTAAAACATTTCAATTATTAGAAATTTGAGTGAACAATTTCACGTATGTATTTTTAGATTATAAATACAATTTCTTACACTAAAAATAAAAACCTATACAATATAGATATGTAACAATGTTAATATAAATTAAATTATGCTGGTTGGGAAAACAACCAGTGGCACCTTTATAATTTTTTTAGGCTTAATTTTTGGTATAGTAAACGTTTTTTTTATATGAATACGGCATTGAGTTGAAATAAACCAGCCCTAAATAATTGCAAAAAGATTGCCCGAAGGCTTTTCGTGTGTATTTTACTAGAATATTATAAAGTTTGCATTCTCTTTCACCATCATAACATTTTTCATTTACACCTTTGATGACACTCTTGGTTATTTTCAGTATAGATATCCATTTCTGTTTTTATAAACTTCTGTACCTAATATCAATTTTCATGGAATCCTATATTTAGCTCTCAATCTTTATTTCTCATTTTTCTATGCCAACGTAATTTGAAAAAAATTGAAATCTTCGAATGTCTATAAATAGCTCAAAGCTTTAATATTTTGAAAATTAATTTATATCAAACGCGTTTCAATATAAATATTGTGTGAAAATTGCAAGTCTTAACAATTATTAATTTTTTACCAAACGACCAAAAATTCGTAATTTTTATTTTGTGTTTCCCGATTATTTTGATTAGTTTCTTTTATTTTTACCCCAGAAAGTACAAAACAATATCGGCTAATTCGGTATTGGTACTAGAAACTACTATTAAATTGAATAACTTTTGCTACTTTTAAAAATGTGATTTATATAAATAAAGAATGGAAGATAAATAATAGGAACAAAAGAACAGCATACTAACGGTTTTGTCCGAGTGTAGTGGTGTACATATTGGTTACAGATAAGCTCAACCAAAATGTAAAATTAACTCTGCGTACAATTCCACAGCATAACGTCATGTTGATCTAATATGGTAATTGTGTTGTTTAAAAGGTTAATGGGAGGCGTTTCCGACTGTAAAACAAAACGTTAACACCACAAAGCATCATATTAAGGTGAAACGGGCCCGAAAAAGTATTTTTACCCGCCGGCAAACGTTCACATTAACGTCCGGGACCGTCGTCGCTTGTAGGTGCCTGCCTTCGTGTTTTGAGATGGCTGTACTCACATTAAAGTTATTAAAAATTCGTAGAACTGATTTTGATTAAATAGTCGGCACCGCGTGTAGACAACAAAAGGATAAACGTCAAGGGAAAACTTTGTCAAATCTTTTTAAATTTACCATAATAGCTCTATTAAAACCTTAAGAGATAAAAGTTATAATGCTGTTTGTCGGAAACTTTTGGAGTTTCGTTAGATCGACAAGAACTTCAAATTAAACACCGTTTTCGTCGTAGTACACAACCGTCATGTGCCCACAAAACTAATTTCGAGAGTATAATATTTCGCAAAAATATAAATAAATATACACATACATATCATACATAATATTTAAATATTATTCTTCTCGCTGAGCCGGTATATTCTCGACTCGTTGTTTATGTTGTTTTTATTTTCTTAAACCCGCCTCCCCCTAACCCCCCCGTCGACGAGACTCACGGACGATCGAGATTATTTTTTGTCTTTGTAATCTGCGTACAATACAGGTAATGATAATATAACGTTGATGTTTTAATTTTTTTCATTCGCCGCTTTTGAGTTGACTCCGTAGACGCGTAGTGTGTGCATATACTTATGCTTTTGTTGTTTCACCACCACCACCCCATCCCCCAGGGTTCACTCTCATTTATTCTCTGCCACCGATACGACGTCGACGACGACGACCTTCATTACTGTTTAATCGGTACCGCCGAACAAAGTTTCACTCGCGGGGTTAATATACGCGGTGTGGGTAGGGGAGTAAGTCAATCGAAAATCCAAAAAGTTTTGTGCCACGGCGATTTGCTCCGCGCGCGGTAAAAGTTTATCGCCCCGTAATCTCGCTCGACTCTGGCTGGGGGGGGGGGTAGTCGCGAGGGGACGAGAGAGATGAATCTTTCACCGGCGTGGTTGACGACGCGTGAGTGCTTACGCATTGTTGTAGGTATCTGGTATATACATTTCGTATAATATTATTAGGTACCCATATTTAATTGCGCAAACACTGGAGCCTCTCACACGTATTACACGCGCATCCGGCTGACACTGTCTAGTTGTGCGTAGGCGAAAAAGGAAATGGCGTTGATTGCGGAGGTGCCGGGAATCGTCTAATTAATTCGTTCGATTATCTTCCGATTATCATCCGATACTGCGGTCCGCGGAAATGCGAAATATACTTTATCAATAATTCGAATCGTGTGTAAGGTATGATGTAAGTGTGGGGTGTCTCAGAGAGGCCACCAATTTTGGGGCGATCTTGCGACTTGACGCCATGCGATTTTTCTTACACGAAGATGCCTCTACGCCAAGTCACGAGTGTACCGGAACAAAGTCCGAAATGTCTTCAAACTTGAACGAGGAATTCGATGTGTCCTCGATTAAGTTTATGGTCTAGTGATCGGGTGATGGCCAATTTCACGGAACGAATGACCGCTTGTAGTGATAGTAGGGGAGGGGGGGGGAGATCGGAAGTCTATGTCTCGCTGAGCTATTGTTTTATACAACACATTACGGTATCTACTCGTCGTATATTAAAATAAAATATATTATTAATTTTACTATTTCACCCGAAAAATGTTTTTATAGTCGTCTGACGATAATATTTAATTTAAGATTGATTTGAATTACATAATCTGAACATTATAAATTGTAATAGTTTTAAAATTATATTCATTCACCGTTATAAACACAATGAATTAATATAATATAATATTCATTTTGTATTTTACAGTTCATCCAGTGATTTCATCGCCTAGTCAGTTGGTCGGCGCTCCAAAAGGCACCGAAGTCAAGTTAGAATGTAATGTCGAAGCATTCCCAAAATCTATAAATTACTGGGTTCGAGAAAGTGGTAAGTATAGTTTTAAGTATTTCAATTGATATTTATTATTATTATTTTTCCATTAAACTTAATACGGTTATGTCAGTTTACATTGAATACATAGTACATCATTAAACTATAATGTTGTGCGGGTTGCTATTTGAAACCGAAAAACAAATTGCATCTCGTGAACCGGCTCGAAAAAGCCAAATTAATTGATTACATTGGTTTTTGGCATAATCCTTAGGTTCTTAATCTGGGTTGAAAAAGGCCACGATTCCCAAAACGTTCTAGCTATAGGGTCCACGCTGTCCCATTCGTATTATAACGACGAGAATTGCTTTCAAATAAATCGAAGGAACTTTGTGAATGTATCCATTCTGAAAATTAAAAATAATCCTTACGGACATTAAATTAAACGCAAATTTATATGTACACAACTATCTCGAATAATTTGCATACGTAATTTTACCTTACTGTATGTATAGATATGTTTATGTTGATTACAAATGTTATAATTTTCCTTTAAAATAAACTGAAACAATTAACTAACCGTAGGTAACTATGATATGTTTATATTGCATAGTAAATTATTATAATTGTGTATTAAAAAAAATCATATTTATTTATATGATTATAATTTTTACCAAAACATACATAATATTATATAATATAAGGCAATCGCAGTATAATATATCAACACTTTAAGTGTTTGAAAGTGTTTTACTTTGAATATATATTTTTTAATAAAAGTATTTAAATGGTAAAATAAATCATCTGATTTTTGTCTTCAAACGTTATCTTTTAAGAGTTTTTTTAATGAAACTACCGCAATATGATTTATTGTGTTGAACAGTCTCCATTTTGTATTATTTCTTGTATTCAAAAAGCGAAGAATTCTAAATAAAAATGAAATATTTGATTGATTCTATAAATATTTACTGTTCTGTCCAAGATCTCCCCCCTCCCCCTCCCCCCAATCAAATGTTCCTTAAACATTTACAGCATACCTCTTGTAGATGGTAAACAAAATATTAGTTGATTTTCAATATTTAAAATTACATTTCATAATAACGTCACGTGACGTCGAAAAAACCGTATTATGTAGGTATTCGAAACTTTCCATAATCTGTTAATAATAATGATTTAATAACAAATATGTACCTACCTAACTTGTCACATTAAACTTCACAGTTTGAATAGAAAACTTAATTCACATTAATGTACAGATATAACATCAGATTCTTAGGATCCGAGTATAAATTATTTTGCTTAAGTAAAATATTATGACAATTACATTTACATAAATGTTAATAACCATATCGTATCAAAACCGTTTCATTGAAATATAAATAGCAACTACTCAATAAGCATCGTATACCTACTTAAATATCGCAAAATTATTGTACCTAGTGATATTCTTGTTTTCTTGTTACAGCGGTGGTAAACAATAAATTACAAACACTTAAATACGGGAATAATAATTAAAAGTTATGATTTTATTTCGAAACTACGAATTAAAAGTTATAAATTATATTTTTTCTTTCGTGTTTTTTAATAAACAGTTTAACTGCATTTAAACATCATAAAAAAAAAAGTTTTTATTCCAATGCTATGCTAATAAAATGGAATTTTGAATTGTTTTTATTCGTGACATCATCCGTGGGGAGTTCACTGCCGTATTAAAATTATGAATGCGTTTTACAATGAATAAAAATCTCCATATTACAATAACACGGAATATTTTTTGTTACCGCTGGCAATGCCGAAAACTGGTGATAATATTATATTTTTTATATATTAGCTCAAGTAAAATATAATTTATAAATATATTATTTTTTTTATCGATTTATCAGTTTTTCGCAGATTTGTTTGTACTGGGTCGAGGTGGATAAGAGAGTGAAGCCCGTGGAAAAATTTTGGGCAAATAAGAGAAAGTTTGTTTTAATATTTATATTTATATATTTATTATATATTATTGTATATATATTTATTTGGCCGAGAAAGTGGTTAAGGGACTGGCGATGACAGCTTCTTGGCTAAAAACCAGTCCTCCTTCCCTAGTTCATTTATGGCTTTGCCAAAATACCCTCGGTCATGTTTTTAATCGACCTCACACCACCGTAGGAATATTAAGTAAGCTCACGCCCGCCCGACTGTCCCTGTTTAATTATTGAAGCCAAGAATATTTTATTAATATTTTTGTCGCTTCAGATTCAGTCAAGTTTGAGAGGGAGAGAGGAGGATCGAGAGAGATAGAGAGATACGTCGTTACTATACCGACTCCATTGTTTGTTCTTTTTATTTGCCATCCGACGTCTCCGCCCTCGTTTGGCATCATCATAACAATATCGTAAAAATAAAAAATAATTATAAAATAATATAAAAATATACTCTAAGAGCCTAAAACGTCAATATTACGTTTTAAAAACAATGTTCTGTGCTTTGTCGTCACCGAGTACAACACTTTGATTGTCAGTTAGTGATATATACATAATTCAGCCTATAGGCATATTTGTGTACAACCGTTACACAACGAGTCTCACAAGTCCCGCGTATCACTCTAATTATCTCGGCAGTACATCGATATCATGATAAATGATAATACCGAACTGTGATTTTTCTTTAAGTTGTACGTATGCCATTAGATTACCGTTTTCTTATACCGTTGGGAAACGAGGGATTTAAATATTTACGTGTATCACGGCCTCATAGAGATATACTTAACGGGTAAGACAGAACTTTTGAAACATACCTAGTTTATATATATATATATACATTATATTATACATGTTTTATAATACCGTTTACATCTCAGTTAATAGCTCACACATATCTACATATATATATTACACATATTATGTAACTTGATGACACCTACACCACTTGAGGACGATCGTTGGTAATATTGTTTTTATCTTGAATTATATAATACTTAAAGTTTGTATTTACAAACATGGTGGAAAATCAGTATCATGGTATATTGCTGTGGTTTTTCCAACAGATATTCGTAAGACATTAATAACGCCATGAGATAACAATATCTCGAACTCGGAAAACCCGAGATTTAAATACTTTGACGTGTCACGTGGAGGTGTGAAACCTTGACATACCCTGACTTGTGAAGCATACTATGTTTATATCTATATATATATACAAAAAAACTTGTCCTGACTGACTGTCAGGCTGATTCATCATCGCCTAGCTGGAACCGTCAAAGTTACGATTATGAAACTTGGTCAGTTCTCAGTAGTTTCGTTTTGTAATATGTAAAGAGCGACCCGCTAATAATGGATTTTTGAAAATTCGCATTTTAAAGACGAACCTCAAACAATGATTTTGAAATTCACGGTGAAAGTTGAAACTTTTTTTTTTAAATATACATGTTTGCCATTAGTTACTCGGGTGAAGATTAGCATCAGGTACAAGCATTCATAAAATCGTCTCGTTTGCATGGCCTCGATTAAGGAAACTATATCTTAAAACCAAATATATGTACGTAGCTTATATACTCAAAAACTACTCGATTGATTTTGACGAAAACTTAGAGATTGTTTTTAGGGATGTCGGAAAAATGTGGAGTGTAAGTAGTTTAAACCACGTTAAAATAATATATACCTACCAACATGGATGTAAATAAGGGAGTGGGCCGTGGGGTCTTCTTAAGCCCTCTTTAAGATATTTTAATATATAGGTAATCTTCATAATAATAAATTAAAAACATAGAAAGAGTTTTCTAACAAATAGATAACAAACATATTATAAACAATTTTTCTGACAAGGAATAAATTATGTAATTATTATATAACTAACTGTATGTAATACATAATATTTATATATATTTTATGATTATAAAACTGTTGACATGTATACAGTTATTAGATAAATAATTTTATATTTAATTTGTGATAGTTTTGAATCGTATCGTAGATAAAATTGTGTGTATATAATAATAGTGGGTCGAAGACTCCCCCTCTTCTTGTTCTTTAAACCTTTTGGGCTCAAGCCCTGTGCATTTTAGCTCCAGGTTTATGTCTATGTCTACCAACTACTAATTTCATTCCGCGATTTGTGGTTGGTCGTCTAGGTAGAATTACTTCACAAAGCTAGGTGCATTGACGCCGATTTATCCATGTATTGAAATAGGTACCTTAAATCTGAGATACACTCAAACCGATGTAGTCCTATATAGGATGTGCCTTAAAGATAACCCATCAAAATATCTCCTGAGATAATACATTTATCATAAATCTATTTATTTTTTTATTAGACCCGCAAAGACAAGGACACATATATTTATTTTTTTAATTTAATTAAATTGTTTGGTAAAAAAATTAACATTTAATTTTTTTATTTTTGAAACAATTAAAGATAGCCATTTTATAGAGTTTAATTTTCTGAAAATGTTGACTTTTCAATATTTTAAATTTATCAACCTCATGATTTTTAATCATTTTTTTAGTTCATAGGTAAAACAATATAAAACTGGTTTTTGTCCGGACGGCGAGTGTCTCCCTCCACGGCTCATGCGTATATCCTCACGAGACACTCTGTATAGCGTGTATACTATATATATATATATAGGATTTTATCCGAAAAAAAGCTTGACATATACACCAATAACTGTTGGTAATATTATTTTTATCTTGTAGGTACTATTATAGTGATAGAGAAATTGATGTTACATATTGGCGATACTTATATTACCCTGTTATAAATATTTAGTTGCTTATCAACGTCAATTCATTATCACAAAATATGAGTATATATTTTGGTTTTTTAATCAAACATTGGTTTTGATTAAAGATACCATATCAAGGTCGTGCTGTGACACTTTCTTGTCACGACGTTTTTTTTATGGAACCTAACACCAATGCTGCACTGCTTAATATAGGTAGAACTCTATTATTAGAATTATGGTGTATCTTACAATTTACACGAATTTCAGACTCGGTTATTTCTTGGCCGTTATATTGTGAATATCTATATATACCTGTTCCCCGTGAATAGCTGAACCACAAACGTATTCTTTTTGTGTGAAATAAAGTCCCGAACAATATCGGAAACCTTTAGAAATTGGCTTTTGGCCATAGACAATACAATAAACGTATGCCATTTATATACGTTTTCGTACACATATATGCGATATTATTATCTTATCTAACATATTATTTATATTCTAAACACTAAAAAGAAGGTGTCGACACGTATTCACCCTTGGATTTGTACTAAATATTGTGTGAACATATATATTTTATACTGTCCCGATAAATTGGTGGCTCGACCTTTTACCATTAAAATGTATTAATTAATTTTAAATGTGTAGTTGACTATCGCAAAATATTTTAACAATAAAACCGAAGCTAATAAAATTGCATTCCATTATTCTCTGTGTACCGGACGCAATAAAACGCAAATAACCAGTAACAATAAATAATAATGATCAAAGTCATATTTTTTTTTAGTCCGTTTGTTGATTATAGGTACCTATGTAAATATTAATTTTAGTAAATATAACATGTTGGATTTATTTTTATTCAACATTATTATTATTATTAATTATTTAAAACTATATTTAATAGAGTCTAGACTTTTAGAGTGTAATTTTATTTCATATGGCTACATTTCAAAATTAACAGAACATTGTTCAATTCATAATTTATAATTGTTACAAACAATGAATTTAGTCATTTATTGATTTGAAACTGTTTATCATCGAGTTTAAAATTTTACTTTGTTTAGGTTGAATAGGAATCAAATCCAATAGATTGATGATCAATTTTTAAAAAATATAACTTATTTTCAAATTATGATTTAATTACAATTCATGACACATTATATAAATCAAATCAATTATAGTCTTACGGTGTTTTTTTTATCATTTTTCTTACTGTAGTGTTAATACGAGTATGTCTGAAATAGTCACTTACATTCTGTATAGACTTTGTTCACTCAATATTTAAAAATAGTTCACTTTTCTTATAAATATTTTAAACATTTTAAACATTTAAAGTTGTTTTCTTTAACACGAATACTGTGCTGAATATTATATCACATAATATTATGTATAGCAGTCTACCCATATACATTTTTCAATGCACTCCAAATTCCAACGCATTCATTCAAATATTAATAATATAAGATATATATATATACGCATAAACATAAATACGCATCTACACAATAAAAACGATAAACAACTGCGTGCCCACACACACATACGTGACGTATTTTTCAAAAGCCTTTGTACTGAATTATTTTTTATATAATCACAGTAGTCGATCGAAACATTTTCCATAGTTTGCCACGAATTTAATCAAACGAAGCGTGTCGCACGGTTTCTCTATAATACGACTGCACATAACGCAGGACTGAATATATTACAGCATATAAAAGTAAACGCAGTCGAGTTCCTAGGCGTCTCGCTGTGATCGAGTCTCGTGCACCACGCCAGTCTACCCGGTATCAGGTATCGTCGCCACTGCGACGGCGAGCTGCATATTGTGAAATAAGATGCATTACGGCGCGGTCAAGTATGCCGGAAAACAAAAGATGTGCCAGACTTCTGATTTTCACCCTCGGTCGAGGATATTTCGTAACTCTTATCTTGCGCGCGTGCGCGTGGCGTTTAGGGTGTAAAGGTCCCCGTCACGCGCGGTATAAACCTGGTGCAGCAAAACTGCAGACGAGCGACGACGGGACGTTGTTGTGTACGACAGATACGATAAGACCCCCCAGGGATGTGTTTCTCTCGTCCGCTTTTTGCTTTGCATCTGGTTTGGTTTTATTACAGTTTTGCGGTTACGGTTTATAATAGCGCACGGTATACCACATGGCTTTCGCGATGTTCTCCGTCCATCGACGGCAGCGACTGCGACGGAATACATCGTCTTGGGACCTGTGCACGGCCGCCGTAGTTGCCACTGCGAGTTTCTTAACAATTTCTTAGCCGCAATAAAAAATGAGTAGTAATCGTGCTTTGACTCCGCTGTGTAGGTATTCATAATGGTTTCGTTAAAAATAGCTCGGGAACTATAAACGCTTAAAAGCGTCGATGGAAACGCGCACGTCCGAGGAGAGGAGAGAAACGATAATATTAATGAGCCGTTGTACTGATTATAATGATACCTCATGTATCTCCAATCTTAAAAAAGCCTATAATAATATAACGGTTGAATTATGTTGACGTTGTCATTTTAATTTTTTAGATTTTATTTTCAAAGTAAAAATTTGACCGTTTTGCTCAAAACATAATTCGTGCCACCTAAAAAAACAGCCGTGTTAATATTATGTTATCATAACAGATTTCATACACGGACGCATTAGTGTACCTAAATTGCCTATACAATGCACCGTTTTACTATTTTTGCTTATACGGTTAGACGGAGCGATCAAAACTTAAGCCTCGCTTTTTTATTGGTTCATTCAGTTCATTGCCATTTACACATTTTAACATATTATTATATATAACCAGTAATAATAATATACGTATTAATATTGATTACATCGTGTCCCATCTCTTGTCTTATTTTTTCTATTGACGAATATTAAATTCGTAAAAATAATTAAAATATAATAATATAAGATTGTTCTCGACGAGAGATTAATGTATTTTTTATTCATGCAGGTGATATGGTAATTACCAGTGATAAATATCAGACGAACAGCACGACCAAGTCCATATTCGAGGATCAGATGGTGTTGACCATAAAATCGGTAGATAAGTACGACTTGGGATCGTACAGGTGCATAGCAAAAAATTCCCTCGGCGAAGTGGAGAGCAACATCAGATTATACGGTAAGTGAATCTTCAGGGTCCGACAGTCCAAGTGTTTGTCGACGACTTGGGAGAAATGACGGCAGTAAATAAAAATGGCGAATAGCTGACGGGCTTATGGCCGCCTGGCGGTATGAGGGGAGGGGGGAGAGGGGAGGGACACAAGCATTACCGTTTACTCTCGGAAACTCATCCGTTAGCGCTGAGATGACGAAAAAAATCATTTTTCTGCGTTACTGTATGAATAAACGACCAGCGTCCTGTTGCACGAAAACTTTTGGGTCGTCCGGCACCCTATTTAATCAAATACCGTCGAGACGTCTCTGCTGCTATCTATTACACGTATCCTCCATGTTGTTTTTTAGATAAATAACACAATGTGATATTATAATATAGCCACGTTTCGTGTTCAGGGTGTTATTAAAAGTTTAACCATGACTAATGGCATTGTGAAATTTCCATTCAAGTTTCGTTACGGAAATGACGAGCCTACCTCGTAGGTGCAGTCCTCTGGAGGGAATGTCGGGTTGTACAGGACGTGTTAGAAAAATGGATCCTCCAGGTACGTTCTAAAATGATACTAGGACGGTGTTAGGGGTGCGTCAAATTAAAAAAGGGTATGACCCGCCTTAGGTTTCCCAAACCAAAAAATATTTTTTTGTTGCGTAGCTCGTGCGTGTCCAAGTTTAAACGACTGCATTTCACTGGGTGCACCACAAGCAGGCGAATATTCGATTACACTTATTTCAATTTTTAAATGTTACAATATGATTTTTGTGAAAG
Organism: Sitobion miscanthi; assembly: GCA_008086715.1. Taxonomy (NCBI): domain Eukaryota; kingdom Metazoa; phylum Arthropoda; class Insecta; order Hemiptera; family Aphididae; genus Sitobion; species Sitobion miscanthi. Next base: position 5,166,180 of record CM017799.1, read on the forward strand.
TCGTTGGTTGATTCTTAAATAATATCTACACAAAATCAATTTTCTGATATTATCATCATGTTGTTATATATTATATAATAATGTACATTTTTCTGGTCCACCGATCTAAATTAATAAGGTATTTGATAAAATAATTGAATCGACTTTTTTTTTATATTTTTAAATCTATATTTATATCTATATTTTATAATCTTATATTTATATATCCGGACGAAGTGAATACAATTACAAATTAAAATTACAATTGACGAACGCATCGGGTTCTATTAAAAAATAGCAGCGATAATATTACAGGCGCACTTCGGCAATTAAAAAGGTATAATTTTAAAAACAGTACTCTCTCGTAGTGGGGTGACGTCCATAAACAAACTGATAATAGTAATTCACTAGCAGGTAGCTGCATAAGTCATGTTGGTCGATTATATTAGTCGGTTCTTAAGCTATTATGCACTGTGTATACTTTTTTTTATTTCAACAATTTTACAATCTGTAGGTATAATGTTGTAGGTACAATAAGTGTAAGTGATTACATTTATTTATTTACATTATAAAAATTTGAAGCCGCAGAGAAAAAACTTTCCAGTGACGGCACTTCAATATGAAATTAAAAGCTATGGTGTTATTATTAAATTGTATTAATTAAGTCTCGAGGCCACCTGAGCATTATGTGGGTATGAGGGGGAATAAAGTCTGTTAAGAGGTTTGAATGAGGTATTTAAATCTGTATATTGTATTTTATTTGTATCTAAATTATTTCTTATTAATAATTTATTTGAACATTTACCTAGAGTAAACCAGAGTTTATAAAATAATTTATTTTATTCTTATTTTGTTAACCGGGTGTAATTTGCATGAGTCAGCCGTTTGTCAAAGGTTAATCCTAGTAGCTTTAGGTACGGGTTAATTTTTTAAGTAAACTGGTGGCCACGATGAAGAGCGAAAGTTTTATGGAGAGATATATGTTAATGTTGACAGATGAAGTACAACCTACGAGATACGGTGTTGATATGATTTTGACAGTTGGCTGAGGCAACATCAGGATCAACACGAGTGGAGTAAATAACGTTTTTACCAGCGTAATAGTCAATATGTGTTTCTGGGCACGAGGGTTGGTCAGTGGAGTAAAGATTAAATAGTGTTTGAGATGATGAACCTTGGGGAATATCAGCTAATATTGGGAAAATAAACGCTGTTTCGTACACGGAAATTATTATTTTATGAGTGGGAAAACACTGCGATTATCAGCCAATACACTGTACTTGGAAAAAATATAATATAGCGATCGGTTTTTTTTTTAAACATCGTTTGGGTTAGGCGGTATGCATAATAATATTTACTTATGCTATAAATCTCGTCAAACCCCGTGTATTGTTTTCGTTCGCAGAGATACGGGGCTTGGACGAGAACGAAGACGACGATATCGGCGACCTGTCAGACCTCTATCCCGAATCATACACGGAGACTCACCACGTCCATGGCGGTGGTGGTACAGGTGGTGGTGGCGGTGGAGTTGGCGGAAATGGCGTAGGCGACTACAGAAACAGGACCAAGCACAGACACCACGCGGACGCATATCCACCCATGCCCAGCCCAAGTGCATCCACCCGATTGGTTCCGCCGTTCTACCGGACTTTCGAGTACCTCTGACACGCGGTTCCCGTCTGGTAAGCACGTGATGAGCGTCTGCCAGACGAGCGTGGTGCACGTGGTTCTTCCTAACCGGCGTTCGTCGACACAGATACGACTAAGCCGCAAGTACACTCTACCACTGCGTTGGTGTTACCGCCGAGTATCGACGAGATCGCGATAATGATAAAATATATGATATTATAATGAACAATAAAAATTTAAAAAAACAATAATTATTTTAGACCCACTAACATTCCGCCTTTGTCATGGTCGCGTTAGGTTAAACTTCCCGCCTGACTAAATGCTACCCATTTATAACCTATCTGTCTACTTGCCGACTCCCCGTGTACATAATATTTTAGACCACTACCAGCAGAAATTCGTCGTTGTAATCGACTAGAAAATTCGTACATTTTTGCAGCGTTCTTATCATAATAATATATAGATATGCATACGAGGGGTGTAAAAAAATACCCAGACATAAATCTGTCTATATTGGCAAATTTATACAGCAGTCGATAATTATTATTACTTAATTTACATAAAAAATAAACAAGATATATGTTTTCCAGTAGGTATGGGGTTTTAAAGTTAAAATCGTTTTCACAAACCAGTATTTAGAGGTATTGTACAGAATATCGATTTCACGACGAATTCTAAAACAATGTAATAGCTAAACAACTCGTGTATAGTATTAATGTTCGTCTGACAGTCAATAAAAAATAAATAAATACCATGGATACTTTCGAACTGATAATGTTAGATTTTCAAGATAATTAAATACTTTAAGTAGTTCTTTAACTTTTTATTAGTTCAAGTTAATCCTGCAGCCTGACATTTCATAAAATCCACTCATATTCACCATATTCGCCACGACTGCGTCTTTTTATTATTCCCAAGACTAAATCTACCCTCAAAGGCTAGGGATATGAAGAAGTTAATGAGACCGCTCGCGATGTGATGAATGGGATTAAAGTTATAACTTTGGCGGGAACACAAAGGTCTTTTCAAAGGATTTTAGGACCGTTAGAAGCACTGTATTGAACTCTAAAAGACAATATTATTTTGAAGGTGGTGACCCATTCAGTATAGGTATGTAAGTTTCAAATACAGAGAATAATAACATATTTTTCCTGATTGGTATTTTTCGAACACGTCTCGTATGTCGTACGTTGTTGGAGGATTTAGAACGTTTTAACGGTTTTTTTTACACTCTATGCGTTTTCCCGAAACACCCCCAAACATTGCCGATCCCACCACGCCAAATGCGGCGGCGCTGCCTCCAGGCGTTATTATTTTAATATTACAACAATAATGTAATTTAGGCGCCTACGTCTCGAGAGCTTTAATGCAATTATCCCGGTCTCCAGACTCCCTGTTCCTCTTACACAGGTATGAATAACATAATATTATTGTGTAATACGTTTAACAATTTGTTGTGCATACTCATTTATTACGATAATTATTATTATTATAACATATAACTATTATTATTAATTATTATTTTTATGATAATTATAATTATTATTATTATTACGTGTATAATATTAAATTATAACTTAAAATAGAATATTAATATTATTATGAATACCTACTTAAAGACAAATAATTGATATACCTACGATTGTTTAAAAAGAAAATATAAGATTACAAAATTTCCATAAATTGTACATCCTTGTTATATTTTTGTAGTATTGACCACTATGTAAGAATAACATGCGAATCAGCTCGGAATTCAAGATCACAGTGTCGTCGTTAAGACCATATTATAGCATCGAAACGACTCGTCAACCCAATCATCCATAAAATGTATGGTAAAGTTAAAAATGTTTGCTAATGGAGGTGCTTTTCATCAAGCATTTATGTTGCACTCATTAAAACTATAATGTTACTTATATTATTATATTATAGCCATCTGTAAAACCGCCAACGCCAAAACGCGTAAATGTGTACGATCTAGCCGCGTTAAGGACCATATTCCACTTTTATGACTTCGGCACTCGTTTTGCTCTATACATTACGGCGAGCACGATAAAAACCTCATTGGTTTTTAAATATGTTCATCAAAATATAATATTGTAAATCGTCAAGTAGCCCTTTGAATTTTAGAATAATCTCCTAATTTCAGGTAATCTCCTCCACTTTTCAAGTTAAGATATTTATTTATTGATTGAAAGTACGGGCTGGTCGCCCGACTGCCAATGGCAATGGTTACATTACAAGAAACAATCAAGTCCATGAAATATCAGCATACAATAAAAGATATAATAATTAATAAGAAACAAAAACGGAAAAAATTAATAATGAACAACAAAAAGAAATTATGATTATAATAATAGATACAGCAAATTAATTAGAAGAGTTAGACGGTTCAGTATTGGCAATCCTCATCATTCTTACAAGTGGCTCATTAGTAGCATGGTGTGTGTTACAAACAGGAATTTAAAATGGATAGTTATTACGTGTGGCCAAAGTAGGGATTTTTTTTAATGAATGCAAGAAAGGAGATTAAGAGGGTCAATTTGACCTGGCAGTAAATAAGAAAAAAAGTAATAAAAAAAAAAGAAATGAAAAAAAGATATTATATTATTATGCTATTACCGGTTCATTATTTAATATAAAATATGGTCAGTTAATTGTTTTCAATTGACATTTGAAATGCTTAAAAAAGCATCTTTTTACCGATTACGAAAATAATTTTCGACGGGCCAAGGCCGAGCCGTATACGAAATTCGTTTTATTTTAAATAACCTACCTAACCATTTATGGAAATTAATACATATTTGATTATTTATGTCAATAATTATCACAGTGTACTAAAGCACTTCGACGGTTTATATACTTGATATATTGGCGGCTTCTTTCTGTAGTATTGGGTAGGTTTTTTTTTTCATTTACTATAAGGTAGTTCAAATTTACTTAACAATACACGTTGCATAATAAATTGTTGATTTTTCATTTAAAAAATATAATACATCAAGCGAAAAGGGTGAGAAATATTATTTTCCCCTCACTGTCAAATCTACAGTGCAATTCAACTCTGCATGAAAAAAAAAAATAAAAAATAAATACATTACTACAGTAAGGATACATTTAACATTTTCGCGTTTCTTTTAAATTGGACTTTAACAGATAAAAATTTTTCCCCAGAATACCACCCCGAACCTATTCGTCGAAATCGCCAAATGCAATTCTCTGCGAGACATCTTGATTGTGCGCTCCCTATTCCTTCACCGTAGACCATATTATATGACATGTTTGTTTCGATTTAATGTGGTTCGCAATTTGTTTCGAAACGTCCCATCGCGCCTTATCGTTACCCATCATTCTTTTATTCCTCGACAAATTTTATCCACAGGAACCTTCAACGTCGGAGCTGACAACGTATACCATGACGTGGTGTATTGGTATCCAGTAGAAGACAGTCGTCGCCGGTTGCGCAATCACTTAAAGAGATGTACTTTTTTTCGCCAAAAGTAAGTACTCTTTTGTAAACTAATGTTTGACAATTGTATTATATTATCGCGTTATTCAATTTAAAACTATTCTTGTTTCTCGAAAGTTCCCTAAAACGAATAAGCTCTCCCCTTAACTGTGATAGATAACCGCTGTACACTAGCTATATTATGCGCCTAATTTGTACAGTAACATTTTAATCAGATGTTTTTTTCAATTTATATTGCAATTTTTTTTTTTTTTTTATAATTAAAACAAATAATTAAATTTATTGTGAAAAGTTGTACACGCGTACACAATATATTATATCGATATAGAAAAACATCAACATTTTAAATAACTTTTAATACCCAGCGAGTTACGGCACAACATGTCAATATTGCAAGTACTTAATTAATTTCATCGTAAGTTAATTTTGAAAATACGGTCATCCCTCGCATTTTGTTAGGTAATAATTATTATTAAATATTTAATATTTGCGCACAAGAAAAAATTTAAATAACGAATAATATGTTATTAAAATCAGTTTATTATCATTTTTTTTTTAAATATTCACAAGTTTTGTATTTATTATTTATACAATTTATATTAAATTTAACAAAAAAATGTTGCAGTTATTTGGTTTTTCCCCTTTACAAAATACAATATGTACTTTTTCGGAAACGTTTAGTCGCCTACTCAACACACGTCAGTTGGAGATTTAGATTATATTCAACTTATATAATGATGACAATGGCAAAACGCTCCTCGTTATTGTTCGTATATATGATATTATTGTTATTTGTTTTGTTATTGTTGTTATTATCAGTGTGAATTCGACACATGAAAGAATATATCGGGATTCCATAAAACGAGCTTAACCCTCATAAATTCAGTCACAATCTGAGCTTACTGTTAAATGAGATTTTCTAAAACGCACGACTCCGGAATTTCCATAAAACCAAATGAACGATTACCGAGTGAAAGCATTGGCATTTTCAATTGGGTTGTGTCTGAAAAAGCTTTTCACATACGATTGTGGGTACATATTCAATTCAAAGCCTAAGTACGGGATATTATCTTCTAAAACATACAAACGTGATTCCCATATAAACACCACACTTAAAATGAATAATACTGATCTCCGAACTTTTGCCCGCCTCCGCCCAAACTGTGCACGACCCACTAATGCGCAGACGGCTGTTGTTATTTCTTATATATTATTATTATTATTATTGTTATTGTTATATAAAAATACACTTCAAACCCGCTAAAATATAAAGCATTCAATTTATATTTACGTGAGCAGTTCACCAGAAACACACATAATATCATATAGATATACCATAACACGCAAAAATATTCCATTATCACACAGACCGTGATCGTTTGTTTTATAAATCATGTTTGTGTACTGTTTAAACGGAAGGTAAATAATTATTGTGTTGTAGAGAATATTCTTCTCGTTAGGCGCATATTGCTTGCGATGTCTAACGGCATCGATTTAAAATATAATACGCAGGGCGAATGCCGTCGATGCTTTAATTTTCAAATGTGTTAATCAATATTGAAAATGGTGCGCCGCCACGTCGTAATTAGACTGTCATTAAAAAGTATCAAAGGCTCGACTAAGAATTGATAATAATATTATTACAGCTCCATTGTGTATAGCGACACATTTTCCTTTCAGAACGCTCGTAACAAGGATGTCTTTGAAGCCGTTATAAAATTATGGAAATTGATCATAACATCGTCGGTGCCAGCAGTAGAACAAACCCGTTAAGTGGTATTTCTGAAAAAAAAAAAAAACAACTTTAAGCTGTCGAAAACTATTAAATTTAATACACGAGCGGACTGCATTTAGTTTTATCGACCCGTCGTTAACACTTCGCGTGTAAACGTCGATGTCGTTTCGCCAACAAGCCGCGCAACAGAACTCCTCGAAACTGCAGGTGTTTTTCATTATCTGTTGATTGTTGAATGTTATACTCTAATAACAACAACAACAACTTTTTAACAAGTCGCCGGCACGTCGTGTGCGCACAGGTATCGCGCACCAAGTGCTCCTCTCGAATACCACTTAGGTACACATTAACGCAACATTACACACAATCAGGTAACCTATTTACCTGTTTATTATAATAAAAATTATTTACGAAGTCTCGAGAGACCAAAATTAAAATTCGGCTCATTGAAAGTTCGAGATCTGAAGTGATTCAAAACACGCGTTTTATTTATACCTAACAGTTTAACTATATTATATTGTAATAGGTGCACGATATTATTTTTTATAGCCGTAGAAAATCTGCGATTTTCTTTTGTTTCTTTTTTTTTTCTGGTAAAACTAGAAGTGCTTTCGATAAAATTATCTAAAACATTAAGTTTATAATATTATAAATCATTGTAATTGTGTTTGTATGATGTGTTTCAATTTTCAACCGAAACAAAACAGAAAACGATAGAAAGATAGTTTAATTTTAACCTTGTGGAAGTCTCGTCAATTAGACAATATTTGAATGTAGTCTAGGTGATTTAAACAATAATGAGCTATAAAATTGTAAAAAATATAATACTCAGGGACGTTGGAACTGGGAGTCTCGCCGAATCGTAACAAGAGAGAGTACGACGTTGGGGAACGTTTTTCATGTGTACTTAACCATAATAATGGAAATAAAAAAGCTCTGGAGAAAAGTACAGGGGGTACCGGGGGTGCCTGGACACCCCCGGACCATTCACAAAAAACGACAAGGACCCTAATTATTAATTAAGTGTAATTGTTGTTCCTTTTAAACGTCGATTATCATTATAAGATTGTATATCTGTATATTGTTATGTAATATTTATTAGAATGAATAATAAATTAAAATAAATATTTTTAGTGCATTTGATATTTTTAAAACATTATTTTCAAAATTATTGTGGGCCCTAATTTTCAGTGTGAACCCTCGGAACCAAAAGTCTGCGCATGCTTACGAATCATTTAAATATATCACATGATTACCTACCTAATTAAAAACAATGTTTAGTGTAGGTACTTACTTATTGTTATAAAATAACATAAGAATTATACAAAATAAATCTAGATTTAAATATAAAATTCAAAAAATCAAATTTATCATAGTATAGGTACCTAACAAAAAAATACTAAATATTTTATAATATATTTATATTGTCATTAATCATACGATAACCGGTAAGTTGAATTAATATTATTTGTATATTTTTATATCTGTATATAATAGTATACTTTAGAAATTTCGAATACTCATGAATAATATTTAATATTTTTAAACTACATCACAAAACTAAAATCGTTCTTCTTCATTTAAATATCTAACTTAGACCAATTTTTTACCTGAAATAACTATGAAAAAAAACTGTATTTATATATTTTTTGATTACAAAATTAACTACTTGCGTGGTATCTTGTTTTAAATTTTGTTAAATATAAAAATAAATAACAAATAATATCAATAATTAGAGCATAATCATTGAATGTTTAGTGTTTGTTGGTAATAAAGGTTTTTTTTCCTATAACAGGAATTTCTTTTTCTGGGGATTTTATTTCAGGTCTTTTTTTTCCGGGCTTTTCCCTCCTAGATTCATAATAACACGGTGTTTGTGTTTCTCACATAATTAATATATTAGCATAACGATTTCCGTGTGTTGTAACCTATAATAATATCGCTGTCCGCATTAATTGAGTGGCCTCACTAGTTGACGTTTACTTATTACCGCAATTTGAAACCCCTGGTTGATTCTTCCGGTATTTTGGTGGTCGCTCGAGTGTTGTAGGGTGTTGTTGAGGTGCGCGTAATGGACGATAATCGACCAATCAATGATACGGGTTACGCGTATGCATTTGATAAATTGACGCCGCTCTCGGGGTAACCAAAACTCCTCCGCCTCGTCGAACCGCCTCTCAATCCTGCAGCACCTTCGCGGAGATGACTACCTACGACCGTGGCCGAACGGCGATGGGGCCCGTCGCGGTGTGCTCGTCGAATAATATAAATCCCCCGCTGACCGGTGCCCGTATAATTGAAACTCGCGCGAGTATGCGTCGGCTGATTCCTCCGTGACAGGTGTATTCGACAATTCAATTAGACCGTCTGCCATCCAATTATAATTGTCAACCGCCGCCATAACGAATGCGAAGACCACTCGTCGTCTAATATTATACGAGGCGGTGGCGTTCGAGTCATCGTCGTACCTGCCCAACAACTGTACCCGCGACGCTTCTTAATATAATACGATATACCTATCTCGGAAACGACCGTTCTCCGCGGAGCACATTATATTTTACCTGTTTCGATTGTCGTCGCACGCGAATGGAAAACGATCTCGCAAAGTCCTCCCCCCCACCCCGAAAAGATCCACCGACCATGGTCCGGGGGGGCAATCAAAATTCCGTGACACGCGGAAAAAATGTGCCCCACCGGACCCACACGTGCAAGCGTCGGTGGAGACGCCGCGTACACATACGAATAATAAAGGCATAGGAGTGCGCAGAGTTTCAAGTAAGGGCCAACGAACAACGGCTCGTTTTTCTATCATACAAACCTAGCCTATACATAATACATGACCTCGGGACGGTAGTAACGAAAATAATATTATGGTGTACCTGTATACTGTATCGTTATGACGGGACAAGGCGGATATCCTAGTTGTTTTTTAGTTTTCGATCAATTGTATTAGATACACGCCCTATAAGTCTTCAATGAATGTTAAGTGGGCTCCAGTCGACGAAAGAAAAAAGGTGACTTTTACACCAATTGGGCTGACAGAACTGGAAGAATTCGGTTCGACGGATTTTAATTTTGAAAACGGATTATGATTGATTAACAAGACGTGTACTAGGTTTCAATCGAGGCGATTTTTAATATTACAATTTTATTATTGTTATAGCGTCATAATGCGTATTAATGTGTTAGTATAAATACGAAAATATCATATTTTTATTCACAGCTGAAAAAATAGATGTTCGAAAACGCCTCGATGGAAACATATTATGGTAAACTCGGTCATCGATGAAAATCAGTTTTGAAAATTGAAATCGGTCAAACCAAATTCCTTCAGTTTTGTCTGGCTTTTAGGCCACACTTTTTTTTTCGTCTATTGCAGCCCCTGCATTTATTTTTTGATACGGAATTTAAATATATTAAAATGAACGACATTTATGTTTGGTTTGGTCAAATCTACATTGGTTTTGACTTTTGACAAAACCGACTGGAGCCCCTTTAATAATAATAATAATGTAATGTGCTCTGTGTAAAATATAAACATATTTAAACACAGAAAAACTTCGTAATTCAATATACACTTTTCAAATAAATAACTAATTTTTTACAGAGTATTATGGACGGTCGTCCAGCTTGGATAGTTGGAGCCGTTCGGCCATTACGAATCTAAGGGGCAACAAACACCCTGCTCGAATATAGGTATAAGTAATATTATCCGAATAGTCACGGTTTTGTGGCGAATCGGCAATATTATTACCTATGACATTGTGTGCGTAGTATAATATACTATATAGTATAGTATAATGGCGTTTTTTTTAAAACCGTTTTGAAAACCGAATTTAAAAAATATTATTGTTATTATGTAACGTGATCGCCGGTGAATGAGACTAATTTGATTCTGTTTGGATTTGCGATGGCGGTGATAAGAAGAGGTTTGAGGTAAGAGGAATACAATAAATATTACACCTACCTGGGGGTAAAAACACGAGAGTCTTATAAAAATAATATGAAGTCTCAGCGCTTTGTTTAAGTAATATTTAGTTTTACAAGTCTTAACGACGCGTAGAGTTAGACTGCACGCACTCCTACCTCAGATAGCCGTTAAGAATATCGGTTTTAATAATCTTATTACCATTCGAATTTTGCGACGAAAATCAAAATCGGCTTTTTTAAACGTATTTTTACAATGATTTTAGCAGACTTTTTTGTTAAAACGTTGCTGTTTTCCTGGCCACATTTACTGTGCACAGCTAGATCGTCGTACATACTGTCTAATTATTATTACTGTATATACAAATTCGCATTCTAACTAATATAATTATATGTAAAATACAAACTGTAACTTTATGCGCATCTATTACTCTAATATGATAGCGAAACCGATTATATTGTTTTGATTATGATTTTCAAAGATTATTAATTTAGCATATTTTATAAAATTGTAATTTTTAGGTAGAAGGAAACATAATATAATAATAATATGTTTTAAAAAGGAAAAATAATCTAAGTTGATACTACCTATCGACTGTTAGGTTAATTATGTTACCACAAATTAACATTACGTTAAGCATATTGTACACCTTGAAGCTAAAATAAGCGAAAAATAAATCAACATCTAAAAATTACAAAAAAAATCAATAACGTATAATTATTAATTTTGCTGTAGGTAGTTATTTTTTTTTTTAACGGGGTTATTTATAGCAAATATGATCTGAAAATGTAATATTTTTATATATACTGAGAAAAAATAATATTGGAATGCACCAAACGGCGGTCTTTTATTTTGAACAACGCACTATTTGAGATTGGATATAAAATAATAAAACTTCCACATTTTTAAAAATGTTTCTGTATTTATAAAATACTATACATCACAGTGGCTATTCCTGCAGTTTTCCGATACAATTAATTGGTTTTGAACTGTTCATGATGACATGTTAATATAATATACATATGAAATTTTTGTGAAATCAGCGAATATCATGGACCGATTATATTCTTAGTGGATTAAATTAGCTCTCAGGTACGATTTCACATTTATATACCAAAAGTACCCACTGTCCGTCTGTCCACCGTATTGTTTTACTCCATAGTTTGAAAACAGATTAAAATTTGTCAATGGCTTAACTTTGAATCGACTAATTCCATTTTTTCAATTTCTGCTCACTCGCCCATTTTTTAATAGTACCTGCCTGTACTAGTATTTAAAATTACAAAACAATAAATATTTATCCAACAAGCATATTTTAAGTGTTGAAATTTAAAAATTCTACGTATAGTTAAGTTCTTAAGTCGTTGACGAATTCAAATTCTGTTTTCAAAAGTCTTATCTGATAAACTGATTGGCGGCTGATGTGATGGACAAACAAAAAAACACTTTTAAGTGATAAAAAATGTGGTCTAGTTCGCGTGATGTATTGAGATCAGTTTTCCATGACGTGTACTGCGGTAGTTATAGTTATGATAAGGTTTTTGCGTACACTTAAAATCGTATTTTTGACATCTACACGGCCCGTACCCTTCATATAATTGCGTACATTGAACTATACTTCAATTAGGACTGCCGAGTCTCGCCTCGAGAAGTATTATAGTTAAAACTGTGTCTATATAATAATATAACAGATGAATTATAAAAAAGAAAATATTGGCAATACAAATACCAACGTTGTAGAAAACGGTGGCCTAGAAAAATGGTTGATGGATTTCTAAAATCACAACAAATATTTTATCAGGTTATCATTTTTATATGCTTTGCGCTCATTCCTATGTTCCCGCAATAGCATCAATGCGCAGCATCCAATAACAATTATTGTGATATTGGTTCTTATAAAACTATACTTAGTTTCAAATAATGCCTCTCTCGGTAGACGAATCATCCACACAGGAGACTATCCGACAACAGTCCAATCAATAATGTCACTATCCAAGCTTTATTCATAATAATTCAATCAAGACATTAAGTATTTAAAAAAAATCGAATATTTTAAGCAAGTATTATGACAAGTATACAATGTAATACCTAAATAATAATTTAAATCACTGCCAGACCAATTATGGCCTCAGATGCCCAGGTTTTATTTCTTTAATAAAAAAAAACAATATATATATATTATATATAATGTATAGTAACATCATATTATAGATTTTGTTGAACAGTATAATTCAGAACAATACGCGTATTAATAATTATTTAATATTATTATTTATTATAATAACTTTTATTTAACATTTTTTTTTTTATTATTATTAGATTCATTACTTTTATACGAGTATTTTCCGCGGCGAAAGATCAATATTACATTTTGTAAGGTAAGACTATTGTCAACGACATAATAAAAGTGAAGAAAGATTTTAAAGCTCGTGAAAATTACGACAAACCATAAGAATGGGAGTTTTAAGTCTGAACAGTAAACATTTTTACTGATCTCGTTAATAATAAAAAAAAATTAAATATTAAGTCATCAAATTATTATTTAGGTATTCAAGCTATCCGATAAAACCACGCTGTTGTTTACAGACACCCCTTAATAGCGGCCACTTTTCAATTGTGACTGAAAATGAGTTTCTTGCACATTGTGGACACATTTATTAGTGTCCCTTACTGTGTCCGCTATACAGGGTGATTTTTTAAGGGCACGCTCACCCTATTCGTATGCTTAAGTCATGCATATATCCAAACTCTGAATTTTGGAATTTTTAAATACACAAGGAGACAATATTTTCGAATATTTGAGATTTTTCGTACCACTTAAGGATGATCCTGTGACAATACAAATTTTTGTTTTTCAAAAAGGAACCGCCCTTTTTCACTTTTAATTATTCAGCAGATATTCTTTTAAAAATGTTTATGTACATATCTAAATCAAAATTCTAACGAGTAGTTTTAGAATTATAAAGCTTTTTGCATTAAAAATGATATATCTACGGTTGTAGGTTAAATAGATTTGGGGGCTGAGTTGATTTGAAAATGTTACTCATTTTATTTAACTATCAATATAAATAACTAGGTATCTTAAATTTTATAATAACTTTTATTTTGTAAAACCGTATTAATTAAGGATTATTATCTTTAGTACGAACATTTTAGTAGCTCAGAAACTACTTATTACAATTTTAATTTAGATACATCAAAATCCTCTAGAAAACTACTCGCAAATAATTTTTGTTCTCATTTGAAAAATAGATGTTGGTATCGCCACAGGACACTCTCTAAGTAGTACAAAAAAAAATCAGGAATTTGAATATGTTCTTTAGGTATACTTGAAAATTCTAAAAATCGGAATTTGAATAAATGTAATGTTAAAACAAAAAATGGGGTTGAGCATGTTTAAAAAATCACCCTGTATAGAGTATACGAAGAATTATATGTATATCTAAACACAACGAACGAATACAATTCTCCGCTGTACATTAAGTATTTATATAATATAATAATTATATCATAACTTAAAGTAATTGAACAAATTAGACCCATATTGACAGACCACAATATAAAATCTAAAATCACTAAACCTCCTTTTTCAAAGCATACCGAGATAACTAACTAACCGCTCCAAACAAAAAAAAATAAAAATTTCACTTTCTATGATTGTCTCATTCATTCAATGGCATATCAACGGTCTCTATAAACGTTCTGTCAGAATTAACCACGTCATCTACGACTTCCAGCTGGCAATACTATGTTTCCAAAAAACCGGAAACTACTCAACAAACATTGTAAATATTACTATTTTATAATTATTGTAAATGTAAATTCATAAATTTGTTTATCATACTCCCAATGGCCTATGTTGTTGCGGGTTAATAATAATAATACGATAAAATCTATTATTTCAGTGCGAAAGAGAGAGGTGGTATGAAAAAATGAAATATTACTTTTAATAATAATGATGTCAAATTGTATCGTCAGTGAAAAATTGTACTACAACAATACAACACGTCTTGTCTTCAAATATTCCGTTGTTCGTCTCTAGTCGTCGCGTAGAGATTATTATTTGTTTCCGACGACAACGGTGCTACTATGTGCATAACATCCTTTCGCGAACGCGACTAGAAACAATAAATTTTCCGCCAAACGTCGTGACGGACTCGGTGGACCTAATATCATAATACAGCCACGGCATCCATTGGCCGCGCACTCGGCTGAGTCGAGATCACTTAACCTAGTAAGTACACGAGTGTTTACACTCGGCGGTGGCCTCACCCAGTCGCAGGTAACTATAGATATATTGTATTATAGTCCCTCGTTTTCCACTCCAACCGACTTTCGTGTAGTAGTAAGGTAGCAGTAATAATAATAATAATAATAATAATAATAATAATAAACGTCGTAGGTGCCGCGGGGTCGAGGTTAACCTAAGGCGGTGATGAAACACATTTGTATAATTATTTGCTAATATATACACAGCCACAACACGCGGGTACAGCTTCAGTGAAGTATAACTATAGGTATGATAATAAATATTGCGATGCGCCGATATCGCCGTCACTGCACTCGTGCACATTTCACGAACCGAGAGCCAAAGCTGAGCAAGTTATCCATTTTTTTCAACTAGTCAAGTTTAGTTTGATGCAAAAACTAACTAGGCTAGAATATAAGTTAGTTTCTGAAATTTTTCCGAATTTTCAACTTAGCAAGTTAAAGTTGATTTGGTGAAAATAGTAATTTAAGTTAGAATAGAAGTTAGTTTTTTTCTTATAGTTCAAAATACAAGTTTGAAAACCGTTATAGTTCAAAATATGTTCAGTATTATATAAATTAATTCCCCGGTGTCTCGGTACCTGACTTAACTTATTCAATTATTGGTGACAATATAAAAATTATATTGAACGACTCATAATTTGATCAAATGTTTCAACTTTCAAGCAGGTAGGTAAGTAATAATTAATAACTAATAACCAATGCTGGGAATCATCTAGAAAATTTTATCTAGATAAAATTATTTCTTTAATTATCTTACCTAGATAAAAATAACCATCTAATTATCTCATCTAGATAAATGTAATGGTTATCTTTGGTAATTCATCTAGATAAATAATTTAATAATGAGAATATTTTTAAATACTGAAATAGCCAATAATTTACGAGAATCGGAGTAGTGATTCCAAATTCCAATATTATTATAGTTCAAAAAGAAATGTTTACTAAAATATTGTCAGTTTTATTTTTATTCAAGTTGTATTAAAAATTTAAATTGTATATTATTTTAATTAAAAAATGACATTGAGGATTTATTAATTAATAAATATTATCTAATTAGTAATTACTAACAAATTACATTATTTATAATATAATTTTATAAAAAATTATCTATTTTTTTATCTAGATGTATGTGTATTTTTATCTTTATCTAAATAAAAAAAATGATGTTATATTTTATCTTATCTAGATAAACTTTGAATTAATTATCTGTTATCTTATCCAGATGATTTTTTGGTTATCTTTTCCCAACACTGCTAATAACCCCTATTTATTAAGACATTTATAAGACCCCCTACTAATTGGAATATCAATAGAACACAGAATATATAACAAAATAAGGAATATACAAACAGTATACACGATATACCATATACCACATTATACGTGTTGGTAATTTTAATTATAAGCGTCGTGGACTGTGGTTAACGTATATTAAAAGAAATAGGCACAACTAGTACAAACAATTGATAAGAAATAATATAAAAATTAAAATGTCTTCATCATAAAATTTTAAATAGGTACTCTATTACTTATTACTCTATTACTCTATAACTTATTAATAATTAATTATGATTACAGTTTATGATTAGCAGGTTTAGGAGCAATTTGGACTTTTGGAATTAAAAAAAAAAACTACAAAAAAAACTAGTTTTATTTATTTATTGTTTTTAACGAGTTAGATTAGATTATTTTACACATTCATTCAACTAGTTGAATAGGTAACAAAGTTATTATGAATTAAAAGTAACTAGCTAAGTTAGAAAGTTACTAAAAAAGTAACGTTCCAACTTAACTTTAACTTTCTAACTAGTTTGAGCCCAGCTTTGTCGAGAGCATTGATCTCACGACCGGCACACGACATACACGCGTCGAAAAATTTATTATTATTATTATATCGATCGTAAGCGTAATTGAAGCGACTTCGATTCTCTGACGAGTAAGTACAGCAGTATAATGGCATCAGGTGTGGACTGGCTGTGATGCTGGGATGCTACAGCTTCCCTCTTTCCACCCTAAAATATTTTTTCCAATCTGTATGAATTTTGTGTGATTCTTTTATCATTGAACACTAGTTATTACAAAGAGTATTGATTTTTTTGGAAATCAAATTTCAATGGTTTCTAATCATTAAAAAAACAATATTTTTTAAAAGAATATATAAACATAATTTATTTATATGCATTTGAATATTTTTTATCCTCGACACTTTTTAAATTGTTTAATGACAAGATTTATACATTGAAAATCCAATTATTTCCATACGCGATATCGATATTTGAAACTATTTCGGAACTACGATCCACGAAGGCGGACACCCGCACTCGGTAGGATCCAATTTTTCTATTTATCCGACCTCATAGGAAATATTATAATCGTTTCCTACGTTTGTAAAGTTACAGTTGAAAGTGTTTGCAAACAAAATATCATTATTATCGCACGTATACTACAAATCGATTACATAATAATATAGGAAGGTATATTATAAAAAAAGCATTTGAATTTGAAATCCTGCGACACCTGTTGGAGAATTGAAACCTTTAAAAGAAAATCACAATTCTGCAAAACGAGTCTGCATATATAGGCAGGTACCTACACTGTGTTTACATATTATTATTTATGAAATAAGGTATTTTGTTTATATATAATGCAATCTTATATAATTTTGAAATGCGTGAATCACGCAGTGTTTCTCAGTAAACACAAATGGAAAAAAATCTGATGGTTGGATAATATATTTGTAAGCTCGTATAAAATCGTATACATACATATTGTATCACTAAAACTTCTCCTGTGTTGAGTTTATTGTAAAAGTGATCAGTTGTTTGGAAAAAAAATCCGGCAATGGTGGTAGATTTTCGATAAAAATAAAACAATAAACGAACATCCCGGTTGAAGTGTGGGAACGCTTTAAAAAATCATTCATCAAATGTGTGTACATTCAATAAAGTCGTTCATTTTTTAACGTGAAATAAAAATAAAAATGATAATGCAAGTTTAAATCTTTTTTTTATAATAATATGTTCTTTTGCTTTAAATGATATTTGTTAAATAAGTTTACATTTTTTTTTTTTTTTTTATTATACAATGGAAATATTTGTTGAAAAAACATTTTATTATTAACTTGAAAACGTGAATGCTATAAACATTGTACATCAATATACAACATATGTCAATATTTTAGGTCTGAATGTAGGTTAACATACATAAACGGTTTGAAACAAACATTAAATATAAAAACAATTAGGTCACTGCCAGAAACTAAAAATATATAGGTACTATATAGGTACATTACAAACGCATTAAAATTGCTATTTTTAGTGTAGTCTGGATAATACAAAGGCTTACAGCATTTTATTATTCGTTACGGCTTACAAAAGAATCAACTTTAATGGCAAATTTACATATATTTTTATAACACACCAGAAAAACATAGAGACTAGACGAGTAAGCTAAAAGAATTGAAATGTGATGTACATTAGTACAGAATTAATGACGGTTTATACGGTTTTGAAATATTTTGATAATTATTTTTTTTTTTATATAATTATGAATTGACTTCGATATTTTTATATTAACTACCTATATATAATTAATATTAAATGTATAAATACAATTTTTTTTTTGTTTTTGTACCAAGGTTTACATTTTATTAAATACAGTACAATAGTTTATAGTAATATTTTATATTAATCAGATGTTTCAACGTCATATAATTTTTTTGATTATTATATTATTGAAATATATTTACAATCTATACAATTTTTATGTACAATAAGTAGGTTTGATAGTTGATAGAAAAAATAGGTTGGCATGAATCTTAAGATTATGGAAGATACCCAGTGGTAACCCTTATAGTAGATATACAATTAAAACCATTATTTTACTACTGTAGGAAATCACTAAATAAATATCCAAAATTAATAAATAACCAAATCCCGATAGTTTATAAACATCTCTAATAAAAAATGAATATTTTTTGAAATTAAGATGGATGTTTTATCTACGTATATTTATGAAGATTGATATTTTATGAGTTTTATTAAAATAATAAATTAAACTAAACAAAAATGTAAACTGTTTACGGAAATCTAAAAGTTTAGGATATCATTATTTAGAGATATAATACTTGTAGCTTCTCTGGGCGTGTCTATTGTGTACCTACTAAACTCTACACAAATATATATTAATTTAATATAAAAAGGTAGGTAGTTCTGTATAACATAATTGCATATTGCAATGAAACTATCAAACTGTTGTAAGATAACTGCGTAGGTAAATCCAATGAAAATAATCGTAAAAGTAAAAAAAATAAATTACTTATTTGATTTAGTTTGAGATGTGTCAACCACTGTGTTTAAATGTCTTTTTCCAACTATAATGTGATTTGAGATTTTCAAGTATGTACAATTTTTGGCCTATTCAATGATTTAATTATATGATAAAATATTATATTATTTCAATCGTTTGAGAAGAGCTGGTCTCGCCCGACTTAAACTCGAATAATCGAATATCGAGGCGTTTGGTTAGTTATGCGCTCAACGGGCATATCGTCGGAATCGTAAAAAAATATTGCATTGTTTATGGTTTTGATCGAATTGATCGCGCAGACAATCTAAGCAGGTTCCAATTATTAGTTTTGTTATGCTCATGCCCAGGGGAGATATTATATTATCACAACGACAGGATCAATAGCCGGTTCGGGGAATGAATAATCACAGCCTACGATAATATTTTACCATTTTAATATATAATATAAATAAATATTTCGACTACTCTAAGCTGTGGAATAAAATAAAACAACAGAATATGTTTATACGTGGTGAAATAAATACCGTGAGAAATATAATATAACTTTTATATTATAAACGTGAACATTTTCAAAACGACAATTGTAAATAAAATGTATAATATATATACCTATCATGTGTACAAGAAAATATATAATATAAGTTATAGGATCCTCTTGATATGCATTATGTATACATATGCGAGTATAACATTAGACGAATAAAATTACTCGAAACCACTGGCGTATAAATTACGTGAAGAGATGTCAACCTTTATACCGGGACGGCACCCAGGCCAAAAAAATAAATAAAAAAAGAACAAAGACAAATGGCGAATAGAAATTCAAAATGTATTTTGTGATCATAATGACTACCGTAATTTACGTGTAATCGTGTACGACTTACGGTATTAGACCATTCGTTAGA
This sequence comes from Sitobion miscanthi, assembly GCA_008086715.1. Taxonomy (NCBI): domain Eukaryota; kingdom Metazoa; phylum Arthropoda; class Insecta; order Hemiptera; family Aphididae; genus Sitobion; species Sitobion miscanthi. The sequence continues at coordinate 5,186,402 of CM017799.1, forward strand.
TTAAACTCTGTTTGATGCGCATTTACAGTATATTATTATAATATACCTATTATGGGTGTTAATACCATATATTATGCAGATTAATAGTTTGAATGGTTTTACTTTAGCTTGGACAGTTATATTGTACATACGTAGATACGCCTATATAATTTGATTACACGATTTTCTAAAAATGTAATATAGAAAATAATAAATGCCCGCGTTCATAAGCGTTCTACAATCGTATAGACGTATTTAAACACGTCTTGATCATACCACGTTTTCACGTACGTGTACCCAGCCCCCCCACTTTAAAATTTTCCAATTTTTTTTTTGACAAATAATTAGCATGTATTCGCATGCTAAATTTTGTAATTTGCATGCGTTTTGATTAGGTGTGGTATCAAAAAATAGGTGGATGGGGGGGGGGGCTGTAGAAACGTTTTTTCGACCACCCCACACATCGCAAAAACTTATTTTCAAATTTTTTTCTATGTCAATATCTAGCATGTAATTAGCATGTATTTGCATGCTTGGTCCCGCAACTCTATCGTAATCCGTTGGTTCGCAATATTCATTTTTCTAATTCGCACGTGTTCCCAGCCCCCCTCCCCACTTTGGGAAGTACTTGGAATTTACCATGCTAATTATTTGTCAAAAAAAAATTGGAAAATTTTAAAGTGGGGGGGGGGACACGTACGTCACGTTTCCAGTAGGTATACGCCGTGTATGACAGCACTTATACGTGTTATTGCTGCATCGATATCTTAGATAAAATAATAATGTCGATTAGTATGAAACGTTACCGCAAACAAGAAACTAATGAAATTATTAATTTTCAGCTGTGCCCGCGAATTAACTGAACTTTCAAAAAAGGACAAACATTATGTGATGAGCGAAACCACAGAGGAATAGTAAAACAATTTGACCAATGACTTATGTATCCAGCGAGTAAATAAATATATTTTGTCACTTGAAAGTACATATATGATAATTATATTTAAGTCGTTGCGCAAAAATGCGTCAACAATCATAATTGGTTAGCCTTTGTTTTCTATTTAAACTTAAATACTTCACATTGAAAATACTAAATATTATTTATAATATATTTCACTCTCTGCTATTATATTTTTCTCACTACCAAGAAAGAAGAAGAATATAGGAATATTAATGGTCATGACCATCACGTTAAACGATGCGATTACTGATGGCATTATGTTATTTATTTATGTAATTATTTAACGGGCATAATAATCAATATAACATAACAGTAGGAGTACTGTACACAGTACACAGTAACTATAGTCACTCGCCACACAGTGGTGGCAATTAAATAATAAAACGCACTAACAACATACAAGAAATAAATCAATTAATAACGTAACAGATGGTGGTAATAATAACAATAATAATAAAAGGAGAAATTTAAAAGAATCTTAAGTGCTCATTATCCAGTAGCGCCATGCGGTGAATAAGGTCGTTTTAACATAATGACGCGAAACAGGACAACAAAATCTAACAACTCATGAGAAATACTGTACAGATGATAACGATATAATTATTATTGATCGCATAAAGACGTGTCGCGTGCTTTTTTTATACTATTGTTGTAATACCTATTTTTGGTGTCGGCAATTTTTTTTCGACGTTATAAAATATCGTGTCAATGATGCTAACTTTGGATAGTGCAAAATGTGAAAAAAACGAACGCTAGCTGCGCTGTTCGCGTTATGCCTCGGATTCGGGCACCGGTAAATACAATGTAGTAAAAATAAAAACGTAACGTCCGTCTCCCTCGTAACTCGCACGAACAAACAAACAAACAAGCACAAACATACACAAACATTCGCGCGACAGTGCTCATACCGCACTAGACCACTGCTGCGATTCACGATTCGTAGGAGGAACCGTCGTCCATCGTCGTCGTGCGGAGTCGATTCGTTTCTCGCACGCGGTGGGTGCGAGGGTCGTGGGGTTAATCCGAACGGGGTTCGCACGTGGGTGGCCACCGTCACCTTTGCAGGAAAGTCGCAAAGTCCGTTTAATTGAACGTCCGATCGAGCTCGTCGATCGGCCGCGAAGATTCGCGAGCCCCGCACTGCAGCGTCGTACACGAGACTCAATCCGCAGCTGCGATTACGTGTGCTCGGGTGGCCATGAAATCGAGATTTGCCAGGTCCGAAAGACTAAGGACGGACAACGAATAACTGTGAACTATAAGTGAGAATTGCACGGGATCGAAGTGTCCTGGTCAAAGAAAAGACGTGAGGCGTCCGTCTCGTTCGTATGAATGTGCCGATCCGATAGGCCACATCGAATACGATTGCGCCATTTTACGGTATATATACCTTTGAACCGTGCCATGGAGGCGTTTTGCGGTTAATACCGGACTCGCTAATCTTGAGTACCTATGTACATCATACGCAAACATATTATTATAATGCGGTGTAGAACCGCGCACGTGTACCCGTTTCGCACGTATTCAGTATTATAATAACGATTACCTATATATATTATTACGGTTACTGATGGCGAAAACCCTTGAAAAGTACCTATTTTGTGTTCGTAGAAAAGCAATTTTCTCATTTTTTAATAGGATTTATTTTTTTTACATGTGCTGCCACCGGTTTCTCGTGAAAGTTGTGGGAGTCTGGTAAGTACTCAGACCGTCGATTTTAATTTGTTTGTTTCGTATGACTTTTCGAGCGACACTATCCTTGTTGACAAAGAATAACACAGGCAGGACAGTTTATAATATTATGTGATAAATCAACAATAAACAATAAATGAAATGTGATATGTAAAATTAACGCAGTAATAGCAATTATGATATTCATCAATAATTGAAACAGTTTGATAGTTATACAGGCAGTATTATCTAGATAAATTAAACTGCAGATAATCAGATAATATTTTTATTAATTTCACTCGATTTTTTCCGTTATTCTATAATATGTATGCCATTGCCATAATTAGTTCGCAAGAAATTATCCCAACTGCGTAAGCATTTTTAATGTTGGTATGTTTAAAGCCAAACAAAATGAGATTTAATTATTTCTGCATTGGTTATTATTTTTTTTTGCAATAAATCAGTTTAATCTAATATTTTGACAAACGCAATTCGATCTGATATTTTAGGAGTATACTGCTGCAAAATATTAAATAGCAGCATTCTTGCATTAATTATTACATTATTCTTCAACGTCCGGTTATGGCGAAAACTTGGTGGACGGTCTTTAAAAACTTTAGAAACGCGTAATGCACATTTGCCGCAATCATAATATTATTATAATATATTATTTATTATATTCTGTCTAACCGATAGTAACGACAAAACCACCCTTATAATATATGGCGAGCGTCTTCCAACAAATCAGATACATAATCGGTTAACTTGTAAATTATTTCATTAATCATTTTACATAATTTGTGATAATATAATAATTATATAACATTTGGAACTTATAAAAAGGTTTAAAATGTGCGGTTTTTTTTTATCTGTTTCCATCAGAAAATAATTACATTAAATATAAATACCTATGGAAATTAAATCAAAACGTTATTTCAATATTTTTGAGACTTTAGTTATTATATATATTATTGAGCTTGGGTAGATGAAAGTTGCATTTTGTAATTAACGAGTTAATCTGTATATAGAGGATATTTCACCAAGTAATGATGCTTGCCCAATATTTAACAATTATATTAATTTATAATGATGTATTTTTTCAGATTCTGATTTTTGGAAATTGTAAATATACTTATGTTTTAGATACATAATATTTAGATTTTTTCTAATAGTAAGAATACGTATAATATAAATAGTTCTCATATTATATATTTAAAGTAAAAATAGGCTACCTATTAATCCTTGATTATGAAGGCTTAACAGCAAATAAAAATGAAAGAATCCAGTAGCGATTTAAATTTTTTTTCAAATGTGAACCACCATTTTTACAGAAAATACAGATTATTTTTTTGAAAATGTTGACGCATCTATATCAAAAATCAAATGAGTAATTTTAAAGTTATGCACTAAGTATAATGATCCTTAACCACGGTATAACATAAAATATAAAATAGATTTATTTTTATTTAGTCTAAGTATTATAATTATAGATTTGTAGGTACCTACTGTGAAAATGTTATTAAATTATAAAACTGCAATAAATTAATAATAATTAGGCATCTTTGATAGTCTTAAAATCACCATAATATTATCTTCCAACCCTGTTATCATAGACTATTATCCTTGGTACTTAGTTTAACAATTCAAAAACTTCTCATCAAAATTCGTATTTATATTATACATCAACATTTAAAAGAAAGTAACTTGTTAAACGATTTATAAGAAAAGGGTGATACTCATTTAAAAAAAATGAGAAAGTTTTTATCGCCACAGGACACTCCTTAAACGGTATAAAAAATCTAAATATTTGAAAATATGGTTCTAAAGTACACTTCAAAAATCCAAAAATCATAATTTGATTAGGTTCATTATTAACCCTATTTAAAATGCTTGTTTAATCACCCCTGTATATGTATTATATATCATATATACCTAACAACAAATGGGATGATTTAATATAATTTAATGATAATCGTGTCAGAGGTTGAAACTTTATAATCCAATATACAAATATAGAACTGTTTCGACTTATCGTAGTAATGCAGACCTATTTTATTTTACCTAAGATTATTTGATTTCCGAAAACGGATTTACAAATCTATACAACATTAAATAAAACCGTTAATTCGCTTAATTTTTCTGGTACCTATACAGGTGTATTGGAAAGATCTGACAAGTAAAAATGAAAAATTGCTACAAGTTAATCGTATGAAAAAAATTATGGAAGGTGCCCAAAACGAATATTTTGAAAAAAAGTATTACGTTTTGAATCAATTTACTAGAAACAAAAATATTGATATTTTATAAATTTTGTAAAAAAAATCCGATCGACATAAATAAACATTATGTTCCTCTAAAATTCTCTAAAAGTTAAATTTGTAAATTAGCTGTTGAAAAATGTGTACGTCACGTTACTTTTGGATTCAAATCGTATGCCGTGTGATGACTTTTTTCAAATGGTATGTTGGGCAAACGTGCTATGTTAAATCGTGGTTTTGAGTGCATTATTTTTTTGTAGGTGCTGACATATTCAATAATCTGTGTAGCCGGTGGTTTGAAATCACTTTAGGCGGGAAACAGTTTATGAAGATATGACGATATTCGACCACCAGTTGTTGCGACTCGTATAACTTCGTTGGCCGTATACTGTTTTATCCGTCCAATGACCGTGGATGATTGTTTATGATGTATTGAAAGCTGCCGGTCAAAGAACAGTCGAAGACGGACCCGAATCACTAGATGGATGCGCACAATACAATATTATTATATTATTACATGCAACGAGATGAAGACAATCGAATCGAATAATACGGTCGAAAACAAAATCGGGTCGCCGTTTGAAATCTTCTTCGTGCACAATATAAAACCGGTGAATGGCGATGTCGGGCCGAAGATAACAGAGCATAATAATAATATTATTATTACGTCGATAGTCGAACATTTACCTCCGAAATTGCACAAAGGAGTACACCGCCTATATGCGTTTCTGCATTTGTATTTTTGCGAAATGATTTGAAACGAGATTTGGAACAATCGAGGGCTGCACCGCATCCGATGACGGATATTATTATTATTATTATGTTTATGACGTTAAATACCTGGTGACCATACTTTCGCGAGCTTTCTCGTATTCATTCGTTTTTCTCAAAGTAAGTAATAACCTACACGCGCGCCAGCGATTCTTTGTGCACCGCAAAACGAAACAATTCGATACCTAGAAATAATAATTCAGAATATTAATCTTAACTTTGAAAACGTGACAAACATGGCGGCGGCGTTATATAATAACCTATTATTATTATTATTATTATCATCATCATCATTATTATCGTTTTACAACCGACACCCCGTCGAACGGAAATGAGACGCGGCGCTATGGGTGTTTACTATGACACTATTAATTACCTAACGAATTTATACAACAGTAGAATATTATCATAGTAAGCAATGGCAGCAACACCCACATGTGTCAATGCTCGATTTGATTGGGTGCAGGGCCCCCGAGCGGACCTCCACTGCTATTTTTATTTGATTTGTTTTTTGAGTGACCCAACATTTTTTTTTTTTTTTTTTTTGTTTATCTTTGCCCACGATAGACGGCACAAACCAATAAGCGAAATAATTTTTATCAAAATGTGGAGAGGACTTAAATGACATAGGTAACGCATTTTACATCTCGAAGGTGGAGTCAGGACGGAAATATTCTAAGCATGTGATAAAAAAAGTTGTGGCCGTAAGAGGTAATGTGACTGGACATGACAAAATTTAGCTGGTTGCGGGTAGGGTACGAAGAAATTCTAAAGCAGATTCTTTCAAGGTGGTCTGGAGCATCTAAGGACCCATTTAAAGGTGACGAAATGCGACTTTAGTCAGCTTCAAGGTGACGTGAGGGTAGAGGTCGTGGAGAACTTAACGTATTTAGGAGTAGCCGTGTTGTGCGATCGGAATGATGAGTGTAAAAGCAGCACATGCTAAAAATGTATTATGTACTAGCTCAAGGCGAAGTCGGTCTCCCACAAGAAAAGGGTGCCAAACAACCACACCGAACTCGAGAGGGGTGTAACGAACGAAAGATATAATGAACAGAGGCAAATGGCAGAACTGAAACCTTTGGTGTTGTACGTTTAATGAATCCAAATAGGTGCTATAATCGTGTCACTATTATTTTAAACTATTATGTGCGCATCAAACACATTTTGCACTCGTAAAATATATGATATTATGCTGGACGACTACGAGTTGGGATCCAATTATCGAATTGATTTCCGGGTTCTCTGCAGGCAACATACGAGTTGGTTTCCGTGTTCTCTGCTGACTACAGGTAACAAGTGGTTCCAATGAGCTTTCATAATGATAATACAACTGTCAAGTATGTTAAATTAACTTTTCAAATTACCATGATACCGACGATTTCCTTCCTATCTTACATGGATTAAGGACAGCCTAGAGTGCCCAGGTATGGTTAGAAATGTTGTTATAGTCAGTTTATATACATTATGATGTACGCTTTATACCTATACGTATTTTTCAATAATCAATAAAAATAATAATAATAAAATGGTATCATTTGTTATGAATTACTGTTGGTTGATTACAATATAGTATATATTTAAAAAAAATATATTAATTTGGTATGCATTTAGAACATTTTTGACGAATTGTAAGTTCAAAATTTGGCAGTCATTCAATTTGTTAATATTTTTTTCAATACACTTTTCCTTTTCAGCGATCTGTTATAATATAATATGTTATTATATTTATAAGATTTTTCAAATATTGTAAAACCTAATAAAACATCATAAGAATTTCGACTTGTACCCACATAATATGGGAACCAATTCGTATACTTTATTTGATATACCCATTATAATAAAACCGAAATCGAAGGAAATCGCTATGAAACTAGATCTACACAAACTCTCTTCCAGACGTAAGTATTACAATGACTTGTCTTTTTTTTTAAAATGTTGAATAATAATGTTCATTGTTCCCGAAATACTTGAAGCAATAGGTTGATTCCGAATTTCTATACCCGGTTAAGAATCACTTTTATGAGTCATTCAACGCACAATATTGCTGATGTTATAAATTATAATATGAATCAAAAAGTTGTATGCTTCGGTCATGTTACATCTTCGATGATTTTAATTTTAATAATATATTATGGTTCTGAATCAAAACTTTGACATTTATGTTTAAATTTTGAACTATAAATACCTAATTGTACACTTGTATATGCTGTTTTATTTCCTTCTATGACTATACTAATTTTCCTCTTATTTAATAATGCAACCAGATATCATTACATTCATAACTCTGTTTTTCTTTACCATAATATTTTAATATGAATATACTAAACAGGGTGATAATTTAAACATGCTCACCCTATTTTTATGCTTAAATTATACATCTATTATATTTTTGGAATTTTTAATACACTTGATGACCCGCATGTTTTTGAACTCTTGATATTTTTGTATCATTTAACGATGATCCTGTGACAATACAAACTTCTGTTTTTAAAAAGCTGGTGTCTTACTTTTAATTATTCAGCTGTTATTTGTTATAAGATTTATGTTTTATCTAATATGTAAATCAAAATTCGAATGAATAGTTTTGAGTTGTATAACATTGTGCACTAAAGATTGTACGTCTATGCGGTAATGACTTCAGTAGATACTGTGGCTTAGGTGATTTGAAAATGTAAATAATTACTATTGATCTATAAAATTAAAAAAATTTTAAAAACGGTCCAAGGTCAATAATAATACTACATCTAATATTAAATAAACTTTATATTTCTCTAAAACCATTTTTAAGGATTATTATCCTTAGTGTAAACATTTTAATACCTCAGAAACTACTCATCAGAACATTGATTTAGATAAGATTGACTTGTATAAAAATTTTCAAGAATTTATATCCACTAAATAAGTTAATTTAAATCGTGTGTAATCGTACACTATATATTGCCCTCGCGGCGTCAACAAATAAATAAATACAAATAATATATTATTATGAGGCGTTCGGTAACAGCTGAAAACCTCATTCGCGATTATATAGGTATATAGCGACGCGACGTTAATATCATACAATACATACCTAGTATAAATTATAATAAAACCGAAATCGACTTATATTCTGGTCTAACGTGCCCCCTCCCCCCCCCTCTGAGTGTGTCGTCTCTGCCACCCTATCTGTATCGCGACCGCGGTATACGCGGTACATTATATTGAGTCGGGCGTACGGCAATAACTCACGTTCGCCCCCGTTGATATAGCCGCGGCGCGCCTTATCTATTTTCTCGGCCGAGAATTATTATTATTCAAAAAAGGGCAAACCGAACAACTGTATCGGGTACGGAAAACCGCAAGACTCATTCAATTTCCTTTGGGCCCGTGCCAGACGTTAAGCAGCGCACGACTGCCGCCGCGACAACAGAAGCGTTCTCCCCGCGGTCGGCGCGCCTTTGCCAAAGTCTCTGCCCGAAACGGCGGCGTTAAATGTTCCAAAGCCAAATTGATGAATAACTGCACTCGTTCCCATCGCCACCCATCGCCAGGTTTTATTATTTTATTGTATTATCGTCGTCAGTATCGCGCGCGACGTGACGAGTTAATCGACCGCGCAGTCCAAAAATCCTCGCGAACATCTCCGGCCGACCCGCGTAATAATATCATACGCGTCGGTTATCAAAACATCATATAATCGCACGAAATCTCCGCCGACGCACCGCCTTGAAGTCGTTTTTGTTATTCGACACTATTTTTTATTATAATTTATTATTATTAATTGGAAATCGCTGGGCGCCGGGAGTGCAGCCCGAGCGGAGAGCTGTACACGTCGTATACTCGCGGGCGGCAGACAATACGCGAGCGTTAATCGTCGCCTGGAGATCGTCCAAAACCGACGACCGTAAGGTAAAGTCGTTTACCCGGTAAACGGTTTCACATTATATTTCGAAAGGCCGTGTACTGCTGGCACACGCCGATCACTCTAACGTTTTGACTGACCCGTCTCCGGAGTGGACCTAACCGCAAGTCCGCCAGGTCCATCACCGGTAACGTTTCCTAATCGACTTGTACGACCCACGATTGTCGCGATGTCTTCGTCCCGTCACTTGTGAGCGATTCCGCGGTCGTCCGCCAAACGTATAATATAACAATAATTGGTATGCGCAATATCGTTAGTGTTGTTATTCTCGAGTCGTTTTATATATTTGCCCACGAGTTCAACAGTATATTGAAGTTTGATGAAGGCGATCTATCCAAGAACCGGGTATATTTGACATAATCTAAAACGGTTCGAAATAGCACTCGACTTATATATTTTTAATTTTTAAGACCTGAAATGAATTCGAATTTAAATCGTTCATATTATTATGTGATTCATAAAGATAATATAACTTTTATTTGAAAACCGTTAACACATTTTTGCACAGTACAAATGAATAGCTATGGATACATTTTCTGTAGTTAATACCTATATATAGTATCAAGACCGCACTATACACGTTTAAAGCATTTTAAGAAGGGGGGGGGGATGGGAGAGTGTGTGTATTGTTCCATGACTTTTTGGTTAAATAAAACGACACCTATGCTACGAAAAAAATTCCTAATTATTCTGTTTTATTAAACGAGTCATGTGAAAGGGTTGGGAATTCGTTTATATAGGGTATGCTATATGAAAAAACGTGGCCACTGATACGTCGACTACGATAATTCAGCCGATTAATATTTATAATATAGGTATTCTCACGTAGGTTCGGTTGGCTTTATTTTTTCGTTACCATTCGATCCGTCTAGATCTCCGTCCATCGATCTCCGTTCCCGTATGACCTAAGCATCTCTCTCTCCCTCTCTTTGCCTCCCTCTCTCTCTCTCTCTCTCTCTCTCTCTCACCCTATTTCTCACGGGTCTACTGTCGGTGCTCGAGTGTGTGCATGCGTCTCCCTGCAGCTTACCCCGTGTGATGGAATCTCTCTCCGGGCTGCGGCACAAACGAGTTGTGATGCGTACACGCAGTTTGCCGACTGTAATTTCATTCCAAGCATGGGCGCGGACACAAAATAGCAATAGTCATGTGACGTGTACCCCGTAAAAACGTGAGCCGTATATCTGATCGCAAGTCACGCACTCATATCCATATGCACTATAAGGCTGCGCGTGTTTGTGCGCGTTTGAGCGTGTTTGTGTGCATTTGTGCTATGTGTGTGCGTGTGGGTATCGTGCATGGGTGAGTTGACGTGTGTCCGCCCTTGCCGGCTCGCAACGGTCATCGGATTGTACCCACACACCGTATTATATAGCACCGGGGCATATACGAAATATCCTAATATGTGCCGTGACGTGTGTATTACTGCACCCGTAATATTATGTAGGCGCTTCCGATGCAATTTCCGAACGTATTTCCGTTTGGCGTATGTAGATCCGATAGGACCGCGCAAAGTATGATATGGTATTTTAACTACTATACGGCCATAATATAATGTGCGCGAGATATGACGACAACCATATCACAATGATAATAATAATAATATGACATCGCGCGAAACGGCCGAGGCAAAGCAACGTCTCGTCCCGCATTGCAATGCGATAATGTACCTCATAATATCACGTCATAATATTATTCTGTTTAGCGACGACGTAGCACTACTATGTACCGACACAATAACGGTTTCGTAAATCATATAAATTTCTGCAACTCTTTCCGACTAAACAAATGTAGTTATTATCGTTTAAAATGTCGTCTACCGACCCGCACACTCGTTACGACGTGATATAGGCAATCGATCAAAAAACGAAAAAAGAATAACTACGCGCACTTGGTCATGTACATATATGTATAATACTCGTATAATAATATTTATCACGTGTCCACGAAAACTGGGTATGCACTCCATAACTCGGTCACCTACAATACTTAGTATGTCCCGCAAACAGAATTTAGAATATGTAGGTATAGGGTACTGAGTAATATAGGTAATTTAATTATACTGCAGTGTACACTGTTTTTTCGGACGGCATACTTAACGCTCGTATTGAACATTAAATGTATTAATAGTTCTTGCGGTGTGATTTAAAAACCAACAAACTAATGCTATATCATAATATGATGATGAAAAATAAATATTAAAAGAGTCTGAGATGCACTGTGACGTACGATTAGAAATTAACTATTATAATATGAGGTTCTGCCCGGTAACGTATACTTGTCAGTTTTCACTCCGTTGATGCACCTCGGGGCCTGTTTTACAAACATGGTTTAAACCTCGGTTACGCCTAACCCACTGATTTTACCGGCCGAATTCGGTGGTTTAACGACCGTAATACGGGCCCCAAGTCGTCTTTCGACTTCCCTGCCGGTCCCGAAGCTCGAAACATTTGTAATGTGCCGACCTCAAACTCGAACAGAGCACAATCTAAAATATTTTTCCATCCCCATTCCATTTGTTTCCCAAATCAATCGCTGAATTCCTTATAGATCATATGATATTATCACGTGCTTTTCGATGATACGGCCGTGTTCGCCGCCGTCGTATTATTCGTCACACTGAGATCGGAACACTTAATTTCAACCCGTTTTTGCGCAGCGTAAACGTAAAGTACGCGAGAACGGTTTCCCGCCAAACTCCACGTCGTTTTATGGTCATATCTCGCGACCACGTTCACGCCGATAACGGTAAATATTCGCCACAGTAAAAGTTATTTATCCAAACTAGAAACTTTTTTTCGATTTGTTCGTGCGTTTTGCTTTGTTCCGTGAATTCGTAACCACGAATATATATAAATATCTCTCCGGGGGGGAGATAGACGACGACGGAGGAGAGTGTACGCTTCGTCGACCTTTCGTCTGCAGTATGCACCGTAATACTTTCATCCGTCACCGATATTATAATAATAATAATATATATATCTAATATATAAAAATAAGTCCGGTTTTCCTCCCTGACGCTATAACTCCAGAACGCACCAACCGATTTCCATGGTTTTGCATTCGTTTGAAAGGTCTTGGGCTACGTGAGGTTTATAGCAAAGAAAATTCTTGAAAATTCAGGAAAAATTCAACAGAAAAGTGTTGAAATCGTTTTTCACATACAGCGCCATCTATTATACATCTATTATATCTTTTATATATTATTTTTATGTACTTCAAACCAATAGCAACGGTGCGTGATAAAGTGTTTGACAGATAGTCATTATTCTCTGCTGGAAAAAAAAACACGCTTCGGCATCTGTGCCCGTGATATTACGAATTTCGCGGGTATTGTACATCGAGTCGTAAAAATTCCACGTCCTCTGCGCCAATCCAATATAGTGTGTGAGAATCGGCAGTATATATATATAGATATATAATACTATATACGATATAATAATGTGCTATCAGTATATATATATATGTAGCACGATTTTATTTTGAATTTCACTTTACCGCGATATGATAATAATATTACGGCGTTTGCGTCTATATACCTGTTCGTTTTAATTATAATCTGCGATGTAGCTGATATTATGTGTACATGAATCGTTTTGCTAAAAAACGAAAAATTATTAATACACTCGAAAATCGAGAAAATCGATACAACACTGCTGCGGCGTAGTATCAAAGTGTGAATTCGTTTATTCTTGATGTAGGCAATTTTTCTCATTTTGGCAATTATTTTTTTTTTACACTTAATTGAACTACTGAAAAAATCAGTATAATACTATGAAGTTCAAATTGACGTAATTTCGATTTATGGTTAACCTCTGGTGGCTATATTGTACTATGTTGGTAATTAGTAATTATTATTTACTTCAGACTGATATATATTTTCAAATTATTATATAATAATATTATATGTAAATTATTTTGTGGATTCTCCGCACTCACGCGAGTCGTGCTATTATGCTAAATGTCAAAATACATTTTTATATTTTATTTATTTATTATCAAGTTCCTACTTCACAATATTAATGTTCATATGTCAAATGTTGTTTTATGTCACCACGCTTACTCATTATACCTGTAATGTATATTGTAAATATGTATATTTTTAAATCCTACATATTTTATTTGACGTGTATTTTTTATAAGTATTTTTATAACTTATAATATGATAATAAACAATAAACAATCAATAGGTAACATTTAATTTATGCACAATTATTTTTATTTAAACAGAGAAAAATTCGGCAACCGCGTGGTGTATACTATGTGCCTACGCGCACCACCGGAGGTTAAAATATAAGTAACGACAAATCGCTAAAGCTGTAGACTTTGACTTTGAAAAAAAAACTAAAAAACTAAACCCTATCAAAATTCGTAACACATTGAGTTCCGGTCCGGAGTGTTTTTCGATATGGCAATAAATCGTTTTTGGAATTTGAAAAAAAAAATTCTACGGTACCTGCCCAAAACGCGATGCTCGCGGGAATACATTATAATTTCCTATGGAAGCAAACGAAGCGAGACTCGGAATGGTCCAGTAGTCCGGTGTGACTATGTGCAGCGCCAATAATACAACACGGGTAGGTATATAGTCCGTATGTATATAGGTCTACCGAAATCGCCGTAGCCCTTTGACCACCGCGTATTTACATGCACTCGGTGTGCAAGCAAATATTTGTTTAACTAAGCGAACACGATTATATTATATATATAGGTAGTGAAAACGAACGAGCGCGTATCATATAGACTACTTTGATCACCGAATATCGTGTATTTCAATTTTTTTTCGACGGACACGGTATACGGTTCACAAAAGGCAGTCTCGTCCGCTGCGGGACGACACGCGCGTTTCGCCGTGGACTTTGCGATTCAAACCGTGCGATATAGTTTTATCCGATTGCTGCGCGTCCACTGTCGTCCCGACGACGGAATGTTTCCGAGTTCTGTACGGTCGCTTAATATAATATCGGCCCCTATAGGCTCTATTTTGAGGGGTTCCTATGTACCCGTGTACAGCGGGATTGTCGGCGCAAAACATTTTCAAAGAAAACACTTCGCGCGCGGACGCTGCAAACCCCCCCCCCCCCCCCCCGATCTCTGATAACAGATCGAATTTCGGTCATGCGAAACGAGCGTATCGTCCACGTGTGGGCGAGGGGAGGGGGGGAGCGAATCCGCTCTAAAATACCGGAAATTCTCAGGGTGTACGGAATAAAATAATATGACGTATCGGCAAGCAGCCGCGTGTGTTACAGTGCAGAGCGACGTTGTATATTATTGCGTATGTATTGTTGAACGATCGTTTTACCATTGTCGATTCGCGAACACCACAATATTATTATGAAATTCGATTTCGATTTTATAATTCAGCCGTCATCAAATCATCCGAAAAATGCGTATATTCGAATGGGGTTTCGAATCGTTTTGTTAATATCGTATTATACATTCATATTATGTTAATATAATATTCTTTAGGTTTTTCACGTTTTTTGAATAGCGACTGGAACGTTTTTTTTTTTTTTTTTTTTAATATATTTCCCGTACCGGCAAAAGCGTGTGTTCGAAAACCGTACCTTATAACGCGCGAAACGCGCAACAAGACACACTGAGTTATGTAAAAGAAAAATAACGAATGAACGTTTAAGTCGAGCAGTACAAAAAATAAATAATCGTAACGAGACGATACGGCTAGTGATAAAAATTATATCGCATAAAACAAAACAATAAAACCGAATATTTTCCATTCCACCTATTATTATAAATTGGGGTCTGTCCTGTGTGGACATTTTTTTTTTTTTTTTTTTGAGATATCAAACATTATTCTGCTCAGTATACTCACTTTATGTATATATTTATTATTTTTTTTTTGTAGAAACCGGAAACGAATAAAAGGGATAACAGATGATTTTTCTGCGTTATTGACCATCGACGATTAAAATATTGTCATCGTCTAACTGTATCGCACGACGAAATCACGGTTTACAAGCTCGAAACACACCATCGTTAAAATGCGGATATAATATACCGAGTGATTCGTAAGACATCACTAGTTATTATTCAAAGAGTGTAAATGTTTTTGAAAATATTTTTTTTGCCTGTAGGCATTGGAGTCGCAATAGTTAAGTTTTTGTTAAAAGATCGTACCTTTTATACTTTTGAATATTTTATTTTTCCGAGTGTTTCGGTACATAAAAATCGAATTCGAGATTAATAGTTTATGAGTTATAAGCACACTCAAAGTTAAGATGGCGGAGTTTAGTTGTGATACGCTAACGTTTTGTGGGGTAACCACGTACCACGCTCCACTCCACTCGTCTATTCATTTTAAATACTTATAACTACTCGTCCCGAATTGATTTTTGTGTATTCAAATGCTTAAAAAAAATACTCCGCTTCGGAACATGAAATTAGAACCGTATGTCGTCGTTCAAAAAAGCGAAAAACCTAAAAAAAACGTGTTGTTTTTAACAGGCCATGTAAATTTTTTTTTTTAAACCTACTTTTTAAAATGACGACGAGTTTTTGATGATAAGAGAATCACCCGGTATATATGTATATTTATGTGCTTACGTAATATTCGCGCATCATAAAATAAAATATAATTTATTCGCATATACTTTCGAATACAACAAAACTTTACCTCGCCCACTCCTCGGCACGTCCCGGAGAGAATTCCGGGCGCGCCACTAAAATATTATACACTGCAGCCGCAGAGAGGTTACGATATTGTGACTAGGGAGATAATAACAATATAACAATATTATAATAATAATAATAATAATAATATTATATACCGCGAGGCTGTATATTATTATTATTATTATCATTCGGTGTGGAAACGGGGCGAGTTGATTTCGTGGAACCGCGTTTTCGACGTACTCGATTCCGATGTAATTTTGTAATATCCATTACGGGCGACGCTCGTCCGTTGTAGTTGTACATGAACGACGTATATACCTATTATGATTATTATTATTATTATCATGTGCATGAATGTAAATATATTTGTTGATGTTTTATTTTAATCATCGTTATTATTACGTTTTAGCGTATCCGCACGATATTATGTTGTGTCATATTATTATTATTATTATCAAAGCTCGTATTATATTATATTATGCGGAACGTACCTACCTGCCTACGCCCGCCAGCGCTGTGTTCGAGTGTATGATTATTATATATGTACACAATATATGTCTGATGCAATAATACGCACACACGAATAAAATATCAACTCGAAAACTATGGCGAATAATTTCGTTTATGCGCGACCGTATAACATGTATACCTACTGTAACACTATTAGTATTATTATTACTATTATTATGGTGTATAATATTATCATCGTATTATAATATGGCATTATAACTCGTTCGGTTCGGACGACGATGACGACGACGGCTGCTGCTGTTTATGGTTATTAAATTATCGTCAGTCGACGACAAAAATATATTATTATTCGTAATATTATTTGGTAATCGCGCGGGTTCCTCCTCGTACGGGCGTCATAGGTAAATGGACAAGCATACTCTGTTCAGAACAAGAAAGGTACCGGGCGGCGACTGCTGCGCACGCGCGTGGCTTTCGGGTGGTCGAACCAGGTGGTTGATTTGGTGGGAGAAGCGTCCGACGGACGAAAACCGGTCACACTGTACCTTTCATATTCTGAATAGAGTGTAGACGCATTAGCAGACGAGCCGATCACTTCTCCTATACATCGATAGCCATTACTGCTCTTCCATACCAAGACACATTAAACAGTGAATAAATATACACATCTTAGGATACCCTACAATAATAAACTTGTAGATATAAAAAATTAAAACAAACAAATGGCCAAGACCGCAATACCGTATAGGTACTACGGGCACTTTGCCCGAGGTCCACGAACAAAAAACGGAGGCCCACGAAACTTTCAAAATATTATATTCTCCATGTTGTGGAGAAAATGCCAAATATGACGTCTTAATCTGGTCATGAAAATGGTATACCGAGCATACGCTGTAATTTTTTCGGTAAGCGAAAACCATAATGTCAATCTAAATATGATTGCAGGCTAATGACCTAGTCACTGAAGCTTATTATAAAAAAAAAATAATAATAATAATAAATTGCTCTCGTCTGGATCCACGACCGCGTCAAAACAAATCGCGTCGCCAAACCTTTTCGCGGTCCATGTACACGTCGCCGATGAAATGGAATGAAAATGGCGGGGAATAAAAAATAATGACACGGCACCATTCGATATTGCACGCGTGAAATTTAATATATTTATATGATCGTATATTATGTGCGCCTAAGTGCCCTTTCACCCGTGTAAAATTCGTTTCTCGCCAGCCACCGGTCGACTGCACACCATACACACTGCGTATACAATAACACAATACTAAAAAAAAATACAATATATATATTATTATATAATATTTGACATTATGTTGTATTGTTACAAACGCATTACATTTTATTTCAATCACCACATATCGAGTACCGATCGTTTCTGTCCGGCGTTGCGGAAACGACGTCCGGCCAAATTCTAAGGACACGTGCGTACGGATTTTCCGGTATATAAATATCGGTCGCGTTATTATATAATATTTTATACCCGTCGAACGAATGGAATGAGACCACGTTCTGTGTAAACAGTGATGGCTTGGATATGTGGTGGTGTGAAGGGGAGGTACTTTCTATTTTAAAAAAAAAAAAATTTTCATTTCAGATTTATACGTTCTAACCTCCAAAACAGAATATTATTATTATATAACGTGTTATATATACGGTTTGGATATTGAGCGACTATACTGGGGAAAAAAAATACGCGCTTGTGCAAAATATGAACTTGGAAAAAAATTCCTAATATTACAAGAGGTACAGCTGTAAACTTATTAACTTGTCAACTTACTTTTAACCAACAGGGTTTGATATTGACTTTGTTTACATTTTAAGTATTATATTTGCTCATCAATGCTTATTTACGGCTATATTATCAATATAAAAATATTCTTAGACTAAATCTTTTGCATATCAGTTCGTCGTTTCAATGTAGGAGCAAAGTCGTTTTAATGAAGAACACAATTTATTAATAATACTTTGCGTAACACTTCAAACTTAGTTTATGTGAAAACATTACGTAACTACACATTCGCTGTCATCGTATTAATAGTGTACCTACATTCTGGAATGCAAATCATTGTTAGTTAAAATGAACGTCGTGAACCTTCAAAATGCAGACACTCTTTATTTGTCGATTCAAACGGGTCTAACGCACACGATATTATAATCGCGTGTATCGTTGTATCGTCCTAGGCTCATCCATGTACAGAGCGATTGAAATGTCCGCGTAAACGTATAATACTCTATGGACTCGACGGTGGCTGCGTCGTCAGTGAGAAGGGCGCTTCCGTATTGTCATTTGTCAGCCTTAACGTCTGCGGCTTCGACGGCGGTGTAGCTCACACGATAATAATAATATTATTATGACATATTGTCATGCAAACGGCAGCTGCGACTGAGGATACTCATACACGACCTGCAAATGCATGTGGAAATAGGATCGGAGGCAGTTTAATTGAATTATTATACGCGTAATTCGGCTTCTGTGGTTTCATTAACCAACGACCTTTGTGTCGCACACACATAAACTTATTGAGAATTGAGCGGAATATGAATTTCCTCGTGTATAATATCATTATCGCGACGTCATTGACGGCCGTCGGGGATTCCGGAAACCCTATGGTTCTTTTCCACATCATCCACCGTCACCCCCCACCCACCACTCGGTACACGTCTACGGAGGGGAGGTACGCCCCCCCCCCCACACTCACCATTGCACCATCGCGTTGGAGTCGATCGGTCGGCGCTGCAGTTATCGTCCCCGTCGATTTCCATACAAAAGTCGTCTATTGTAAATCGTAAACCTACCTATAACATACGATTCGCAGCAATTCTTTTGATCTCTCGTACTCGCTTTGACGACCACGAAACAAGAATATATTTAACACGCGAAAAGTGCAGCTGCTAACGATAAAAATAATATTATAACTATAATAATTTGTCATCAATTGAACGTTTAGAAAATAAATTGTTATAATAGTTGTGTACCTATTTTGCCTATACATGACGCCGTGTTGAAAAACGATTGTATTATGAATAACTCATACGACGTTTAAAATAGCATAAACATAACGACTTGCTATTGCTCGTTTTCGATAATTTTACTGACAAAAATAAAATATAACATATTTTTAAATTTTTAATATTGAATAATGCAAAATGGTTTTAATCATAGAACATTGATATAGCTAAACATTTTTATTTCAATTTTTGTAAACATCTCAAAATCAACTAGAAATGTAATTATGACCAATTTACTAGACATAAAAGTAAAGGTACCTACTTGTGGACACAATTTGATTTTCGTATATCATTGGATTCAACTTTCAAAATTATAAACAAATATGAAAATGTAATTGTGCGTCATCAAAATCTGGTGATAACAAAAATTAGAAATTGCAAATAGTTAACATGTTGACAATTTATTTTATAAAAAAACGTTATTGAATCTTATTGTTTGAATTTGAATGCTGATAAGTATTTAGATAAGCAATGGACCAAGCTGTGTATGATTCGATCGTAACAATGAGCGATGACTAACAAAAAAAAAAAATAAACACTTTCACGATGCGTTCACTTTTGTGCGCATACAATAGTTTTTATTTGCAAAACAGTTTTTACATGCTTCATTCGGAGCGTTGTGATCACTAGAAAAAAATTCATCATATTATCTTTAATAAAAAAAAATGTGTATTTTTCATTAGTATAAAATAAATTCACATTATTACGTTCCACGCACGACGTTTCAAAGATGTCCGTGTACAATAGGACACGTTTAGATACACTGTGCATTTAGATTTTTCTTCTCTGCTCCTCGTGACGCCGCCGCGCCTTTTTAACGCGCCAGCAGCTGGTGTTTAATCCCGTTTCATTAATCCTCTTTCCGATTTTCTACTCAGACAGCAGCGCGAGCCCTATGAATAGTAAATATACTGTCTACGACATAAAATGTGTATAAACAACATAATTTTTTTTTCCACCGAAATTGATTTATATTACGACGCGCGAACAGATCATCGCCTCCCGATTTGTTCGTTTAATATTGACGACTACAGAGTGCAAGTATTTAAAGTATTATACACATTGCTAGAGACGTGTACCCGTGAATGACGTATAGCTTTGAGGGTGGGAGTGGGTGTTGAGTATGTTTAACCACCTCCCCCCCCATCTTTGCCTTTTACGCTAATAAATTATGTATCGTTGTATTTTATACTATTGTCGTATATACCAAACCCAACAAAAACTATAAAAAAAACTTTGTTACCCCCCCCCCCATTGGTTACGCGAACGTGTGCGCGATAAATGATATTATATTATTCTTTGTTTTGTTTTCCGCGTAATCGAAGAATATTGCAGTTCGCAACGCTCTCGTCCGTATTTCAAAAGTTGGCCCCGTCAACGACTCGGACGGTTTATATGAACATTATTAAAACAGTTTTGCGGTGATAAAAAGTCGGTATATGTTCAAACCACCGTTGTATAATAAATATATATTATATTACCGCCACTTGTCGCGCGGACGGCATAATATTATGTGATGTTCAACCCGACCGCTGTCAGACGATGGTTATCGTGGTATCGTGGTATAACACAATATTTTCATCACAGATAATTTTCATAAAAATCGTACGTGTTATCGCCTGCGTACACAGTACACCCCCGCCCCTCCCCCATGATTTACATCGACGATCGGTGACTATACAACGATGATAATATTATATTTCTCACGCGTTTTCCGGATAATGGGCACGCATAGTTGTATATTGTTATTATAATATTGTAGCCACGTCATCGTAAACACACACAATATTATTATTATTATTGTTATCTGCGTTCGGCGGCTTACTCAAAGGTGGGGGCATTAACTATTTGAAAAATTATATTTTTTAACTCTTTACCTTAACTAGACAATTTGTTTTCTAATCAACTCACGGACTCGAACAGTTTGAATAACAGTTGACATAACTTGAATTATTTAAAAATAATCCATCAAGTTAAACATTTTTTGAAGTTTTTCGTTGTCATGGTTTTATACGTAAATATTATAAATAGTTAAATGAAAATAATTCAATACTATAATAATAGGTACAAACATTTGTATTATATTTCTTAATGAAATAATTTTCCAAATAGATGTATATTTTACGTATATTTTTTAGTATATTAGATAGGCATAATATTATATGAACTTCATTGCTATTTGATAAAAAAACAATGTAGTATTATTTTTTAAATTATTAAATGGGATATGTTGGTATAGTTTAAATATTTAATAATCATATAAAGTAAAATAGGTACATACACTGTAAATTACGTTGAAAGTTCAATAAAATTGCTTATTATAATTTTAGAAATTATAAAGAAAGCAGTCACTTTTTATGTGATCCACATACTAATTAAAAAATAGACTAACTTTTTTTAAACTGAGATAAGTTCATCTTTTTTTTCCATTTTAACACTTTTAACTTATCGAGTTTAATGTATGATTTGTTAACCGTAACTTTCAACTTATCGATCTTGTGTCGTCCTCTTAACTTAACTTGAGTTAATTATTTTCATTAACTTGACCACATTTTGCGTACACTTTTGTGTTTATAAATATTACGACTGGTCATAGTAATTCATATTGTTATAAAATAAAAAAATACCATACACTTAACCTTAATATTATATTATTTTTTCAATATAAGAATTGTTCCAAGAATATTACATTTTATTATTATAATTCGCAAACCTAAATTGAAAAATATCATAGATGAAAAAAATCTTCAAAACATATATCATCACAAGCGCTTTAGTTTTTCAAACGAATTTTCAGTAAACGTAAACTTACTTATCGTAACTTAGTAACTTATTTTCTTAAAAGTACTTTTATGAATTTTTAACGCATTGTGTTTTTCTTTTAGACAACATATTCAATACTCTCGAATTCAAATTTCAATTTTTGTTAGTTACATATAAAAAAAAAACAGTGACTCTTTTATAATTATTTTTTTTTAAACTATATAAAAGCGATATATATTGTTTTGAACGGTTTGGAAAAAAAATGCACAATCGAGTATTCTGATCGGCTTTTGTTCTCTGGAATCTATTCACTCATTTTTAATACCGTATATAGGTACCTACTTGTAATCAAATAGGCCCTACAGACGTCATTACATGGATAGCAATAAAATGAACATTTTTGAAAAAATAAATATCGTACAACCATACAAAACCATCATATGGACATATTACGGTGCGCATATGTTTTATCTTCTGTTAAAACTCTATCAATTATACAGTTATAATTTTATTATTGTTAAGAATCAAATTGCATAAGTAGCTAGGAATCACCTACGACCACGCGCGCTATCTATACGTTGTCCGTTAATTATCATTAAAATTATTGTCATACCATCGTTTAACCTACAGCTGTTCGATTTCACTACAGCCACGGTTGGTCATACAATCGGCTAAGCGTTACAGAGGAGTAAGAACACGTTAGAAACAGAACCTCCAACCACGGCCCCATACCAGGTCACCGTAATATTATTATTGTCAACGTCAATCATTACAATACTTCGGTTTCGGGTCGACGGGGTCTGCTGCAAGGTATTTAGAGTACGATTTTCAAAATGTCTAACGATTCGATTTAAACAGGGCTGGATTGATAATTTTTGTACGGTCAAAGGTTTTGGGGTGTTTGCGGACACGAGATGCGTGTAACAATAATGATAATAATATTTACTCTCGCCGGTATTATTGCAGCGCATATTACCCATACGCGTGACTTCGACAATAATATATGGCATATAACCGCGTGCAGTCGATTAATTAGCCGTGTACGATTGTTTGATATTCTCTCGATTTGTACAATAGACTTCTCTTAGATTCCTCTTACACTCTCGTCCAAACGTGCCGCCTATTTGTGTACACATACTCGCTGAAAATCACTCGAACAAATCGTTTTCATCGCGTCCAGATTCTCTACGGCCGGCGCGATTTAATAAGCCTTTTTTGATCGTCCGACGACGATAACCACGGCGGCGGTATAATAACGGTATAACGCGGTCGCCCCGTCGCCGGTCAAATGCGTTTACGAGCTGAAAAGTTTCCAATGTTTATGACGTCTGCTTCGGCGGCGGCGGTCGGATCGGGTCCGTCCGTTTTCCGTAAACGGTCGTGGAACGGTCGCTGTGTGACGTATATTATTTTTATTATTATTATTATTATACCGTCGGCCGACGACGTATTTTTCCGTTCGATTCGCGTGAGGAAACGAACGTCGTCTATAAACTTTTATTCGCGATAAAATAACACGTTTTTAGAACTCCGGCGAGTGTTGCAGTTTACATATTGTCGAACGGCGTACGTATATGACATGATAATAGAAGAGTGATATTGTACGATATGCCGTTTCGGTGATTTTTCGCCTGGGGAAAGTCTAATAATATGTTCTCGAGAATAAAACTCATTGCAATATATTATAATAATTTAGGTATTGCCGAAAACGTTTGTCGAAAACGTTGCGGGCGCACAATAATGGCACGAGTTTATTATAATGCGTATTGCACACGCACGGCGGCGGTCAAGTACAGTTTCACCACCAATGTCCTTTATCGGGGGCGGCATAATTCCGAAAACTGTCCGAGAATTTACGATATTTTTTTGCATTTGGGTTTTTGATTTTACTCGGCGTCGATTTCCCGGGAATCGTTTTGGTATTTTATCCGGCGGTTCCACATGCGTATATTATGGTCAAATGCTGTATCGATTCGGTTAGACTTATATTATCGGACCCGAATTATACTGCGGACAAAACGAAAACCGTAGTTTAATAATATGAATGTGCGCATCTAACATACTAGTAGGCACCCGGTACCTACAAGTATACTTGAATAATATCGCAATAATATAATTATGTTTAAGTCGACCAATAGGTATACTGATGTAATGATATACGAGTGTGAAGCGAGGTTAAAATGTCACACATGCGCGATTTGGTAAAAAAAATTGTATACGTTCACAAACACTCGTCGTTTGTTCTAAGATTTGACCAAATATCGTTTGTAAAAGTCCAAAGTCCAGAGAAAATCATTCGGGATTTGACGAAACCGTTTCGTGTAGTCTAGGTTTTACCGGAATCAATCGAAATTCAGACGTTTTCCGACAGCGGTTCGCAAAATCCAGGATTTACCGGAAAATCCTAGGTTTTAAGGGTATTCGTACTTTTATCGTAACATATTATTTTATACATTAAGCGGTTTTAACCACAGTTTGAAACTTCTGGATTGGATAGCTATACGGCGAACCACGCGTTTATTCGTTTCACGTCGTTTTCACACATCTGAAATCGTATGTAAAGGGTAGATGGTTTTTTTCAGAAATACTTATCAGGTCAAATTATTAATTTCTACCAAAATAATAATAAAATATAATATTGACCGGTCGTGGTAACCGACCATTGACCATATTGTAAATATACATAGATATAACATGATACAATACAACAGTATTGTACGTTGTACATTGATATTTTAGTAAAACTCAATTGTTTGTATTTTTTTTTTCATACTTTCAATAGGTACCTACCAATTATTCAAAGTTTCGATTACAAATCATTAGCGTTCATATTTTTTTTCGTGTATACTATATTACTATTAAAGGAATATGAAAAAAAAAAACATTCGATTAAAAGTATGTTTTTGCGCTGAAAATTGCGCTCAGAGATATACAAATACGTACACCTACATGTGTTACAATGTTTTAATTTTCAACCATTGTGGGTAGTATATACTAGACAGCATCTTGCACGATGTTCTTGAACTAATCAATTTTTTTCCACTGATCGATTTCCTGACCAAACTGGATTTCCCTAAATTCAAATAGCGCGGATTCAGACTATATTATATATATCTACATATATGTCGTTCAAGTACGTGGCAAAAAATATCGGTAATATCCGTCGAAAATCCGTACTATTACTTTTTATCTATGCGAGAAACTTCGTAGACACGCGGGGCATGTAACAATTCGATTTATCTCCAGGCAAGATAGACAATAAATTCAATATAATAACATAATATAACATTATGTGTTAGTTTTGCGGCTGTAGTGCAACGACCGCACTACTCGTATAAACACTCGGCGATCGAGATATGCCGACTGTTATTGTTGTGATATTATGATGTAGTGGAAGAACGTTTCAATTTCGAGACCAATCAGAGAAACACTGCGATTGATAAAAATACGTGACATGAATGTGTCGAGTGTGAAAGTTCGGATTTTTTCGTCTGCTTTGTTCGTATTTTTTTTCGCTGTTTTTTTTTTATCGCCCGTCGTGTACGACGTATGTATACGCATTACGCGATTATTCATAAAAAAAAAAAAAAAAAACAATAACAACATCAAAACCACCGCCCCTTCGACGCCGCGGCGCGATAATAAAACATAAACGACTTCGCGCGACGCTGTATATTATTATTATTATTATTATTATGCTATACTATCGATTTCGACAACTTACTGTCCCTATCCCTCACCATAAACTTTCAACATCGTAAACTAGACATAATAATGTATGAATATACACTTGTTAATTTAATCAGTAAAAATAAACTTTTACTAGTTGTAAGTACTTATAATAAGTACTAACCATATTGCGGTATATTATTTAAGTGTATCTGAGTGAGTGTGAATGTGTGTGTGTGTGTATGTGACAGAGAGTGATTGGTAAAATAATAGTAATTACCCTCGTCCAGCTTTTGTTGTTCTCCAAGCGCCATGTTATTAATTGACGTCCTATAATAATAATAAATATTGTTCACCAAATATGTATTTAAAAATAATAATATGTCGATCGAAACGCGAAACCAAGCAAAGGCTTACGGTTTTATTGTTTTTTAATATTGTCCAATCACCATCTTGAACATAATAAAAATATGTGATTTTTATAACCGCGCACGTTTAACTCGACGACGTAAATGCTACGATTAAACTCTAAATAGGTATGTTAGGGGAGAAATAATGTGGTTTCGAAAAAGCCCACGCGAGATCTGATATTTCAAATAATTCACTTACAACGCATGACAACCAAAAAAAAAAAAAAAAATTTTGAAAAATTGATTATCTACTGAATTTACGATAAACTAAAGTTCATAATAAACTGACGATATCGCAATAATCGTCGTTGAACATATTATAATATATAGTCGTTTAAATTATAATGATTTTATTCTCACGAGTGCTTTAATTATTATTATTATACGTAAATGGCGATCAATAATATTATAATATTACTATAATATGACGTATATGTTTATACATTTTGTACAACACTTTCAGTTCTCGGACAGAAAATATAAAAACTTCTCGTCGTTATAGTATTATTATATGTATATTTGGCGCGGAAATCAACGATTCCTCTCACACGAGGAACCTGTCTAGAAATCGACTTGCAAATTTCGGCGCAGCATAATGCATATAGTGGAGACGACTTATATTATTATCATTATATAGATATTGTTCTGTTGAAAGCAAACCGCACTCGTCGAGATTCCTCATCGCGTCATTATATACGCGCACGAGGACAATTATTATAAGGGGATAACCGAGGAAATGGTATGTAATCGCAAACATGTTAACTCTTTACTCGCTTCGATGTACCAAAATATTAACAATAATAATACCTCAGTCGGTCGATCGCACAGCGATAGTGAAGGTCACTATAATGTACATCGAAAATAGCTAGGAGACGTGCAATATCGTAGGTTATATGCATCTATAATACGGCGGGGCTGAGGAAATCGAGTCCGAAACACATTTTTTGAGGTAAACCGAGTCCCGGATTTGAAAACGTTTATGGGGTTTCCCAAAAAGCACGTTTTTACTATGACTTATACGAGTTTAGGACCGTCCGCGTTAACGGGCAGGGTTAATAATTTTCTTTTTTCTTTTTAGCATTTATTTTAATTCATAATGTTCTACATACATGCTCGTATTATACAAATTCGAGTCGAATTTTTATTCTATTACAATTATTTTTTATTACGTGCAGGGTAAAAATGTATTTGATATATTTTTTAACAAATTCAAGTCGTAGAATATTTGTATTTAATCGGTAATCACTAGTCGGTGATACACAGTACACATGGCTGAATGTAAAGGGTTTTCTTTTTGATGTATATCGTCGTTATTTATGAATTATTTTTTCGAAAAATCAAATTATATATTATTACTCGCGGGCGAGGTCGATGTTTTTCGGACTCAATTCGCCTTGCCCCGATAATATCCACCCGACTATTTGAGACACGGTCTACCACTGCCGCAAGTACGTCGTATAGGCATCCGTCGCTTCGTTCAAAATGCAAAACAACAACCGTGGCACGAGTTATATAATATAATAAATAATGAACTCAAAATCGCGTATACGAAATTCGAAATATTAACGACGCACCGTACACACGGCAGTACCTACCCATGTACGATCATAATATATTAATATCGCATACGTACACATTGTGTACTTGCACATGTAGGAAAATTGCGACACTCGGAACGGCGCTCGCGAATATTATTATTATTATTTCGTCGTGTGTTGGTATAGTCGCGACGCGTTCTCCCCGTCGCCGTTTCAATAATAATAATAATAATATTAATAATATCACTTCCGCCCCCGCCCTAATACACCGACGGCGTTTTAACATATGCACCTCCAGACGGGAGTACGCGTTATGATGTCGCAATTGCCACGACGTGGTATACAGGGCGATTTTTTTCTAAGCTTTATGCACTCCGGAAAAGCTCCGTCCTGTATGCATGTGTATGCCAGCTATATTATGACATCAGTTGCGGTCGGTTTCGGAGATAATAATCACGTCGAGACGAGCGGTTCGAATTCATCGCGCGGTGCAGAACGACAACGCTGCAGCGACGGCGGGAATAAAATAAAAATGAATTCCACGTTTTTTAATAATTTTTTTTTTCACTCTTTCGAACGACGACTACGCGACTGCATAGAGGAGGTACGCCGTTTTTATATTTGCACGTTTCATTATAACGCGGTAGGTACCGTGTTTTTGCATGCGTACATTTCGTTTTATATAGAAATCGAATTTCAATCGAGCAGGTCAACTCGAGTAGGTTCCTTGATTACAAATCACAACTTTACGAGCGTTTAAAGTTTTTTACGTGTAGAGTTCAGTGTCATAGGGATTCCGGGAAACATTTCGGTCCACTATATTATAATGCCTCGTATATCGGCAATTTAAATACCTACTTATAACTTTACTTCTTATGACTAATAATTAACTATATGCATACTCGTTTGAAATTCAATTTTCGTTCATTTGAATTCTCGGAAAATTGCCCACGTAGAGCTATTTGCCATGTGAGATTAAAAACGTATTTTTCCGTTGAAAAAACGACAACGGTAAAAAAATATCGTACATATTTTTTTTTCCCCCGATGGCTTCAAATGATTACGCACAAAATTTTTCTTTACAAACTCATTCAACTCTTTCGAAATACCGATTAGTATGTCGCACTACTCTGGCGTTATAAGAGCATCACTCTGTATAATATCAGCACCTATTCGGCATAAGACTGGAGATATATATATTATAATGGTGTCATAGGCATATATATATATCGGCTTCAAATAATAACGTACTAAAAGTTATTCTTTTAAAAACTAAACTCGACTATTTTGAAATACCGAGTGTCTCGCATCACTCTGTATAATATCAGTGCTTATTCGGCGTAGGACTGGAGTTACATATATATTATAATATTATTGCTATAGGCGTATATATCGGCGGTGGTAGCGGTTGCGGCACATCCGTCGTCTACCGCGGGCCTTCATATTTTGTCGAAATAAAAAAAAAAACAGACGCACAGACCGCAGTCGCTTCGTCGTCGGCGGCAAAATATTATAATATTAACATAATATTATTACGTGGCCAACGTTTCCCGTCACGCCTGTTCGATACCGTCGAAAATTGCGATAAACCAGGCGATCGTTTTCATCGACCGTCATCTATTGTACTACCAATAATAATATAGTCTTAACAGCCCGCCGCCAATTACGATACGTATTTAATACATCATATTGGTCGATAATAATTTATTATTATTATTGAATGTTTTTCGCCGACCTGTAGAGACGGACCAAAGTAAACACACATCTGTCTTAGCCGTATTTTAACCGTCCACCAACATCGGCCGCTTACTGCTATAATACTCTGCACTTGTACCACGACTCGTTGTAAGAATGAAACGACTTGGACATCCTGTTTTTAAAAATATTATAAGTCAATTTATTTTCAAATCGACATCACCTATGAATATGATACTCATAGATTTGATGACATATAATAACTATCCGACAACTTTATGCGTATCGCAGGACATATAAATATAATAATAAACAATATTTTTGCGATAAAATTTAGTCCAACAGCGTCGTAGTTACCACGTCACTGGTACACGTCATATGTAACCGTCGTGTATAATGATCTACGGTAAAACTAAATCCTAACATCAATGTGAGATATTTTAGCTACACGGAAAATGCTCAATCATATTTATTTTAATTAATACGTAGTATATATTTTCTTTTTTTGTACTTAAAATATTATTTTCTAAAGTAATCTAATATTAAGTATTTTATACTGTACAAGATATGGATAAATATTCCGGGACTTAATGTGTCCCACCAAAAATATAATCGCGTCCCACAGTTTTGGGAACCTCTGGTCTATACTATTTTAATGAGATATTTTTTTAATAACGAGCTAAAAAATAAACATGGTGCCTTAGAAGTTTCGATTTTATGTACTTGTGCGGATTATCTAATGTATATTTTAACGATAGACAAAAAAAATATACTTACAACGAATCAATTACGAGAGAATATTATACTCATTTGTCGAAAATCTCTTTAGGTTTTTTTTTTACAATATTATTCACATTTTGTTGTTTAAAACTAAATAAGACAAATTGTATTTCTTGAAATTTCGAATACGAGTTTATTATTACATTGTCACGCGTTGGATAAGCAAAGACAGAAAAGACTTGTGTATATCACGTATATAATATTATCTGCGCATCACTTAATACAACTCAGTGAAGTATAATGACTTTTGGAAGTTTTTGACGTCGTATCGTCAACCCTCCTCTTGCGAGTCGACGGCTCAAAACGACTTATGCATAATTGAATCGTTACTAAATAATATCGGGACCGTATACGAAAACATTCGTAGGTATATCTATACCGTTTAATTTTCACTGGCGCGATACAGACGTTTTGAAATCACATGGTTAAGATATTATTATTGGTATGCGTTGGTATCTGGTATACCGCCTAATGCGCGCAGTAGATGGATCTATAGATCTATATCAGGGGTCGGCAACCCGCGGCCCATGGGCCGCATGCGGCCCGCGTAGCAATTTTATGCGGCCCGCGATAATAATTTATAGTTAGTTTAAAAATATTATACAACATGTTATCTTTGCTGATAAAAATTGGGATTTCTCACGAGAAGTTGGTTATACAATTATTGAACAAAAATAGATATTATGTATAGAAACATTGTACACGTTATCTACGTTTCGTTAATCATCGATAATAATTTATTATACAAAACGAAATACGACTTAGTATTACTGAATTTATTTTCTAGTGAAGTGTACTCGTCTCAATTCTGTGTTTCAAATTTTTGTACGTGTAACTCTATGGTACAGTGATGTACTTAAATAAATTAAATTTTAAATTACTAAAATATTTCGTTTAAATAAAATAAGGTGTATTCAAATTATGGCCCGTGAAAAAATTTATTTTTATTTTTTGGCCCTTGACACCAAAAAGGTTGCCGACCCCTGATCTATATTATTATACTATTGGTTCCAAACGGTGTCACGTAAGTGACGCGCACAAAATCTTATTTTTTTTTTTATTGAACTTAAGCCCGGCGACTAAGGGCATTATTAGCTGTTGTAAGGGTTATGAACTGTGTTAGGGACTAGGGGTAAGGTTGGTACGGTAGCTTAGGTAAAGTAAACGATTGTTTTACGGTTGTTACAGTATGTAGCAAACACGTGTATGTGTAGCAAGGATTTTTTAACTACCATGAGTCCGGGTGGTCACCCATCCGAGAACTAGTGTAGTTGTGGCCGTTACTTACTCCCAGTCGCATTCCGCGCCACGCCAAGCCACCCACAAAATCTTAATTTGTTACGTTAATAATCAATTGCGCACTCATGAATATTATCGGTAAAAAGACGTATAGGTAGACTGCGATTCAATAATTATTTACACTTAAACACGAAAGTCCCTGCAATACAAATTAATATAAAATATATCGTAATTTTGCATAAATATTTTGTATTTTATTTGCCAATTAATAACAAATTTAAACAATTATAATAGAGTTTGAATTCGATTGAGTTCCTACATATTTTTATTATTACCTTTTCATTACTCACATACATACACACATTGAACATTTGATAGTTTTCATTACCTTCTATACAAATTTTATTTTACTCTTATTTATTTATACATGGTTCTACATATTACATTTTAAGCTTTATAGCATATTATGAACGATTTGATAACTTTTTAGTATCTTCCTCAATATAGTTTATTTTATGTTTCGAAAGAATATAAAAACAACAATAAAATAAATTAAATCAGGTTAACTGGATATTATAACTTTATAGCATTAGTTAATTTTTTTTAATGATTCAGTATGTTTCAATTATATTTTGACAATATTATTATTCAATATTTGTGTATATATATATATATATATATTATATATATATATATTTATATTTATTTATATATACGGAATTACCATTTATCATAATATAATCAAATTTGTTTTGAATATATTTGGATTAACAAATAATAATACATATTAAAATAGATTAATGAGTGACAATAGAATAAATAAAAAATGTTTTAGCCCAATCGTCAGTTCAACTTTTGACGATATATAATATTTAAACGTATAAAAATGATTTATATGATTTCATTATTTTAATTATCTTGTAAATATTCAAAAAATACAAAAAAAGGAAGGAACTTGAAATTGTTTACATTACTACTTACACATTGCAATTTTCAAAATATTTCGTCTAATTTAAAGCTATTATTTTAAACCACAAATTTATTCACTCCGTATGCGTTATTGCCTTATACTATGTCAATATACTTAATAATAATAATATTAATGTACGATTTAATATTATTACAATCATTAAAAATATAATAAATACAATGTTTTCAACAAAAATACGACATCCCTTAACAAAAATAGGAAAATGAATTACTCATAGTACACATTAAATACATTTAGAAGAAGTAGCTACTTAATAAAAATTAGTCATAAAATATCCTTCGAAATAGAGGATGAAACAGTATCTCCGCTCAGAATCATTTTTTCGTATGCAATGATTTATCATTGTATTCAAATTTACCGAGTACATCAGTCTTTATAGTGAGTAGTGACCTACTCAATGACGGGGTATACTCATAACCAGAAATGGTGGGGGGGGGGGGGGTGGCTGAAGACAAAGCACCCACATTTTTTTCTTCTATTTATCAGCTATTGTGTATTGATTGTTCATCGTTATATAAATATAATGAGACGCATAAAAAACATGAAAGACAATTTCAATGGTTCAAAATCGATTTATAACTGCTTCGTCAATATTGTATTGATTAGCAGTTGTAATAGCGACAATAATAACAACACTATACATGACTTAGTTTGACTAGTTTGCTTATAATGTAGGTGATATGTGTTATAAATATTAGCCTAAACTAAAATAAATTCTAATGCATATATCTGTCTATAATGGGTACGTGCTTACTCAAATCCTAATGTAATACGATAGAGCGACTCCATTAGTCTTTGCGTATGGATTGTATTACATGATTATTGACTTAAATATTATTCTACATATGTGCGGTAAACGCATTATACTTAGGTAAGTATAAAATACTTATTACTTATGCACATTTCATAGTATGCGTTTTTGTACAGGTATACCTAAATATAATAATACGTATGACTGCAGCATGAGTATTTTATTGTGTAATACTATTATAGTAATATTAGTAAGTACCTACTTATTTCAGCTGAACGGCGCAAAACAACATATTATACCTATTGTATTAATGGACTATCCATTATAATATTATAATATACCTTTCAACTTTCAGGACGATTATTTGTTTATAGACGATGATCCTTCGAGCGGTCAAAATCACTTCCAATTTCAATGGTGGAGATCATTTAAGCTGTAGTATGTTTGTTTCTTACAACTGGGATAACAAACCTAGTGGTTTCAAGGAGATCTGGAAGTCACGGCAAAATTCAATATTGAATGAAAACCAATGTCGATTAAGGCCAACGATGTTATTTGCTAGACCGATTGGTTTAACATAATGTCATAATATAACAACAATATATTTGAACAATTATTATTTATTCCTAGGTAATGGAAACCTATGCGCTATAATATTTATTTAATATCGTTGTAATAGAAAAATTACTCCGAGCATAAAATAGCTTGAAGTTGTTTTAAAGAAATCTATAGTTTTTTTTTCCTTTTGAAATTCCCGTAAAAGTTACAAATAATTTAACTTAAAATGTATAGTTTTTTTTTTCTTATTCCGTCGTAGTTGATATCTAGATATAATATGATTATTTTGGACAAATAATCGTTCAAATTTCAATCGTAATTTAAAATCTCGATGACAGAATGTGAACGTAGAATGGTTTGTAATATTATAATATAGTTTCATCGATATTGGCGAGCAGTATTATATCCAATTCCGACCCTTTCACTACTGAAGGCTGTGCAGAGGGAGGGCCAGGGGTAATGAGTTTCGAACTCCAGAGAAATCCCCGTTTCGTAACAGCATACTTCAACACCAAATACTCTCAGACTCCCAGATCACAATAGTAGGTACATATTTATATGCTCGCGGCGGATTTTTACTGAAATATTACGAAATCTATGACCGTCAATTTGTCACTTACATAAAAATATTGAATGGTGTCATTATCATAGTGAAAAGTATTATATATTACACTGTTTTTAGATACACTATGATTTTGTGATTCAGAGTAAACAATATGTCTTTGAGCGAACATTCCCACCTAAACTTTTTATATATCCTAATAAAAAGCCGCTGTGAACTTACAAATATTATACAATTCATCACTACCTTGGACACTACTCAAAAACGCTATTCACACCTTGTCACTGTAGTTACCATGAATCCAATTGTATTATTATTTTTTTCATTACAAGGTAAACCATATAAAATATAAATCCAAATAATCAGAAAAAAATATTTAAAAAAAATAATGTTCATATTCGAATACAAATTGTGTGATTAAATGGAAATGTTATGATGCAGATATAATGATAAATGATAAGTTGATACCAGATGTTCGAAGTATATATTGTGAGGTTATATTAAGTAATAGAAAATAATATGACATATGATTATTATATTAATGTAGTGCAGAAAACACAGTTATGTACTAATGTAACAATGTGAATTGTAAAATATATGATAAAGAAACATACATAAACAATAAACAAACATGGCGCAGTCGGTAGGAACCAACACAAATTAAATTAATTACACTCTTTCCTCGCATAATATATTATCGTGCATTGTATCGTAGCACAAGCGTTCCTTAGCTTGGCTATTAATATGACTGTGCAATACCTATTCGTCGTGTAAAAATCATGTCATACCTATAATACTTATAAACTGCGGCGGACAACAGTAGCCTGTTTACAATAATATAATAATAATATGTACTAATCGGCGTTTTGTTCAAACAATACGCACTCGTACAAACAAGGTAAACTTTATAAGTCCTAGAAACTATACGAGCTGCTTTTAAACACGACTGTATAATATGAGCAACGTCGCAATCTAATTACGACAGCGATATATATTTATATATATATCTACATAAAACACGCAGTTCGTAATATGTCGCCAACAGGGTGACCCTGCGCGTAGGGTAACTGTTCGAGTATAGGTATAGGAGTGGACGATAAGGTGCAGGGTGTAGATGGGGACGAAACGAGATTACTAAACAAATTCCTTAATTATAATTAACAATATTGTAACACGGTGTTGTAGCCGTACGATGCTCGCCGTATTGTTATTTCACCGACAGCGGACGACATAACGAAATAATAATAATTTAAAAAAAAAATGTAATACAAAATAATTGTTATTATCCGTACACCGATATATTATACTTGTTATTACAGTGAAACTTCAATACCTATAAGTAGTGCTGAGCCTTATTTAGATGAACAACGTCTATTGTCTTATATCGATAACTATTGTGACATCTATCTATTGGTAATCTTAGATAACACATTTACTTATCTAGAAACTTTTATTATTAAATCATATTCATTTATCATAAGATCTTTTTTACATACTCATTTTTTTTTACTGAAATTGTTCTATCAGAATAACACTATCCTATTAGTTTATAATATTACCATATTAATGTGTGTACCTATTGACTACCTATTAGTCATTTTATAAAATTAACTGTATCTTATCTAGATGAAATTTTCGTCATATATTCTCAACACTGTCTATGAGGCTATAATACAAACTTCCATTTAACAAAATGTTCTGTTTGACGAAATATTTTCGAGGACCAAATTATTTGAACTTTAAACTTACTCGCTGAACATTACTTTGCACGACTTCTATTAATATCGTTTTATTATTTAATAGCTCCAGTACGCTTCGAGTGAAACTACACACTGCGTACGCAGTATTTTTGTTTTGTCCTAAATCAGTTCGGCTACTGTAGGACAGTCGTTCGGCCAAACGTACCCTCTTATGCAAATGAGTGAAAAACTGCAGCTTAATATTATAATCAGTTATCACGGAGACTGAGGTTCATGGTTAAGAAAGTATAACAATAATATAGTAGCCGTTAAAAACCATTCAAACGCGATCTGCAAATCAACCAATGAGTCACGGTAGAATGACTAATAAATAAAATATTTTGATAAAGCTCGTTTTATAATTGATAATCATCAAATTCGTGATTCTATTATAAAAGTTCATTAAAAAAAATAGACCCCCATAATACTTTTATGTTATTATCAATATTATAGGTAATACGATACGACAAACAATGTACATCTTTACGATAACACACAGTCTTATTGTAACAACGTGTCATTAATCATTATGACCTACCAGCTATGGACTGTGGTGTACTAAAGACAACAAGACGCAAATCGGAGTAGGTATCTTCCGTATAATTGCTGAAATGATAATGTCAAGTATAATATTATTATCTATATAGCTACACCGTATCTTGCTCACAGAATATCCCATGAATATCTCGAGAATCACAACTTACGAAACCGGTTGCGTCGACGCATCAAAATTCGAAATTTTAAGCTCTTAACCTCGGTTGGTCATCGAGGGTGTCATTAGTCGATCGTAACGACATATTATATCATCCGTGGTTTTTGAGCTAGCGCGAAAACAAATTTGCTATTTTGTTTTTAGAATAATCGTTTGGGGGCTGTTTTCTTTAGCCGTCTGGAATAAATTGCAATATATTCGAATATATGGAGAGGTCACATAAGCTCGTCACATTTGAATATTGCATAGCACCCCGGGGACGTGCATCGGCGGCGATTTTAATTATTTCCACGCAGTAGACGAGAAATGAAAAAATATTCGTCGGAAAATTACAAATTCTTTATTAGATAAAATAGAGTGAGTATTTATAATCTGTAATATTTATATACAATACAATAAGTACATTTGATGCTATTATAAGGTACATAACATGAAATGGCGTGAGGAGGGAGGCCCACCAGCTAGTGTGGATACGCTCTAACTTTGGGTAAATTCTTGATCTAAAGTAAATTTGTTAACATTTAGATAGAAATCTACACAAAATAACGTGTGTGTTGACAACAGCCAACAGGTTATGATATTTTTAAACGGATCATAATATTATGATCGTTATAGTGCGTACGTCTATCAAGATTGAAAAACCTAATATCCTTTCCCGTTAAAAACCTGTATGATTTCCATAAAAAAATGTATTTTAAGTCATAGACTAAAAATTAAAACTATCTACTGAAAAAACCTACCATATAACAATAATTATACAATAACTACAATTTCTGAGTGCTGTTCGTTCGCTGCCCACAACCAGAATTTAAACTGACTTATAGTAAAGTATAATATTATTCATATCGACATTTATGAGATTGGTTGAGATTCGACCCTACTACCATTCGTGATGCTCTGTACCAATATTATTATGTCATTTGATAATCGAAAAAGTTACGTTGATAAACTCAAAAGACGAAAAAATTTAAACCTATACCTATTATTATGGATGGTAACTACTATAACTACCTATTTTGATATTTTTTTCAGAACTGTCGCTGATAAAAATATATCACATCCAATTAACAATAATATTATAATAATACTAATAATATTTCATTATTGCACATAAAATATCAACAACAAATACGCTTTTCAGTCCTTATGCTCAAGTGAATAAAAAAAAAAATACCAATAATTATTAATATTCAAGTATCTTATAAAAATAATACCAAGTTCAAAACTGTTTTTATAATTCGGATCAAAATTATGACGGGAAAACTTGGAAAGTTTATGAGAAAAAAAATAAAAGTCACTTTGAACCATTTGTCAACGAATGGACTTTGGTTTATTCCGTTATTTTCTTTGAAAGTAAAAAAAAAAAAAGTAATGATTCTATTACGCGGTTAAGACTTAAATTCAGCGTTCAATATATCAAAAAATTAAAACTTAAATAAAAGAGATTACATTTTATAAAGCGTAAAAAAATTAATCTATCAGCGAAAAATATCTTAATTCGTCCCCCTTCGACTTACGTATTTTAAAATAATTCCATTCATTTATACTTCAGATCGTTTGAAACAAAGTTTTCAAAACTTTGAAGTGCGAATGAACGCAGTTTAAATAATATACACACAGAGTCGCATTATTATAAATATTACGTATACATATATAATATTTTGTATAATATACATTTCATATATTGTACGTATTTCGTGTTGTACCTAATATTATTATGTATTTAACGGCACAATTAATTTTGTGCGGTTTTCGCAAGCAGATTTGATTTTCACAAAACATCAAAGATTGTGTAGGGAAAACCGTTTCAAAGAACACAATTTAAACCAGAATAACGTCTGTAGTTGCATAATGATTATAGCGTAATATTATTACTATGTTTTATGTTATTTTTTTTGAATTCACCGTCAATTAGTCGCCGCCCGAACTGCAGGCAATCAAACGTGTCACTCGTTCGTGGCCTATCCCAAACGCCCGAAATTTGTTTATTATTCATTAACAATATTGTAGCACCGAGTCCTATGCAAACCGGCAGTTTAAACGTACGCATAATTATAATTTTTTTTTTCTGTCGGCCAGCATTTTAATTTAAAATCGATAGTTGTTTAAATTAAAATGCACGAACAACGAGACTAAATAGAACAATATAACATTGAAAACCGCCTTTAGTAATAAACATACTATACACAGCTCAATTCAAAAAATCTACGTCTCGATATCAAGAAGAGGCTCAAGAAAACACATGTATGTAGTGTTGCAACACTACCTAAAAGTGAAACATGGATAATAAATGGCACTGAAAAGAAAAACCTAGAAGTCTTTAAGGTGTGGTGCTGGAGGCGCATTTGGAAAGGATACGCTGAATCGAGAGAAAAACAAACGTAGAGGAGCTCAGGACTGCAGTAAAAGAAAAACGTATACTCGTGATTGTGATTAGAGCATGTCCTCAGACACCCAGAAGAGTTGAATGGCAGAAGGAAAGAAAACTGCGGGATATCCTCGTAGCTCTTTTACGGGACAAATTAAAAGATGCAAAAGTCGAAACATTTAAGGAACTCAAAGAATGGTGAGTGGGACTTCTCCAAAAATTTAAATATGACAATATTTTAATTACCTACTATTTTCTAATGCAACGTTTTTACGAATTTAGAGGGCAATATCGAAAATGGGGAGAAGTTGATTTCTAGTAGATTTGACGAAAAATTCAAATCTGTTTTCAGAATTATTATCGCTTTATTAGAACAGTGTTTGGCAAAGAACACGTCTAAAA
Organism: Sitobion miscanthi; assembly: GCA_008086715.1. Lineage (NCBI taxonomy): Eukaryota > Metazoa > Arthropoda > Insecta > Hemiptera > Aphididae > Sitobion > Sitobion miscanthi. The sequence goes on from CM017799.1 coordinate 5,226,248, forward strand.
TCCCACGTCACACGTGTGTTGGACAAAGATAGAAAAACACCGAGTCGAATCCTCTCAATAGTTATCGACAATCGTAACTGCGAACTGTTAACAAACGGACAGACACAACGGGTATGTAAGGTGTCCTAAACAGTCTAAACCTATGTCTAGAAACCTAACGCTAAATATTATCTATGAACTGTAATTTTATTTTATCGAAAATTCGACTCAACACGTATTATCTAATTAAACAGAAAACGTGTAAAATCACACAGGTAGGTGTTTAAAACGTAGATACAATACGTCAATGGAAACAAAAATAATAACAATAACATTATAGATACCTACGTCATGGCTCGCAGAGTGCCCCATTCTATTTATGGTGAACATTATTACGTCAATTTATGATAAATATATGACGCAGATGCCGATTGTGGTGTATCGATTCACACACACACACACATTTGGTTTTAACATTGCGCACGTACGACTCGAGTAGGACCTCTTAAACATTTTAAGGATTTATCGTCCGAGAGTGTCGCCAATGGACGGCGGTTGAACTAGAAACTAAGTCACGATTTTTCGTATGGTTCTGGTACATTATTATATTAACCTAACCCGTACCGCATACCATACGACTTATATCGTGCCCATTGTTATAGGTATAGTGTATTATGCTATATAGGTAGGTCGTACGAAATCGCCTGTGAAAAATAATTGATTAGTGTTTAAAGGTGTTAAAAAAATAAAAATCCACTCGCTCGTTTTTGTGATCGAGCGGAAAATTCGACACTATCGAATTTGCTTTTGTGAACTATCAACTGTTATCGAGAAAAATTACCATGTAATTATATGGTTCCATATATATTTTATGATGATATTATACACACGTCATATTGTTTTTTTTATGTCCGAGGCAGTCTGCTTCGTCCGTGTCCACCACTCTATTATAATATTATAACGACGAGAAATGCTCATTATAAAAAATTATTTCGGACGAACGGCGTCCGCCAATTTTCTAATTCGTCGACTGTGAAAAGACGACATGTCAACAATAATATCGTACAGGTATAGGTATAGGATATAACCCACTAGCGGTTTAAAAAATATGTTTGAAGTTAAAAAAATCGAGTTCGATGGCGTCGGAAACCCGTTTCGATCAAACGCACGTCGATAATCGGATTAAACTCGCGTCGGATATAATATTATTACCGGCCGTCGGTCGTTGAAAATCATATAAAACAAATGCCCAACTGTCAGTCGTATTATGCGCGTTTCTCGATAATTATTATCAACGTTAATTATTAATCGACATTCGTTTGCGCCAGTCGTATCGTAGGTACCAACAAACCTATATACGTACAAAAGTAATTCGCAAAGGGGGAAGATAAAAAATAAAAAAACACTTGAACAAACGAGTTTCGTCGAAATCTAATTTATTCGTCACTGATTTTCCGTTTCAAACCACAATAATTTATTACGACGCGTCGTTATTTCATATTTTTTTTTGCAGCTCTATAATAATATACTACCTATACATGTATATATAGTATAATGTAATAATATGCACTCGATATTATTTTTCACACTCGGTATAAATTACGACTCGCAATAATTCTGCGAACCACGTGGTCGCAGTCGCCCGTCGAGGGGTAGGTACGCCACATAAATCACATATAGAGCCAAATAAATATTTCATACGTACGATGATTAGCCCACAGTATATGATGTTAAAGCTAAGTCTGAGCTCGGAAAATGATATGTCTTGTGTAGGAATTTAATAATAATAATATAATATAGTGTTGGCGTGTTGCAGTGCTCGCTGCAGTGGCGTAGGTGTGATTTGTTTTGCCGCCGTGTTTGCAGCGAAATATCGATCGGTTGACGAACAACACTTAAATGCCGAGAGTCTACAGAAATACTGAGAATCCGCGCGGTGAATGGAGACGACAAAAAATGGGACCGATAAAGACCACTGTGGGTGTCAATAAGTCGACTGTAAATAATATTTTAATTAGGTTATAATTATTAAAAACAGAAAAAAATACACTGCACAAATAACTGGACGAGATGAAAATCAAATTACATTTTTACACGATAGAAAATAAAAAAACGCGTATGAAATAATATGATAAAAAAAAAACCATTTACGCTTACTAGGAAAATAATAATTACTCATCGACAACATAATTATTACTGTTAAAATAATATTTCTTATCATTTCTTATCTTAATATACAAAACTTATCGGATTCCTACAAAAAAAAAAAATACTTATACGTTAGCCCTTCTTCACCGCGCTCGTCTCACTCTTAATAATTTGTCATATATTGATATTTTTTACGATTCTTTGCCATCTGTTATTCAAATATCATATAAGTTAATGTTGTTATCATTGGCACACGTCGTAACCGCATGTGTTGTCTCCGCGTCTTAATACTGCGGTTGTAATTTTCTTCACATATTTTTTATAAGTAGAGAAATGAGAAATGTATTGAAAAAAACGGCATAATTAAACTTCTCGAAAGCGTTCGTCGGGGCACTGGGGCAGACTTTTAAAATACGGAGCTTTCCGATTTAAAACGGGACGTCTGGTCACCCTAAATATTGCACGTTTATCTAAACCAAATTACAACCATAATCATATAATAAACAATATCATTACATAAATTGCGTACGTCCGTCAAATTTTTGAAGTCGATACGTCCGAAAACACCCACCATTGGGATTTTCGGGTATGGTTAATACATCGATCATAATCGTACAAACAGAGGTTGAATAGATGACGAATATCGTATTTTACACGGTCACAACCGCTTTGTTGCCTAAAAGACAACTAATTTTCATTTTTCACAAAAACTTACAAATAATTCAATCACGTTTTTTTTTTTAAATATTTTGCACATATTTCTAGGTACACTAATGAGATAATAATTATAACAGTATATAATACAAAGTGTATTTCACCTATCAGTTCCTGCATTCCACGTCGGTAAATAATTTGAAAACATCGACACACACATCGAGTACAGTAAGTTATTCGTTTATGAATCACACGCTAAATAGACTATTATTACATTTTTAATTATTAAAAGTTACCTAATTTAAAATTTTCCTTCGTCCTCTACTATTGGGACTTTCTATCTAATCATAATAATTCAGAAAGTGAGTCCAACCTTAGATTGATCAACAATTCGATCATAATATCAATGATGCAACTTCACTTGCTTTGCAACTACATTGTTAAAACTCTGGAAATATTATTTCCTCTTATTAATTTTCGAAATTCATGATATTTAAAACTAAGTACTTATTATATTAAACATTTTTTTTTCTTGACGTATTTTTTTCCTTTACCGTCCATCGTTACGGATATGATTACCTACTGTAACTTTTATAATATGCCTTATTATTCAGTTTATAATACATATTATGGTACACCGCCACACCGGACACCTTGTACAGAGACTATTATAGGTTCTGTTTGAAAATGGAATTGTATTGTTTATAGTTTTGTGATCAAATAGGAAGAAGTCATGTATAATTTGTGAAAAGGTGTTGTTATGTGCGTAAAATAGTTTTCTGCGTCACCATATTCTGTAACGGTAAGATGATACGGGTGATTTCATCCCTCTGTTATTATTTTTCATTGACAAAATACGTTTTAACCCACACCCCATATAATCAATAATAACGAATTGATTATAACAATGGTTAAATATTGAGGTCTTGAATTCAACTTCGTGTACATCAGCTGCGCGAATGTTAAAAATTAAATCGCTCGTCTCGGTTGAAGATTAGTGTGAAAAGTTTTCGGAACATTTGAATATCTATAGGTATATTATTATAATTATTATACATATACCATACTGTATTTGAACACCCGACATTAGTGTACACACATCATATCAATCGTACAGGCGTGCAGCGACCAAACAGAATCTATTTGGGGGGTTTCGAACCGATATTGTCTTGTACTAAAAAATGCTTATCTTCTGCACATTGTACCGGCCAAATATCTTAATAATAAAGCGATACATTTACTGAAAACAGGAATAATTTGTTCGTGTATTTTAACTGAAATTAGCTTTTTACATATTTATCCTCCCCTAAATTTTATTTTAATATTATACAAAATGTTTGTGACATGCAGGAATAAAAATAATGGTAACAATGGGAGAAGGTCGAGTAAAACTAACGACGGATTAAATACTATCGGTTTTCCGAAATCTTATCCGATCAATAGATTGTATATATGGTTGTCATATATTATCATTGAGTTTATATTATACAATGATATTAAAATTATAAAATATTCAATGGGGGGGGGAGGATATTATAAACTTTTAAGTTATAATTAATAATACATTTAAATGAACTGTGGGGCTAACACCTGCAAGTACTCAAATAACGGGGTTCATCGGTAAAATGGGGGGGATATAACACTAGTCATTAGCCTCCCCCCACGGACACGTGTAAAAATGAAATTACGACACAACAACACCCATGACCGCGATATGACCCAATCCGGGACTGTACGTGCTCGAGTTAGGGCTGTACGGCTGTAATCATAAATTATACCATTTACCACATAAACGATGGCATGGCTCGTACGCACGTGGCACGTACTTTTAGTAACCTAACCTGTTTAGAAATCCTTAAAAATTGACAGTTTCCATAAAAACGCGTCATCCGTTTGAGCCGCGGTGTCGGTTGCGCGACCGGATCCGCGCCACGTAGTGATGTGGTGGCGGCGGCGTTACACACGCCTTCGTTCGTATACTTAGTTATTGTTTATAAAAAATGAACAAATATATTGTTGTATTATAATAATTTATAAATTATAACAATTATTATTTGGTAATCCGACGGGGAAACAGCGCAGCTGGTTGTCGCCCGGTCATATCACCGCGACCAGTTGTTTTCCCGCGCTTGTAATCCGTCCGTCAAACTCCCGAACGCGTATTATAATAATATATTATAATATTTTATATAACATAATACGAAATATATAATTAATTATTGGCGCAGTCGTGTTTTATTGCCGCCGCGTACTTACTTACATCCCGCCGGTCGACCCCGCGCCGAAACGTCTTCCGGTCTTCCGGTCTTAAGGTGTCAAAGTTTCGCGGGTTTTTGTCCACCGCCGCCGTCGTTAGCGCAGTCGTGCTCACCGCTCGCACACGATTCATCATCTTCAAAACTCTCTAAATATATTATATTATAATACGTCGTATACGCGTGTACCGCCCTCCCCCCCCCACCCCACTCGGGACCCTGAGCCAAAGACGGTTCGACTTTCGCGAGCTATACAGTTTAATAAATCAAAACCGCAATATTATATAATAATATTATTATTATTATAGCCCCTCTCTCTCGCTCGTCCTGCGGTCCGTCCGCGGTGACCCTGCCCCGGGCGCACGACGAAGGATTTCGTACCTTCGACGCCCGAGCGATCCTGCAGTGTTGGCCGTCCAACGTTTTAATAGTTATTTTTTAAAACGTTCTCCGCGAGACGTATAACTCCGATAACTATAAAGATGTTATGTCGACGGCGATCGTGACGTCCAGGAAAAGTGTAATGACGCTGAACTCGTGACTTAGTTATAACTGCACCCAGACCTACATGCTTTGAAGTGTCCCAAGGCGGCCAATGGCACTGCGTTAAACGGGCGTAGGTAGTTTACTTAGGTGTCCATACCACTTACAGTGTATACGGTTTTAAAAATTCCACAATAACTAAAATAAACAAACACAACAACGCGTGATGACGAGTATATTATGGGTACTGTATAATAATGAGTTTTATTTGGAAATCATGTTATAATATTTTCGTTGACATTTTTTTTTTTATCATAATATCGTATATATGACATAATTTTATTATTATATTATACATATAATTATTGTAATATTATGAATGAGTAGAGTAATATATATATATATATTGTGATTTGTGTGCCACGCCGCGGTATAGTTTATATACAATAATATTGTCACCGTAGTCCGTAATATTACACGCCTTATTAAAATAAAATATCGTCGCCGTACACACACACACACACACAAGCAAACGCCTTGTTCGGTGCCCACGTGTATTGATAATGATAATAATACGTTTCTGACTTTGCGTACCCCCTCCCAAAAGGGTGAAAGGGGTGCACTCGAATCCAGTGACTACTGCGTTATTATATTATCAAAAGACGACCGGCGGAAGGCGTATCACACGTGCCGGGCGTCGTCGACGGTATAAAATAATGTAATAATGGTCGGCATTTTTGTGCGCAACGGTATTGTGCGTTATATTTATTTACACGTCGGTATTGTGTGTGTGTGTGTGTGTGTGTGTATGAAAGTCAAATAATAACGTAAAGACGGCGCAGTGGATTCAAAAAAAAAAAAAAACAATATGTAGAACATATGCGGGTATGACGTAATAAAAGCACCCGGCAAGAATACGTATAAGCAGCGCGCGAGACTTTTTTAATCAGAGATCCTAAAAAGAAATCGGAAAACACGTGACCTTAGATTGGGCCACCGCTTTTGGTCGCACACATCACACCCATAAATTCTACGGGCGTCGCGCGTCGTCAAATCGGAAAAGTTTTCAACGCGATTAATTACCATCTCCCGTACGTGATTTCTCGTTCTTCTCCCGAGAAAATATACGACGTACGTATAATATATAAACGAAAAGCCCACTTCGATCAACGCCAGAGAGGAGAGAGAGCACACTCACCGTTTTTATCGCTAAAATGTTTGACAGTAATCGATCGAATGAAAAAAATCAGTATATTATATAATATTTTTATTATAAAATCTATTTGGTGTCCGGAGAGAAGTGCCGCCATCCCACCAACCGGGCATCGCGGATACCTACGGGTGCCCACTAAAAAATCTGCCAAACTGTGTAAAAACGTGTTTAAACCTACAGTACCCTCCCGCACGTTAAAAAACCACCCAATGGCTTAAGTTGTCGCGGGTTAATTAATAAAAAAAAAAAAAAATCTATCTGCCGGTTTCCTAATGATTGTTAAAATTTTAAAAAGAGTATATATTATTTTTCTTTTCAAAAAGACGGTCAATATTTCCGAATGGTTTTTAATTACCCAAACGAATTTATTGCTAAAACAAAATAATGATATGATAATAGCTGAAAGAAGACCGCCCCCGATAGACAATAATATTTTAATAGTGATGGAAGAAAAACGAGTAACGGACTCAGTCGGTGTTCATCCGAGTTGCTCGCGAGGTACAAGACGACGATTCGACAAACTGCATTTCCGGGTGCACACGGCAATCGCATATCGTTGCATAATTAATACTCATTTCCGGAGGACAACGATAACAACGACGCATAAACACACACGCGCCGGGGCACACAATATGCACACGCTTATTAATATTATATTATAATGTTATTTATTGAATAGGTACTTTAAAACGTGTACGGAGAGACGGACAGAGAAATATAGAGAGACAGTAGACGGATGCACAATGACAGTCGGAGAGAGAATGATGAGATGAGTACTTGAGTGTAACGCACGTACATAATATTTTATATGAATAAAAACAAGACATATTTTGGCGTACACGAGACACAAATCGGGAGCGCGTACAAAAATAGGGGAAAGTTTGGCAACCGAATCGGCTTTGAACTATATCTATGTTACAAAATATAATAATATATAGGAACGAAAATAATTGTTGTATTTTGACGGAACGTCACGCGGGTACACCTATTAATATATTTGACACAATGTGTGGGGATATTTTGCGGCAATATCAAACGTTATTTTTTAGCGTAAAAATAAATAATTTTTCTTTGTTTTAGAATTTTATACGCGGGTCGTAACATAATTATATCAATAATGCAATAATAATAATAATAATAATAATCATAATCATTTAAAAAAATAATTGTACGGGTAGAACAATATTATTACATCAATCGCAAATCTTGGCGGAGGACGATGTTTATGGTATATCACCCTGTTGACATAAAATAATGAATTCATGTATAAAATAACGGTTTTAAAACAATATCAAAATGGAAAATACATTTCGGTCGGCCAATGTGTTGGCGTTTACAAGCCGTTATGCACACGTTAACATAATTTACCCGTCCAGAGTATAGCAACATAAAATATAATAATAATACAAATAATATTACAACAATTTAAGAAAAAAAAAATAATAATAATATGATTTTGATGCGAGTACGCAAAATCTTTTCGGGAAGTACGCTTAAATAATTTAATATAATAATGTTTTATATAATATTAAATTTATTATATTATAGGTATACTTATAATATATAATATATTTCAAATGAATACGATTTATAAAATATCGCGGAGGAAACGATTACTGGCACGGGACCAGGATTAAAAATGGGAGGAGGGCCGTTCAGAAGGGAATGTTTATAATATTATATTATAATAGATAGCTACTAATTAGCATAATATGATAATACAATAGTGTAATACAAAACGAAATCATCTCATAACAGTAAATTACATCTTAAACGATTTGTCGGGCCGGGGGGGGGGGGGGATATCTCTAGGTCCTATAAAATATGGCCCTCGTCCCTTAGTATCTGCGACCAAAAGAATAATACTGTATGAAATATATTATTGTAATGTTTCAGTGACGGAATAACGTTGTTGGTGTCCTGACGGGAGTATTACCTTACAATGAGTAAACAATATATATTATATTATACACGAACAGATCGATTAAAAACGGAACGGAACATTAATTAATATTTGACACGGGTGCCGATAATAATTATTTTGGACGACACGACTTATTAAATATCATTATAAAGTTTGACTTACAATTTTTCCCTTGAATTCCGCGTACAATACAAAATCTACAAACCCTATATAATAATATTATCATCATGATCTGTTCATAAAATACTACACAATCAGTCTCGTTCCACTTGTAAAAAGGGTAAAAAGCACGAAAATATTTTCAGTCTCGACGCAATTCAATGAGCTCGACAATTCATTACGTTTTTATTGTCCACGTGGGAGCGGCGCGGTGCGATCCTCTTGGAATTCAGACGTTCGTGACGGGTCTCGCCGAGAGCGTTTCGGATTGAGTGCCATTCAACACGGCGCCTCGATCGAAAAAATGTCCGAACAAACCAAACGGGCGCTGGTAATATTAATTAGGCACGTTTACATGCGCATATTATTATTATTATTATTATTTAGTGTTCGAACGCGATTTGAGCGTAAATCGAAAAAAATAGATAAAAATAGGCCTTCGCGTTGTCGCGCACAAAAACTCCGTACGCAGAATCTACTATATAGTAACTTTGAATAATAATGTCATTGGTGTATGTTTTTTTTTTATTATTATTATAATACAATAATATGAGATCAGGTTCGATTCAATAAATATATCGTGATTATTTTTGTGAATATTTCGTGTAAACACTCGGGGACGTAGGAAACTGCGCACGCGCACACGGACGACAGTTATCAAATGCACACGTTAGAATTGTAATGACTAAAACACACGACGTATCGTAATAATATAATATATAGTATATCAATAATATTTAATGTTTAAATAAATATATATATATATATCGTTAATATTTTAAAAAGAATGGTTTGAAAAAGGAATGACCGCGATTATAAATTGTATTATTTCTTTAAAAGCTTTACGCGTACAACTGTACCGCGGACAGTATATAAAACTATCACGTCAACGGTGGCCACTGCTGCAGGTAACGTATAGGTATATTATTATATTGTGTCGATACTGCAGTGACCACATCGTCGTATGTCAAAAGTATTTCACAAACGGATTCGACTGGACAACACGTTTGTAGTATAAATCGCATACGGTTAGGGGTGGGTCGACGGGCGGTCGCGTAAACTAAGAAGGATCACGGGGAACAGTCGCTAGGGGGTGGATAGGTACCCCTACTCAAACGGTATACACGAGGAATGGAGTGGATTTTGTCGTCGTTATCAGTTGTCGGCGGTCTATGTCCATATATTTTGTGGGAGGGAGGGAAACCAAAACCGGAAGTCACACCCCACCGGTCGCGGTCGTACGCGGACGGGTACTACTAAGGGTGGTGTGGTTGCGCCGGTCCTTCGTTGCACCCCTTGCCGGCCGCGAGGAAGACTGGTTTTTTGAATATCTGCGGCTTGGCCTTGAGCGGAGGCTTGGTCGACTTGGGCGGGAGTTCGGGCTTGTCGCCGCCACCGTTGGCCAGCTGCGGCACCGCGGGCAACGGTTTGCTGTACTTCTTCAACGTGCACTGGTTCTGCTTGGCGAAACGCTCGGCGGCCGTGCCCATGTCCGGGCTGTCGGGTTCTTGGGCGGCCACCGCGTCCTGCAGAGCCGCCCCGCCGCCGGAAGTCCTGGCCGGGAGGTCCATGACCAGATCGGGGGCGCCGCCGGTGCCCTTCATGTCAGCGGCGTGTTGCTGGAGCTGGTGCCGGACGGCGGGCAGCGGCTTCCGGTCGATGGATCCCTGGGAGTCGGCCCGCTTCCGCCACAGCTGGATCTTGTGGTCGAACGAGTCGTCGCCCAGGCTCAGGCTCTTGGCGTGCGTCCTGGCCCGCGAACCGTCCTCGTCGCCGCCGCCGCCACCGCAGCAGTCCGCCGACTTGGACCGGTTGTGGTGTTCGCGGGCCGCTACGGGTGGCGGCGACGACGCCGAGTACTTGTCCGCTCTCTTCCGCCGCCCTTCAGCGATCGGCGGCTGCTGCTTGCAAGGGGCGACGGCCCTCGGGGTGCCATCGTGCAGTGGCGACTCAGAGTCCAACGCCGAGTCCTTGCCCGAGTCCAAGCTGTCGGTGCTGCCCATCTGCAAAACGTCACACGCACACGCCCACGCCCACACCGGTTATTGTTTGAGTCATCACCACAACGCACAGTTATTGTTTTCACAATAACAATAATATAAATAATAATAATAATATGGGCTGAGCCCGTCGTAACGGCCACAGCAGATGAAGGCCTACTGCAACTGTTACTGCAGTCAACAAACAGCTGTACTACTACTATATGCCTACTTATGCCGTACGATAATAGCATAAACAATAGCAATAAATCAAGAAACACTATAATAATCGCATTCCAAAACGGTGTCGAACCAGCCATCATTCCGCCGGACGGTATGTTTGAACAATAAAACTACTATTTTATATGGTAGTCAGGTCTATTATGAGTTTATAATCCCAAATGTGGCACAACAAAATGCGTGGAAAACGATTTTATGCTTCACGTTTGTACGATTGTTTTAATAACAAAAAAAATTAACAAATAAAGACGTGAGGCGTAAGTCCGGGTTGACTAAAAAACTAAATATTGACGTGTAAAGATATTTTACAAATAACACGTTATTATAATTTATGACGTGCATAAATAAACTAAATGGACATAAGTAAATTATTATTTTTTAAACAAGAAAATTACATGAAAATCCGTTATTGTAATTATTGTACTGAAAAATTATACCGAATTCTCGTACGAAAGGGGTAGGTGCTTAGCACAATATACTTTTACCATGTTTTAAATGCGAAAAAACTCAAATAATAATGATAATCTCAAAGTTTCTCACAAAGGGTTAGATTATATATGAAAAAATAAATAGTGTTGGATATTAAAAACCACATTATAGTTACAACGCATTATGTAGGGTCATCTTAATTATATTATTTTAGCGTATACATAATATGCAGACAAACTCACCTAAATATCTAAAAAGCAAAACATGCAAGACTAAAATAAACTATTTAAATACACGTTTGAAAATTCAACTAAAAAAGCCATGTCTAACAAGTTACAACGAGCAAAGATATCGCTACAAATCCATCACCAGCCCTGACGGTAAATAATAATAATAAATTTCAGTGCGTCAACCAGGTAAGACACATTTCACTGTGTTTAGGACAATCAAAACACAAATAGTTATTTTATTTACCTTAAATATTGGCGGGAAATAATTTATTTTGATATATCTTTAGAAGTATGTAATAAAAAGATTTTCCGATTTTTCTACCGAATTATAGATATTTATTTATTCCACGAATAAACACCGATATTTGTAAAAGTGGACTTAAACGATTGATGCACTGAACCCTTTTTAAAATATATTTTTTATTTTTTATTCTCAGTATTATGATATAAAAATAAAAAACATTATATTGTACGTGTAACACAAGAGTCGATGTATTATATTTAAAAACAAAAAGTTATAAAATATTCAATGAAACAAAAGTTATTTCTTTTGTCAGGTCTTCCTGTTATACACCATGTAGTGTTATGGTCGAACATTTATTTTTTATTCTCCGACGACGTACAATATTATATACAGTGACAATGCGCAGCGACAATAAGTTCCCAACAGTAAAACTCACCAACTTTATGTCACGCGTGGAATGTAATATTCCAGGTAGGTATTTCGAGGTAGGTGAACAAGACGATTTATCAGTCATGCACTTCTTCTGTAATAACTATTCCAAACCTGATTTTCGGGAATTTTTAACAAACTTAAACACTTTACTATGGAATGATCGATACTTTTTGTACCTCCCATTTAAGGAGTGTCCTGTGGCGGTAGTGTGATAAACGCTTCTGTTTTTCAAACGAGAACCACCTTTTTTAATTTTAAATATTCGGCAGATAGTTTTTTTTTTTTTTTGAAAAACGTCGATGTATCTAAATCAAAATTTAAACAAGTATTTTCCCGAGTTCATAAGTTATCGATGAGTTCAAAAGTTCATAAACTTAATGTATTTAGGATAACAGTCGTGAATCATGATACCATCCCGGTTAAGGTTATGCATACAATTAAAATAAATGAACCTACATTTTATATTATTTAGTCCTAATTTGTTGCAATTCAAGCGATAATTAGGTATTATAAATAATTTGTAAAATGCCTATAAATTAATATAATTTACCTGCACCATAATGTTTAAATCAATTAAAAATCAAATCATACCTATATCCTTCTGGTTTTATCGTAGGTATCCATTATCTAACTTTTTCGTCATCATAAACAAATATATATTTATAAAATAATACATTTTATGTTAAGTTCGTATATGCGAAATATTATCCTTAGTGCATAATATGCTTCATAACTCGGAAACGACTTGTCCGAATTTCGATTGAGATACGTCTACATTTCTCAAAAACCATCTGATAAATAATTTAAAGTAAAAAAAGTGGTTCATGTTTGAAAAAAAAACACACATGCGTTGGGGTTGGTACAGGACGTTTCCTTAAATTATACGAAAATCTCAAGACCGACGGATTTAACACCGCCGGGGTCCTGAGGTATATAATATAAACATTTCTGCAAGAAAACAGATTTCGAGTGGACAACCGCATTGTAAAAGTACAAAGGGAGAGGGGGGGGCGACCACGCTCGACGATTCACCCTATACAATAATAATAATTCACAGATACTAGCGACACAGCTAGATTATACGCTTCCTTTATATTGTACGAAACGAACGGAAATACGAATAAAAGTATCCGCGCACCGTGTGAAATTTCTTCGGCCTGGTAGAGGTCTATGAGCTCTATAACGGTAAAAATGCGCCCGACAAGTCGCATAATATTATATTACACCGGACCGGTCGCATCGGTTTGCAGGACAATAAGCCGCACAAAAGCAGCCGACGAGTGTGTATATTAACATTACTGCCGTCGTCTTGCGAGGGATTACGATATTATAATAAACACATTATTATCATTTTGTCGGACGTATCGGCGGCGGCAGTTGTGCAGGAATTGAAGAGCGCGCCTTCGTATGCGCATATCGTATTATTTTATATTATTTTTCATTATTCGCGAGTACGGTGATTAAACAAAGCATTGTTGCGGCGATCCTGACGTCGTTAATCTTTTGGGTTTGCGATTGATGGCGGCGATGGAAACCTTGTAAATCATTTCCGGAGTCGAGGAGATCGACTGTGCGACGGCGGCGTGGTAACAATATAACGGTAATCAGCGGTTGGTTACTTCACGTCGAGTGGTCGCTTTGCACAGATTATTATATACTCCTAGAGCATGACGTCTGTGATTATAATAATAAGTTCGCTCGGAGATAGCGCGATGCAGCTGAAATTGCAATCCCGCGCAAAGTGTCACGTGTTTCTGAAAATATATCCATTTTTTTTTTTCAAACGCAAGACGCGTCTCTTTTCAGATGTCACTGCCAAATAACGGAAGCTCCGCGTATAGTTATTTAATGTTTCGACGTTTTTTAAAACACCCTTAGAACTCGTCTTATACAGTACGCACATAATATTATAACATAATGGGGGGCATAGGAAGATAAAAAACATAAATACAATTATAGCAGGCAGGTGTACCTAACATATTGCAAGTCGACTCCGTAATGTCCTAGTGGTCCTGGTGCGAAGCCCATCGCCGGTAGAGGCGTTAATGATATTATGCACTGTGCAGCAGCTGCAGCAGATCTCGTTTTGACACGACCATCATAGCGGTAAATGGACACCACACGACGATGGGTACAATATTATTATGCACACGGCAAATGACAAGGTGCAATATCGTAGAATAATAAATTGTAATTAGGTGTAGTGCAGTGTTTCGCACCGTTCGGTCCTATATAGTGTGAATATAGTTCAGCCGTCGTCCTGGCTACAGCTGCAGCGCCAGGACCACTATATATATTACGGAGGCAACTTTATACAATATATAATGTGCTAGGTCAGCTACAAATTGACAGGATGACATTGCCACCGTCACTCGCAGTCACTCTCTCCTGTATATTATTTAGCATGCGTTCCGAATGTCTTGGATCCCCGAGAGACCTTGCGACGAAAGAAACTTTTGACAACCCGATGCATAAATCATCAAAGGGGGGGGGGCAGGTTTGTGCGAACAGTGTTATCGTTTCTATTACAGCTATTATATGCCTACTAATGTTTATATAATATGTAAGTGGGTATACGTGTTGATTCACTAAGCATATTATGCCACCTCCGTTTTTCCAACAACAGTAATTCAAGAGTTGCTTGTCAGAATTATTATATTCACACGGGGAGGAGGCCATATTTTGAAAAATGAAAGCAGATAGTTTTTTTTGAAAATGTTTACTACATAAAAAAAAGTTCAAACGAAGAAGTCATGAATTATTTTTAGTTTAGTTTAAATCTTATAGGTCCATGCAGGGCTGGATTAAAGGGGTCATTAGAGTAACAAGTTTTTTTTAAAAGAGCGCACAATTTTACATTATTACATTTTATAGTGTTTTAAATCATTAGAAATTTGAATGAACAAATAGAGAATTATATATTTTAGTAGGTAGCAGAAGCATAGCTCTAGTACAGCGATCAATAATTATTTATATTATACATTCAGAAATAATATTATTATAAACATTATTATTTTATCTTTTACTATAGAATATTAAGTGGGTACAAACATTTTAATAATTCAGAAACGAATATTTACAACTTTTATTTGGATACTTAACATTTTTCAAAAAATGCATCTACTTTTAACAATTTTCATTGAAAAAAAGGTTGATTCTCATTTAAAAAAAACACAAGAACCCTTAAATTGTGTAGAAGATCTAAGCATTTTAAAATATGAACCTTATGAAACCCTATTTAAAAAATCCAAAAATCAGGTTTAAAATAAATCACTGTAGACTGCAGATTCCCTTTAAACTCGTTGTATACTATGGAGGGCGATGTTTCGATAGTGCAATTATATATAATATTATAGTGAAGCGCCAGTTGTTTAACTATTTTTCAATCGTGCGGCGTTTCCGTTAAATTGCTTATGGTTATTTTTTCTCTTTCTATACTTACGCCGAATGTACACACTGGCTCTTGCGAGGGTAATCGAGAAGTCGTTTCAGCGATTTTTCAACTAAACCATTACCCTGCACCGGAAACTCCGGTGGTTTTCAGACTATTTCTAGTTCTTAGCTCCGATCATAATGTCTACGATATTACACAGGGTCGTGCAGTCTTCTTAACATTATTATCATTATTTTATCGGCTCGCTGCTCTACTCGTCGTCGTGCAGCATTTTTGCGTTTTTCGCGGTGAACGGCACACTACGTCTCCTCGTCTTCACAACTCGCGCGCGAAAGTATATTATAAATGTATCGAACACGATTTTTACCGGACGATCGGATCACGATTAATCCCGAGTAGGCACGTCATGTGATCGAGATTGCGGTTGGATCGGCAGGTGGTGTACGACGGCGTGTCTGAACGATGTACTTATATGTGGTCAGCGACGATAGATATTATTATTATTATTATTATTATTCATCTCAAGACGAGCATTGCGCCGTGTGCACTCGGACACACTTTTCTACTTCATATTATATTTTTATCGTGCTAAATCTTAACACGACCCGCCACGTCATCGCCGTGTGTCCGAGTCCGCATGTTGTTCATGCAAAATGCAACCGTCGACCAAAAGCACAAGCACTACCTAGGTATATCATATTATTAATATTATCATCATCGTGGTGAGCAATAATAAGGAACCGACAGATTTATTATAAAATACAGACATATCGTTTAATAATAAAAAAAAATATGTTTACAAAATATAATATAAATGTATATATTTATATATTATTATACCACCTATATGATATATATTCCAAAATATATATTTTACGTAAAATTTTACATGCGGTTTACAAAATATAATATTACGTTGCGTAAAACAATGATAATAAAAAAATATATTTAGATATAAACCTAAAAGGTCCACGGAACACGACTTACTCCTGTGACTATGGTACTGAGATAATATTCTATGATTTAATTACATCTATATCGTAACTAACTATATAACACTGTTGAAATCATAATATTTAATTGTATATTAAATATAAAAAAAAATCTGTTGGTAAAAATAAATTAAAACTATTAGGTAATAATAAATAAAAATAAAAAAATAATGACAATACAGTAATAATTGCGTTGGTATAAGTGTGTCGTTCGGATAAATAGTATAATATAGAGTATACAAAAGTATCTGTTTTGGAGTTTATTAACGAACTGCGCAGTGGGCTTCTTTGATTTTTGGATTCTAAAAGCAGACCAGCAAGAGTGAGCGAGAAGCCTCACAGAAAATGCAAAAGCTCGTGAACAGGCGTTGGATGAAAATAGTTTGGAGGACTCAAGTAATCAAATCGCAAAAATAAAGTTTGAAAACAGATTCCATCATGCTTAGTAAAAAAATAATAAGATCAACGCTAAACAATAGTACAACAGTTGTAGGTATGTTGTATAGGCGATAAAAAATAATAACAACGATCCCGGCTGGGATTTTCGTAGTAAAAACACGCACACGCACACGCAAGACACTCGTAGTGATTTATATAGATTTATAGGTATAACTCTCTACGCGTAAACAAAACAAAACATCTACGTACACAATATAATATCATCGTCGTTACACACACAAGTATGGGTACATGAAATAAAAATTAAATTTATATGTACGGTATGCACACGAAGTCTACGATATTATTATCATATTTATGTAATAATTATTAACTACACGAAAAAAAAACACAAAGGATGCGGAAGAAGATTTTTTCGAAAAAAAAGTAATTTACGATAAAAAATAAAAAATCATAATTCAATTTAAAAGAAAAAACCTTTTCAAACTACGGTATCTCTACGAGTGGGTAGAGTAAGAAAATAAAAAAAAAAAAAAAAAAACCGGCAGAACAAAACTTAAAATGCATTCGACTCAGACGGTGGTCTCAAGTACCTCGTGAGTGGGCGCGTCGGCCACGGCCCGGCGGTGCGGCGAAGACGACGCCGAGTTCCGGCCACTGGCCGCTGTCCCGGAGCCCGCCGAGTTCGGTGGCCACGGCACGTCGGCCAGCGGCGGCGAAGAGTAACCGGAAGCAGCGGACTCGGACAGCACCGAATCGTTGGAGCTGGACGTCCGCCGTCTGGTCGAATCGTCCGAGGACGTGATGGACTTGGCGCAGGGTTCGGCCGCGGGTTTCTCGCGTTCTTCGTCCCTGCAAGCAAACAAACAAGTTTTAGACGAGGACTTCACAGGTGGCCACAACCTACGTCGTACACCGCGGGTATAATGTATACACATGGTATAGAGGGATTTTCCTGTTTACATTTCAAGCACCTAAATATAATATTATGTTTTTACCGTACGCAGGGTAGTGTATATAATGAGTGGACATTTTTGAAAATGGATCCATAATTTTGTAAGGGGGCTGGTATTTAAAAATATCATTTATTGCACATATCAAAGTATATCAAACACGTGTAAAACCTAAGTGTGATTTATTTTAGACATGCCACGTGCATATACGAATGCGTATGTATTGTGTTTGTGTATCGATATAGTATATTGTTAGAATTTGTGAACTATTACTTTAAAGTGATAAGAAAGTTGGGTAGATAGATGAAAGCTTTATCAATCAAAGATTTTTTTTAATTTTTTAATTTTTTTTTTGCCCTTCGACTTTTTTTTAAATTAATGTACTTTATATTTATTATTAACAACAGTAGTGACCAGTGACCACTTAGTATGTTTGAGGGGTAGCTAATTCAATGTTCCCTACCACCGCCAATTTTCGCCAATGGGGTAGTTGAAATAAAATATAATAATTATTTTGTCTGAATTGGGCTTCAATAAACATTGATGAAATTTCAAAAAGTTAGAAATCTGTCTCGGAAAAATATTATGTGAATAGGTACCTCCCCCACCCGTTTGTTTGTCCCAGAACATATGTGACGTACGATAATTTGTTCAATGTATTTCTCTCGTTAGATTCGTTAAAATAATGTATGTGGTTCGACACACTATTTTATTTTTCAGCTGAGTAGAGTACAATATTATAATAGCGACACCGGTTAAGAATTTTTAAAAAAAAATGTTAACAAACCGAGTACTTAATTAATTTTATTTTGAATTTTGTTCTTCATCACCCAATATAAAATATTATAAAATATAGTTATTGGATTACTGGAGTATATTTTTTTTATTTTATTGAGATTCAATGAATATCATATTCACTAGCAGAAGTTATTATTTAAATTATATTATTACCATGACGAGATAAAAACAATTTTTACTATGCCTCTATAGACTCACAATAGTTTAAAACGAAGGACAGTTATTTTCTTAAAAATCATTTTTTTTCACAAAGTTATGATTTTAGATTGCCACGATTGTTGAATTAGCATGTTTACCTGATCTTAAGAAGTATATATTTATCCGGTATAAGACCTTCACGACCGTTGACACAACCACGCCACCAATCTCCAGAAACTTGAGTATGAAGAGCAATAGTTTCACCCTTCTTGAAACTTAATTCCCGTTCTGATCGAGCAACGAAATCATGCTGTGCTGTAGCCTCGAGACTTTCACATTCTACATTAAAAAGAAATACATTTTGAGTAATATATAACAAAACGTAGTTATTAGTATAATGTATTATAGTATATTAATCAAAGGCATTTACAGGAAAAAAAAACCATTGCATAGGAGATCCAAATATCCAAATATAAACGAATATCTTACTCATTTTTGGCTTCACCCCCACACAAGAATTGCAAATAATTGCAATTTTTAGTAAAAACAATATTATAATATAAATAAATTTCATTTTCAAAGCAGGTACTTTTGATATAAGAGTTTGCTAGATGTAGTTGTATGCATGGCACATGTATATCTGTATACAACATTTACATTTGATAAATTTATGTTTTACGTTTATGTACTGTAATATTGTATACAGTATTCGTTTTGGAGTGGAGCTTGTGTGAGACTGCTATGAGATAGACTGGATTGATTTCTAGGTACAAAAATTATATAAAACAGTTTGAACAGCCACTACCCAATAATTAATCTTAGATCTCAAGTGCAGCCCAATCAACTCAAAAATTGAGCTAATATGGAATTTGTGTTTACAATAGTTGTGATCATCGATACGCGATGGAACGCATGTCTCTGAGTGTTTGTTTACCATAATATATATTATAGTGAATTCGGTACGTGAAACCTCTCAATAATTCCTCTAATTATCACAATATTATAAAATTTAATTTACAAGTTGTGGACGATACGTAAAAAAACTCCACAACTGACCAAAAAAAAATGTGACCCAATTTTGATAGGTAGAGATAATTAATACGAATCCACTGAACCATTGACGTCGATGTACAAATACGTTATTTTAATTGTATGAATAGTATTAAATTATATTATACTAAAATAAGTATAGTAAGTACAAAATAAAAATACAACCAGGATAATTCAGACTGGATGTGGGCACTTGTTTCGCTTCGGCTACCTTGTCGAGAACTAGTTTTGAACAACACAATAATGCATTATGTTATATTCATCGTAACATGAAAACAAAGATAAATAACTATCGCAGTGGACGAAAATTTTTGAATGGAACTAATATAATGTTACATATTATAATTTTTATGGACAAATTTAAACATAATATGATAGCTCCCACAAACATGTTATAATATTAATGATCGAAACTTTTTTAAATGAATGTTACTATTATAATTATTGTTTATGAACCTTTATGAATTATGATTTACCCAGTCATAAGATTAATTATAGTAAGAAAAAGTAAAAATGTGTTCGCGAAATTAAGAAAAAACTATATCAGTAACAGTATGATCGTGAATATTTGTTTTATAAAAAAAAAATCATGGTAGGTAATTGCCAAACTTTAGGGTATTATGATTTTTTACAGTAATTCAAACTATATATCCTTAAAAAAAAGAACAATAACATATAGTGACCTTTTGATAACATTTTAGGTGTTTATGTTTGTAAACTGAATTTGAAATTGTACAATATAAAAATTCGAAGAAGAAAGTTTATAAATTATATAATAATATGTACATATGCTGTATAAACGTTAAAAAAAACAAATGTAAGTTGATTACATTTTTGGTTCTGTTAAAAATGCTAAACATTCAATTGATGAAGACGTATGGTACAACTGATTATAATAATTATCTTAAACCAAATTAAAAAAAAAAAAATTATACAAAAAATGAAGAAAACATGATAGTACATTTTAAGCGTCTCATCGTTTTGTCAGTATAATTTTATTACTTGGAGTATCAATAATAAATCATAATCATAAATTAGTCATAAACACGAAAAAGGTTTTATATCTATTACAATGTATAATTCAAGTGATTACCGAGTATCAACGTGATTTGAATGACTTGTCTTACTAACGATGTTACCCAATTAAATTTATAATGTATAATACCACCACAAGTCGTGACTCATATTTTCAAATCATTTACGTCAAGTCCAACACCAAATCGCTATGCTTCGTTAGTTTTCGTATTTTACAGAATGTTATTTGATCTCATTATATTCGGTTTCGCTCCGTTGGAATCAATAAGACACGTTTTTGTTGTGCTTTGGTTTTTTTTTTTTTTTCAATTGTTTCCTTCGACTAACAATGCGTCTTACACCCAAACCACGCTATACGTACCGTCTTCTGATGGGTAAACCTCAGAGTCGATGTCCTCTGTGGCATGGTCAGAAGGTGAATCGCCCACGTCCACGTCATCGGGTTCGCGGGATATGTACTTTTCGTACACAAGCCCACCGATATCCGACAGCGACGGGAATATGTCTTCGTGGAATAGAATAATATTTTTTATGAGATCGTTGACCAGGTTCTGGTACTGAACTTGGTCTTTTTCTTCGGGGACCGGCACTAATGTCGGACCAAAACAAATAGCCAGATTGTAAACATCCATCATGTTTTCGTCGCTGAACTCGGACAAACTGAAATAATACGCAAAATATGTTTAATCGTTATATTATTATTCTACCACCTGCAGTACAACTAAAATAACTTACTGGTTTAGGAACGCAAATAAATATCTCAACATGACAACCACTTGATTTGGAAAGCTTTGAACGAGTTCTTTAATCTTCAAAACAAATTTATGACGTGATTCGAGTTCTAAAAAAACAATATAACATTTGAATAAAATATACAAACTCGAACACTTAACAACAAGTAGGTATAATATGCGAAAACAACTTTATACAATTATTTTTGTAACTATTATATTTTTCATACAAAATGATAATTTAACAATTAATAATTATTTAAGAGCTGAAAAAAATACGTTATATATTATTCAGTCGATAACTACACATCCCACGTGTAATATAGTAAAATTGAGTTATCCATTAAATACATTTCTCCTACGCATTTAGTTAAATAAATCGAAAAATTATTCGATTTCGAAACTAGTTAATCTAATGATTCAATCTTTCATTTATTTCTGACCATAAATATATAATAGTTTCAAAAATAAAAATAAGAAAATTAGTTTCGTTGAAATATTGATAGGTATAGGTAATTATTTACCTCAAACAACCTACTAAGTCAATACCAAAACTGAAATATAATTTTAGTACATTATACATAATTACTTATACGTACGTTTTTATGCATGATAATGAACAGGTTTTTTATGGAAACGTCGAATTTATGAGATAAATACGTTTGAAAAAGTATTTGTCAAACCGTATACTTAATTGTTTTTCAATTTTTTTAACTAAGATATACTCAAAAAAAAAAAGCTTACGGGCAAGTTCCATAAATTGGTCGAAATAAATAATTGGGAACAGTGGTTCTCGGAGTTCACGTAAGTATAATTTCAACACTCCGGCCACGGAGTTTATGTCAGAGGCGTCCGTCATATCGGCAAGCGGGTCTTCGCCCCTCTCGAAAGCGTCTTTGAAATTGTTGATTTCTACCTGCGAGCCGGACACTCTGAAGATTCCTTGATGGTGAAGACCTACGGGGAAAATTTTGGATTAGCAACGAAATCCCACGGTGGAAAATCATCTATGATGGTAAATCTTACCGTATAAGTTTATCACTCGAATACAGCTCTTGATTACCAGCGGTATTTCTTGATTCGTCGCATCCAAATATTCTTCCAGTGACCCGCCAAACAGTTTTGGTTGACCGTTCATCTGTAACCTGCCGATCCTCTTCCTCCGGACAATCGGTTTGTGCAAAGGTCGCTGAGGCGTCAGTTTAGCGGGCGTCACGTCGACGGTGCCATTTTGGGGACGCTTGCAACATATGGACGTTAACGTTTCGCTAATGTGCTGCTGTTTGGCATCTAGACGTACGATTCGACTCGTTCTCATGAGATAATCGCGTAGTTTCTACAACAAAGAACAAAGAGGAAATGTAAAAAAAAAAATAAAAATAAAAATATATTCCGCATGTGTGCAACATTAAAAATAAATGTAATGAATAACAATCATCATTTAAAGATGTCTCGACGGAAAATAAAACGTATAAAGTTTATGTACGTACACATAGTGTGTGTTTGTTAATATGCATATGTATTGCATTTTCTAGGTATTTATTTTAGACATATTATGAGCATAATTTTGTTTTATACGATTGGAGTGAAATCTTAAATATTCGAATATATTGCGTTCAGTGATAGGTATACTCACGGTTAGATAAAATTCTTCAGTCTCGTGTTTGTCTGCTCGCAACTTAATACTAATGGTTTCCGGTGGTTTGCTTGTCGGAATTGCTTTTTCACCGAAATAATTGCTACAGTCGTAGTCGTTGGCAGTAAGCATCTCCAAAAGAGTTTTTTCAGCGGTAGCGAGTGTTTTCCACACCTCGTCTGACTCCGTGTGCAGGCTCGTAACTCTCTGATTCAGCTGTTCCAACCTCGTCTCCATATCAGCACAGAGCAATTTTTGCAGTTCTGGTTCCGCATACTAATCGAGCAACAAAAAAATTGGTACATTGTAAGTAAAATATTGGCAAAACTATAACAAAACGCACGATATTCACCTCATCCTTTTGCCCTTGGAATTCAAATTTCTTAGGTATCATGAACGCGGTGTGGTTAAATTCTAAAAATCGTTGTTTGTCCACACCGGAGTCCATAGCTGAGACAATTAGATTAGTAGCGTCTAGGCCAGCTTGCATGGAATGAATGCGGCCTTCTTCCGCCGATGTTTGCATCTTTAAAGCTTTGGTCACGCAGTGGTGAAATCCAAAATCCATGCAGTCCATTAGGTCGGATAAGTCGTCGACAAAGTATTTGTGCACTGTGCTATTGGTTGCTTCTAGACACAGAATGTACTCGTTGCGAGCTTTTAATGCTTTTAGTTTGGCATCGAAGTATTTGTTCTTTCTCTAAAATATAAGTAGGTAATTAGTGAGTACCTACAACGTTCAAAACACTGCATTTGCAAAATACAAATAATTAACAAATCATTACTTTTTGAACTTCTTTCCCGATAAGTCTAACTTTTTTCGACTTATCGAGTTTTTCTTTAGGAACTGCCTGTTCGATTTTCAGTCTTTGATTTTCAGCCACTTTAAGCTTCGCTTCTGCCTGTTTGGCTTCCGTCTGATACGACTGATACGTTTTCATGGTGGTATGCAGTTCGTGGAGAACCCGTAATATTTCCTCGTGGATTTCGTAACAAATCTCCCGGCACTGTAGTAGTTCAAGCAATAAAAAATTAGTTAAAGTGACGAACTAGCAGATCATAGGATATAATATTATTTAATTGATTTTCTATACTAACTCTTTTGTATATCCTTTGCACATCTTCAGTGACCTGAGACAATCGGCTGACTAGATGAGTGGAATAAAGCTCACTGAGCGCTCCGTGATCTTTACTGAGATTTTTCGTTTGCAGCACCAGTTGCTGCCAACACGAGTAGCTGGTAAACAACGACCACTGCTCTCTCCTAAGTACACACAAGGTTAACGATATCATACATGCAAGTTTTTTCAATACAAACATGAGACAAACTAATTTACATTCGTTCCTGCAGCTAACGTGAAACACAGGATACACACACAACTAAGCTAATGTGTTTTGTTTTTATTGACGTATATAGTTAGTAATACTAATTCCAAAATATACCTATATTATGATAATTTTTAAACGCACTAACGCTGTCTCGTATATTTTACAGTAGGTACACGTATTAAATTATTTTCTACGTTCAAGTTATAATATTCAATGAGGTGAGAGGGCGTGTACGATAGAACGCAAAAAGTAGCAAGTGAAATTTCACAATTATAAATATTTATATTAATTTTTAATTCAAAACATCGTGAGAAATTTTACTATAATATAAGGAGTATAATAGTATAATTTAACATTAATTATCTCACAATATTTAAATTTTTACGTATTATAACCCTATTATAATTAACAAATTTATAGTTTGTAAAAAGTACATCCAGTGATGTAAGTATAGGTACTTGAGTAAAATTATTTAGATATATTCTTGTATAGTTATCGAATAGTTGTTTTTTATACTTTCATACTTTTATTATAAAATATTTTAATTGTATTTAATTTTTAAATTAAATTAAATTTTATTTTTTTAGTAATAACTTCATGAATCGTGACTTTAAACATGTGGTTATGTATAAATTCGATGTTTTTGTAGGTATAGGTGACAAGATGTGTAATATAGAATTATTAAAAAATAATTTTTTTTTAACCAGAATAAAAGGTAATTTTGAATACTTGTATTTAGGTAATATTTTAAATAAATTTTCTAAGTATTATTAAGTAAAAAGAAATCAAAAATAACTATGTTGGCAGAATAATGCAAATATACGCGGATTATAAACCGGTTTCTGTGACATAAAAGTATGACAAGTTTACTTATATTTTTGTTATTTCGTATTGATGCACTCACTTTTGTTTTTGTTCTTTGTGGCGAAGTTGTAAGCTCTTAGCCAATTTATCCAGGCTTTTGCTGTAGTCCATTTCTACCTCGGCCCGCCTTCTGAAGTAATCTTGAAGTTCGGATACCAAGGATACTTGTGCTTCGACTCGGCTGTCCAGACATCGTAGATGTTCGTTAAGCTGGAGGCGGATATCTATAGGAGGTAAAAAATATTGAATTAGTATTGGAACGCCTCGAACAAATCACGAAAAACAAAACAAAATAAAACCAATGAACGCAATAATTATTTTATAGCAACCCACAGCAAATAATAATGATAATTGTATTATTATTTATGATTTGTTGTTACAATGAACTCTGCACAAATGATAATATATTATGTATTGTGTGATTCTACCAATTGGAAATCAAAATAAATAGCTGTCTTACACACGGAGGATTCAAGCAGTCCTAACAATAGCCTGGAAGATACACACAAAACTGAAAAATATAACAACAAAAAAAAAAAAAACGTGGGCAACACAATGATCTTTTGACCTCCTGCATTGTGTAAGATGCACACCTAATGTAAATATAAATCAAGTATAATCTTGATAAGAAATTTGGGATACCATTTTGGTTTCGAAATTCTACATAAATGAATGAGAAACACAAGACATTTTGGTCTATTAATATTGTGAACAAATAATAGTGACACAGGGTAATTTATTTAAACACGCCCATACGAAAGAAACAAGATATCGTCATAGGCCATGGTTTTATTATTCATTTTAGAAATTAGAATATTTTATTCAACTTCGTGTTCGTAAATTGAATTATACACTATCACAACCGAGTATATAAACCATTGTAGGTATCTGCATGGAGTGCGTATATCTAACTGTATAGCACGACAAACGTACGGTCTGGAATATAATTCCAATGAAATAATATATTAACATAATATAGACACGGCACATGGGTGTTAAATACTATATCCTAATGCAACAGTAGATCGTAAGACCACGCATGTCGTTACAATAGTCAAGGATAAATGAGAAATTCATTCATTATATTTTTATTTAAGACGAAAATGACAATACGAGTACTAATCACATATATCCTAATATCGGTGGTTGTGTGTCCCAGACTAAATATGGTGGTGTCGTTCCGACGGTCATCCGAGGTCACCGGAGTTTTAGCAAGAGTACCTGCAATACAGCTGATACTCATCTAAAAAAATATATATATTATATTTTCATAAAACCCATTAGATATAATACCATGACATAAAATGAGCATTTCGTTGCCGACCAACATCGGGTTACCCTTCCTTGCTGAGTAAACACATTCGGGTAGAACAAGAGTGCGTGTTTGAACAGTGGAACCCCTGCAACGTTTCCGTCCTTTCGGCTGTTAGGGATGACAGTTCATCCTATAAGTGAAGTTGTCACAGTTGATCCAACAACATTAACGAGCCCGACAACTGACGTATACACGAGCCAAGCGTGTTGTATACATATAAGAATCGAATTATTTTTAAAATGCTTTGTCGATAATCGCGCGTAGAACCGCGATGGCTGTCGTGTAGCCAACAATAAATGTTTTGTTTATTCATTTCGCATCGGATAAACGCGCATATATATACAAAAAGCTTAACGTATACAAGACCCGAACAATGTTTATGTTTTAAAATGTTGTCGCCGAGCCACGATAAAAGAAGCGTAGGTACATATTTTCGTGTTGACGTGGGCGCAAACGATACCGCAAATGATGGATTGTGTACGTCAAAATGTCACGACTGGATTGGAAAACGTATATAATAGTACTCGTAAACTGATGATAACTTCGACGGTAAAAGAAAAAAAGTCACAGTTAAGTGCAAACATAATACCTAGGTTGTATACCTATATAATTTAGTGACCGTACGATAATCAGTCTTGAGATTTCGTTGAACACCGCACAGCTCTCTTACCTCGGACCGGAAGACACGATTTTGATATCGTTGAATAATATCCCCCCCCGCGCCCCTCGCACAATTAACGCCGGTAGCCAGGTGCTTCCTGTAAGCTGATTATTTTAAGGCTTCGAACGTTTCTCCCCACCGTATATAATATGGACAATAATAATATTATAATATGATAATAACATTCTAAAATTCAAGAGTGAATGCGTATATAATATGACCAATTAAGAACGATTTCAATGCGCCGAGAACTCGAGTTCAGCATTATATTATTATTATAATTACGAGCAAAACGGTATAATGTATTACGCATTTTATGGGTATCGTAAATTATTTACAATCGATTATAACGAATAATGGTTTTTCTCTAGATTGAGATACTATTATTATTATTATTATTATTATTATAGGTACCTTTTATGCACGAACTATCGTTGACCGTCCATTGTGTTTATTGAACACACGTGTCAAAAGAATATCAACCACGTACAATATGGTATTTATATACAAGCGGAAAATAAACGTAATTCACAAATAATAATATTACGACAAAATATGATAGGTCGTAGCGGTATCAACCATCCGGTATGCGTATACCTATATAACAATATACGATTGTCATTATAATATACAGATGATGTCGTTGCCCGTTGGTAATATTATTATTATTATTATATTAAAACGGATCGATAATTCGATGACGGTCAACCCGTCGTTAATGTTATTCAGTACACGTAGTTTATTTAACGCGACGATGATCAATTTTAAATAAATGTAATTGCCCGGAATTATTAAATTGATACCTTGATCAGTTCATAAAAGTATAACAGCCAAGTTTGGAAATTACAATTTTATCACTAGTTGAGAAGTGTCTATTCTTCAGTTAGAGGTCAAATATTCCTGGTTAACGTATTTCGTAAATGTTTACAAACTCGTTTAGATGGACTTGACCTACTTTTTCTGACACCCGAACTAGTATACTGTATATTATAAATAATTAAATCACAATCGCAGATGTTTAAGATACGTATTAAGATCAAATTTCAAATAATTCTTAGATTTTCCAAAAGTAACATTTTTACAATGATAACAATTTTAAATGAAAAAAATTAATCTAATAATATTTACAGCAAATTATAAATAGAAATGAAAAAATATTCAACATAATATATAGGTACTTAATAACGTTAAACTAAACACCATATTATATCATATAATAATATATCAGTATACGCGACATGTTAGGGTTGAAACTATTTTTACTGCAATCATAATGTCGTTTATTTTTATTTCAAAATAATATAAGCCATTTCGAAACTCCCCCATATCCGTTTAGATAATTTTAAAATCTATTTTTATCGTCTCTCGGTTCTCTCCAACATAACAATAATATATAAACTCTTATTTACAGTACCGCGATTTTGCACGTCTCAGCTAATGCACACTCTTTGTTCGGCAATTTTTTTCGATTCGTTGCCGGAGAAAGTCGCTCATCAGTTTGTTTATATTTCCCGACTCCCCTATTTCGACTCTCGAGTAACCCCATCCATTAACGATGTGAATATTTAGAGTTTCCTGTACGGTCTCGTCGCGGACCGATCGCTATGATACCACTCGGGAAAATAATTCCATACGCATTCGCCGAGGAGGAGTCGCGGCGTATGGGCAGAGGCTAAGCTAATAAATCAAATTCGTAATATTTTCCCGCCATAAAGACGACGACAAAGGCACGACCTTGGGGCTCATATCGCGTGCCTTTTCTCCGCCCATCGCCGCCGCCGCCGCCGCCGTAAGAGCGGTAACAGAACTTTATAAATGTCTACGACTGTTCAGTGATACGAGAGCGTTTTTCGTGGCACGTTGGCGTCGCGATCAGCGGGCGGTTTAAAAATACGCCGGCGAAACGACGGTCGACGATTCCAATTTTTAAAAATAGAACGCAACACGCCATAATATCACACAGCCCCCGTACAGCGGACATGTCGTAAATGCACCGTATGACATTCAAAAGCACTGCATAGTACGTCATTGGCCATGCACATTTCACCAGCGGCGCGTCGCTCGACGCAGACCACGGTATCGAGGAACAACAAGTACCCAATCTATACGTCGACGATAAGCGTGCGCGAATTTTTTTTGAAGGGCCAACATTTTATAAAAATATGCAACCGACGACGAACCCGAGCTCTGACGTCACTGACGATGATTTGCGTCTTACACGATGCATTATGCGCAAAAACTGCACGAGGTGCGCCAACTAGGACGGAAACACGGATCGTGTCGAGCGTTCTTCTGACCCCTGCTCGTACCGCGATAATTTAATATGTATATTGATGATATTATTACGTCCGAATAAAATACGCGAGTCCCGTTCGCGATCCATTACCGAACTCCGATTCAGAGGCTCCCCGTTACGAGCCGTGTACCTAACAAATTATACCGCGCGCTGCGTTTACCATCCACCAGTCGATAATAACGGTACACCCTTTGTGTATATTTTGTTTGTGTGTGTGGCAACACGGGAACAAACCGACAACAAATAATAGTATTTAATTTAGATGATATCGCGCAACGAAACGTCCGGCCGTTGATTGTGATAAGGGCTACAGGGGTGAGTAGGAGGGAAGAGGGTGCAGCGCGCTTGCTGGCTGTCGGCCTATACCAACGGGGCGCCCGTGTCCGCCATCGAAAATTATATTAATATGAGGACACTGTAAAATTAGTACTCGCTGTAGCCTCGCACAACTTCCTCTGCACGCGTCAGACTATTATAGGTAGATATAGTCGATAAATACAAATAGTGGCTATATTTAAATGACGCCGGCTGCATGTGAAGGATTTCGAATGCAACGCACGGGCGGGCGTGTCCGTCGTCGGGAGAACGTGTCCGATAATAAAAATAAAATTGTCTATAGCCATTCGACTCGACGCAACTGCTGCAGCCGACTATAGGCGTACACTGCGGTGGCCGGAAAATTTAAAATTTTTCAATCGTTAGACGACGGAATACACATAACTTATAGGTACTATAATATTATAAATTATAACACCCCGCGGGTGTGTTGGATATTTGTGTATCGAGTGTAAAGCGACACACCACGCTGACTTTAATTGGATAATCGTGTTGATAATTCATCAGTTTGTTACAAACATAAAAATTGCTCGAGCTCACCTTCATTGACCCTTTGGAACGTAAAACGTGTCGCGTATAATACGTTGTCTAGCTATTAAAGTGAACACGTACGGAGAACCTACCGAGGTCTTTTCGTCAAAGAATACGGGTACAGGGTGGAGTCAAACGACTATAATTAATCACCGATTCAAAAAACCTTACCACGTTGAGGGGAAAGAAGCAGCCCCATGTGCGTGTGTATAATATATATATATACATATATATAATGTTCTCCAGAGTAGAGAGTGAGAGAGAGAGAGAACAAAAAAAGGGAAACGGAATCAATCAAAAGCACCAAAAGGGGAACGTCTATCGTCTCTGTTCATGACTCACCGCAGTGCAAGTTTTAAAAGGAAATTTATTATTATATGCTTTTATAATTAAATGTCGTGAAAATATTTTTTACGTGGAAATATGTATCATTGCATTATATATATTATTAAATAGATACTATAAAATATTTGACACGTCGTTTAATATATAACATATGCTAGATGTCATAAAAATGTCGACACGTCATTTTAATAACACGATCCTGAAATACTATAATATGCGTCATATACATATTTTATAACTGCAGTCGTTTTTCTAATAAAAAGTAACTTTCAATAAGTAGTTAGGTATAATAATTAAATAGGGAAATACACATTAACTGTATTAAAATAGTTTTGTAGACCAACTGCCTACCTAATGGAAATACATTACGTTTGACACGTTGCTAGACCCTTTGTACTGCTACCCTTTGTTGATACACTGTACATTATAGTATCTTATATTACCTATATTATACAATATTCAGAATATCGTAATAACTATACAAGTGGTTTTGTAAATGGTAGAGCGAGGTAAAGTCTGACCTCGTTACTATATTATACCGGAAATGTATAACAAGCGTGGAAAAATTCAACTTTTAAAATCATTATTATAAAACAAGCAAAATCTCAGCAACAAAAAAATTGTGTTATTATTACCTAATTATTCTAATTAAACATTAACGAAAACGAATAAAACTCAATTATACATCTTAAA
Source organism: Sitobion miscanthi (assembly GCA_008086715.1). Taxonomy (NCBI): domain Eukaryota; kingdom Metazoa; phylum Arthropoda; class Insecta; order Hemiptera; family Aphididae; genus Sitobion; species Sitobion miscanthi. Next base: position 5,258,113 of record CM017799.1, read on the forward strand.
TGGCTTTATTTATGAATTTAGCACTAAAAAATTTAATATTACTTAATGTGCTTGTGCAAATCAAATATAATAATAACAAAAATATAAAAGTATTGATAGTTTTTCCAATTTTAACCTTACTATATCATACTATATATATTACAAAACTATTTTAACAAACCTTTGTAAATATACCTATTATTTGATGGATATTTTAATAAAATGTTTCAGTTATGTATCTACATGGTACATTTTACATTTGTAATATTTGTATGGCATACATTAACTTATTATTGACTGTCAATAAAAACAATTTTAAAAATAATATACGTACCTATATATTATATTTAAATCTGTTCCTTACGTAAGTTATCATTTAAATTAGTATACATTATATCGATGCCAAATTATCTAAAAATGTAAAGTAAATAAAAACACATTTTATATGATTATTCAGGTTGCAAAATAAGTCTGCAATATGTTTCCGCTGGGACAGAAAATTAAATTTGTAATTTATGAAAAGAATAGGTATAATAATTCTATGTAAAATAAAATACATTGTCCATCTATAGCTGTTAATTAATAAATTATATTAAGAACATACCTACATTACATTATTCAATTTCATAACAATAGTAGATATAATCTTTTATGTTGTTGAAATTATTTTACTTAATTATCTTTCATAAATTTGCATTTCATAAATTGATTTAAAAATAAATATCAACAAAAAAATATAATATCTAATATGTATTTAATTTTTTTAATCGAACGAAGATCATTCAAATGTATTTGCATATCAGTAGTTTTGATCATTGAATAGGTAAAATATAATATTATTACATATTATCAATTACTTAGTAGCATTGACAATTTAATTGTGTTTGTTTATACTTTATAAATAATTAACATTAACACGATTTGTACGAATGTACTATTAAACTTATTTTGATATAATAAGTCCCATTCACAATAATCTCATCGTAAAATATAAAATAATTAGTTTGAGAATAGAGTCAAAACAAACATAGCTATAATATTCTTATATCATCATATAGTTTTCGATGATATGTAAATAATGTAATATTATAAAATATACTAAGTAATTATGATTATGATTAATATTATTGTAGAAACTATAAAATAATGATGAAATAAATCAATCGATTAAACTCTATTATATTAAAAAGTTATTGACTTCTTTCTATTTTTTTAATTAACTTATTTTTAGCAAAGTTGGTTATTAAAAAATACAATAATATTATAAAAGCTCCTGTTGACGGAAAACCTTCAAATATTTTGACAACCATCAACCCCATACAGAACTGTCCATGATTATGCACTATAGTATGTACCCCGTACCCACGCTGTTACAATAATAATAATAACATGACGCCACAAAAGTTTCAAGGTAATCCCACACTGACGTCAAAGCTTTGGGTGAGAAAGCAGTTTATTATAAATTGATTGTAAGCAATATTTAAAGACCCAGGACGAAAATAATGGATTTAAAATTAGCTAATTTATTAATAATAGTTTACACGAAAAATAATGATAGAAGAAAATACTATGATGATATTAATAAGTTATTTAAATTTTTAAACATGAAAATGTTAAATAAATAATAGATCTAAGTAACCACGTTTAAATAAAATAATTAGTAGAAACTACAACCAGTAAACTCTAAACTCGTAATTTCTACGTGACAGCTGTTGTAGACATAACATAATATTATGTTTTGGTTTGGTGCCTATAATCAAGCGGGGAGATTTCACTAGCATAGTAAAAATAATAATAATATGAGCACAAGAAAATAGGTTGCGCCGTAGAAATAATAAGTCATTTATCCCGAGACGGAAAAATACAAAATTAAAAATAAAATCGTGTAAAAATCTGGGGACAGGAGTTTGAGCAACGGAATCTATTACATCTACTCCGATGAGATATAGCCCGCAATATCCATCAAACATAATATAAATCGTGTAACAACCGAATAAAACGTCTATTTCGATCCTCGCAATACGAATTCGTTTGAAATATTACACCATAATATAATATTATATATATGCTGGCGCATTGTGGTGTACCATCTGCCTCGTGTAGGTGCTTTCGAATAAATGACATTTCATTCGTACGTATAATACGCCGTCTTGTTGTGTATTTCATTTTAGTATTTCATACTCGTATCCGGACGAGAAAAAAAACCGTCAACACGACTCCCCGGGTAAGACGATAACGCGTCAGAAGCCATTGTACACGTCACGTTTATTGTACGACAACCGTAATTTATTATAAGCCCCCCAGCAGCAGCTATATTGTAACAGCGGGCCCTTGGTACCTTACCCTTTGCGGTCATCGTCCTCTCGTCGGCGGCTGCGGCGGCAGCCGTGGTGCCCGAAGACATCTTCCCCATTCAATATAATGATAATAATATTAAATTTATTTTCCGATATTATGATATCGAGTTGTTACGACTCGGACCGGTCGCGGGTCGTCGTCGTCGGATACACCGCCGTCACACGCGCACGCGAAAACCGATAATATGATATCAATACGAAAAAATAATAATTTTATTATAACTTTACGGCAATGTCGCGATACTCTCCCGCACGCATAAGAATTATTAAATCGTTATTATTGTACTACGCGGAGAACAACGTCACACGACGACGACGACAGACGAGGACGACATCGGAGACCATCCCGTACGACACGTGCGCGTAAACTGTCGGCGTCGGCCGCGCGACTATTCGTCGTCTCCGTCGGGGGGACGGCGGTGGTGGCGGCCGTGCAGGTGGTGGGGGGAGGTGTGCTACGTGATTTATGCCAAGTAAAATACGGTAAAACGAAATTATTTCCAATGCACAACAACTGACTACTGACGGCGATGACGGCGGAGGAAGGCATGATGATAATATATAGGTATGGTGCAGCTGCTGCTGCTGGTATACTTATTATAATTCGTTCTATAATCGCTGTTCTAGGTGTGTATTTTTTTTTCGTTCGTTCGTTTTCCTATCGGCGGCGGCCACGGCGATCGCGCGAGCGAAATAATGGAACGAACAATCGAACGGCGGAAAAAAAAAAATCGTACGAAAATAAATAAACCGTATTTTTACAGGTTTTGAATACCGCCGCGCCACCTCTTCCGCCGAGAAAACTGCGGTGGCGGCGGCGCACGGCGGGGTTTCCACGGTCATAACGGAACCGCGGTCATTGTCCAACCGCCACCGCCGCGGTGTTACCATTATGTTATTTTACATTATTTTCATACGTATATAGGTTCGTTGGGTATATAATAATGATATATTATCATGACGTGTAATGGTATAATATACCATCGTATTATATTATGTAAGGCACGACCGCGTTTTTCTCGTCAAAATTATACCTACGCGCGATCGAACAGTGCAATACGAACGTCATCCTCCTTCGTCCCGGCACCTATGCCCAATTCCACGGAACCGACCGAGTGCATTATGTACATTTACTACCCATGTGTCCAGTTGATGTTTTTTAAATTTTTTTTTTTTATTAACGATAATTAGTGTGTAAGATATCAAATTTTATGAAAATATATGGAAATATAGATAAATATACGATACATGCACCGTAGTGACTTACGAGTGGCTACTAAAATTTGATCATAAATCCGAAAGACAATTTCTATATTTACCTAAACAATGGATAATCATCACGATGCACATCATACTATTATAGTGATTATTTAATACCTATAATTTATTGTCGAGTATTTTATTAAATTTACAAAAAACAATAAAATTCGTACTTTCTTTTTAAGCCATTTTACCTATTAAACAAGAAATTGATAATATATTATGATTCATTCAACAGGTAATACCTAATATGCAGAATGCAGATGATGCATGATAAACTATAATTTTATAGTACTTATCTAATATTATGTTTTGATAAAACGTGAAACACTACAACACGTACAACATTTTAGTTTATAATGCCATAAGTCGATTTTATTTAAGTATACATTCATAAATGTTTACTTTTATGATGTAATAAAAAATATTATTATTGTACTTTTTTCTAATTCTTGATAATTTCTGTGCATTTCAGCCATTGATGTTTTCATTATTTTACTTTCTATTAGTAAATAATACTGATGAATACGTGTTTCAAGTAATAACTAAATTTGTATAAGTGACCGGGTATACAAAAATGTAGACATAATACTATACGCGGGCAAAGGGTAATTAATACTCATATAATTGACCAATAATGGATAATATTATTTATAATTTATTTAATATATATATTTATTTGACATAAACAATCTACACAAATTGCCGCAATAAGTTTATATTATAATAAGAGTAATAACTTATAAATAACATGAAAGGTATGATTAAAGTAGCCACCCTTGGCTAGTTGATTAATTTTTAAAAAGTATTATGTTAAATAATATATTTAGAGGCAATAAATATTAAAGGTCACAGCACCACTTCCTTTTGCGGTTAGGATTTCTGGATAACATTTAAAAAAGTATTTTACATATTATCAATACAACAAACTGTAAGGAATAATTTAACGCGTACAATAATTGTTTAAAAAACATATTGTACCCAAGTTTATAACTGTTTTTTCTTCTTTTTATAAGGGGTTTTCCGGTAAAAAATACGTTTTTCTACAAAAAGCATAAATAGAATAACGTTTCACTAAAAAATAAAATACTTTTCAGTAAGTCACGAAATGACCAATGAAAGGAAATAATATTTAAAAAAATAAAAAGTTGTTGTATTTTGTACTTATTTATACCAAATTAGCCCAATTATTTAGCCATAACTAAAACCTTCTAATAATAAACACACCGTGTTGTGTACCTATATGAACTAGCAAATCATTAGTTATAAATGATACAATATTATAAGCCTGCGGACTGCCGTAATTTTGAAACATTATATTTGTCCTCGACCGAAATTTCAATAAAAAATCTATTAACTATAAAATATTCAAAACATTCGATAGCTTAATATATTTAGTTAAAATATAAAATATGTAAACAAGTGATGAGCCACCTCGACGCATTAAAGAGGTGTATTGTTATTGTAGGTTTGAAAAAAATAAAATAAATTATCATTTATCATATACGCTATACTTATCTTACATTCGTATGGAATTTCAGTTTTTGGACAACCTATACTTTAGAGTGTAAAACTATTAACTCCGACATCGAAAACAATTCTATACTTATTATATCTAAATGGTGATTAATTTGTACATGATCGATTTACATAACTGTTAAACCTGTAATACATGAATGTGAATATGTGATACACTAATTATATACAACTTGAAAATAAAATATAATGCTATTATGTGCTTATTTTATCCACTTACATAATAAAGGAACATTTTAAATATATACCTACCTACTACTACACTTTTCCCATGCTCGAAAAAAACTGTTTCCGTATTTATTTTTTACAAACAAAATATTATAATTGTCTAAATAAAATGTCTAAAAACTTTACACAATTACCAATGATACATTTTTCTACATTCAGATGGCTCGATGAATAAATAAATAGTTTTTCTAGTTGATTTTCCGAACAACTTGGAAATAGAAATTACGTATCAAATATGCACAATAGTCGGACCCGGACGTGGCCGGAAGTTTAAGGAAATACAAATCGTCTCACGTCTGATGAATGTATTATTCAAAACTAAGTGTAAAATGCAGATAGGGCCTAAAAAGTTATTTGAATATACAGAACAATTGTTTCTTTACATCTTCCAATACTATTCTTTGTCGTTTTTGCCAATCAATATTTACTAATATTTATAATATGATTGTTGCGTGTTTTCGTATATACTTAACAACATACGAATCAAATAAGTATTTATAATCATTCCCGTAATGACAATTAGTTTATCACTATTTGTACTACAGCCAAAGTTTAATTCGAAAACTCCCAAATTGACCTTATATAAGTAGATTCAGTCAGGAAAGGAGCATCGTGTATAATACACTTTTTGTGTTAAAAATATGTAAGTACTGATATTTTATTTTACTTTCAAAGTCTTAAAGAATAAGATGACGTACCGTCGTATTGTGCAGTATTAAGGTATGTGTAAACTTTATGTGAAATTTTAGGTTCTTCAATTATTATGGAACAATTATTATTCCAATGCGCGTTTTTATCAAATTAAGCTTGGGCAAAAAAAAAATAAAGAGAAATAATGATAAATTCATATTAAAAAAATCGACAGATTTAATTAACTTAGGGACAAGAATTATTGATATTAGAACAACGCAATATCCGTATGGCACGCCGCCGTCGTCGGTTGACTAAGCGTTGAAAAATAGAACGAACCCATACGAGCCATGTCGAACGTACACGGATATACGTCGATGTCTATATGCGTACACATTGTAAAAGAATATCGTGTGTTGTTACCACTATTATAGTATAATACTATAATATGGTCGCATAAAACTAGATCCAAACATATGTCTTTGCTCCGAAAGTCGAGAGTATAATATAATCGACTGCGAGGAAATGGTATTATACAAGTACTTAGTACAGTATAAATTGATAGACGGAATTACAATCCAATGATTCCTCCATCGTTTCCGAAAATTATCATTGAGTCGATTCGGTGTGACCAAAACGTGGACATTTTTTTCACGGTGTAAATAACTATAATATTTGAGACGAAAAATAATACGATATAAAAAAGTAAAAACAACGAAACGTTGCGTCGGTGTGTGCGGCAGTGTTTCGACCGGTGCAAGGGAAGAAGAAACACGACATATAATATAGCGTGACTCACACTGGCCACCCTTCAAATGCATATAAGCCGACCCCTCCTAAAGATGATTGCTGACGGAAATGTAGTTCCTATTTTCAGAAAGACGAAAACCATACGCATTAAACTTACGAGTAAGTATGAGTTTTTTTTCACGTCGCTTATTTTTCGTTTGTTCTCACAAAAAAACAACAAACTTTGATCTCGTTCATAATAGCGTATACAAATTCAAGACGTACTACACAGAACCTATAATTGTTACAGACTATACACAACAAGAAAAAAACATTGTTTCGATGAGTTACTATAATAATTATATTATAGGTACCTACTAAAATATTATGAAAACTGAAAATGCATTTCTGAATAGATGTTATTTGGTATTGCAGTTTTAATAAAAAAAACTATACATACAGCTGGTAGATGTTGCAAAATCGTTGATACATTATGATGTAAGTATAGCATAAAAATTAAGCACAATATTACGATTTTAACAATTTCATAGATAACATTATAATCCAAAAATGAAATGCTAAAATAATATTACCAAAAGTATCTACCTATAAAATAGTATTTTTGTTTTAAGATATTTCACAGTAACGGTACTTATGTAAAATAAAAATAATGTTTAAAAAATGGATTTTCGCCACGAAGTCTTGAACAAAGTTCTCTAAGTTATAATATTGCAAGTTTGGATTAAATTTAACTCTGAGTATGTATGAGGGTTTTTTACCCCCATTCATAAAATGTAGGTACTCAGGAAAACGAATTTCCTCTGATTTCTAAATCTTTTTGTATACCTACTACAACTCAACTTAGATCCCTTATAGTAATAATTTCTAGAGCCCTCATATAAGCCTTACTGTTTATTTTTTGCTACTTCAAAAAAATGTTTTTTTCTCAACACATTTTCTACTAACAGTGTTTAAATGCGTATAATATACGCATCATATACTATACATACATAGCCGTCATACAATGTTTAATAATAGTTTGAAATTAACATATTTTTCTTAGCGTATGGTACAACTATCGGTACTTATACGATTCTGTAGATTTGTTTGCCACTAAAATTAAAATGTCTGTCATTCTAGTTATTCACATTCAGTCTTTACCAATATATATAAGTTAAATATACATTTTAATTCATTCACTTATTAGTATAAACAATCATGCACTGTAAACGATAATATACCTACTACCTACAGCAAGTAATATGTTAGAGATACTGTACAGTATTCTTTTAAAAACACAACTATAATCGTAAAATAATACGTTAAATACGAATACAAGTTAAGTTAACAGTTGATCCCAAGTGCACTGCAGTCACGAATTTGTACACACTTATAATTTTAATATATGATATTGCATACGCGTTTCGCCTTTAATGATCATACTAATTGTTGACTTTCAAGAGTTAGTAGTCAAGTAACCGAAGTAGAATCACACGAATATGAATAATGACGTTTATTTGTTCGATGATATTATTGTAAATCACGATTTAGTTACAGTAATGTAGGTACACCTACACACCTATAACCAATAGGATCACGATTAAAGCCGTTGCCCAATAGTCAAGTCAGTACCCATAACTTAAACGATTTAAGGATTTTGGAAATAAAAATAAAACCCAATTTATTCCGGTGATGTTTTCATGAGTATTTGAAAACTATTATTTACGAACTAAGGTTTATGATATCCATAAAACTAATGTGACCCATAGTGATCCTAGTTCTACATGGATTTACCGAAATATTTTTTTCAACGTTTCCACCCATAAGTATAGCTATTTTTATTTGTTCAGCAATATCATTAAAAAAAAAAAATAGCTTTCAGAAAGGGAAAAATATAAGTATTTTTCAACCATCTATTGTCCATAGCTATATGAGGGTAGGGTTTTTAATGGTCGTTCTATTTGACAAGAGCAAACAAAATCACTGGTTGTGAATGTTTTGAATGCACAACAAAAACGAGGGTGGAGAAATACAAAGAGGTTATGCATGAATCATATGAATAAAAAACTTTAACTCAAAAAATAATTGCCAGAAATTTTATGAAATTGTTGTAAAATGTTCATATCTGAATAAATGATATGAAATAACGAATATCGCATAATATATTCCACTTTCGTTATATGCATTCAAGTAGGTCACTTACATTATAAACAGTAATAAACATAGTTAATTTTTTATTTTATGATTTACATTTCAAATTCCTGTATAGTACAAATAAAAGAAAACACGTCGATAGGTACCTACTTATATCTAAATGTATAATAAGAAATTCTTGAATGTTAATATTGCAAATAAAATTTTTCTTAATGTTAAAAAGTTGAGACATTATTTATAATATTATGTTAAGTTAACTCAGATAGGTAAGCCAAATTTAATGATACTCATTTTGAAAACCACAGTTAATTTAATTGATATTTACACAAACAGTTTTATTCTAATATAAGCATTTAGCAAATATAATAAAAACTGTAACCAACAATGTTTTGATACCTATTCTTTTATTGACATAATATTATATTTAATAGTATTATCAACCCGAAATATATATTCTTGTGTACTTGTGTACTAAGGAAATCTTAATTATTTGTTAATATTAACACTTTAATGTTATCGAATTATTCTACAAAAAATATTTAATAAAAAAAATACTTCTGGATTACATAGCATTGTGAAACCAATTTTAAAGTTATCTTTAAGTAACATAATATATATTTTAAGGTCAAGAAATGTAAGTAGAAGAGTAGATGTTTGTGAAATTATCGTTTTGTTGGCTGATTCACAACCCGTTTCATGCAATAAAAAAACATTGTAAACCACTTGTAGTTGTATACGGTTGTGCTACTTTACCATTGTCTTTATCCTTCCTTCTACTAAAAATAATAAGATTTATTATACATCGATACATATATTATATCCCAATCATCCTAAATGTTTTAAAATTATATAAATTAGACGATTTTGTTCCTTGTCTATGTTTACTTTGTTTATAAAAATATTAATATTAGTACTTTATTCTTTGTACCTAATGGTACATAGTAGATAACTATAATGGACAATATGTATATTACGATTAAAATGTATAGTAAGTCATTAATTGAATTAAATTTAAATTAAAACTCAAAATCGATCTATTGTGAATTTCCTATTACTAACAGCGAAATACAATAACTTAATAGAATATAATATACTTAAATTATTTTTTCAAGGACAAACATTATATTATAATGTTTAATTGGTTCACATAGCTGGTAATTTGGAACTATTTAGTTATATTTTGACCTTACTATTGAGGTAGTATACAACAATTATTTTAACACAAGCACTGTATATACGATTTGCATTAAGTCTGAACAGTAATATTTAAATTTTAAATATATACCTAAATAAGGGTGTACAAATTAAAACTAATTTATTCTCGTTGTAAAAAATAATGGAACCTATATACTACGGAAATAATAAGCTGCAGCGACGAACAAGTCTGTGAAAGTATATTATAATAATAATTTTATGCTGAATTTTGATTAAAATCGATAGGATTGTAGTATACTGAAGTGGGTGTGCATAATTATATTACATCGGGTGAGCATTTTAATAACATTAAGATCGATTACTCTGCGAGAGGAATATCTCATTTGAGATTTCATTTAATATCGGAAATCACTGCAGACAATCGGTTCCGGACGTTCCGGTGAGAGAGCGTTACCGCCCTCTACCGCCGTCGACGCCGCCGCCGCCGCCGCCGCAACGGGTGTCATCGATCTCTCCGGCACGTCCTGCCATGCGTATAACAGCGAAATACGCTCATACAACGGTACACACGGGCTAACTACGCCAAACCGAATTTCGTTGGACCAACACGCACGTGACAAATGAACCGTCAACCGAAACACGAATTCTTTACCATTGCGATTATCCGTATACACGTATATTATATACCTAGGTATATTATATTATTATATATGGCAGGTATGGTACGGTGATTGTTACGACAGTCACGGGCCCGCCGCAGTGTGGCAAGACCTGCGGCGGCTTTTAGAACTATAACGTATTAATGTACGGGCGCAACGACAACGACAATGTTACGATATCCGTTTGTCGACGAGCTGCGCGACGGCAGAACGAGAGAGAGACTATATCCGGAAACGCGGGGCAAACCGACGGACGTGCGACTGCAGCAGTGGCGTCGATCGACCGGATATACTATCGTATTATAATCGATCGGCAGGCAATCCAACAGTTATTATCGATATGACGATGAGAGTGTCACCTGGATAGACGACTCGGAGTTCCCGGAGTTCGGGGCTGCTCCTGCTCCACGTATTCTTGGGCTGGACGATGCACTGGAACATGACGTTATTCGCCGGCCGCGTCGCGCCTCATCGGTACCTACGCGGTTTCCGGTCTGCTGCAGGTACCGCGGGACACCGGACGTTCGAGCCCGCGACGCAAACAACAACGAGCACGACAATATTGTATTGTGTCGTGGACTGCGATGTGTGTACACAACAACTGCAAGACGGCGAGCGGAGAGAGACGGAACGAGAAGTATACGGTCGACAACTGTTGCGAGCGCGATACTGGAAGCTGTGCGCCGCCCGCCGGACCGAGTTCCCCGCTTTATCCCGTTCGGATCATGCGCTTTTCCGACCGTCGCCGTCGGCCGCAGGGGAAATGCGCCGTTTACGCACTGCCACACCGTACACACTATAGAAGGATTTCAATAACATCCGTGACGTCATCGCCAACCCCCGCCCGCCGCCGCCGACCCACACCCACATGGGTGCGTTCATACGGGGTCTGGCCAATATTCTTCAAACCGTCCGAAAATCGAATCCGAACGGGATGAATAAAAAAAACGTATTTTCCCACATCATCGCCACAGTATTATAATAATAATAATAATGTGGTTATAAGTGCAGCGCTGGAAATCGGATCGAGGCCATTCGGGGTTTAAACCGTAATCGTTTCATCGGTCTCGGCCGCCGTGTACACAATAGTCGTAATAGGTACGCGCACTAATATACTGTGCGTAGTGTATACATATATTATTATATGTATATGAATTTACAATGCACAGACGTTATTTTCGAATCACAACGAGCCATACACTACACGATAGAATGTTCCAGGATGTTGAAAAAATTAAGTCGTAAGAAAACCTGGTGTCAAACGTGACTCGTATAATAACGAGGATTGAATCCATGTCACGAATCGATCATTAATATAAAATCTTTAATAACGCACTGTCCAGTACAAAATAGTCTTAAGTGTTATGTCTCTTTACGGCACCAATAAGTTTATAGCCAGGTCTAGAACACAAATTATTATCTCTGACAACATAAAAATACCATTCAAACGTAATATTTTGAAATACTTATTATTTCATATATTTTTTACATAACAATCATTTAAACCAACCAATTATTGTTTATAAACAAATACTTTTATAGATATTAAACACACTACACACCCCCACCCCCGCTTCCTGACGCAGCAGATCAATTCTAGAATTTGAAGTCTATAATAATTATTATTTCTATCTATTTATTCTGGATACGCATAAAATAATTAATTAATTATTTATGTAAATATAGTATGCAATATTATTGTGTTTCATAGAAAAACAAGTCATTAAATCTATTTAACACACTAGACCAAAATAACCCATTATTTTTTTTTCACAAATCCTATGCTTATTAATGTTTTTTTTATTTATTTTTAAAACAATAATATAGTAGTTAAAAGTGAACGTATAAAATGATTTACATAATATATAAATTATCAACTAAGATTGTTTATTTAAAATGTTAGTAAGAATATTTTTAAATTATCGTAATTTAATAGGTAGATTACACTATACTTTTATATTTATAGTTACATTTATTTTATGAAAAACATATGTCAGAGTAATTGTACCAAGAGACTTCACGGTAGGTTGATTACTTAATGTAATAGGCACAGCTATTTCGTTTAGGTGCTATTTACAATGTTGCCGATTCACTGACTGTCTAAATGTAGTACGTACCTAATAATATAGGTACAAGTATAAATAATAAATATATGTACATTTTTTTATCATTTGAGTTATAGCATCAACAACAATGGATATTAACCATATACGCATAAACCGTATAATACTACAGTATTATACATTTTTATTACATAATAATATATCAAAATATTTTTAAATAATTTATCAATGTAATCAATGAAACAACATTAATATAGTATTACTCAGAAAAATGTTCCTATATAATTTAGAAAAAATATCTTAATTTATTTTTTAGATATTTCGTAGGAAAGATTAAAACTAAAAAAAAATGAACAAAATTAATAACATGGGTAGGTAACTATATACTTTGTATGATTAAATTACCTTTTAAGTGAATACTAATTGATTGGTGTTTAGGAATCTACGAACATAAAATGATAACGTGTCAAACCACAATAAGATAATAATCTAAAATCAATTTTTATGGAATATAAAAAAAAATACGCCTGAATCAAGTACAAATATTGACCAAGCCCACGCGATATGGCGAAAGTAAAAGATACTTTTTATATATTAGCCAACAAACTATAATATGATTCATCACTATATACAGAAAATATATATAATATACGAGAACATAAACACTTTGTTCAAATGAAATCAGGATGTCGGTAGTTAAGATATAAGGGTGAAAATGAACAGAAAACAGAATTCAGAAACACATGGTCCACTAACAAAGCGTATACCATTTTATGTGATACATCATTACATCAATATATGGACCAGCAGACCACCCATAATTATGGCGACTTACTAAAATATCGTTTTCGATAGTCAAAATAATCCATATATTATTATAATGACATTTAAATCGTATAAATCGTACACATCGTGGGAAATCATTAACTCTCGTATACATTTATGATTTATTTCCTTGTAAATTTAGCATACTCGTTGCGGTGTGTATTATATATCTATATATGTATATAAAAAATAAACAATATGTATGAACTTGACGAAAACACATTCAAAAATAAATCACCTATTGTATTTTCAAATGCACAATAGACCTGCCGATTTTTTACGGTTAGAGAAACGTATGACGCTGAAACATGATAGAAATTCAATATGAACCAAAAAGAGAAAGTGACGTATAGTGTACAACATACCAAAATGCAACTTGTATGTTGTCAATTACAAAATAAAAAAACCCCAAAGTGCTCAAACCACAAAACGCCACTCACACAATAACATGGCGGACGTATATTTTCGTATTAAGTACACGTTAGGAACACATTTCATTATGTACAGAGTGCACAAAACCTTTTAATATACCAATTATTAAATGAGTAGAAAATTGCTCTTAAGTATAATTTATAACCTAAAACGCATTTATCCCCGTTATGGAAATTATAGTTTTATTCTGTACCTAATTGTTTTAATTTTTTTTTAATATTATTTTAGTCACTGTACCTATATACTTTTATTAGATTTCAAAAGCTGCAATCATAATAATATTATTATTACCTCAATAATAGCTAATAAAGGGCGAAATAATTTTAAATATAATTTTATCGAAAATGCATAAAATAGTATAATGTGTAAATGTGTGATGGACTTCTAACAAATGTGTTCAAGTGAATAATTTTTTTATTTGGCAAATTTAATACCCAAATCTAAAAATAGAAATACGATTTTAAGTGTAAAAACATTTTGGAATAAACATTTATATAATAAAAATAAATATAATACATTCTAAAACAACACTGTTTTAAATAACAGGAATTCTAAATTTTATAATTTAATTATACGTGACGAACGTGCTTAATCATTAACTCATCCCTCGGCTCTTTATGGAAAGGCTGTGCTATTTTGGCAAAAAATAAAAACCTAACCATAAAAGAAGAATACATTTTATGATTTTGCATCATACAATTATTCAGTGGTGCATAATAATGGTGATTTGACAATTTGTGTTTTGTATTAACACCAAAAGACATATCAGTTTAAAATTGTTCTAAAAATCAAATGAAACGCACTTGAAGATTAAAATAACTATCTTATTTACATTTGAGCTAAATTACAAATTATAAAATATAATATTTTATTAAATAAAACACGATGATCAATATTTGACAACATAGTCCTCGCATATTTGCATCCACTGTCAACTTATGTATTTTAAGACTGTAATAAAATATACGTATTAATTGACCATAAAAATACTGACCATATTATTGTACCTTAATTTGAAATACTTATCCATAAAAAAAAAACATATCGAGAAAAAGTTATGGGGGTGTCTTTTGAAATCCTAACGAATTAGGCACAATAATATATTTGATATCATCAATTTCCTGCGTCCATGGGGGACGACAAAACATAATATTACCCGTTGTAACACGACCTTGACAAATACGGCCGATAAGCCTTGACTCACAAGTCGCACACATTCAATTCATTATACAGGGTGTGCCGGAATTGCTTTGCAAACGCCTACGTGAATAATTTTTAACTAGGTTAGTGGTTATAGTGGTTACAAAACAGTATTGGGTATTGGGTAGTTATATAAAGCACACCGAAATTCGTTTTTTTTTTTTTAAACTGTTTAAATATCAAAAAACAACAGAAATCTATTTTTCAGTAATAATTACATAACATTATTTACTGATTTCGTGTGCCTAAATCAAGCAAAAAATAATAATATACACAATACATTGCATACTTGCATATATACAATAATAATTTAAATTGAAAGTTAATTTGTTTATTATAGGTATGGGTTTACTACCTGGATTTGTGTATTTTCTTATACCATACAATTATATTAAGTCACTAATAATAACGTTAAACATTCAATGTTGCATAGGTATTGTTGAATTGTATACTATTACGTCTTACTCGGAAACGTTAAAACAACTAGTATTTTATAAGAATTACAGAAAAATAATGTTTTGATTCGTCGAGTATAATCAAAACATTCCACCGTGTATGGGGTATAATAGGAAAAAACTCTTGATTTCACTTATAATTTATAAATAATCAAAACATAAACATTAAATATTATGCATAATATTGAATAACATCTCCAATTATTATAAGTTCCATAATATAATAGATGTCTAATTAAATTTGCATACAAATTTTATACATAAATGCATAATAATATTCAGTTTTGTTTCTTTAGTCATCACTTATATTTACACATTTTTCATTAATAAGGAGCTAACCTATAGTCGTAAAACGCTTCATGAAAAAAAAAGTATACTTAATAGAATATATTGTTATATTTGGAATATTAAACTATTATATACTGCCTAAAGTGTATAATACTGGGTTTGCCCACTTTATCCGATGAAAACTTCTTTTATAAACAAACATATTTTAAAGGCTCATAGTTTTTTTTTAAAAAGACACAACCATACATTATTATTTTCAGCCCAATTCAGATGAGCCTGCTACATTACACGGCCAAATTCGTTATACGATATATGTTTTCGATTTAATCCGTTACATCCTCATTACCAACTCAATGAAACACTGGAGCTGCGCCTTTACCTTGGTGATGATTTTTTAATTTTTTTTTATCAATCTCCGGCTCTTTCCAAACAAACAGCATATATAGTCTATATCCTTAACTGTAACAGGTGATCAAATGTTTCACAAAATTATTGAGGAATATCTCGTTTTCATTTTCATTTTACTGACATCGATTTCTCTACAAATGCAACTTATTTATATAATAATATTATGGCAATCGTCACGGTCTAATAATAATATAACGATAAAAATATATAAAATGGTGTCAATTTTTTTTTTAACTTGTACCCCTTCGATCCTAACAGCACTACTTCAGCATCTGGGTTTTTTCATTTGAGTATTATTTTTCTTTTGTTCTGCTAGTCACGTCATGTCACTATAATAGTTCTCAAGAGTTTCATTTTAAATATAAGTCTATGTCATGGTTCAAATAAAAAAATAACACTAAAAAAGAGAAATATTTTCGTTACTTACTATTAAAAACATCAATTCATATAAAAAGTAAACCACTATAATGCGTACTATACGAAAATAGTTCATAAAAATTATAAATTCGATAGGTACTCTCCAAAAACTATACTATACATAACAATATATAATCAAAACGAGTATAATTTGTGTTTAATATCTAATCTACTAAGGTGCAGTAGAACAAAAGTTTACTGACCAAACTGTAATTTTAATTTTTTTTTGATTATGATTGTTACAATATTATAGGGTAAATTGGACCCTATAATATAAATGATGTATATAAAATAAAATATTAAGCAACTAAACTGCATATCGTGGGAAAAAAATATCGATTCCAAGCAGTTGATTTACCGATTTAATTTGTTATTTTAATGACAATATTTTTTTTATTTCAATTGTTTATTTGTAGAATATTAATAAGTACTATAATTAGTTTTTTTACTGTAAATATTATTATTCAGTTACAAACTAATGAAATGACGTAAATTTCTATATGTATTAAGATATTTTTCAATAAAAGTATAGGTATGCGGATTATATCTAAATAGAAATGATCACAGACTGACGTCTGATTCAAACCATTCAGTACATCGTACATAATACATAGGTACATAATATTTATCATATATATGCTGATCTTAAACCATTTGATATAGTAAATCGGACTAATAAATTGTAATAATAATAACCCTGTAAAATATTAAAAGGACATCACATGCAAGTATGCGACCCATTAATATTCTTAATCTAACATATTAGGTATACCTCAATCTAATGGTGTATAATATAGCTATCCAAAACATAATGCTGTAATTTACATGTAGAACCCCATTCAATTAAGTTATCAAATAAAAATTATTAACTCAAAAAATTACTTTTTTCTCAATTCTTGAGTTGTCATTAGTTATAATAATACGTTTAACATTAAACAATGGTAAATATTTCTCAGCGCTTATGTTATTATTAGGTACCTATATTGTTTTTGTAAGAACCATAACTAATAATTAACATGATAATACTAATATGTACTACACTGATAATAAAGAAGTGTGGGAAGTCAGGTTATAAAGTGGCTTAGAAATAAAAAAATAACCATAAAAAAAACAAACAAAATATTTGGAGACAAGTTTAGTTAAGCTGATTTCTACTTAAGATTTTTAAGAGACTTTTATAAGATATTTTAAACTTCTTTAAATAAGTGTTAATGAATTAATTTTATGTATAAATATAAAAAATATAATTTAAAAAAAAAAATAACGAGTACCTAGTATTTTAATTAACTTTATATACCTACATTATTCTCATACATTAAACCCAAATCTAATATTATTTTAGATGAATATGTATTTTAAATATTTTATAGTTAGAGTTTAAACTCAAAAAACCATTATCATTAGGTAAATCAAAATTATATAAAGATAGTTGATCATTATTAGTTTTTAGTGAGATTTTTAGCATTATTAGTTTATTTTGGTTCTTTTTATTAATTGTATGAATGCACCACGAAGTATTCCACAACTTCCACTATTTCCTATAATTCTATTTCGCTTGAATTAACTTTAAAATATATGATCTTAATTAACTGTTGGGTCATCATTCAACCAGTATTCATTAAAATATTTAAATTAATAATCAGTTTCAGAATTTTAAAATGAAACTATATATTATATTGCTGTCATTTAAAAAAGGTAGTTAACCTAAATATAATCACTATTATAGTATCTAAAAATACTTAAATCGAGTCTACTTAGATCATTGTTAGTAATCTTCTTTCCTAACCTATTTAGCAGGGGAATAGAATAATTCGTGTTTAATCTATAAATCGTCATAAACGAATAGGTACAATTATATAGGTAATTAAGTACTTATAAATCATACTGCGGGATAAATGCGAAAATTTCCATTTCAGTAAACTGGATAAACATCAATATTTGAGTTAACTTAACTAATACTTTCAATATAGATGTTTTAAAATTATTTCAAACCTATTTATTTTAAATCACATTCGTTCCACAGACATTTTCTATGTGTTAGACCACCTTTAAGTATATAGAAATGTCCATTTTGTACATAACTACTATTAGGAAAAACGCAATATACCTATTACCTACACAGCATAACACAATGTTTCAACTAAATGGGATAAGATAAACTTTACCTATTATCAATTACATATTATTATTTACCTATTTAAAGTTTTTATTTTAAAAGAAATAATTCTATGCACTTACGTTGGATCATATTATATAAAAAGAAATATCTAATCATATTTTTAGTATAAATTACAATGCAAAATAAATAAAATATAGGTACAGGTCTGGACAGGGGCTATTAGACTATTCATGTAATTCAAATTACAAAAATGTTATATATGTAACAAAGTTTTTACCAACTAATTATGCATTTTATGTAAACAGTATTTTCAAAATATTTAATTTAAACTGGTAAACGCATTATTAAATATTTTTTTCATACATATTACAGTAATGCTATTTTTTTCATAAAATAATAATGACTTTTTTTCGTATTCTATTTCTTTTAAACAAAAATAACAACAATTAAGATATTATGACTCAAATTAATTATATTTTATTGATATTTTCTGGAATTATTTAAAATAAACTGTCAGTAGGTATATAGGTACATATTAATTAATTTACATATATTTAAGTGTAATTATACGTAACATTATAGTATATATAATATCTCTATAGCACATAAATAAAATAAATTATACTACTTAAAGGTTATAATAGTATTTTTATTGTATTAAATACTCATAAAGTTGGTCGATAATATTAGAGAACAACAATACGACATAATGTTATATCATATTCGACTGTTTTAAATGATTAATTAGTTTTGTGTCAAACACTACACACAGCCCATATGGTGGCCCAATGGTGGTAGCCGTCTCGCAGGGAAAGGATATATTATGAACATCTGCTCACCAACGTGGAGTGATGAAAAAAAACGACAAAAACATACAGGACCTATAGATATTTTCATCTTTTACGGTCACGTTAATTTCTATCGCTGGCAGCTGAACTTCCTACTAAGTCCGCAACAACGAATCTTGTACAAAGTAGGGTTTGCGTGTAGTATTTTTATCATTATTTATACATGGAAATGTATTGATGTTCATTGACTGGTATTTATATTTTTTATTTTTTTTGTTCACGCCATACATTGTCATAACTCCAACAATAACGGACAAAATAATTTACTGAATGGCAACATTGATAGCCTCGTACTTTTCAAATACCAAAGAATAAGAAAATAAAATGTATGTATACGGGCCGCCAGCTATTAAATATTACGTTGAACTCTGTGAATCTTCATACGACTCCGAAAAAAAAACTTGAATCACCTTTCCCCAAAAATATTTTCTGTAGTTAGTAAAAAGCACATACATAAAATATTTATACGCATTAGATTCTACTTCAAAATTTTGTTAAAACTTAAAACTATGTGGTACCTATACGTACTTGATATCAATTTAATTAATAAACGTATTCCAAAAATATAACTTAAAATATTTCAACAATAAAAATATATAGGTATATAACTGTAAAAAAAAAGGCAATGATCCATCAAATGTTTTATAAACTATAGAAAATAACTTGACGTCACAGTTAAATAATATTTATAGTTAGGGACACTCATAATAATAGAATAAAACAAAATTTACTATTATTATTGACAAATTAAAAATATTCGTATTTTATATTAGTAACCGATAAATAAATGTACTCTATAGGTCAAAACGTTACTCGCCTACATCAACTGAAATATTATATTGTCTATTGTTCAAGACGATACGAGTTTCAGCAACCACATCAACAACAATATGAAATTGAGATTCCCTTTCGAACATCAGGAATTAATTTTAAACTAAATTTACCATTACATACGTGGGGCAGCATCTGTATATGTGAGCGATGTCAAGAAGTTTAGATAAAAATCATTCACCCTATTGTCAATGTCTTAACAATAGCAGCCCTTAAACTCCCTAGACAACTATAAATCCTCTTTTACAAATGCGTTTAGATATTTCGATAAAGAACACGATATGCAGCTGCATTGGCTTTTCACAATGAAAAGTAAAATAAAACCATATCGTAAAAAT
Source organism: Sitobion miscanthi (assembly GCA_008086715.1). Lineage (NCBI taxonomy): Eukaryota > Metazoa > Arthropoda > Insecta > Hemiptera > Aphididae > Sitobion > Sitobion miscanthi. The sequence continues at coordinate 5,279,024 of CM017799.1, forward strand.
TAATATTTCTTTCAAAATAACAATACGTGTTTCTGTTTGAGTACTAAACTGAGACTGAAGTTGGTCTTATGTTAATTTTACGATTGGACATGGACACGTCGTCATATAAAAACAAATATTTTGCATTCATTAGATCTAAATTACTTATTCCTAATATAGTATGTATCTACATACTATATGAAACATTTTTTTACACATTATTTAGTAGGTACTCAAACTGACGGATATTATAATATTGCATTCATACGACCACGATGATTTGGTATTTTCAAGTATAATTTATTTAAATGAAAATTTCTAAAATAATTGTCAAATTGGAAAAAATAATAATGCTGCATACACGTCATATAATCCTATAAAGAAAACACAGAAGTGTATTTGACCTTTACTAGAACCTTTATATTATACATAGTTTTTTATTCAAACCGACACCTATATTTTTAATTTAACTATTCACTTGTTATATTTCTATTTGAATTTGTTGGTTTTAGTAGGATCAATATAATATATGTCTAAGCATTGATTTATATATTTTATATAATCAGTGAAATGAGTATGACATAGGCACATTGCATTAACATACTACTATTATTGTATTTTCTCAATTTATTCTTATTCTATGGTAATTATAATATTACAAATTATCAGGTTAAATTTATGTATGTTATCATAAACATACTTTGACTAATAATAAACAATTATACCTAGTTAAATGATCATATATTTTATGTAATTGTTTCTGGTAACTACTGTAAAGCCAATCGATCATTCACTCACAATAATATAACGTATAATTCATATTTTTTTTTATAACTGCAAATATCATCATATTTAATGCATAATTGATAGTCATTTTTCTATCATAAAAAAACACAAAACCGTAAATCAATCCAGATGTACATTATATAAATAAATTGTAATCATTCTATTTCACCATAATAAAATAAATAATATTCTCGAATGAACTTTGGTATAAAATTGATACAGACAGTAAAAGAAAAAATAACATTAGAAATTGTTATTCAATGAATGTTTCCTGACAAACAGAAATGTTAATCAACATTTTTTTTTTACTCCGTATAGTTGTACATCACAATTTAGTATATAAACTAACATTTTCCTTCAGATTTTAAATAATTAAGGCATTTAGGTACTGAAAAAGTAATGGTAATAAATACATAGGTAACTAGTCATCCTGGGTTTTTAAATTAAACATAAGTCCGAAGAGCCGTCGTACGAGATAATAAATAAACCCTGTCTTGTCTTGTCAATAGCGATACTGCTGCAAAATAACTTTACTGGTTATCCTATTGTGAAATTAATATTGTATTTTTTATTTTTATTTTTGATGAAAACACAAAATGTCACGGCGTAATGGAACTGTGAAATGGGCGGTTTAAATATAAAAAATTATATTAAAATCGCCCGTTACACTATTCCACCCTGTACTTGATATAGGTACCAATGTACCATACGATACTAATATCAATATGTAAAATATTGTATAGGTAATTAATTGTACCATTTAACTAACTGTTAAAAATATTTAATATTTTAATACCATATAACTAATGAATACATTAATTACTAATTAATCATCCCAATTCAAAATATCATAATATTATCAAAGTGGATACCTGCTTTACGTGTTACCATAACTCATAAAACATAGTGCAATTATGTTGGCTCTTGATGAAAAAATACTTTCACTTCAAACTTCATCTAAACTCACTTTTCACCTCGCTTTTCACACTTGTTGTTACTCATATATTATACGTATTCCTACATAGATAATAGGTATTTAGATATATTTTACGAGCATCCTAGAAACACGTTTTTTTTTTTCAAAAATATCAGACGGTAGTTTTATTTATTATTGTTGATACACAGTAATTTTGTTCACTTCTATAGGTATTTACCACTCACATGTGAAATTTGAAATTTGAAACTTAAATTATATATATTTTTTGGCAATACGTATTATGTTTTTAGTCTGCAGTCGTACAAACATTACTTAGTACACTCAATCTTTGCTCATTCACCAAGCCTTATATCTACTTCAGTTTTATTTTCACATAAACAAAAACGTGTGAATCATCAAGTTGATAATTTCTCAATTTTCGTTTTCTTCTACACTTTATAATAATTATTAAAAATCATGATTAAAAAATAAAAATGTCTACTTTCTCCACTTCAATTCTAATGTTTAAGTGATTCATCATCGCGAAAATTAGTCAACCATTACCACTAGGCCGATCGTGTTTTCCGATACTTTCATATAAAAACCGCTTAAATTGTACACCATAAATCCGTGTTCGTCGGATCTAAAAAAAAGACTAACGGGAAATCAGATATGTACCATAACAGCCAGTACCTACGACGCGAGTTATCGTGTCGTCAAAGACTGCGACGATGATACGACGGTAAACGGTCGACATAAGGATATCGTTTTCAACTAACCGTTTCGGTCTAGGGAACATGTGATAGAACACTCGAGGGCACACACCTACATACACGGTGCGCACTAAAATAAAAAGATAATAATTAAATGAAGTTTTCACGATCAGTTTTTAAAAAAAATACGCATTTATCGAAAGTGGCACTGCCAAAGTTTGCTCCATAGTAGTTGTTGCAATAAGAAATTATCGGTGTCTATAGGGCGCCAGCCGGTCTACACCCAATAAAACATCGCAATCGTGACACCTACACAGTATCAGTCAGCCGTTACCGCAGAAAACGAAGAGCCATTGTCGAATAAACAAGCACGCATTGCGGTTTCCGTGAGCCTCGTCCATGACCTAAAGTCCTAAGCCCATCTACACTCAGACACTCGCTCAGGGTAATATTATAATAACACTACGATTCGGCGGGTCACGACTAAATGCTATATAACATTACGATTGTACACGTTCTGACACGCAATAGTTATTCTGTGATCGGTACTCACTGTTGAAGTACAGTATCTTCCTGGTGGAGCCGAGTCTGCGGATGGGCGACTTGAACGCCGACGCGTCCGCCTCGTCGAAGCCGCCGATCAGTTCCTCGGCGCACAGCATCTCGACGATGGACCGAATGGCTGTGCCGGGAGGTGACCGTTATATTGTTACGAGACGAGCGGTTGGTAACCGTAGGTAGGTACCGCGATGGTCAAAACTATATAAACGCCGTCGGCACGGAACGACCGCGCTCGTTTACCGACTAGCCACCGCCACAGCAGCAGCCGGCTCGATCGACGTCGTCGTCGTCGTCGTCGGGATGTTCGCGGTGACGACCGTCCCGAAACGCATAGCGCAAAAATCCGAGAAAAACACGATTACAGCACCGCGGGCAACAGGTGTGCTGCCGCCGTCTAACAAAAACGATACGGTAACGACAACGATGATATTGTTATAATAACGCAGAAGAGTAAAACGCTTCGCCGTCGTACCGCGTCCGTCTGCCGACCCCGACCAGGCTCCTGTGCAGTTGTAGGTACGTAATAACAATAATGTACCGTGCCGCTGTCTCGTTTACCTGCAGCGACTCGTCGTTATGTGTGTATACTGCTGCACCACACACGAAAAATATCGACTGCCGATCGGATCCGCACACCTGCACACGCGACACCACACACACTGCGAAATATCGAAACAGCGACGAGACGCGGAAAAACGATTTTTAAAAGAAAGAAAAACACGCGACGGACGACGCGACACAACCGGTTGACCTGGACGGACGCCGTGCGGGCTCTGCGCCGTCGTCGGTCGTGTCGATGCGTGGTTACCGCGGTGTTGTCGGCGCCGCGGACGGGGCGGGGAGAGCGGGCCCGCCGCAGTCGTCGTCGGGGAGACTTGGACCGCGCGGCGAACGGAGCAGCAGCGCCATCTGTCGTCGGTGGCGGCGGCGGCGGTTTACCTGCCTCGCTCCGGTTAAAAAACGTTTGCATCATTATTTATATTAATAATAATATTATTATTTTAACCCGTCGCGACGAGACGAAATCTCTTTCGGTCGGGTTTTCTTCTCATTATTATTATTATCGTTACCCGCTCGCGTATTTTATCCGTCGTACGGCCGATACGCAGCGTATTAGTACCTGCCTTGTACACGTACAGTGTATAAAACAATCGGAAACAATTTTAAAAACGCGGCCGAGACCGAAACAATTTTTTATCTTACCGCATAAGTAAGTGTAGGTATAATACGTTATTATTGCGTATCGCTGCGGATCTGGTCCACCACGAGAACAAAACAAATCTGTGGTCCGCAAACGGCCGAGGCGTACACGCGCGCATTATAATTTTTTTTTTAATACCGAAAAAAATAAAACACGGTGCAACGGGATCGAAAATAATAATATATTATAATACACTGTATAATAGGACCTCGTAAGTAACATAATATAATACGGAACTAAAATATTATAATCGTGCAAAAAGCATCTGGTCCGCATTTCATTGTGCGTACCTACTTGGAGAACAACGAGGTTTGACGAGCACGCGTTCATATTATTATACGCGCGTAGGTATATGCCTATTTAAATATTATATATTTATATTGTGTGAAAACGAATCCGTCGACTCGACTTGCGGTGCAAGCGTACACGAAATTCAATTAAAATTGATCCCGGTTTGGTTCTTGATAATATAATATTATATAGTTTTAAGGTTTAACGGTAAGCCATACACTTGAAACGGAAAATAAATATCCGTGGAACAAGTAATCCGCTTTAAGTGTGTTTAACCATGGTAAATAATATGTATATTATTATGGTGTTTGTTCGGCGTATTATAAAATATTTTAAGTATTTTGAACGCATTTATTTTTTATGTGTTGAAACGTTAGGTATATGTTTTAACGCAGTTTCAATCTTTGAAAAACACGAATAAATTACAAATGAAATCGAATAAAATTCTGCCCGTGTAAATGACATTATCTATATATATATATAGTCAATTTTCAGCCGTTTTACTTTAACCAACCAGTACCCTCCCTCCTCACCCACCCCCCTCTACTTGTATACTTGAATACAAATAATAATTATAAACGTCTGTTGTATACTTGTATAATATAAATTAGTCGGTAAACTAAATTATTCGAATGCACTATATACGATTGTGTATACGTTGGCTGATTGATCAAGGAAAACGAATTTCCATACATCCAGATACAACAAACGTGAATTTATTTGCAACGTTGCCATAATAGGTATATGCTGTATATTGTATGAATGTAAAGGAAATGAATTGGCAAGTTTTTACAAACAAGTAATTATTATTGCCTTTGATTAAGATAAGCTATCTGTATAATTTAATTATGTTTATAAACCCATATAACAGTAAATAATTGTCAATATCTTGAATTTAGATTTTAAATTATAACACTTAGGTACCTAGTGAATTATAATCTTAAATTTTACGGTAACTGTTTTTTTTTTTTTTTTATCAACACGATATTACTGGTGGACGACTTTTGCACCACAAATCACACTATGTGTCATTGCGGGAGAAAAATACACGATAAAGTAACGTTATAATAAACAAAATAATAACCATTGTATTGCATTACAGCATTAGTAATACAAAAGAAAAACAAATTCGGTTTAACAAACTACCTTAAATGAGAATTCGAAGAACAAATATATAAGAAAACAAAACAAATTCAACTCAATTAAAACATAATAATAATTTATAACCTACTGATATAGGATAATATATTATTATATGTTTAATGTGCATATTATATAAAATGATAATATGTATTAAATAAAAATAGTAATTAATAGAACTTAGAGACTTATAGAAAAATAAAAAGTAAGTTTAAAAAGCATTAGTTAATTTGAATATTGAAACATCCAGAACACTTAAGAACAGTGTTAAGAGGTCAGTATGAAAAAAAAAATGGTTCCGCTGCAGTCAACCTTAGTTTTCTAACCAAAGAGGTTGTAAAAATTAAACGTTAAGCCTTAAGCGGTAACAAAATTATATAGGTATTATTTGGATTGAATTAAATGGGTATCATCTATAATTATTGTTACATATTCATGTTATAATAAATTATTATTAATTTATATTATTTACTGTCGTTTAGTGTCATCGTTTAATTCTATACACAGATTTATAATTTATGATGTTTATGTCAAAATATAATATAAAACGTATTATTCTATAATATATTTATATACAAACATGAACAATTATAACTTATAAGTTATAACACAATACTGATGAATGCACCGTAGTTCGTTATTCGTACTCGACAATGGACGATGAACATCATCAAATTACAATAATAATTATTTATCTTCAATTGAACAACTCAGACTCTTATTATGGTTATTTGTTTTATTATGCGGTAGCATAATATAATAATAAAATAACACGGTTTAAGATTACAACACGTATAGAAGGAAGATTAACATAATATTTGTGTAATATATAAAATATTATAGCTACGCAAATAGCATTATGTACCTAATTACAAACCTCACATGATTATCATACGTTTATAAGCAGCTGGCTTCATATAAAGGTATAATAATATAATATGTGATTTATAAGTATTTTAATATTAATTAGCTAAATAGTCTTTATTTTTAACAATGCAAATTTTAACCATCGAACACTTGGTTAAAACCACGACTGCACAAAACTTACATAAAAACGAAAGTTCACACGCTTTACGGATGATATTGAAGTAAAGATCAAAATAATATCCCCGTTGACTGGGCTATAGTGAAAACGGTAACTCTGATTTTTCAAATAATATAATACCTATATTATTATAACTCCTGGAAAACTAAAGGTCAAGGATCATTCACCTGTAACACCAAACCTATACTTCAAGCTATGAATAGTAATAATTCATACAAAAGTTATGTAAATAAATGTATAATATATTGGCCGCGTTGGTTATCAATATTGTAATATTATTGTCATCGCACTATCATCGTTATAATAGTTAATAGCTTATCCAAACACTGAAATATATTCATAGTATACATCTACATAATAAATTACGAAATTATAATTTCATGAGTTTCAACTCATTTTTTTTTTAATAAGCTACAGCTATTAAAAAAAAAACTATACATTCCAACAAATTTATCACAATTAACGGATGAATAATACTAAAATACGTTTAATTTTACTGTGTACATTATAACATTGAATACATCTGTATGCAAAAATAATGATTAAATCAATTATTAAAATTTTGTCAGTAAAATGTTAGCTGCGTAGTAACTGGGTAAATTTACTCGACAGAACAAGTATAGTATATTGGTACGTACATTTATTATTTTAATTTTCTGTCCTTGGGGCTTGACGTTCGATGGACGCATAACTTAAGCTCAACGTCTTAAATATAAAAGGAATCCATTCAACTCCAGACTCCTCCTGTTGTGACCATTTTTCTGACCCAAGCTACCAGCAAGCAACTCTAAATTCATATAAGACTGTTATCAGACCAGTGTGATATTATGACATCCAAATACTGTGGGGCTCTACCATGTGCCAAGCCTTCTAACCTGTAGGTTCATGTATGAACAATTCAGGATTCCCAGTCAGTTTTCCTTTGTCAAATCGTCTCACCTCCTTTGTTTCAGAATTTCATCGAATCCTTCGGACATTTTTCATCACTGGAAAAACTACATCGATTATATCTGTATCGTCGTATCGATTATAATATACGACAAAGGATTGCAGTCCCATCGATTCCGTGAATTTTAAATTATAAATTTGGGTGACCATTGTATTACTGTTTTTCATACTGTCAAAATTGCAAACTGAGCGTACTATAGGATAGTATGGGGAAATAAATATACAATTCTCGAACAAAAAATTACAAATCTTAATTTTATCAATCGTTGTCAAAATTAGATGGCCGCTATTAGGTATTATAGGTAGGTATTGATAATATAATAAGTATAATACTATAATGTATATAAAGTTGTATTGTATTTATTTTATAACTAATATTTTTTTTAATCAGCTCAAAATAATACTAAGTAAATAGTTATATTAAAATAAGATGCTGCCATTAATTAGTTTATTGTTGATAAGTAATTAAGTCAAATGTTAATATGTTGTTTGATTAGTTAATAAAGTTAAAGATTTATTAAATCATATAACCACAGCTAAAAATTAATAGGTGGCGAAATCAATGGATCCCCTTGGTTCATCAAGAAAAATAATTTCCACAAAGACTTAAAAATGATATCGCTACCTAAATTAACCAAATCCTATTTTTATTTTATTCAAAGTTAATCATCATGAAAATCTGCTAGTTTATGGACTATCCTCCATTCCTCCTACCATAATTCCCAATACCCCACAGAGATGTCTAAAATAAACCTGGCCTAGAGACCTTCTAATTTAATCTGGCGGGTGGCACTACAGAGTGCTTTCTCGATATTTCTGTTATTCCATATTTCCCTATATGTCATCAAAATTATTTTATATATTATACGGTTGTAATTATTCATTTTAAATTAAAAAAATATACAATATAATTATACGTCTAATATACGTCATTATAACAATAATAGTCTAATGACATCTATTAACATATAGAAATAGAGTAATTTTAATTACTTAATAAGAACGAAGACGATTAGCATGCGCTCAGTTCACTGTTTTAGTTTATCTAACATTGAGTCGAAGTCGATATTTAAAATAAAAAGTATTGAACATTAGTGTTACTAACCTAATATAGTATAGTTACTAATAAGTAATAAATAATAAATTACCAAAACGTCTACGTCTACACAATAACCATATTAAATGTTGAAAAATTATCACAAAATATAGATACCAAGTACCTACTTACATTAACTTTCATTCAATTATATTATGAAAATTTTAGGTATCGCTTGAAACTGACCATATTGATACACAACTAAGTATTATTACCTACTCAGAAACCAAGTTGTTAACATTCAAACAAAACATAATACAACGAATAATTATTATTGTGGTTATTGATTTGGCACAAATTATAATATAACAAATAATTAATAAATAATAATATAGATGATTAATTTTTAACAAAAACGACATAAACTGAAATTACTTTTTGTTAAGTTTTGGAATAACTAAAGTTACAAAATATTGTAAATCTCTTAGCTTTTTCCTTGTATTAAGATGTCAAGTCTATAGAATTAGTACCTAATTAAAATTACAAACAAATGTCAAAAATAGTAAGGATTGACAAACAGTATTTTAATTAATTTTTAGATCATTAATTTACAAGAAAAAATCATAGCAAACAAAACTAAAAAAAAAATAATTTAAAAATAGTTACGTAGTCATTGTAAAACTGATAAGTAGGTAGATTCTTTTTTGCTAAACCTAAAAGTGCATTCTTTATTTTTTCATGATTCATTTCTGGTGTTCTGATTTTCTAAAATGTATAAGCAATTCGGAAAATTTGAATGCGCTTATATTATTATTGTTGATATTATATTGATGATAATATGCAGCACGCAGTTGATGACAGTTGTTACAATAGTTATAACATTTCAAGGTAAACAAGAAGAGAAGGTGCCTATTATATAAATCATGGTTTATGTAGAAGTGCATACCATCGACTTATTTTTTCAGTTGAATATGTTTATTATACATTATTTTAGGATAAATATTAGTATGAAACAACTATGTACTATCATGGATATCGGAATAATATATTCGATGCACAAACAAAAATTATAATATTATTGTGATTTTAATATTTCATCAAATCCTAAAGATATTAGATATAATATCGGCGGGAGCACAAGATATAAAACAATGAAATGGCATGAGAATATAATGACATTATGAAAATATATTTTATATGTGGGAATATTTTAATACCTATGAAAAAAAACTTTAAACAATAAAATAATAATCTTTAACGCTGTATTTTAGGATACTAACATCCGAGTTCTCTGACCCAAGCACATTTCCATGGATCACCATTATTTTCTTCATTTTTACATTAACTATATACTAATATATTACCTACAATGTAAGTCCTACATGGCTATATGCATAATAGCAATATCTAATATAAACGTTTTTTTTTGATAATATGAATCACGCTGTCTTTCGTTATTCAAATAAACTAAAGATTTGTGTCTAATAACATGGATTCTTTAAAAAAATATATGTATGTATATTGTTTACCAATTTAACATAATAATAATTATTAATTAGGTGCACTACAGACTACGGACGAATATATAATATATTATTATAACTCACAAACAAGCTACAAAATCAGTATAATAGTAGTGGTAAGCATGTTATAATCCGTCCACGTGTGTGACGATCATACCTATCATATAATTTGCCACAAATGTCTAGGTTTGAAAAAAACATGTATACATATAAGCAGATTCTTTAACTTAGCGAAAATATTATCTTACGAGCTACCCACGATGTTCGTTATAGGATGTACGGTACGACACATGTGTATCCAATTTCTCGTGCCATATGTTTGCTGTGCCCTGGAAACTACCATCAGCAGACATAATAATGACTAATCATTTAGCACCTCATTAAAATCAGATTACAATAATAGGGATATAAGATAAAAGTAAAACGCTATTGTAAATTATTTGAATGCAATATGGTAAATCATGTCATTTCAAATCCCATTTAAATATTAAATTAATTTCCCGTTATAACGTATTAAATAATATTTTTTAGTAAACATATTCGGCAGGTGGGCAAAAATAATGAATTTCCTAGTATTTATATGACATCATAATCTCCGTCAAAATCATAACAGTAGTGTATAAACATATTATTATGTTTCGGTCACATTATTTTCTGCATTACTTACAATATTTAAAAAGAAAAGTTTAAAAAACATTCTGTAAAACGCTTATTTCTACCTATTTTAATAATTCCATATAATATTGTGTATTCGTTTATAAACTAAAATGTAGGATTTGGGAAATAATAATATAATTACATTTTGTGATAAATTTCAAATAATTTAATCCTATACAAATACAATAGGTACACAAAACAATACTCAATTAGGTAGGTATATATTATTATTTTAAGCTGCAATATATCTAAAGTATGTTTATATATAAATGATAAACCGAAAATTTAAATATAATGTAACTTATGGCCTTTGAAGTTAACTTGTGACTTGGATCCACAAAAAAAATATAATATAATAATAATTTCAGTAATATAGCATGCTAGATGCCCATTGTCTATTTCGATAATATTTTAATTAATAGCTGTTTATTACCATCCAATTGCCTCATGCGTTATATTACAATTAAATTAATGGCACAATTATTAAGGTTATATTATTATTGGACAATAACATAGTGGCTATGACAACTATGTTTATACGAATTCGAAAATAATTCGGATCACTAATTTTAATGATAATATTTGTATTGGTAAGTATATTTTGTATCTAATAAGTTACATATCTTGTAGACTTTTTATTTGACCTGGATAATGCGTAAATATATATTATGGGCACATTGAATTAAACATATATGTGATGACTTGCAATTAGTAATGAGTGATAACTATATAGCTACGTATTATAAGCTATAGTAGTAGCTTGAGTTTTTAAAATGTTTTTTTTAAATATTATTTGTATATTTATAACTTTATAAGTTATTATTAATTATATATTTTGTACGATATTTTTACGCCATGTTATATTTAGATCTCGTAAAATTATTTATTTAAGTTAGTAGGTCATATAATCATTGATGGTCATTTTTTGTGGAGACGAAAGAGTTTTATGGTACTTAATTATACTATTTAAAAATCGATTACAACAGAGTGAATCATAAATGTCTAACAAGAGAAAGGTAAGTAAAAACGAATTATTCTAATGATCAAAAATCTACAATTTTGTAACAGCGGAAATAGTTTATTATTATTTCATTAGAATTAATTTTCAATTAGACTGGACAAATTTAGAGTGTTAACATTACGTAAAAAATAAAAATGCATATTACACTTATTTTTATTTTTACTTTTTTAACAACCTATAGGTAGAATATATTACATAATCATTTAAGTTTATCGTAATATTACATATTAGGTATTTAGGTATACTATTCATTAGATACGTTACCACTTGCTAATATAAATAAAAAAATGTACATACAAATTTTGTTTATATACTGCCCTATCATCAATTATTAAAATGTTAATTTTATAGTATTCGATAGACTTTAAACATGTATAGGAGGTACCTATAATATATTTTATATCTTTATTAGTTTCACCACAATTTATTGCAATAAATAATGATAAATTTAGTGACTAATGTTTAAGTTTGGTACTTGTGAATAAAATTGTGGGGCATCGATGTAATTATGGATACAACCAATTCGACCTATGGCTGTAATATTACAAATCATTCGGTTGTCATAATAGATTTTTAAATATAATAATATAATATTTTATCCCAAAGATAAAATCTATTATGGCTGGAAATAATTATTTCAAGCACGTATTGTATTAAAAACAATACATACCTATTTTTATATTATTATAATCGTCATAGCCGGTATAGTGTAGAGGCACTATAACGATGTAAATATTGTGTAATTGAAATTCAAGTAAGTATATTCAGCACACAACCGACGATAGTATTGTATACGGGTACACGCCACTAGGTGTATCTAATAAATGAATATTTAAATTTTATCCGCTTGTAATATTATGAGCACAGATTTGATTTAGAAACGCTATTACGTGTAGAGGAACCTATTTCTGTTTATCAAATTAATACGTAATCGATTAATATTTTTACGAGCACTGAATCCGTAATTTGGCGTAACCGAAAAACATTATTAAAAACGTTTCATTTTTTTTACCCGCCACCAATGAATTCAAAATGTATTATTACACGCGCATAGTGTAGTGTGTACCTACGTCAATATATATATACGAATATATAAATTTTATATAATAATACGTACACACGAATGAATGGTTTTGCACGAAACTAAATTTGTTGACCAACTTGTTTGGCTGGAATGCAATACGCACGACGACCCACCACCGGCAGCGCGCGCCTATGTAATAAACCGACCTTGCCGGCTGTTTATATTTTAATGCGCCTGAACTGAGAAACGAAATGACATCGAATTAGCAAATCCGTTCTGTAATGCTTTCGATTCGTTAACGTGTGTACGTACATCGACTGGAAACTCGTACAGTCAAACATATATATATGTGTGTCTATAAGTCTTAAATATTAATACTATATTACTCGACTGTCTGCGGCGTAATATACATAATAATAATATTATTATATCTATATTATAATATTATAATACTATAGCGGCCGTCGTCCGCAGCACGGCGTTCTATACCGAGGTTAACGTCCTACAACCGCGGTATGCAAACACACGTGCACGCCGCACCGGCGTGCTAATATTATTACTATATAATATTATTATTATTATTATTATTATGTCGTTTCCATTAATTCGTCTAATTAATATGTATCTCGATCAGAGACGTCCGTCGCACTACAATAAATCAATTATCTACCGCGGGAAACCGAACGGTACGGTTTTGCATCGTGCGCGGTCAATGTTTAGGCAGGGTACATAATATTATTATTATCATTGTATTATTACTATTATATATATATATATATACATTCGCGTATTATGTTATATATAATAGGTAGGTAGATACGACGACGACGACAACAACAACAATAATTCGTCCTTTCTCCGTGACGTGCAATACCGTTCGACGACGTGTAATTACAATGCAGAAACGCGGAGAAAGAGAGAAAGATAATAGTTAGAGACGTATTATGCGCAATTTATATATATATATATATATACGCGTTATATTCATTCCGATAGGTGCGTATAATATATTATGTTTTGTACACAACATAATATATAATTTATATATCATGTACATACGCGTGTTTAACATATAAACCCGTCGAATACATACAACAACGGTCGAATGTGCACGAAAAGTCCCGTAGGTCATTTTTGTTAAGTCTTATACATTTTTAAAGAGATATGCCCACTTGAATTATAATAAGAGGTTATTTTTAACAACGCAAACGTAACACCCATTATGATACGCTGTGTGCACTGTACACACATTGTACAATTAATATTGGATCAATAAATCGATAAATTATCATACAACTTTCTTGTGCCCGGCATAATCACCATATTTTTTTCTACGTTTACTTTTTCGTTCGTTTAAAAAAAACCCCGTACCAGCCGTGATATAATAATATTGTATTTAGGTATTATACGACCAATCGGGTACAATTTGTACTCTATCTATACCTATTTAACGCGGCGGCCATTCGCCAATAGATTTTTTTTTAAGAACCAATATAACGAAAAGTCCGAAAAAGGACATTTTCTGTAAACATAAAATATATATTTGCACATAAAAGATTGATAAAATATTATGGCGTATAATATAAACTGCTCAGGCGCGTACCAAGGACCGTCGTAAAATTTCATTTAAAACGTTTCGATCGAACTCCGTTATACGCCGCTGTTGATAGATTTAACACGATAAAGATTAAGATTTACAGCGATTATACCACCTATAATAAAGACCATAAAATAAAGTAAAATTGAACAGTATAGGTATACCCCCATACATTATAATACTATTTTGTACATAAAAAATACATAACATATTATTTCGTTAGCGATTTTTATTTTCTATTCGCAATCTTATAATTAATCATAATATAAGAACTAATTGGCATACGATATAAAACCAAAATTGTATAATACGGTATAAAATGTAATAATATGATATAGGCATGTTATTATGACGTGTTCGTACCTGATATCGTACATAGGTAGTTTCTCGGTGTATACTTCTCTAGATTTAAACACGATAGGAAGAAGAAGAAAACGACTCTTTTGAACGGTTAAAAATATTGTATTCGAGAGTTTATTATTATGCATTATAAATACGAACAGCTCTGCGAATCGCCTAAACATAATATATATATGTGTGTATAAAATATAACAACAGAGGCATGCGCAAGAACCCGCGGGGGCAGCCTTTTTTAGTGTATGGCGGGTGCCCCTTTTGTCAAAGTCCCATTGTTCAGTCGAAACTGGTATATACGTATTACGTGCTTATATATACCTACATGTGTGTAAACTATATAACTATACCGCAGGCACTATACAGGCACGCATAAATGTTCGTTTGTTCGCCGTCCTGGGGGTGCGCGACATTTCTTACAATAATAACGTATATACTATATATATCAGTGGAGGACAGATTTTCTATACATAGGTATATTATACAATATAATGTTATAGGGTTGTATTCGAGGGAAAGAATATATTTAGGTATTAGGTACATTGCACGGGGTGCAATAGAAATAACTGACAAAATATGTAATCAACCGACCGCGTGTAATGCGACTTCTGTTCCAATCGATAGCTGTTAAAAAAGAACAAAAAAAATGCCATTATACGCGCGATTGCGAATGGCCATTCGAGATAATTAAATATAACAACTAGGTATATAATATGATCTACTGAAACTTATACTAAAGTAAGTCGATTCGATTTTTCCGTTCTCACTGTTGTTATACACCCTGTACGCGTCCATATTATAATGCTATAATAATAATATTTGACATATCTATATGCGTACTTGTGCAGTATACTCCGTGCAAATAAAACGGTCGACAGAAAATTTATATTATGTCCATTGTACATGTATAGCGACTCCCTCGAACGATGACGTGCGTATTATTATTATTATTATAATTATGTAGGACGTGTGCCAATTCCAAAAGCGACAGATAATTCCGCGTCGTGTGAAATGAGTAGCGTCATTTTGTAGTAGAACATATTTCCCATGTTCAATATTTTAAAAAAGTTTCCGGTGTGTATCTATATAGGGACAACAAATGAAAAAAAATCACAGTCATTTTCAAAATAATCATGAAAAACAAATTTAAAAAAATTACGATAAACCGGAACATTTACCCAAAGCCAGATTTTGATTAAATAGATTTTGTTTAAAAAACGAATAACCGTAGAGAAAAGAAATATTTAAATATTTACCTACCAAATATTTAAACTCACATTTTCTAGACAAGATAAAATTTTTAAAATATTTCGTCTCTTTTTAAGCTACTATAAACATTTAAAATATTTCACTTTTCTAGACTTCAATCGACTCGTGTAAGATAATTTATAAAATGTTTGTTTGGAGGTACAAAAACCTTGACAATTTAATACAATGTTCCTCATAACTCATAAGTTATAAGTTGTTCTTACATCAATTACTTGCCTGGGTATAGTTACAAGAATATAGGCGTTTACATTTAAGTTTTTGACGAAATTCATCAAAAATTCCATTTATACTTCATAGATATATATGTGGGGTGATGAGTTCACAGACTTGAGTTCATGACTCTAAGTTCCACTCACATTAATTTTTCATCGTATACAATGATTTATCATTGAATTCAAGTTTAACACATCCATTATATGGTGACCTATTGATTTATCAAGTAAGTACACTCGACACCTACTACACCTACTGTACGCAGTACAACGACTTTCCCGGTATTTTTTATTTTTATTGTGACCTGTGGGCCGTGGCGTCACAAGCCATTGTGATTTAAGACTTTTTCAGTCGTGTTTAAAATAATCTATTGATAACAATGGTAAATCGATTAAAAAAAAACATAACAAAAAAGTTACACGTTTTTGTTTATATTTATCAATACCTACTACACGAGTACCTAGAGGTGTGCAAGCTGGTATCACAATATATTTTGTTATATTATAAATACCGTAATTATTCATAATATATAATATAATAATTGGACTTGTAGTTGCGATGCGCGTTCTATAGTTAGTTTACTCAATTATAAAGACGGGTGCAGTGTACGCCTACTTGGAGAGAAGCTCATCTCCGAGTCAAACGCGGTATACGCGGTATATACCGTTAAGACTTCAAAAGCATTCGTCAGATTTTCGCACCGACGACGACGAGACAGAGCGGTCTTCCGAACGAGACGTTCAAACGCGAAAATAATAATAAACAAAAAAAAAAAATACCTAACCGTTTTTTTTTTTTTTTGTCTTTGCGAAAAACACATATTATTATACACTCGCTTATACTGATGGCGCGGGCGCGCAGTTAACGCTTTATTATAATGACTCGGGTTTTTGAATTATATACTCAAAACAATTTTCCAACCCATTATATTGCCTCGCACTGCAGTGTGTATTATATTATTACAGTTGTACATCATCCTCTGTGCTCCAACCATACCACACACACACACACATCATCCTATATGGGTACGAAGTGCTTACTATAATGTATACCTACCTAGGTAATGACTAATGTCACGGTTCGGTTTAAACACTTTAAACGTTCGTCGTTCATTCCGAGTGCAACAATAATATAATTATTATATACGGCGTGCTAACAATAATTATGCTAAAATACAGTGAAAAAAAAAACACTGCACACATCTGACTATATATAGAGACGCTTGTCCTGTTGTCCGTTATTTACACATCCGTCGTCATTCGAGCGTCGCACAATAAATCCGTTCAAAGTCCACGATCCTGTCCACATCACAGATGCCGCCATAATGTTGCCAAATATTATTTTATTATGGCTTTACACTGTTATGATAGTACGATGGCAGTAAAACGTCATGACGTATCTCACAAGGTCTTGTATACGAAACGAACCGGTCGTAATCGGTGCGATCCCTGCGATCAGATGCAGCACGATTTGACATTTTTTTCGAAAATTACAGTAGGTAGCTATTAAATTTGATTTTAGTTCGCGTAATATCGACACGCGGTGCAACTATACCATATATACCTATATAATATATATATATATACGACATGACGTACGCTGTAGACGTTGGAAATCGAAAACACCCTTTCTCCGTGGCCGCAACGTATACTATAATATTACATATTATTATTATTATTATTGGTACCCACACGATAATTGTTATTGTTATTCGTAGAAATGCTTTACGCAGTGAATCATTATTTTATTATACACTACTACTCACTACTAGTTTCGTTTAACGTCTATCGACTTTCTGATTTTTAACATAATATTATTGCCCGTTTGTGGTAGTAATTCTTTACTTTTGCATACACATTATGTACAATACATCTGGAGACTCATAGCGGTATTGCTGTTACGTACGACTATTGTAATAGTGGTGGAAACAAAACCCCCCCTGCGATTATTTCTATGGTCTATGAAAGCTTCTGCAAATACAAATTCGATAAGCCGTTCAGCGACCGAATCCTAAATTAAAAACCTCGACATCAGTATTATGCTACTCATGGCAGAACTGGGTGAAACCAACTCTGTGAAAACGCATTATTCGGCCATCAAAAAAAAGAGTGCCGGCTACACCACCGTGACATTATGACGTGTTGGTGAAAACCATAGATGAGGAAACTTGCAGCACATTGCGAAGATAGTCTCATTCACAATTTACATAATATAATACCATATGTTTATGATATAGTATAACTTTTTCAAAAATCCATTGATTATTTTTAATGTGTCGCCATTCGTATGGATCTAAATATTAAGGTGTCGTCGTAAAAAAAAAAAAGGTTGGGAAGCATTGGTGTATAGTATTGTTGCGCACGTGTTCGATAATTGATACAATACAATAATAATAATAATAATAATATGCAATATTAATCGTAAGTCGGCGGACGGTTTACACTCAATGAGCTTGTGCGTGAAAATTATTGAATTGTGTTTTCGTGTTTGATCACGTTCTAGACGATAATAATAATATTAATAATAGAATACGGTAGGTACGATAATGATAATATTATAATAATGAGAGGTGTATATCATTGCGTACTGCAAGCTCGTTGCAATAACGGCAGTTCGGTTGGCAAACGGACATTGGAATATGCTGATGTGGGCATTTTTAAGGTCATTTGAACTATTTGCACTCTGGTAATTAAACGATGATATACTTATTACACGCGTGAATAATATATTAATGTTCGTTTGCGGAAAAAAAAAACAGTATAATATGGACGAGCAAACTCGCGCGTATTCCGCGTACGTCGTTATTATGTCACATGCCTAATTATTTAACCGTTTTATACGTACCACGGTATACGCGGTTGCAAATTATATATACCTATTTATATACAACTTATTTCGACTTGAAAAGTGAAGACGCCGATGGTTATTACGCGCGTAGATTCATAATAATGTTTCAGTCGTGCACAAATTACATATTATATATAGTCTTGTTATCATCATTTAATATTTATAATCATTTGCTGTTATCTAAACGTGCATATTGGATTTAATAATATTATTGTAACACCATCGAATCGATCGTCGTTAACATCACAATAATTATCGATCGGTTGAATTCGGCGTGTTATGATACCGCGGACATCACGATGCCATATTACACTCTAAATTTATGTAATAGGTATAAGTGTAGGTAGTATTATAGGTACTTACACCTCTATTATGTAGTTTTGGTGAAAACTTTTACCGTCGATGTTTTTTTTTTTTAATTTTTTTATGTTTTCAACTAATCGTTTCCCATCGAAAACCGCCGCCGCTGCAGTCTACCGTCTTGGGCGAAATGTAAAATATATATTATAATACACTATACTCACACGTCATAGTCGTTACATTCTATATACTATAAATACACATTTCGCGTGTGTGCACTTAAAATCTTTCACGTCTTCCGGCTTGCATGTGCCTTCTATCCTATATCATTCGGCATTACACTTTCGTCGGCTGATCGCGTTTTCGTCGTCCACGCGGATTACGTAAACGCCGCGAGAAATGCGCGAACGCGTTTTCCCCGTTTTGTCGGCAAAAACGATCGAATTCGCTGTCGGCCGGTCGGTCCTTATCGGGTTAGGTACCTATACCTATAACGCGTGGGCACATAATATATTATATTTCGTCACACTATATTATCGGCTGTATCGCACGGTTTATTGGAAATCTCACAAGCGGTACGACGGCCGCAATGATATAGGTAAGTGCCTGCAATAGTGATAATAATATTATTATCGTGTCGCCCGTCCCGCAGCATCATCGTCGAGTAGTAGTCGGCGGCGGAGAGAAATCCGCTGCACTTTTACCGGACGACGACGGTAGCCGACGGAAGTACATATTTTAATAATATATAATATTTAATATTACGCGTGCCGTGTGGAGAATGAAAAGAAAAAAAAAATATAAATAACATTTATAATAATAATAGTAATAACACACGCGCGTCGGGCGTGTATCATTTTTGAAAGCGATCCGTCGATTGCTATCACACACACACACACACACACACACACTTCGACCATAATAAAAACAACTTTATATATAGGTACAAATAAATAAAAAAATAAGTACAAATAAGTACCTACACACGATATCATTATGCGCAGCGACGAATATTTATCGCTCCTTAACCTCTGCGCCGGACAACCGGTTGCCGCGATCGACAATAATAATAACAAATTATTATGATAATAATAATATCGAAAACGCATCGCCTTCGAATGCTTTGACGTTCATCGTGGGCATTAGGTACCTAACCTTTTCTTCTCCAGACGAGTTTGGGGAATCGTGCGCAGAAGGAGGGGACGTCTTTTTGTGTGTCAACGTCGTCGTCGTCGTAGGTACTCGTAATAATAATTATTAAATTCTATATTATTATCATTATTATTATTAGGTACTCTTATTGTGGAGTAGGTATATTATATGCCCACAGCTCCGAGCTAGTCACGATAAAAAGCCTATGGCCGAAATCGACTGATTGTGTATTATTATTTCTGCGGAGATGACTCGGTTTTTATACATCGTTATATAAATCCATTCGCGGGATAAACTGGGAATAGACAATGAATCCTCCTCACTGATGTCGGTGTAATATTATACCTATGTGGGTAGTTTCGGTTTTCCGACCGTCGTCGGAATAAAATAAAAAATTGCTCACTTACGTTTCGGATTTATCATTGATGTACGCCATGCAGAAATCTCGTAAATTATATATGTCGCCACTATAATATCGTTTCTCCCGCAAGTCACGTCATCGCATTGGAAAATTATTATTGACTTCGTTGCACCTCGGCTCCGAGTGTTTAGGTTTTCAATTCCGAAACAGGTGTTACAATTATTATTCGAAAAACAAAAATTCAAACAATTCAATAATTGACATTATTTATTATTGAAAACAATCTTTTGTCTCTTTATAGTGAAATTTTATATGGTTAAAAATTTTTTATACATTTAAGTTTCCCAGTTCTGTCACTACGGCCGAAAGGTAATTTTCCAAATTAAAACTATTATAAGACTATCTTCGGAATTCAATGTAACAAGAGAGATTAACTGGCATAGGTACTTAACATTGAAAAATTAAGGGCAAATGAACTTGATCTTGAAAATTTGATAAATGAATGCGAATATGAAGTCTAAAAAGAATAACTTTTTAAAATAAAATCGTTGTATAGTTTATATTTTGTTATTTAAATTGTAATGTAATACATTGTGTTAAAATCGAGAAAAATGAACATACCAATTACATTTTGTTTGGTAAATTAATTGCTTTTTAATTTATTTGACAACTGATAACTGATGTATTGTTGGAGATCTGTTTAGAAATATGATAAACTTAAGGCTGATACCCGCATGTGTTGTCTCCGTCTTACAAGTGGGTAACATAGCAAATTTTACGCTCAGCAGAACACGTGTAGCTTCGTTAGTTTATAAATTAGAGCAAATTGACCTCTAATAAAATCTAAAGGAGAGATAATTATCGCGAGTTATGAGTATTTTAAAATTGTAAATTGTTTATACATCTTAAAATATTCATAACTCACTTTAAAATAAAAGTATATTAAAATGCCCATGATATTGCCTGGATAATAATCTTACCTTTAGATTTTATAAGAGGTTAATTCCTTCTAATTTTGAAATTAACGGAGCTACAAACGGTCTTCTGAGCGTAAAATTTGTCGTGTACGCACTTGTAAGACGGAGGCAACACATGCGAGTACCTTGTCCTCTTAATATAACCAACATTACTGCTATACGGCTTGAAAAAATTTTAAAATTTGGGGGCCATTAGTATTGTCTAGCATTAGAGGTCTACCAAAGGTTAGTTGCGACGCTAACTTTTTTTCATTATATTGGAGTATAGAAGTATAAGCAAAGGCGGGCGAGGGGGCCCATAAAATGTTTCGCATCAGGGCCCCACAAAATCTAGTGGCGGCACTGAATATGAATCAGGTACACGGTATATATCATCGAGGTCGCTTGGTCAAAATTTTGAGTTCTCGGTGCCCCGTTTTTCTCGCATCGTCCGAACGTCGGACGTGAAGAGAATAGTTATGTCTGTTGACTATAATATTATATAGCCTGTGATGGGTATACTTACTATTTTTGTGCGCGAAAATATTATTATTTTAATGAAAATGACTGTACACTCCGGTAAGATGACGTTTGTGTGGTGCGTAGTTTGCGCATTTCATTACAAGGTCTTCAGCACGATCCGTCGAGTTTTTTAAACCGCGAAATGTGGATTATAAATAAAACGGCTCTATCCGAACGATAATATTGTTTCAATAATCTTTCAACGCTCTCTAGTCCGTATAATATAAACCTAATACAAGTACGATGACTGTTGTAGTAGTATAGTCAATGCAACGATATCCAATGCGAATTTCGTCAATTTCACTACGGTAACGCAATACCCAGACACCGCAGTGTGCAAGAGAGAGGAAGAAAAATAATTAAATTACAGAACCACACGAACAGCAAATGATAAAATAATAGTTTTAGACTCGCGTATGTAAATAATAATCATTATCGTTGTTAATTTATTGCAGTAGAGTGCTTTAATAATTACTATTTGTGCTAGTAAACGAACGCACCTAAATACGACCTATGTGAATTTTTAATTTCATTCTAAAGCTATCGACCACAATTACATTCACAACTGCTATAGTCTATATTATAATAATTGTGCATAATATTACACGGTACGTAAGTATGTGAAGGTACCGTTTTTGACCTACGTCTGTTTTCGAGTATTTTTTTGTTGTGTTATTTACGTTTTATTGTAATTTGGTTTTCAGTGACGGTTTTATCGAATAGCAACTCGCGAAATGTATAACATTTTGTAATTAAAAACGATTATTATGTAGATAACATTGACACAGGTAGGTACTTACCACCTACTATTACAATGAATAATATTATTGTAATTAACTTATAAAAGAAAGGTTGATTATTGAATATCATTATAATATGATCAATAGTATAGGTACCAATATAGTTCCCAGTGCAATTTATAGTCGGCGAAATAATAACATTCCACTCTAATTAATCGTTACCACGGCCATCACATACTATGTGAGACGAATTAAATATTGAATTTTGTGCATCGTCATTCGTCGTAGTTATGTCGAAGTGACTTAGTGAAATCGCTCATTTCGTATTATGGTGAAAATAACATTTTACCACACACTATGAAAAAATATTTTACCTTCAATGCGAGTGGAAAAAATTAATTTCTTAAATTTTTTAACTTTTTTTATCGAATTCTTAGAATCTATTTGTTCAATAATTGATTTACTATTAATTACTAATTAAATTACTTTGTTACTGATTTTATTTAACTAATAGAATACCTATATTTAAATTTTAAAGTACTTAATAAGGAATACAATTATATAATTAATACTATTATAAGTAGGTACTGGTTACAATTTAATATTACTCTTCTTAATCTTAACATATTACTCAACAAAGTCGGTGTTGAGTAATTGACAATTGTATAGTAGAAATACCTACTTACATAAATTCAAAACAAAAGTTGTTCAAACTTCAAAGTACTAATATAACCAATAGGCGTTAGCTATATACGTTTTCATTCAAGATAATTTTTTTAGTTATTACCTAATGGTTGTTTTTATTGAATTACGTACGTACCTAGTTAAATATTTGCATTTTATTTTCAGTTGCTTCAATTTCTAGAATTGTTTTTATCTGCTCTTCTCGATCAAAAGATTTTTTTCGGCTTCGTGGCGTAATCGTTTTGTAGCTCTTCTCGCAATAATATTTTCTGCGTGCAGTTATAGTGCCTAATACTATTACATAGGTGTTAAATCTCGAACGTACATATTTTTCGTAAATGGTAGGTATAATAATATAATATACTTTTAGTCTTTCGACAGCGTGCGACGGGACTACTACAATAATATCCGAGCGTGAAATAATAATAATAATAATATTATTATTACAACAACAATCCTCATAATCGTATCACCGAACCACACCTTCTCGGGTACGTATATTATGGCATGATGTATTTTGTATGTCGTATCGTTTTAAAAGCGCCAAACGACTCGAATGTATAAACACGCTGACGCTGTATTATAATGATTTTAGGTTCACGGTCGGCATTACAACGAAATGCAGGTATCGGTAGGTATGTAATAATATTATTAGGTATATCGTGTGCGTAAAATAAAAACGAACGTTTACGCGCATATTATTATTTTAAATTATAATAATAATACACAGGTATAGGTATAGGTAAGTAGTTTTGGTACGCGAACGTTCGTGCTCGAGTTGGACGTTTTTCAAAAAATATAATAATAATAATATACATACATTATAATGGTGCGTACACGTCGCGGTTACAATATATTATTTCATAATAACATTATATTGTATGGTCGCGGTTAAACGTCCATCACGGCATTACCGAACGCGGTATTTACCGCCGGGAATCGGTCGATGGATGGATATTACGAGTGGAAATCGAATAGTCCGCGGGTGTACACTGCACAGCTGTATTATCCAGCTGCACTGCGGCCCCGTGCCGGCGCTAGGTATTGCGGGGCCCTGGTCATAGGTAATAGGTACCCAGAGGAAGGCAAAATTCTAACTTTTTTTTAAATCAGGATTTTTTAAACTCAATGCTGTTTTTATTTGAATTTTAAACATTAAAAATAATAATATCGAGTTATTTTTTTTAAAATTATTATGTACTAACAAAAAATTATTTACAAATAATAAAATAATATGTATGTGTTGAAAATTATAAGTTAATAAATTCGTAGGGGGCTTATTATTTTGTTAATTTATATTTATTTTAATAATTACAACTTATTAAAACATCAATAAAAAATAAATAAAATCATCAAAATGTTTGAATGATGTAATAAATTGTTTAATATCTAAGTACGCGGCGGCGGTAGACAATGAAATACATTAGGTACATATTATTTAATACAGCTATATACTGTACCTAAACTAAATATTGTAATAATAATTTCATAAAATGAAAACTTAATTTTATGATATTATGCAGAAATTGTTGAAAAAATACCGTAAGGTGCAAAGCGAATTGCAGTCAAATACTCAAATGTTGAACATAATATAATATTAGATAATCAAATAAATGTTTTAAGAATATAGCTCTTGCCCCTTCTATGATGAAAGCTTTTCCAAACAAAGAACAGAAAAAACAATAACTATAGAGATAATAAATATTTATATTATTAATTATAGTGTACTCCTACGATCCTCGAGCATCCTCAAAATATTACCTACTTATTCGTCGTATCGATAACGATTTACTTTGTACTATGGCTAGATTTAGATATAATTTTCCAAATAACTGATGACAGAAATAATATTAATATTATACACGTGTAGTATATTATAATAATAAATTTATAGATTTATAATTTGTTAATATAAAATGTCAATGTGTTTTGCGGTATTAAGATGATAATTAAAAATCGCGGGGCCATTGTCCCATTTGTCCTCCCCTGGCGCCGGCACTGCTGCGGCCCATCGGTCTTGTTGACCGTTATAGTCCAAACAATCGATATAATAATTAGGGTTTGAGAAAAAATATAAAATAATGATTATTGTACGTTTTTAGTCGAATGCACGCTATACACCGTGTTTTGACATGCAGGTCTGCGCCCAAACAGAAAGTTTTTACGCACATTTTACATTTTAACGATCAGTACGTTATAATGTAGGTATCTAATACTACCCATACAGACCGGCGTGGTAAAGACGCGAACCACTCGTACTCGATAAATTAATTTTAATACTATTGCGTAGGATTTCAATTTTCAAGTATTTCGTTTTAATTTTGTATTCGAAAATCCTTACAGATTTTAAACTTAATACTCTTAAGGCTTGGCGATTAAATACGATACTATGATTTCGATTTACCTGTAATAATAGTTATTTTATAATATTATATGAAAGGTCAATGGAAAAATTAATTCAACCTATACCGTACTATAGGTACTAATAGAAAAATAAATTACTATCAGTAATATAATGAATAAAATGTAAACACATTTCAAAATATCTTTATAGATAGAGGCTAAAAGTATAAAAGTTATCAGGATTATGAGAAACCACGTGAAGTATGCATTTAAGCGTTAACCTTTATTTTATTTTTTTATTTATTTGAAAAGCATATTTACAGTCCATACAATTTGTACAATAAGTAAATTTGATAACATAGGTAATATATGACTTGAATGTCTTGTGGGGGGAAAAGCGTCCATCAACAGTACCTCCTATATAACCTTTATTATGAATCTTATTTAACTTTTTCTAACGGTCGTATAAAATGTTCAAAATTTCATTTTAATAGTATGCATAAAAATATTTAAGTTTTTGAAAAGTAATAAATTGATAATTATTATAGCTAATTTGTTCGTTGTATTGAATATGTAAAAAAAAAATGCCAACGGCACGCAGTGTTCCCAAGCGGTCACCCATCCAAGTACTAACTACGCCCGACGTTGCTTAACTTCAGTGATCGGACGAGAACTGGTGTATTCAACGTGGTATGGTCGTTGGCGAAGGCGTCGAGGTTTTCAGTTATTATTAAATAACGGAAAAATTTACTTATATTTTGTTGTAACTTTAAATATTGAATTAATGATAACTTATCAAGTAATAATAACTGTTTTCAGTATACACTTATTTAGGAATTTACATAATTGATTGTAGTTTTTAAAAAAACCAAATGGGCAATAATTGTAATTCACGTATTACGTTTAATAAATTTTAGATTTTGATCGGAGCTATAATATTATTGTACATTTGTAAGACGGAGACCACAGATGTGGCTGTAGCATTCTCTTAAACCATAGTTATGGCTCTCTCATTTTGGAATGTGTTTAAAATTTGCTACTAAACTAAAATTAATATTCAGTACTATACCATATTATAAAGTGTTATCAAACTTCTCGCGATGCTGTGAAAAGGACTTTCGGATGATACAAAAACGCATAATATAACTCTGTGTTTAATCACAAAAAAAGTAGTTTTAAACCCATTCAAGACTTGAAAACAACAACAACGTCCGTTTGAAACACAAAACCAAAATAAAAACCGACACCACGACAATCACGAAAATATTTAAACGAAAACTAAGTATGTAAAAATAGAGCCTAATAGTCACGCAGTATTAAGTGCACGATTGTAAACATTGTGGTATTCCTACACTTTAAGGGAAATATATTTATTTTCGTAAAATCTATTTTTCATTATAATATCTAATATTAATCACATTATATTAGTAAATACTTAATTTATACATAATATTAGATTTATAATTCCACTACTCGTTAGGATACAGCCCAGGTGAATAACTCACAGCCACCGTGACTTGGAGGTGACCAAAACTAAGTTAATTACTAGTATCTTCTCCATGCAACACTGCATTGTTGTAGGAAATCAATTAAAATTATTATTATTTTTGAAAATCAACGAAAAACTATTACCCACGCAGGTTCAGCCAATCATCAACCTCAAACAGAGATTCGAGTTTAAGTCGAAATATCTTTCATAGCTTTCGGATCACGTGCGTATATTGTATATTCATCACCGGTGTTCACTAATTTGCTATAGCCCCTTTCCCTAACCTTTATTATTTTTTATTCGTGAATATGTTGTTTATTCGTAATGGATCGTTTTAGATTCTGAGCGGATTGAAGAAGCTAGTGATTTTACGATGATTTTTTTTTTTTTTTTAACCTGTAAGCAAAAATTCTATCAGAAGAGTGCTTTGATGTCAACATATAATATAGTATCTTTTAGTGAATTGGATCAAGATGGTACTTTAGAGAGGTCATTTTTCGATTTTCTCAATAATTTTTTAACGCCACGGGAAAAACCACCAACATTTATTTTTCTAACGTTTCGTTTATCACCACAGAAACGAATACAATTTAAAAATTACCTAATTCCCAATAGGTATAATATTATTATATACAATTAATTGGGTATTTATTAATAAATATTTATGATTCATACATTTTCTTTCGTCCGCTCAAAATCGCTTTTTATCGAATGCAATCATTGCATTCAGAATCTAATAATGTAATAATACACAATCCTTTCCAAGGACCAAAGGGACGATGAACAAACTTCCCACTTTTTTTAAATTTAAATTTAAATATAAGAAATGCTGTTGTATATGGTTCGATTTTTTGTCATTTTTTCGTGAATTTAGACCAATAAGCGGGAGAAAAATTCATCCAGTGCCAAAAGTCTGATTTCAATTTTTAAAAAATATTTGAATTCCTTATTCTTTTTTCTAGGTTAGGTAGGAAATGGATTTTTTTTTTATTAACATTAAAGTAAAGATGAATTTTGAAAAAAAAATATATAAATATATATAATTAATTTGGTACTATACTAATTGTACAATACAATAATTCGAATTCCTGCATAACCTAGAAAATAGAATAAAGAATTCAAATATGTTTTCAAAATTAAAATCGGGCTTTTGGTACTGGGTGAATTTTTCTCCCGCTTTTGGGAACTTTCATGTTGAAACTTTTTTAATCTCAAAATTATTTAGTGACGTTTGACTGCGCATAAGTATGTTATTGATTTCCAAGAATCATAGCCATAGTTTATCATAAAATACATAATTCGTTCGGGGAACTCACGCACAGTCACACCTAACTCACGATGGGTATAGAATATTGCCTAGACACGACCCCTTAAAAATGGTTCGTTTTCAACATCCTAATTTATTACATTATTATTTGTACAAAATTTTAGTTCTATTCGTATGGACCATAATATTCCTTTAACCGGAACAATAATCATACATAAGTAATAACTACATTTTAAATGTCATTGTATTGTATCACATATTTTTATCTTATCCTGACTTTAATCTGTTTTCAATTTTCAATTTTATAAACTTTTGCGTATACTATTAACCCTGGTTTATTATTAAATTTTATCCCGATTCTATACGCATTCAATCGCGATATCGTATGACAATAAAATCGCATCGTTTTATAATTGTTGGCTAACAGTAATAACGTGTTGAAACAAACGGTTATATACAATATTATACTTACTCCTTTAGAACATATATTTAACATTTTAACTTACCACTTTCTTCTGAAATTTTCTCACAGATCTTTAAGGAAACAATTATGATAGTTCCACTTTTTAAACAGGGTGAAAAAAATGTCTGCTCAAACCATCGTCCTATATTATGGTAATATTATATTTATGTTTTACACATATCGCATTGGATATTTTTTATTTCAATATTATTGTTGTTATAGATTCACTTTTTATAAATGCGCAACTAAACAATTTAAATATTTTTGAACACATTAGAATAGACGTCAAAGAATTAGAACATCCAAAGCAGCCTCATCTACTGACACCCAAAGTCTAAACCTAAGCACATTTAAAAATTTCAAAAAACTTATCCAGAAGAATCTATACCGAAAATGGCAAAATCACTGGACAAAACCAAACACCGAATTAAAATTAAATTAAAGTACAATAAAAAACAATATTCAACTATAGCAAAACCCCGGCTTAAACAGGAAAGATGAAACCATTTTAAATCGCCTTCGAATTGGGCACACATTCGTAACCAGGGTTGTTAAAAAACACGTTTTTTTTTAAAAAAGAAACAAATAAAACGTTTAAAACAAAAAAAACCACGTTTTAAACATGTAAAAAAACCCTTTATTTCAAAGTAATCAAAGTTGAACACAGTATTTCGGTTTAAGTAAGATTTACATCGTGATTCGTGATTATTACAATAGAACAATATAGAAGCGAAACTCGATCAACTGATTGGGTCTTATTTATACATAGATCTTTTTTTTTTATTGACCAATAAATATATTTATTTTTGTTTCTACTTATTAGTGTTCTCATTATGTTAATGTCTTATTTTATCTATTACCTAATGGTTAACCATGTTTTAGGTACTTAGTACTTAATGGTTAATAATATTTTATTTATTTATTATAAAATTAAACGCCAAACAGCTTTTTCAAAATATGCGGGGGGTTGTGCTTATTTTAAGTTTTATCCACAACAATTGTTTTGAATGCCATCATTTTTAATGTTGAAATCGTTGAAACTGTTGATTTTCAACAAAAAAATAATTTAAAAAAGAGTAGAAAAAAACCATTGGTTATTTTAATTTAAAATTTACTAAAAATATTGTTTTAAAAACATGTTTTTTATTGATGTTTAAAACGTTTCAAACGAAATCAATATGTTTTTTTTTGTGATGTTTTAAACATAACAACCTTGTTCGTAACACACAATCACCTCATGGCTAGAAAAGACCCTACCATATGTGAATCATGTGGTGTGAAGTTCACTGTCAAACACATACTAACTGAATGTTTGAAGTAGGTATGTAGAATCATGAATCAAAAACCACTTACCAATTACCATATCAATTAAGTAAAGTCTCACAGCCTGATCTCCAATCAAATAACAACAAAATCGACTTCTTAAAGGAAATAAAAATTATAAAACCAAATTTAAGCTTAAATTAAAATGTAAGGCATATGTAAAACCAAATGTATTCCTATTAATAAGTAATGGCCTTGTAACTGATATTTTTATGTTCAATAAAAAAAAAAGAATTTAAATTTTAAATATTAAACAATATCGCACCGAATTCAAACACGATTATTTAATAATATTTTATTTTTAACTACCTATGGCATTGTATAATATTAGATGATGAAGAAAATCTATGTTTTGACCATCAACATAATACCTGTAATTTCTTGCTTCAGTCTGAATTAGTCAACATCATCCTACAATTTGTTAACATGCGTTCTATTATATTGTTAGTTAATGATTGGTTATTGATTTTAAATAAACATATAGGTAAGTATTAGGTCCGTTTAAAGTAACATACTTTCTAATTCTTTAACACACTAACGTACTGTACCTGCGTGATATGCTCGTATCCATAATAATATACAATTTGCAATACCTAACTTATTTGGTTTAGTACTTCGTGAACTGAACATCAACTTGCATAACGACGTATTTTTTTTTCCGTGCATTAATTTCTCCTGACAAGACTATTGATTGATGCCGAAAAAAATAACCATACATCTACATCTAGGTTCACATAAACTTTGCATGAGGATCTGTCGGTTGAATGTTACTTCAACATAAGGTACGTTGAATGTTTGAACGTTTAGTAGAATTTTTTTTTTTTGGCATTCATAGTAGAAGTTTACCTAAAAATTAGTGTGGAGGTTGAAAGACAAAGGAGATGCCGTGATATTATTTCTAATATAAAGCAATCATACATACCTATATTCACAATTAAAAAAAAAGGTGTGCAAGTGGGTGTCACTCTACTGTACAGAAGGTTACAAGTGGGTCACTGTAATGTATGGTGTTAAATTTGAATTCAATGATATAATAGCATTGTATACGAAAAACGATTCGGTAACCTAACCTAACCCGATAGCGGTCAGTCAGCCTATGATATTACTAAGTATATTTGATGATATTATTGTGAATAAAGTAATTTATTTACCTATTTACGTAGAACCTTGATTTAAATTTTCAATCCTTAGCTATAAAAGTTGAACATTTTATAAATTTTTACTACAAAATTATTTTTAAATTTGATAAATGTTGTCAAAATTCAAAATTTAAACGCTTATAAAAAAAATGTGAACGTGTATTTGTAATATTTTTCAACTTCTATTGAAACAATATATCAGGAGCTTTGTATTAAATTTTCAAGCATTTTGACCCAACAAATGACTATAAAAGTGTCTCAAAAGTGAACTGAATTTAGCGCCTCAGCCACCAACACTAAATGATTTGAAATAATTAGATTATGTTATAAAAAAATCGGTTGATGAAAATTCAGATTCTAACAAATAAAAAACAATTATAAATTTTATAAACAATTTTGTAATTTTATAATTTTGTATACAATTTTTACAATTAATTAAAAAATTAATGCTTACATTTTTTTATAAGAAAATTGGTGAAGTAAACCCGTCAGTAGTTCTGTCTATCCGGTAACGTGAGGTATTAAAAGTTGGGAGCCTCTGATCTATGCAATGCCTTGTAGTCACTAGTATAAGTAGCTATCGTAATCGACTATGTAACTATACGTAAAATAGGGAAATGGACTGTTGGTATTGGAATAGTCGATATGTAGAAGATCATAATTTTTAAGCAAACAGGAGCATTAATTGTTAAATAGGTTTCGACTTGTGAACCAGCGCACCGCATAAAATTAATACATGGGCGACAATATTTACGCGACGGTCAACTGCATTGACGCGAAACGGTCAGCGAAACTCTAAACGACCATCCGTGAAATAATAACGTATACCTCTCCACCGGTTACGAGAGCGCGGACCCAGTCGCGTAAACGATGTTTACGGTGTGGTTACGGCGTGGTTACGGTGTGGTTACGACGCAACTAGGGTTAAAATTCTGGGGGGGGGGGGCTACAGCCACCTAACAAAACTATTAACCCATAGGCGGCTTATAACTAAATCAATAAGGTATAATTTGGGGGGGGAGCTAAATCGTAGTCGGGAGGGCTAGCCCCCCCATAGCCCCCTAAGTGGCGCCACTGGTCCTCAGGAGAAAATTTGGCGTCAAAGGATCACTTTCTATTGTCAAAACGTTCTAAATTTGAACATTGTTTATTGAATTATTTCATTGTTTTATTATAATTTGAGAATCCAGTTGACCATTACAATTATAGCGTCAACTATTTGCATATTTTTGTTACCTCCCATGTTATTTGTATGGACTACACTCGGTAAATTATGTATCTTCTTTTTGATTTCCTCAATAATTAGTCGGAGAATTATCA
The DNA here is from genome assembly GCA_008086715.1 of Sitobion miscanthi. Taxonomy (NCBI): domain Eukaryota; kingdom Metazoa; phylum Arthropoda; class Insecta; order Hemiptera; family Aphididae; genus Sitobion; species Sitobion miscanthi. The sequence continues at coordinate 5,312,204 of CM017799.1, forward strand.
AGGCGGCGACATAAAATATATTAATAATATTGTTATTAGGTATCAAAAATTCAAGTTTTATAATATTGAACTACATATTAGGTAAATTTTATCTTTAGATCAGTCGTTAAACGTTTTTATGGGTAAATATCTAAGTGCATAGGGAAGACGTCTATCAAGGTTTTCTATATTGAATGCCAACACAAAAAAAAAAAAAATAGAAATAACCGGTTTAATTAACAAACGTTTGTGATGAAAATAAATCACAAGTTAATCAAACAAAATAATTTTATTTGACTTGTTGCAGCATTAGGTATACACTGCAGTAGCCTAAACATGCGTTTTAAGTACATTAACGATTTTTTTTTAATATTGCAAAACCAAAATGTTTTAATTTACACCACGATGTTCAAAATGTAGTTCGACTTCCAGATATTTAGTATGGCCACTGTTTGAAATCACGCTGGAGACATAATGCATGGTTCATTTACTTCTTCGTTACTACTTAGATTTTTACTATGTACCATCCAATGATAAAGGTCCACTAATTGGTAATTTTTTAAGATATTTCTAAAAGTAAAGTACCAAATGAACCCAATAGCCGTACATATGGCAACTGATACATAGTATCCGTCCACATAAATTCCACAAGTACCTCCATTCATAGTGCATAGCTAAAAAAAAATATATTAAAAAATTAACTTAAGAATATACGGAATTCCTTAACGTGAAAATTTTGTTCTCACAAAATATATTCATAGATAAACGGTTTAATAATACTATGGTAAAATATTCAAGAATTTCTTACATTTTTTAAATTATCCGTGTTACAGGTATTTTCAACATAGTTTGTACACTTGCGGAAAGTTAAAATGTCAATCAGTTTCAAAACGAAAGTATTCGGTATTAACCATCCCAAAAAGTAAAATGTATTATATAGAGTCATATACGTTCCACCAAAACGGGGGTCACTTATTTTACAAAAGAACGCCAATAGTGTCAGCATCAAAAATAAACTCAACATCTAGAACAAAATTTAAAATATTGTATTGTTAATAGTTTTCCATAATTCGTAATTTTTTAAAATACTGTGTTACGTTAAAAAATAAATAATTATTATACTATTATACTTATTATTAACATTAATAATATCTTCTTACAATATGTTATAACATTTTTTATTTATCCCTGTTTAGTTTAATTTAGAAATTATATTAAAATTCAAAAATAGATTTAACTATAAATTTGAACTCATTATTGGGAGCGCATAAATAAATTCAAAAATTCCAAACCGCATTTCAGCCGATACATTTTTTATCGGACATTTTTCAAAATTGTTCAGCCGACAGTATTTTAGCTGACAAATATTTTGGCAAACTGTATTTTAGTAGACAAATATTTTGGACGAAAATATTATAGCCGACAGTAGTTTACCCTATAGCCTTATCTAAGGAGTACGTTTCGGTCAATATATTTTTCGATTGAAATACAGTTCGGACAAAATATTTGTCGGCTAAAATACGGTTCAGTCAAAATATTTGTCGGATGAAATACTGTCGGCTAAATTATTTTCGGCTGACATATTTTGGTAAAATATTTTTGGTTAAAATATTATTCGATCTAAATATTTGTCGGCTAAAATACTGTTGGCAGAGATATTTTCGACTTAAATTCTGTCAGTGAAATTATTTTCGGACTTTTTACAATCAATATATTATAATACAGTTAAAAAAGTTACGTTTAAAAGAATATTTAAAACAAGGTAGTAATATTATGTAAAGCTAATTAGTAATACTAATAAAGATTTATTAACTTACCTCGTTTGCAAGAGTCGCCGTTCCTAATAAAAGATAATAATATAAAGGTATAGAGATATGTCCATCTTTGAATATTAATCTTGGTGTATAATAAACCAACACAGAGAATACAATACCCCAAATTAATCTGGAAAATATTTTGTTAAATTAATATATTATGATATTTCATTAGACACATTAAATACAATAATTTTATACATAGTGTTTAGTGGTGTACAGGTAAAGAAATTTACGGAAGTATGTTATTTCACGGATTAATTTCTAAAAAAAATATTCACCCAAAACTACATTCTTAAAACCATTTTTTCTCACTGCACTCACGTGTCATGCTCATTACCCGTTCATTGGTTAAACTCCAAATCATTAGTAGGTACAGCAATAACTTAAAATTCAAATTTCCAAGAACAAGGTAAAATATCTGCCAACACAAAGGTGAAAGTTTCATTTTTTGCGAAGCGGCATTCACTCCTTATATTATTTCATAGTTTTTATGGGTTTAGCCGTGATACAATAAAAAAAACAAGTTAATAACTCATAACATTCCTGTGTTCATAATTATCACAAAATATCAACAAATATATTATATATTGTGGTATTTGTATCCGCATCAATTTTTTAAACACAATAATCAATTGACACGATTTTTTTTGTGAAATGTATCTTTTATTCATTTAAACATTTTAATATCTTAATAATTGTGATAAATACACGTTTGATATCTTGTTATGGACGTAGCCCATTCGTCTCCCGTTTTAAAAAAGTGTCAATTCCCAAACGGCTCCCGTCAAGGTTTTACGAACAGGTAAATTCCCATTCGTAATTGATATATATATTTTAAATTTAAATTTAAATTATACAACGGTACACGGTATATCGACCTCAAATCAGTATACCGGTATTACCGTCAGCAGTTTGGAAATTACCTTTAATACCTTTTTCGACGTTGCAACACTATTGCAAAATTTTTCCTTTTTTGGCCCGACTAATTACACCACGATTGCGCAAAAAATTTGCAACGTGATTGCGCCCCGATCTCTTTTTCCCTGTTAAAATCACAACACCATTGAGCACCAAATGATAGGTGTATATACTATTTATAATAATTTATGTACAACATAAAATAATGTATACAATACTTACTTTCAGTAATTGTCATATTATACATGCACTCAAACTTATTACCATTAATTTTATATAAATTATTATACATAGTATATACACATAGTAAAAATCAACTCAAATATATATAGATATGTGGCTTACAATTATTCTAAAACTGTGTTTGAAATTGACTGGTATAAATATACAACTATCATTGGCTCAATCAACTTTTCATTTCGATATTAAATAAAGTGCATTTTGTGAATTAATAGTTTGAATGCATGTTATATGCATTATGCAAGTTATGGAATGCAGGGCCTAAAATTGTGTGAAATAGCACGCACTATATGTGCAGTAGCTAATATTAAATGTACAGTAGCAAATTTAAAAGTGTGCAGTACTTATTTTTGGCTTTTCTAAATTTTTATTTGGTTAATATTCAATATTGATTATTGAAAATTACTAATTGGCATATTGTATTCGTTTAAAACCCTTAACACTAAAAATAATACCGACCACACCATATTCTGGGCGGCTTATTATATAATAAGTATATTAACCCAAGCTATTTCGTTTATTAATTTTAAAATGTTTAGTCATACAGCTATATAGGCATCAAGGACTTTCGTAGAAGATTGTCTTAGATTGTATATATTATAAGTTATAACTATAATTATTAACAAATAGCAAAAAATAATTATGCGATGAAGTTGTACGTGGTATGTGCAATACTAGGTCTATGTTCATTATTTAAAAATATTTTAGTGTGGAATTAGTGTGCAGTAGCAAAATAACTTAATTTTAGGCCCTCGTAAAATGTATTGCTATGTATTGCATACATTATATTTTTATGTTGCACATAAATTATTATACTTAGTTTATACTTTATTCATAGGTTAGGTTAGGTTAGGCCCGATGGTGTTGTGGTTTAAACAGGTAAAAAGAGATCGTTGCAAATTTTTGCGCAATAGTGGTGTAATTAGTCGGATCAAAAAGGAAAAATTGCGCAATCGTGTTGTCGCCCTTTTTTGATGGGAGCCTTTTGGGAATTTACCTGTCGTAAAATCTTTTTCAACGTGAGCCGTTTGGGATGCGCTGCTTCTTATTTGTTTGATGGTAAATATTAATGATGTTGAATTAGTAAAATTAGTTAAATAATGGTTTTAATATATAAATAATTGTGCATTACATGATTAAAACAATTAACTAAAACTCGATATTACCTAGTTTACACTCTAGCTTTTTCTTTTATCCGAGCAACATTCATGTTTTCTAAATAGTTACATACATATTTTTGAAATTTCTACTCAGATACCTATGTGCCTAGCTTTTGGGAATAGTAGGAACAATTAAAAACCAGAAATGTTCATAAAAGTTCAAAACATTTTTTTTCGGTCGCGGTAGTGAATATAAAAATATTATAGTGTTATCTTTACAAGATCAAAACCACACTGTAATAAAAATAATATGTTACGTAATACGTATAAGTGAATGGTTAGATGAAGACTTTGGACTAATACATTTTTAGTACAAACCTAATTTGAATATTTATTACATCGACTATAGTGAGATGTTTCATATTAATATGTTTCTGTACAGGTTATCCTGACAAAATCGATACTTTTTAATTACCATATTGTATATTCTATGGCGTATGAGTATAATAGATTTCAAACTTTAATAATTACCTATTGGAATTATCTATCTACTCGTATGCCTACTTATATAACAGTTTGGACTTCAAAGTCTTAAATAGTTAAAGATAATCAATTCCATACTATTCTTGACAGTACGACGAGATGATTACATATATATAATATTGAATTACCTATCTCTTTTTATTAAAATTGCATGATGTAAATAATTAACTGTCCTTGAATTTCATTAAAATGTATTGAAAATTTATATTATTTTATTAGTCCTGAGGGTTTCGACTTAAAATATTTTTACTACCATATGTTCGCATGAAATATTTATTATATATTATATGTACACTATACTACATTATATTGTGAAATATTATTTCTGACATCGTGTATTGTAATCAATAATTATAGTAAAAATAATTAAACATGCATAATTTATGAAGTGTTACATTATATTAAAAATAATTAGGTCATTCAGAATTTTTTTTTAAATATGATATTATAATATATTTAATATATTCAAACCGGAAGATTTTTATTATTTTCAATGAGAAAATGGTACAACTTATGTATAAATGATAGTACCTAGCGCTTGCCAGTTGTAACCTTGAGTAATTGTAGAGGATAATATTGCGATTCATATTTAAAATAATTTAGAGGCCTTCAAGATACTGATTGGGACCACAGCATTTCTGTCACAGTATTTCCATCTATTCAAATTATTGTATAACATAATAATAGCTTAGGTTTAACTATTCATGATCAATGTAACGATAGGTTTACTTAAACTACAACTGTTACACTTTTATGCATAAGATATAACTATAAAATAAAATAAAATCATGTGTGGCTTAAAGCTATGTTGAACGACAATATTAAGGGATTCGATGCCGGTTTATAACATTTTACGTAATTCTATACAATTTGAAAATTATATTTTCTATATTAATTGCCACTTGCCACCTTAATTATAATACTTTTCCACTAATCTACTACCCGATTCGAGAGGGGGGGGGAGGGAAGGTTGAAATGGTGTATCATATCGAAAAAATTGACTTTACAGGAATAATTCTCAGGCCTTGTAGAATTGTTGGATTTTGATAACTATTTTGTCATCTGAAAGCATTGAACTCCGATTTTTAATTTATTTCATATAATGGTGTGGTATAATTTTTAAAAAAAAGTTTGAAATTTTATATTTTGAAGACATTATAATTCTACAGAATCGGATCATTATATTCCCGTAGAGCGTATTTTTGTGGATAAAATCGCATTGGCACCAGATGCCAATATGTAGTATAGGTTTGATTATACTTATGTAATTACTGTTATTTACCTGATGGGCGTCATTTTTAAATGGTAACTCATCGGTGTTGAACTCGTAACATATTTGCATACCAATATTGGAAAAATAAATTTCATGACATACATTACTGAAGTTGTCATCATAATGTCATCTTTAGGTATACCAGCGTCAATTAATTTCAGGTTTGTTACAGATTCCGTAGCGGTAGATCCCATCTAAAATACAAAGGTAAAGCGTTTTAATGCGAAACCATTTTTTACTGATACCTTCCCGCAAATTGGGAAAATATATCTTTAATGGAGCTGTTGCAATATTCCATTATAAGAATACTTTTATATTTCAGTATCCCGATAAAGACACATTAATGTGTAGAATATAATATCGTCAGTGGTAAGTTGGTCGGTGGCCATTATTTTGTATTTATTAATGTGATTTATTTTGGATGACCAATAAATTATTTAAATTTTTACATAGGTGTGCTATGAAAATAAAAAAAAAGCTGAAATATTTTAGCTGGATAGACCACTAGCTCAATAGTGTCTTTAAAATATGTTATTTTGTGTTACTTGTTAAAACTGATTCTTAAACTGTATGCATCATCAAGGCTGTAAATCCCGTGCACTAAAAGAATATTAAATATGCATGCACTTATACACCCAGAATAGGAGAATATTTAAATAATTTTATTAATATGCAAATTTATACAAAATATATTTGGTAAAATTAATTTACGATTATGTATAATATAATATAGCTTAAAAGATAATAAATAGTATGCATAGAAATATAGAACATTACAATAGCATATTTATGTATACATAAAACTACTTAGTACTTATGTTAGGTAATCGAGAGGGCGCTACACTGCGTCCAACATGCGTTCTCTCTGTCTTACAAACGCATAACATAATAAATTATAAGCTCAACAGATCACTTTTAGCTCTGTTAGTTTAAAAATTGGAGTGAATTGACCTCCTATACAATTTAAAGGTAAGATTATTATCTAATAAACATTATTGGTTTTTTTTTTAGATTTTAATTTCAAAGCAAGTCATGAATATTTTAAAATGCACAAACAATTTACAATTTCGAAATACTCGTAACTTGCTTTAAAATTTGAAAAAAACTAATGAGGTTTACTATATAATAATCTTACCTTTAAATTTTATAGGAGATCAAATCACTCTAATTTTTAAATTAACAGAGCTAAACGTGATCTGCTGAGCGTACAATATGCTATGTTATGCGTTTTTAAAACAGAGAGAACGCATGCGGATTGCGGGTGTAGCGCCCGATTAAAGTTTTTAAATAATCAGCTTGAAAAAACATATGTATAGAATTTTGAAAAATGTAGATGAATCTACATAATGAATATTTTATATTAAGATATCATATTTAAGTACGATATCGGTATTCAATTTAGCCAAAACAATCATTTTCCAACAAAATATACACTAAAAATATTTTTAAAAAAATACATAAGTGGGTATATGCATTGAATGACCTGAATAAAATACGCAAAAATATGCCAAATACATTTTTGTATTTTTAAATAGTCGAATCAAATTTGTGTCTCATTTATTTTGAATTAAGAATGAAATTTATCAACACATAAAATCATTATATTCACAGCCGTGGTGATAATTATCATACATATAGGTATAGCATAAATAAACATTTAATATTAATTCTCAGGTATTATGAATTTCTATTAAGAATACATTTTATAAAATAAAATCTGGGAAAAAATGTTTAAATCATGACAAGGAATCGCTAAACGTTTTGTAATAATTATGATTGTCTATAAAACATACTAAAATAAAAAAATTAGGAACATTTGAGGTCTCCAGGATTGTAAAAAAAATTGGAAATTAAGGCGAATAGTTGTGGTTGATCCAGTGGATCTCCCAAAAGGCCATAGTGACAGGTTTTTGTATACAATATAGGTATGCCTCTCCTTCTCCCCACTCAGATATACATATTTTATTTGGATCATAAAAATATAAAAAAAACTTTAGAGGTTATATTTTGACGACGGGTAGTCAAATAAAACAAATACAATTCTGAGTTTACGTGTTGTTTTACACTTGGTCACTTCGGTATGTACATTTATTATTATGATACAACTGTGTCTAAGTCAGAGTTCAAGTTTACTGACAATAAATATTTTTCAGTATATATGCTTTGTTATTATTCACCTTTATTGTCAGTAATGCTATTGTCAATATTCTAACACGAGGAATCTTTAAAATGTCCCACAATAGTTTATAATTTTGGAGTACGCTGATTTTTTTGTGGCCATCTTCCAATTTATGCTTTTCATTTTTAAACAATCCGATGAATATTGTGACCAGCAAAATGATAATAGCCCAAATACTAAAAAAACCTGAAAAACCAAGAAGAAAAAACATTGTAATTACCTATTATCATAATAAACTCATAAAAATATTTAAACAGTCAATAGTATAGAATGCCAATAAAATAAACGTACTTGCGCTTAACAAGAAATTAGTATGTCTGATTAAATCAAAACAAAACAAGTGTATTAATTTAAAAAAAAAAATAAAACATTATGTACTAATAATGGAAAACCGGATAAAAATAGTGGCCCATCCTGCATAGGCGCAGTTTTAATTTTTTCTTGGTGGGTTGAACAATTGTACGTATACCAAACAGTCTACAGACCAGTGGGTGAAAAAACGTGGGTATAGATAATGACACATTATGTACCTATACCGTACTAATTAGTACGCATGCTATTCGACGAATTGCAATGCAATTGAAGATTAAAAAATGACTAATAGTTATTAAACACTGTTGGAAATGTCTAAAATTTAAAAGTATGCTACTGATAAGTACATACTTTGTTTATCATATATTCATATCTACACCAAGAAATTATAAAAATTAAAAACTTAATAGCAGTTGTGTACGTACGAAGAACGAATAAAACTATATAATTTTGCTACTTTAAAGCATTACGTCAGTAATTTTATGACAAATTACTCCAAACGAAAATAAGTCAAATATCGTGTAAAATAATGCCTATAAAGTGTGTGTGTGTGTTGAATTTTATTTCACGTCCGTACTTTTCATAGTTATAATTCCGCCCGCACCGGGAATAGTTCCCAAATGTTTGACACTGAACTCCTCGGACACCAGCAGCGTAAAACAAACCGAACCCGAGAACATGCCAATTGGCACTCCTATAGAAGGACACACCGAGGCATAACTCACGTTCTTCCTGGAGAAAAAAAAAATGTCAACACCTTATATGATATATTGTAGACTAGAGGAATTCGTCGCGGTAGGTACTCACTTTTTCAAGACCGTTAACGACCAACCATCGACGGCGATGTCCTGTGTGGCGGACAAAAAGTTAATGACGAAGACCATGCGCACAATCATCGTGAGATTTGGTCGTCCTGTCTCGGGCAACCAATTATCCATGTTGATGGACATATAAAAAAATGCGACCCCTGTTCGATGTCAAAAATAATTGATAATTCTGTATTTACAATAGCACTGCAGAGTGAAGAATTCGTTAACCGACATTATTAAAGCGTACTGTATTGTTGTTTTATGTTGAAATATTGAACATTGAAGAACATTACTATCGTTTTAATTTATCGTAGACACTCTGTTTTTCTATAATACAGTGCCTATTATTATTATACCTTATATAGGTATGTGCTGAAAAAAAACAATTTACATACCCAATAATAGTTGAAGAGGTAATAGCCAGGATTTTCGTCTACCGATTGAGCTTATATAGAGTGCGTCTATAATTGGAGCCCATAAGAGTTTAATGCTATAAGGCCATAATGCCATACTAAATGCTGCCTAAAATAAAACAAACAATAATAATATACAATTCATTAATATAAATTCCAGACGCATTTTAATAGTTTTACGGACAGTATGAAAAATTAAATAATTAGTCCAAAGTTATTATTTTATTTTGAAAAAAAAAATACATAGTGCCTAATTAAAGATATTAGATAAAATATAAATTGAACACGGACAGTATCTACCTTTCTTCGTTGCAAATGTAAATAGTAAATAAAATAATTACAATTTTTTTTGTAGTGGCTTTAAAAAATAATTATATTACGACTAGGTAACTATATCAATAACGTTTAACTTTAAAAAAATTCACATTATCTAAGTTCAGAAATTTAATTTCCTTTTTTTATAATTCATATATAATCCTTAAATGAGCGAACATAGTGTAGGTATAGTGTAGGTACATAAGTCGTTTTTCTAAATACCTAACCAAGTATTATAATATGTATAAAATAAAAATAATAATATATAGGTACTCACTTGATCTTGATAGGTAACCATCTTTTTACTCTGTAAAATTAACGGAAGAGCCGTGGATACGCCTATAGGAAATCCTTGTATAGTGTATAGTATTATTAATAGGAATAAATTCAACCGATCTCCGTCCAAGTTTGGTTTTTCTGACTTAGATTTGAGTGGTACTTCATATACCGCAGCTGGTTCATCTTTGTGTTTGGGTGATTTGATCATAATTTCTTATTATAATATAGAACTTGGCCGTTAACAAACGATTTGATTTGTAAATTTGACTAGCGAACACGTATTGGTGATAGGTACTAAACAAAATAGTATAATTTTATTTAAAATTTGTCTATATCATAATTATTTTCTATTATATGTTATATTATCATAAACAAATACAAAACGGTTATGACATTTTTTAATAAGTACTGCCAAATGTAGGTTAAAATAATTCAAATATTTAATATCCATCCAGTTTAAATGGAAATGCAGAATTACACAAACTATTTACTGTAGAGATAACATTTATAATTTAACATAATTTTCTTGAACGTATTAAATAAGTATTATTATTGTTCTTTTTATTAAATTGTTATCATCTGAAACATTGAGTTACTTATTCATAAAGTAAGAATTTCATAAGCAATTAACAACGTGTTTGCATCCGTAAAATAGAGATCAAGATAATATATATATATATAAAAAAAAAAAAAATGTTAGTATTTTAATAACGACTTCTCACGTGTAAATTTAAAACGTAAAAATATTTAAGACATTTTAATATTATCCGTCGCTCGATTTATCAAACATCCTGGCAACGATGCAATAATTATTGATGTAAATATTAATTCCCGCGATCTTTAGATGGGCCGAGGAAGGTATAATAATGTGTACGACGACGAACGGTCAAAGTTCTACGTTAGACTGAAAGGTTTATAACCAGTAACTATTTGATGTAGGAACGATACTAAATTGGTAAAACCAGTTATCCGCAGCGTCTGGCTACACGGAATGTTATCGGTTAACGGTTGCGACCTTCGCCCTAAGATGATGTCCAGTTTTATTTTCACTGGTTTTATGGTTATTATATAATATTACGCACATCTAGCCAGTCGGCCGGAACCATGAGGTTGAGGTAAGTTTGCGAAGAATGTGCTAAACAGTAAATCATTTGGCGAGCCCATTATTTGATAGTATTATTATGTTCAAGCCTTTGAGGTGAGTTATGAGCAACACTAAACGCACGTCCAAAGGAATTTCACAAGTGTAATGGTAAATAATAATAATTATAATAATATATTACAGGCAAGTACAGGTACTTGTTGGTTGAAAAAAACATTACTTGTTACGAACATGAAATGAACGGGAATGCGCTGTAAAATAAGTGTTCCATAATTTTTTCCGTAATTTATTTATTTTAATAATATTCATTGCTCGAAGACTATAATAATAATAATAATCATAACTATTATAGTTATTAACAGCGAATTACAAGTTATTAATTATTGCACATTATTGTAATATGTATACGCAATATTACGTAGAAACTATGCAGAGGATGTGTGTGCAACAACAACAAGAAAAAAAATTATCATATTGATTGGGAGTGTATATTTTAATATTTATTGATAATTATAAAATAAGAGAACAAAAAAAAAATCGTTACTCACATAACCGTCATAAATCAAGTCATAGTTACCTAGTCACATAACAATATCATAGTAATGGACATCAGCTGTAGAAACATTCGGACTAATGCGCGGGTCAACGGTGCCGATCGCCATTCACCGCGTGAATGAGTGAGTCGGCAAAACAATGATCGCGTTGGGTTCGATGTGGAATAACATAAAATTTAATATTATTATTACCTACTTCATACTTTACCCACCTACATAATATTATTGCGGGTGTTGACCAGTTGCCCCCCACGGCTGTTATCAGGATTTTAAAAATATACCAGTTGCCCTCAACGAAATGTACCAGTTGCCCCCAACCGAATTTACCAGCTGCCCTCACATGTTAATATATAGCCTGTAAAATAGGGGAGGTAAATATCGAAATAATAAATATTATAATTATGTGGCGATCAATGTGATAATTTGTTGACAAAAAAATAGTATAAAATGATGGAAAAAATTCATATGCTTATAATAATTAGTAACAAAATAATATGAGAAAGTCAATGAAATAATAAATATTATAATTGTGTGGCATTCAATGTAATAATTTGACAACAAAAAAATTGTGTTTGTGTTCGATAACCGATTTTAAAAGCACCGTTTCATCTTCACTCACAAGCGTCTTTGACTTACACGACTTTAATGTACATCGCCATTTCACACCCACTTGTGTAATGCGATCTCTGTAAGAAGTATAATTATTTAAAACTAGCAAAACCTTGCCCCTTTTCACTATGCACTCGCGAAATATTTTCCATCGTGTTAACAACATCAGTGTTTTTCGTCTACTAAAATGTACCTATCAAAAACGTAGGTATCAAATAATAATTTCTAACAACCATAAAATTACTAATTAAGATTAATAAACTATAATAACTAGCGTATTCCGATAAAGCCTAATGTCGTACTCGTTACTCGTTACCCACGTGATAAATCAGCTATCCACTTACACGCGACTAAATTAGGTAAAATCCTCGCTTTGCACCGAGTAGTAGGCTATTATTATTGATACAATTTTCATTTTATCCATATTATTTGTATACTATATTATATTTATTATTTATTACCTAAATACAATATCATATATAATTGCAAATATCGACATTTGATTCCATCATTTTATACTATTTTACATTATAATTTTATTCATTGTTTGTATAATTACCTCCCCTATTTTACGGGCTATATATTTTAATTGTGTATATATTAACATATGAGGGCAACTGGTACAATTTTCTCTAGGTAGTTTAGGGGGAATCGGTATAAAAAAGGTACTTTTGGGGGCAACTGGTACATGCCCATTATTACATGGTTTGAGCAAACAGCCATATTAAAAGTCTGCTGCGATAAACTTGCATCCGGACGAATTCCTGGTGCCGGTAAGATTATAGTTATTAGCCGATGACACCGAAATTATGCGATTAACAGCTGTTGTCGCTGTCCACAATATAATTCACCTACACCCGCGAAAGCGTGACGATTTAAAATCACAGTTCTCGGTTTACGCGGAAATATGAGCAAGACATTATTTTGCCTGAAACGATCTTCACCGCGGCCTTTCTATTCTCAAATTTTATGGATTTTTCGAGAAATTCGGCACAGCAATAGCACTGTGGTCTTTTAAATTTGTATTCGTATACGGTTTCAAACAATATGATATGACGAGCACGTTGTTATTTTAATTGCGACAAAATGAAAATAATCGACTTCGTTAGGAACTGATAGGTATTTTATAATTTGTGTTCGGTAGATTTCACAGTAAATAAATTGAAATAAAAAAAAATAAAAAAAATAAACATGAAAAAAAATAAAATGTCCAATTACCTAAAATAGCGTATGGAGCACTCATAAGAAACGACAACAGATAAAAAAATGTTATTCAACGTGACGTTTTGAAACCAATCAGGAATCTAAAATATGAAGTTGAAATAAATTAAGGATTATCAAGGTTATATTATTATAAAGGTAGGTAGGTAGGTAGGCCACTTTAAATAAACAAAATAATGATAGGAATTTTTTTTTTTTAATAGTTTAAAATAATGGTGTGTTGTAAAATATTTTTGGCATCGACAACGAGGTTATTACTTATAACCCGGTAAAACTATAATATATTAGAGGTACCTATAATAATATTTAACATTATTTTTGATCATATTAAATTAGTTAAGAGATCAGTTTCATTTAGTGATGGATGAGGTGTCGTGTGTAACGCAAGTGTGTCACACTCGAAGGCATTTAATTATGACCCCATCATTTCCGGTATTTTACGACCGGTTTGGAAAAACGGTAGGTCTCGCGAATAAGTGAATTAATAATTTTTTAAATCAAACCATTGATGAGTATGAAACGCGTGTGATATTCATTGTACAGGTGGCTGAGAGGTAACAAAACATCCGTGACCGCCCCCCCCCCCTGGGTCGTTAATAGTTTCACGTGTCCAAGTGGGACGATAACAAATCAGTACCGAAACTAAAAAGTACGTATACCTTGTATATTATACCTACTTATATTATATAACCCTTAATAATTATGTAGTGCGTGATCAAGTACAATGACCTAGGGACCCTTAGTATATAGTATATATTAGTGTTATTACTTTTAAGTAGGTAATAACCATCCGTATTGTTGTCTTGTTGTTGTTAATTTAAGAAAACTGGTTTGGGAGTCAATTCGAGGTTTCCATCCAAATAAAATAATTGAACTGATCTGTTGTGTTTTGTTTGCTTCAACTATCTAAATATCTCGTTTAATTTTACCGTTTACAAAATTTAGACCGTTACAATAGGGAGACTCGTTAAAAAAAAAAAAGGAATATTTAAAACCATATTTGCAGTTTAATATTTTATCGAATAAATATACGAAAGACTCTATATGAATAGACGAGAGACTCTATCAATCACTCCAGGAGTAGACAATGACAGCGTTCCATAGAACTTAGTTTTAAATCTTAAAGATATACGATGTAGGATCGGTAAAATTAAATTTATTTCAAAATGTTTTAATATAATATTATATAGGTACTAAAACTAAATAAAAAAATTAAATTACTGAAATAAAAATTAATTTAAATAGTCATCTATAAGCATTCCTATACCACGTATTTTGACGGTTGTCGGTATCTCGGTATAGGTACCTGCACCTTCAGATTCACACCTAATTTATTATTCTAATTTAATATAATTAATATATTATAAAAATATGTCAATAGAAACTCACACCCATAATATACAATGAATAAAATGCGTATCTACCAGTTGGCCATGCTTGTCCCTGTCAGACAATTTTCGAATGAATAATTTTTTTCGCACACAATTTAAGTTTTAAGTACCTAATGTTTTGTTTTACCTCAACCAAAAATAACGAAAACAATTTCGTTGTTGTTGTTTGCGTGCTGCTTAAATATAATCTCGGATAATAACTGATTACAGTGTCGAATAGTGGACGTGTGTGACAACTAAATATTTTAAAAGTTGAATTATTAGTTTAATCTTACCCGTCGAGTACTCAACAGTTCACACCATACATATAAGTTAGAATGTTAGATCGGGATACGGGTACAGAGGAATATATTAAACTATAAAGTAGGCGGTCTGGTATGCACGAGGACAAACACGGTGCAGACACCCTGCTTGGAAAAAAAAAATACTAAATACTATCCTGATAATCTGGTTGGTGAATAATTTTCATTGAGACAAGAATTACGTGTACACTATATACATTATAATATTATGCATAATAGTATCTTATATATTGGTATATATTATGTATAATACTGAAGTGAATATTTTTTTAACGGGTTACCTCTGGAACCACTTGTCCGACCGTAATACTTATTTTTTTAATTTATAGAGCATACCAACACACGTAAGCTTTCAACCATAGTTTCGATTGATTATATTAATAAACAATTTATTAAACTACAACATTTTATAAGTAACAGAATAATGTATGAAATCGTTGGAACGATGCAGTTCCTTGCCAATACACGCATACATAATATGTAATTATAAAAAAAAATTTACTTAACATATGACTGGAATTATACTGCAATTTTCGTTGCATTATTTTCATCGGAGATTTATGTACGTCTGTACTCGAGACAACGCTTCAGTAACATTCATTGGCACGCATTATTTTTAAATATGTTGCACTTAACCGCCCCGAAGAATTAACATTTTTTGTATACAGTTGTTCCAAATACCGCTTCGCTATTTTTCCCATAATTTTGTAGCTGGATTCCGGACTCTCGTTTTGCAAACAAGATCAAATAACTTATGTTGAGACGGCAGACCAGAGCTACGCGTCGTTATATAACAGGTACTACATAAAACAATACAGGTACGCGGCATAGTTAAATCAACAGTAGAAAACCTGATTATTTTTACGTTTATGCGCCAAAAAAAAAAAAAACCTTAGCTGTGATGTTGAGGTTCATAATAGTGGTATGAGTAGGTTTTAAAATTGTGTCATGGCGTGTATTGTATAAATATAGTTAGTCAAATTAAAATAGAAAATGGATAAATATTTATCACCCAACGCGTATATTATACAATTATACTACCATATAATATACGTATTATACTATTATTATATTATTTATATTATTTATTTTGAATTTAAAATAACCCTCGATTATATCATATTATATAATAGTTGCACAGGTATTTTAATTATAACTTGTAATACATACGAGATGTATCTACCGTAATAACCACAACATGTTATTTTTTTGAAAATTACTATGATTAGCATGCGCTATAATGTAATTATTTTTATTGATTTATCTGTATGAATATAATGTTATTTAATTTTAAATTTGTACCGACAATTTGCTTATCAGTTATCATCAACAATCCACGGGACACCCGATTCAGCTAAACATCAACTGAGGATGTTCTGAAAAATAAAAAAAAACAAGCACCAATGAATTGAATATAGGTAATCGTTTTAAAAACAGATCTTTCGAACTAAAAAACTGGTTATTAATACCTGAATGCGTGCACGTATGATTTAATTACAAGACTCAAAACCAAACTGTTGATTTATAAAACTCTTTTTCGGGCGCATGTATTGAAGCTCAGGGGTGCGCAAAATTCAAATATAATATTAATAGATTTCGAATTTTCCAAAATATTGTGGTCCGAACAATATCCAATGAGCCGCCATATTTTATCTTCAAAACTTATAAAAAGAAAAGCGTGTCTATGTATGTTTTAAAATTATTATTATTTTTGACTTCCTCCAAATAAGTCCCTACTAGATTATTCTTCCTATCAGAAAAGATATTGAAGTTAATGATCGAAGCGTTATTACTGGGCCATTGGTGGTAAGAGAGACCATAAAAATAAAAATAATAAAATACACATCCATCTTAAAATCAATATACAATCAGCGTTCCGCTCAGAGTCTAAAGCAGATAGATTCAGAGTGATGTATAGTTGATACGTGGTAATGATATTATACAGTTATTTACACTAAAAATGTGTGTGTTTAGCTCGATGTATTTTGAAATTTGATTAAATTCAAAACCAAACATGTATTATAATAATAATAGCTTTAAGTTAGATATCCTTTCGGTCGTTTATATGCACATATATATTTTTTAGTCATAAAATTTTATTCACCATTTTACCTGCAGTTCTTCCCGCAGCAGTACAATTATAGGCCTGATCATATACATTAAAATGGATAACATTCGTGTGAGGAGTAGATGGTAACTAGAAGAGAAAAGGATCACTTAACCCTCTAATCAGAGTGTTGGAAACTTATATTACCTATAGAGAATGTTACATGTCAGAAATTCCATCTATTATAATACATCCACGAAATAAATATTCATAATATTTTTATTAAAACTAATCAAATATAATGTAAATACTAAACAGCAATAGATTCATTGACCGGAAAAGTACCAGAACTAAAAAGTAATGTGACTGATTTAAAGAAATAATACACTGTTATACCTACACAAAATACTTTTGAAAATGTGTCAATATAAACCACTATTATTTCATACACTTTATAAAATATAAATATAGTGATAATAACGAAAAATCTTTCACATGTGAACACACAGCAAATTTATTCATATGGTAATTTTTGATGATCATCGGTTAATATTGATATAGGTACATATATTAATTAATTTACATTTATAATTATTTTAGAGTTATTGACCGATAAAACATCGTTAAATGGATTTTTATTACCTAAATAATATTCAAATCAATGGAAGTGTACAAAATAATATATTATTATGGTATACTTATACAGTAAAATATATTTTAAAAAATGTCTGTATAATAAAATCCGTAACAATATTGTTCCTCAATATTACGAAGTGTTAAACATTTGTTGACTTTCTGGATATTTTAGCTAATGAAATCAGCCATTTTTAATACTTGGATCTGAAAACTAAACATACTGCAAGCTTTATTTTATAGTTCTATTTCTGAACATTTTGTTTTGATAAATATTATTCAATACGCTTTATGAGTTGAAGTCTATGTGAAATCAATCTTTGCAATATTCACTCCTCATAGGTAGTAATGAAAACGACCAAACGTATTTTTTTTTTGATTTGATACTTAGCCAACGCTAAGCATGAAAAATAAAAAAATATAAGAAATTACATCGATGTACATTGTACAGCTTACGCACAAAATACTTAGGAAAATATTACATCCGGGGATGAACGAATCCCGCCTTCCCCGGCCACAGTCAATATCTACCGACAAATTTGGTTTCCAATAAAGTGTTATAGACATATAAACTAATGGGCAGCGCATCGAGAAAGAAATCGCCAGACGGTGAGAGAGAAAAGAGAGGTTTTGGCCGTAAGTCGCTACAGAGTGCCAAATCATGTTTTTCCTCTCTCATATGCTCAAAATATGTTATATTTTCTCTCTCAGCTAAGTCGTATGTTTTGACCTAGGGCAGGGCGGTGTGGAAAACGCAGTCCATTAGTATATTATAATATGTCTACGGTTATACCATATGCGATCCATACCGATAACCGATTTCAAATTCCGATAGTCATTACTTGTACTGGTAATTAGTTTGGTAGGTACTACTTACACACTAAAACTTGTTGCTGGTTGCTTCAAGTATATAATAATTCTTAAATGACATCGTTATGAATTATGATTAAAGTAATATTATATATTTTTATTTAAGCAAGTTTAAGACATATTGGATTTCAAGATGTGTGCACTTGAAATATGACTTCCTGGTGGAAATTTATCGATAGCATTATTATTTATTATATTCGCTCGTATGCTTTTACATGTTTTAGTTTATTAAGTGCTAAGACTACCTACGTCTGACT
Organism: Sitobion miscanthi; assembly: GCA_008086715.1. Taxonomy (NCBI): domain Eukaryota; kingdom Metazoa; phylum Arthropoda; class Insecta; order Hemiptera; family Aphididae; genus Sitobion; species Sitobion miscanthi. The sequence goes on from CM017799.1 coordinate 5,331,367, forward strand.
TAATATTATGGTAGTGAACTAACTGTCAGTGTACATAAGATGTATTGCATTTTGGTAAATACAGGTCTGCATTAACACACTGGAATACCTGGACATTTTTCAACGTACCCCATGCGTGTCCAAATGGTGTTAATTCACACCTATTTGATTTTTGCAAAACTTCATCTTTGGCTTGCAAAATATAATAATATTAAAACGCCGATGTGTGTTTTCGATCTGATACTGAGTCAGTGTTCTTGAATCTTTTTTTTCCCTAAAACATTTTTGCTACGATCCAACCATTGAGGAAATAACTGTAATGATGCCAAGAGGAAATTGATAACAATAGGTATAGGTACCTACTGTTATCAATTTTAATTTATTGCATTATAGAGAACAAGCAATAATAATATTGTACGTGACACAAGGTAGTTGTGCGTATTAATTATTACAACTACAGAGCGCGAACTAATAGAGTCATAATCGTTAAGCGGTAATAATAATAAATCACATAAACGTCTATACATCAAAAGTAATTGTTTACCTTCCTAGTTGCTTATGTTTTAAACTTCATCGCCAACGTTATGCATTTATATATTATAATAATTAATAGCTATAATATCGAGTACATTGTGGCCTGCAGGTAATGATTTTAAAATTGCTACCATTTTAGCATCGACAATAATAATAAAAAAAAAAAAACTGTAATGATTCGACCTCGGGCTTTTGGCACCTCCTGTCCAATAGGGTGATATAATAATATGTCTAATAATGGACATTTCGTGAATTGTGTATGCGCATATTAATAATAAAAGCACTACTGCCTATTATAAATTGTACACGTACTTGGGTATGCACATACCTACCTAATAGGTATTTTAATTTCAACAGCATAATAATCTAAAATATAACATTTCATAAATATATATTATAATCAAAGTATAGTACTTATGACATTAGGATAAGTACCTATTATGAATGGTGTCATGTTGAGTATTAAATTAGTATCATAAAATTATCAACAAAAAAAAACATATTTTTAAAATAAATTGCATGGAGTACTTATTGTGTGCTAAAATGTTTTCCATGGACGTCGAGATATTTGCATCACATCACTAGCTATGGAGCGGCATCGTGACTATGATGATTTCCCCTCTCACATTTAATAAAAAACATTTCGCCACATAACGCAACGCCAAGACAGTCGTAGAGAAGGGAACGAACGGTGGCGTTTTTAGTCCTAATAAATTAGAACTAATATCGTGTATGTACTATCATTGATTTCACATGGGTAAATAAATATACAAATACATACCTGCATAAATTAATATATAAACCTTACTACCATACAATAACCAATATCCGTCAATACTACTTTAATGATTAAGATGAAAACTAGTTTTGTATTACATGATGCTGGTGGGTACACGAGTGTACATTTTTTCTTTAATTAAATATTATTTAAAATTAATATTATAAAATATTCACGTATGATGAGTTTCGATATGCGTATACCGTGTGTCCGCGAAAACCGTGTACACTTCATAATTAATTTACCTACGTCACTCAGTACCCTATACATATTTTAGAATTCTGTCTGCGGGAGATTGCAGGTTTCATGTCCCGCAAACAGAATCCAAAAATATGTAAAGGCTACTGAGTATTGAGTAATATGGGTAATTTAATTATACGCTGTACCAGGCTTTCGCGAACACGTGGTATATACCAGTGCACTCGAATTGAGTTCCGTTATTTTTATAGCCCCAGTCGATTCCCAACGTTTAAACATTTTAGATCATGGAATCGAGTCCCGGCATTTATCGTGCTAAGTTTTTATAATATTAAAGAAAGATTAATGTTTGTGAAAGGCTAAGTAACTTGTTCCTAAACAGCTTGCTGCTAGTTATACTAAAATAATTGACAATTTAAATTTAATGAGAACAAATATTCACTACTATCCCGGATCATTTTTAGGAACAAAATCACCTAAGGACACCGTCTAATGACGTTTATAAGACTATAAAAACTCTTACTATTGATAAATAATTAATCATATTTTTACTTTTCAACGAACAAGATTTGATATTTCTATATTATTTTCGTTTATCACCAATTTAAAATACTTGAATAGGTATTTAAGTATAATGTTTTAATATAATATATATTGTTGCCCTCAACAACTATTACATTCAGTTTTTTCTCTATAACTTAAGGATTCAACCGTTATATTACCTAGTTTACTATCACTTCCTGTTAAAATCAATTTTATTTACCGGAACAATAATTACTACCTATGTTTTTAGGTTTTGGGACTCAATTCGTATTGGTAGGTCTTAATATATATATTTACATTGCTGTGAATCGTAAAGGTTTATACTGAGTAGATATTACGAAGTTTGTGTACTCTCGAATTAGTTACCTTTATAGGTATGAGATTTATAAATAGTACAATAACCACGATATTTAAATATAATATATTTTTTTGTTTGTTTGTTTATTGTTATTATTATTATTTTATTTGAGGGCAACAACTTTATTTAAAGTGAACGTCCGTCGGGTTGAACAATATTTACAATCTGTGTGAATATCACAATAAGAAAATATGATAATTAATATACATTTTAACTGAGAAGTAATATGAGGATAGAGGCCACCCAGTGATAGAGCCCAACGCTTGGTATATAATTTTAGGTTATAAATCACTACAATATTTTCTATTGAGTCGATGGGTGGGATTTATGGGTTGTGTATTGAATGAAATTAGCGATACTCACGGTTAAGTATGGGAATGTAGTTTTGAGTAAAAAAAAATCTGTAATGCTTGCAAGTGGCTAATTGGTCAACTGATTTAATTTTAAAGTCTCAGTGTAGTGTGGAGTTGGATATAAATCAAAGTGTGGAGGTTATCATACGGAGAGTGATTGTATAGTGCGAATTTGGGGTGAACAAGAGTTTAACAGAGACCCAAATTTGAATCGCAATACCCATATGAGTGGGTGAAAACAGATTTGATTTTTTATTAATGGGTTTCGTTAAGGCTATTATTTAAGGGGCAACATTTAGGCAATTTCTAAACTCGTGTTAGCCGCCCGTCCTCTATGCGTTAGTTGTAAATTATTAAAAGTGACAGTGAAATTCAATGCGGGCACCACTCTTGTACGCAAATGCACATGACAATAACACGACAACAGTATAAAATTCACCACACAAATTTTACGACAGCTGACTGATTATTGTTTTGTCAAAATTAAAGTTAGTTAACGTTATCTGGTTTTAATTCTGAAAAAATATCTCAATACAGCAGACAAATGTCTGAAGACCGTACTAGACACTTTCCGTTTTTAATTTTAATTAGGTAAGATCTGAAAAAATTCATATTTTCAAGTTTTCAATTCACAACAATATAATATTTACATTTTAAAAGGCGTTTTGTACGATTTATTGACAATTTTCTGAGGAGTTCAAATTTTTGTTCAGAATCAAAACTGGACAACGTAAACTAACTTTTTTGTCAAAACTTAAGGTCTTTTGAGCTGAAATTAACGGCAATAACAAGGCCCCTTAACAATAAAAATAAATTAATATTATTTTTCTTTTACTCAGATCGTTTGTTATAATTCATTCTGTTTTGTCGATGAGCATGCGCAGTTGTTTCTGAAATGTAAACCTAACCTATATAAATCTTTTAAAGGTTCACGGCATATAAGGGCATAATATAATAATTACATGACAGAACCATTTATCTTTCCTAGTCCCATCATCTCTTTGATTTTTATAATACCGGATATGAAACTAGATGCCCATCAATCATTATAATGGACATATTTCTTGGGCTCAATATTGCTTATATAATTATAATAGATTATTGAATTCTCGATGACCCGATTTCTACTGATGTGAACTGATTTCCTTATTTTCTTATCTTTAAAAAATTAGATTTTATCTACATCGTGATTTTACTGATGTCCATTATAGTAGAAAATATTTTTATATAAATTGATTAAAAAAATATTAAACGACAATATTTAATAATAATAATAATAATGTCTTTATTTTTGCAATAAAATAAAATATTATATCATAGATATAACAGAAAGTAAGGTTACAAAACTCAACCAAAAAGCAAAGCTTGTAAACGGTTGAGTTTAGTTCAATATCCAGCAATAAACAATTATCACAACAGTTATCAAAAAATAATTTGTATAATGTACCTACTGCCTACATTGCAATATTAATACAAATACAAAAATTATTTATATAATCATAACTGTACTCATTATCTAGTCTAACTTTGTGTGGTCTATTAGAACTAAATGATTTTAGTAAAAGTAGAGGGCTTATATTACCTCTTATACCACAATACGATAACTTACCTACAAGACATATAAACTTTAAGGTAATGTAATTTTAAATAAATAATGGTGGAAATTAGTAGGGGTTATGAAAAAATGTCAATCGTAAAACACCTCGAAAACGTTACTATTATTAAAAGTAAGTTGTAAGCACTTAAAACAATCTTCCATTACAGTTGTAGACCATAGGTAGGTATTATGTATTATACTTATAGGCTATAGCATTATACTAGTTGACGATCTAAGCAATAGACATTATGCTTCAGTCCTTCAAATAAGTGTATTGGCATCTAATTATATTAATCTTGTGGTAAACGTACAATCAATTTAATTTGATAATAACCATTGAGAAATAACTGATTATAGTATATTAACAAATAATAACGTATTTATAAGTTATTTAGTCATGATAATAACTACTGTTATCACTATATGAAACGGATTTTAATTTAGTATAAAAGTAAAAATATTTAAAAGCAAACAGCAATAACATTGTTCATTTAAATATTTATAATTTTACATTAAAGTTTTTTACTACTGTTTCTTTTAGAAGTGTTATAAACTAATAACATTTTTTATATATATATATATGTAATCGCTGTATTTTTATCATGTGAAAGACAATATTTAAAATAATAGAAATTTCAAAATGTTTATTTTCGTATAGTTGTCGGAATACCCACGCGTTCATTATGACAAGTGATAAAAAAAACCCACAAAATAGTACATGTTTTATACAAGAAATATGACTACTTTATCGTCGAAATATTTTTTAAAATATTAATTTATCTATACTAAAATATTTAGAATACAATTTGTGTAAATTTGTTTAAAGCTAGCTGTCCCAAACAGCTCTGCTCGTGCCGAAGATTAGTTAAAAATAAATAAATATATTTTTTAAATATGTACTCATCTTATGTCATTTTCCTCCGGTGGATTGAGTGCTTTATGCCGGTTAGGTAGTAAGGTATTTCGTATGTAAAAAGCGTGAAGTCGAAAACCATGTTTGATGCCTTTAGAAAATCAGACACCCCAAGTGAAAATCGATTTACGACGTAGTCACTTGGGTAGGCAATCCGATCGTCGGATAAGTCGGACAATATGTAAGCTGTGACAAAAAAGTTGGTTTATATCATAAGCTCCTCTCAGTACAACTATTGTGATCTTTAGATCTGTATAATGTAAGTATAATGTACCTACATAACGTATAAATGCATCATAAATCTTCAAAAGGTTATAACTTTGAAACCAAGTCCTACCGACAAATCCTGATTGCATCATCAAATAATAATTATGAAAATAAACATCTTAAACTGGAATTACGTTCCACAAAGTAACTGTTTCGTACATTTCAATAATAGTTACTTAAAATAAATCAATAAAATACAATGTTGAACATAATAATGACTAAAAGCAAGTGGGCAAGTCCTCCAGAATTCAGAAAAATTCTTTGTATCGATTTGGTAGGTGAATTACTACGCACACTGCACACACAAGTCTTTAGAAAAATAAAGCAGTGACTTTTTATAAAAAAAAATTGGTGCCTAAATATCTATTTTCCCACGTCCTATTATGCCATTATGGTAGCCAGCATAAGTCTTGGGAAAACAACAATATATTTATACAACTTCGACGTAATGTTTTTACCAATAAATATAAAGTTCCGCCTTGAAATTTCAACTTAGACCAATGTTTTATGTCTACCACTATTTATTGGGCATCCCGTACACTATTATTTTGACATAATATATTATTAATGAAGACACTTGTGGCCTCTTCATTCGACCGCAAGATTTTCACTGATTGCACCAATAAATGCGTTTTCAGATTTTTTTATTTAAATTGTCAGCTTAAAATCCCTTATCTTGAAAGTCATTTGTAGATGGCATGACTAATTAGTTGACAAAAAAGTATTTCACGTCTCTTAAATTCTTATTTCTTAGTTCACCAAATCGCAAACATGTAACATTGGAACTAATGATATTCTAACCCATTATGTATGAAGAAATTTAAAATTAGATTTTGGTAAATACCATAAATATTACTTATTATAATTCATTTGGCTGGCACAATAGGAATATTAAATTAATCTTACTATTTTATGTTAACTAACAACATTATTTATTTCAAATCGCTCCATAGTCTTCATACGCACAATTTTGTTTATATATACGATCACAATTTGAATTACGTGTAATCCACATAACTATGGAGATTATAGAATATTTTTTGTATTTAAATAGCTCATAAAAAAAAAGTATATAAATAGTAAATTTTAAAGATATAATGAAACGTCATGACAAACCTTGTACAAAATTATCAGGTATTTGTTATCATATAATGTGTTCATACAAACATAAAACAAGTTAGGAAAGCTTCACTCTACGCGTTAAATTTCCGGTTTCTAAATTTATTTTCATATCACGCAATAAGAAAATAATTACATAATATACAATTTAAAAATAATTTGGTAACTTTTATATTTTGGAACATATTTTTTTTTATGAATATATTAAATATATTGAATTACTAATTAGCACGAATCTATATTAAAAACAAAAATATTGATATTTTTTGGTGCTGGATAGTATAAATGTATACACAGTTAGAGACACCTGCAGCATCCGGACCCCGTTGACCCCCCCCCCCCCGCATTAAATACGCCTCTGGCTACGAATATATACATAATTATTATCTAGTTATACCTATAAACTATACCTACAGGTATACAAGCTAGGAAAGCTCACTCTGCGAGCGTACTAAATTTCCGGTTTCAAAACGTATTTTAATATAACGCAATGAACCATAATTCTATGTACCTATCTACAAGTTAAAAATAATTTGGTCAACTTTTATATAATATATTAGTACCTAGGTACTTACCAGTATTTCTAATATTGTCTCTAATATATTCAATTGTTGATATTTTTTAGTACTGACTAAGATAAATTTTCTTTGAATTGAACCTTCGAAAAATCTTAATACAAACAACCATAACTATGTTAACTAGTCTATGTACTATTAATAAATAACAACTTAATACCAACAATCGTGACTATGTAGTAACTTCTGAGTATGTACCTAGTGGTAAATGGTAACTAACAGATTATGCAACGAGGATATAAGGTGTTCTAGACTCAAGTTTAGTAACCTAAAATATAACATTTTAATTTTAAATATAATATATAATCATTATTATAATATTAAATAGGCATAGGAATATGTAATACAAGTTGCCATTTCAAAGAAGTAATATTAAATCCGAGACTGAATTAGTTTATGATTATTTTGAAAAATGTACTAATTTTTTCAAATGTTCTTTTAATTATTTGTTTCTAAAAAATACTTGTAGTATACAACTAAAGTGATTTTTATATCATGTATTTAAGTTATAATTCATATTATAATATACCGTGTTAAATAACATTTTTCAAAATGTAATTTAAAATTACTTAACAACCCTAACGCATCGTTATTTAAACGACCTGAAGACATTATAATTACAGTACAAAATGGGTAAATGAATTATAACTTATAATGATGATAATAATAATAATATAATACATAAATACATTATACATGTTTGAAGTTACAATATCTCTGATGACGTAGTCAATGTTCTTAGTGACTTAAACTATGTCGTGCGGCTTCGGGCGTTTGAAGTAAATTATGTGTTAAGAGTTGTTGAAAAGTTGTTCAGAGGCCGCATTTGTACACAACTCTAGCCTATTCATATGTTCGTTAGAAAACATCTTGATTTCTTTATTGGTGATAATATTCAGATCATGATGATTAAATTGATTTATATCATACCGGTATACTGCAATTACTTGACAACCATAAAATAGATACAAATCTAACATTATAGAAATAACATTACTATATTATAATTTATAACATAAAATTGAATGTCTCGATAGAGAACTTAATAACAATTATTATTGATCTATAACACTAAAATAATAAATAAATTACAATACATATTAATTTAGGCCTTCCAAATGTTCATCACTATGGCTAAATAGACATAGAGCAATAAACATTTATTTCATTCTACTAACTGGAAGGTTTCTTTATATTGACCAACCAATCAGAAGGGCCCTTAGTTTGAATATTTTTAAGGATAATTCTGAAAATAAAAAACCAAACTATTCCGATCATGGTACACACAGCCGTTTCTACGTAATAACCGTTCACTATAACAACACAATCACCTCCATTTGTTTCACACATCTATAATAAAAAAAAAAAACAAATTGGAAAGAATGTAAATAAAAATTGAATAATAATCGTTTAAATCTAAAAAAAAAGATTGAAAATAAAACTGAAAAGTGAAAACTATAATTTATACATTTCAAACGTATGTACCTACAATAGTATACTTCATAATTGACACAAATAAATAATAGCTATTTTTCTCATATGATTTGTCTATTTATAATCGTTAATGTAACAATTAATTACGCCAATTGAAATGCTTTATAGTTTTCGAATATTTTTCTTATACTTAAGATTGTAACCTATCATAGTATAACAAGTGCCTACATAGTATACAGGGCTCAACTTTATATTTAAGGGGATTGCTAACGGACAATTATTTCAACCAAAATGTACCAATCTTTTGTCTATCACGCCGATGGACACTATAACGTGATCAATACATTCACCGTTTCACTCAGAATCTAAAATTGAATACAAAAAAAAAATCTTTTTTTATTACTATAATAATTATAGTAATTACGATTATTGTAATAGCTTTTTAATTATAATAATAGATAATTTATTTTATTTTATATTCTAATTAAATTCTTCTTTCTTGATATAATTACTACACGCGGCGATACAATGCCGAATAGCTAAATAATACGGACGCACGGGCACGACACGCTGCAGGTTTTCGAGTTTACAGAAAAATACGGATGGCAGAAACTTTGAATGAGTCTAGTCCCGATGTACTGAATAACATCTATACAATTTACCCCCGCCCTCCGCCTTGACGTGCATATGAAAATTTTTAAAATTTTGTTCCTATACTCCTATACAATTTGTATGACTTACGAAATTTAAAATAATGAATTTTTACGAAAATTAAATTAAATATCTTAAAACGCGACCTGATCGATCTCGAGTAGACATATTAGTGAATTAAAATCAGTTTTCAGAAGTCTTACACTCGTCATCAGGTCCTCCGGTGGGATTGACAAAAAGTACATACTAATGAACACAAATTGTTTACCGTTCAACAGCGAATCGCCGGTGACTTGTATGAGCACGTGCGGGAGCTATTTTATTCACACACATAATAATGATCACTTACTAAGCACGCAATTACAAGACCCGCATGCATACAATTTTAAAATTGCCTATTCTGAACTCCTTAAAAACTGTCCGTTTGTTTAAAATTTAAACACGATAATTATCTAGTGTGTGAAAATTAAACAAAACATTTTTAATAATGTTATCGTATACGAAATAAAAGTATTCTAAGCTATTGTCATTGCTTGCTGTAGAGATCCACATATTATATTTGAATTTCTTACGTTTTTTAGGTTTGGTGTGGAGCAATTATTCTTGTGATCTAAAGAACACTCTTTAAACGTTAAGAAGTCTATCATTCCAATAGCAACTGAAGATGACCACGCTCCTCCCAAATTTGAAAGTGTATTCAATAATGTCATGTAGGTGCCACCAAAACGTGAATCACTTATTCGAGAGAAAAAAGCTAATGTAGATACAGTCATAATGTTGGCTAGAATCTATACAAACGAAAGCACAAGGTTATTGATATATTATTAATACATAATATATTTTAATTGTTCGTAATATTCTCATGATACATTTTTCTTAATTGATATTCAAATGTATGATACCGGTATATTAAAATGAAAATTGTGTTAACTTGAATCACCTATTAATTAATAAATAGTTTTTACTTACATCGTGTATTGATAATATAAATACTAAAAGTGCATAGTAATATATTGGAATATTAACAAACCCATTCATCGTTATCAATGTCGGTGTATAATAAATAAAAGCCAAAAATGAAATGTTCCAAAGTAATCTGAAATCATATTTAAAACCTCTTCAATTCGAAGATTATGATAGTATAAAACTATAAATATATTTTATTATGTTTAATTTTCATTCAGTATTGATACAAATAAAAAAAAATTAAAGCAAATAAACAAATAATAGTGTAACATAAATTATCACTTAGAATATATTTGATAAAAATTTCGGATCAGTTGAATTTAAAATTTTTTTTAATTTAAAAGAATAGAATTAATTGAGATAATTGTATACTCGTTTTTAATTTATTGTAGGTGTAATCTTCAATCGATCTGGATGCTAAATTTTATTACACTATATAAAATAACGTAAATATAATAAACAACCGGTTAGGTTAAGTCGTTTGTTCAAACTGTTGCATACGCAATTCGGTTGGCGACCAAAATCGCTAGTTTTTTTTGGCATGCAATTTGGATTTCTTTATAAATAGAATCATATTTTTTACAGCTGTTAAGTGGTTCTTAATGAATTGTTGGGAAATTTTAAATATTTAATTTCAAGCCATAATATAATGTCAGGAAAGAAAACTATGGAGATTTTAAATATTTATTTCTATTCGAAAATACTCGTAAAAAACACACACACACACACACTATATACATACAATATAATATATTCACACACATCATAATATATTATTATACACATTATTAATTTATAAGACGAATATTTTCGGTGTCCCCGAATTTAAACGTCTAAACGTGTATGTTTTATTTTTTCACTACTTTAAACTAATAAGGCCTCAGTGGTTGACAATATAGGTTAGAACTGTTATCTAATCAAATATGTGCTACAGGTATTGCCTTGGTAAATATGACATGTAACTACGTAAGGATCAATAGAATATGTTGACGCTGCAATTTCATCAGTACGAAATACTAATTAACTTTCGATATCGGCTTACTAGGACACAGTAGGACACATTATAATGTAACCATATTATAGTTATTGGTAATAGATTGATAATAATCAAATATATTGTATTGAAATATTAACACCGCCAAACTTGTACCTATATAGAGGTTATGATATATTTTGATACGTAATCGTTTGCCACATTTAATTTGTATAGTATATGTTAATGATTGCGGCCTACTGTAGTTCTTCTCTAACTTTTTTTAATCATGGGGTCCTCTAAATTGAATTCACAACGGTCAAGGCACACTTAATCAAAATCATTAAATACTTTTTCTTAATTGTGTGCTAAAATTACATGTACGATTTCAAACGGATAAATTATTAACAATTATTAATGACGTTGTCGGTTATTTAATAACTAAATAACCTACCCCACTTAATCTTAAGTCGAAAATAATTAGGGTTTTAAAAAAAAAAAAAAATAAAAAAAATAGTTTTAATAAAATAAATGTGTCACGACTCCCAATAATATAGCCGTGGCCCCCCATTTAAAGAAGCATCGGCCTACTGGACAAAGTTATTAATCTTACGAATCTACACTATAGGTATGTAGGGAGATTTAAGGTTTTCAATTAAAGCATAAAAGTTATCCTAACTACAATGTGAATTCGATGTAAAAATCAATTAGCAAACAACTAGGAATAGACACTTATTTAGTTGTTTATATTTTGATTTTGTTACCTTCAGAGTACAGTGCTAACCACAGTCTGACCCAATTGTCAAAATAAACGATGGAGTATGACAACATCGTAGGCGAAATGCTTATCCAATCATTAGTGATCTTTAATATTGTGGTTTAGATGTCTTATAGTTATAACTTTATTAAAAATTAAACACAGATTTTTTTTATTAATTTAATTGTTGAATAGTTATATAACCTCCAGGCTCCAATATATAGGTATTTAAGTTTATATACCTGATGGGTGTAGCTGTTAGATATACGTTCATCGGTTTTGGTCCTGAAGTGTATTTTGCTACAACAAGTGGCAAAATTATTTTTACGACAAACATTGTTGTGTGTATAACCATAATGTTGTCTTTTGGTACTCCCGCATCAATGAGTTTTAAAATTGACACACTGTCAGTTGCAGCAAATCCGATCTTTAATAATTACACAATTATACGCACATTATTACTGATGGATAAAAAAATTAATATTGAACGAAAAATGTAGGTATTATGCACATCGATTTCATACGATGTATTAAACGATCATCCCGACAGAACTTAAAAGGTTCAGTACGCACATATTATAATGATATCGATTATCGAAAAGGAAGATTTGAAATAAATATATTATTATATAATATAAACACAAAAGAGAAATAGTTATTAAACTAATTATAGAACCAAGGTGAATAGGATATTTCATAAACAATTTAAGTGAATATTTTTTATTAATCAGTTTATGCAATCATTATTTAAAATATAATATTTACCTTCGCTGTCAGCAATGCTATTGCCAATAATTGAATACTAGGTAATTTTAAAATGTCCCATAGTAGTGAATAGTTTTGAACAATGCTGAGCTTGACGTGGTCTTCCTCTAATCTGTTATCTTTTTCTTTTTTGAAAATTGCAATCAATGTAGTTATTAATATAAATAGAATACCCCAAACATAGAATAAACCTGTACAAATAAAGAATTAGTAAATACTTTATATTATGACGGTCAGTTTTTTGTATTAGCCACTAAAGGGCAAAGATCTGGCAAAAATGGGTTTTACTCGCTTACATTGCATAGTGAACACTCCTCCCACGTCCGGCCTAGTCCGTAAGTACTTGTTGCTAAAGTCTTCTGACGTCAACAGGACGGAAAACACTGAACTTATCATAATGCCCATCACTTGACCCGTTGAATTGCAAGTAGAAGCATAGCCCACGTTATTCCTGTATGGTCAAACGAAACGCAACATAATAATACCTATTTATTATGTTATTCTTACACGAAATAATAAACAAGTTAACAATAACACTGACTTCTTGAGCATCGTCAGTGCCCAACCGTCGACGGCTATGTCTTGCGTGGCGGCTAAGATTTTCGCGAAGAAAAATACTGATACCAATTTCAGTATTTCCGGCTTTCGAGTTTCTGGCAACCATTCGTCGATATTGCCGGCCATATAAATGAAGCATGCTCCTGTTTGACCCAAAAGGTTTTATAAAATATACAGACAACGCACTCCACTAGGTACTATATTATATATCGGGTGTGTCTTTCAGCACTTATTTTTTCAAAAAAATTAAGTATTTTTAGAAAAACAATTTTTCACATGGTTTCCAGTCGTCAAAAAATGTATATATTTTTTATCCTCATTACTTTTTAAGTTTTTTGCTTTTTTGAGTGGCGTCATACAGTTTTTATTTCATATTCAAAATCAGAACATTTTTCTAAGTATTTCGGTACATAAAAATCGAATTTACGGCCAGCAGTTTATGAGTTTTAAGTATTTAAAGTTTGTACGAGCGGATATAGCAGTGGACCACTATTTCGCGGGGTAACCGCGTGCCATTTCACTCTGTTCATCAAAACTTTAAATACTTATAACCAGCGCTAGAATTTGTATGCAATAAAAAATTGTAAAATACGAATTTCAAAATGCAACAAAAAACCACGCTGTTGCATACAAATCCTAGCCCTGCTTACAACTCATAAACTACTCAGCCTAAATTTGATTTCTGTGTATTGAAATACTCAGAAAAATATTCTGCTTTTGAAGATTAAATTAAAACTGTATGATAAAATGTTGTCATTCGAAAAAAGCAAAAAACTTAGATAATTATAAGGACAGAAAATACGTTGGTTCGTAACAATTCGAAACCATGTACCTATAAAAAAATATTTTCAAACACGCCAATTTTTTTTTTTTAAAAACGAATGGTTCTCGATAAAATAAACGCCCTGTGCTATATATTATTGTAATACACTAATGGGACTTGTTTAAGAAATACATCACGCTGAAACATTCGGTTATAATATACGAGTTTTCAAATGGCCGGTTCGCGAAATACACATACCATCATTGCGCAGACAATTAATTATGCAGCTGATAACAATATTCTCAAATCATGAATTAATCTAAAGATATGGGTGGGCACTCCCTCGTTTGAATATACATGCGTGCATAAGTCTATATTTATATTAATATAAAACGCACCCATTAAATATTGAACCGGAACGAGCCATGATTTCCGTCTTCCCATCTTTTGCACGTACAGCGCGTCTACCAAAGGGGCCCATATCAGTTTCAAGCTAAACGGCCATGCGACTAGACTGAATAATGCCTGGAACGAAACACGACCACGGTTATGTTATCTAAGGGTAAAGCACGACATTTCTCGTGGAATTGGATACGAGTGGACTGTACATTTTAATCGTACAACACCGATCGCACAATATATATGGGTGGGCACCGCAATCTATTTTATGTCAAATCAGATATTTACTTGATCTGCGTAGGATACATTTTTGTTGCTTTGCAAAATTATCGGCATTGCCGCCGCTATGCCTAACGGTATGCCTTGCATCGTGTACAGCAAGATCAGTAGGAAAAAATTCAACCAATCTCCCTTCAAATTTGGCCGATCCGCCGAGTCCGAATCATCCGTCACCGCCGCGGGTTTTTGTAGTTCATCTCCGAGTTTTGGTACGGTCATGATGTTAATTCGTCACACGTGATCAAAGATAAACGGCGAACAGACAAAAATCAAAAATGAAATAGAACCGTCCGCTGCACTTTTTGTACTAAAGAGAAAGTAAACAAAACGTATTTAATTTGAATCTTATCGACGGCCTACTACTGCATAATCAACATATTAGTCAATGCCATCGGATAAGTGTATAGCTAGTCAAAGACTAGTAGCTTAAAAAAATACTAATTTTAAAACACTATACAGTGTGTCCTAAAAGTCCCATATCACCCTTAATATCTCTATGTAAAATCACTAGAAATAAAAATAGCTGTGTCATATCGTTTACTGAACACTGAAACTGGTTACCTATTTTTAAGTATTTTAATTATCATGAAGTGAACCCAAAGTTACGATATTGGACATAATCTTACAGTTATAATTGATGCGATTTATAATAAAGATAGAGCTAGTTGAATAGAGTATGTTTATAAATAATTGTAATATTAATTAGTTAGGTATGCTGTTGTTAATGGTAATCTGTAAACATCTAATTATTAGTGGTTATTTTTATTTCTATTCAAATCTAAACTTTTAATTAGGAATGTAAAAGTATTGTCGTGTGCTGAAATTAGATACTTCATTATTGAAATGTGAAACAATAATTGATTTTTTTACTACAATTATTTTAAAACATAACTTGCTCTAACTTGGTCAATTTTTATTTAATTTTAGTATTTTTTTTTTTGAACTGTTTTAAAAAATAAGTTCAACAAAATGGCTATCTTAAAAATATTAAATTCTTAAATGCGTAAAAAAAATTTTTTGAAAATTTTTGAATTTAAAAAAAAAAATGAATTTTATGCCATTCAATCAGAATTTTCATACTTAGTACTGTAAAAAAACCCACGTTTAAATATAGTGATTTTACATGGAGATATTAAGGGTGATACGGACTTTTGGGACATACTGTATATACTATATAGATACTTGCGGTTTAGTCAATAATTTTAAGCTAATTAAATTACATTAATGTATTTCACAGGGTGATTTACCAGGCATGCTCCCTCACATGTATAAAAATTCAAAATTTTTTTATAGGTACCTGGCCTTACCTGTACTTAAAACTACCATAATATTTTAAATAACTTACATTTTTTTTCTTACAGAGTGTCCGGTGCCGATATAAACTTATTATTTATTCAAATTAGAACAACCTTTTTTACTGCCATTTTCAAAGCAGTTACTAGTTAAATAGTAAGTACATATTTTTATCTAATAATAGTTTAAATTGAAACCAAATAAACATTTTAATATTTTATGAACTCTTTGAATTCTAGTCATTAGACGCATAACACAGACACTACGGTGGACGATGGTATATATAGTATTCATTAAATAATTGACTTGGTAGGTACTACGTATTTATCACTTCAAAACGTGAAGTGGAAAGGGGATATGATATAATAATAAGTGCCATCCGGGTAACATTGGTTTCATTATACGATTTTAACAATCAATATTATTTATTCTGGCCAACCCACAATATTATTATTTAAAAATCTATAAAGGCAATTTAAATTTGAAATTTTATATTGATTATTTTAATAAACAAAAAAATCATGAAAATCTTTTAGTCTTATTAGTCAGATCATTTTTCCAACAGTTTCGTAATCCTTATAATAGTAGGAGCTAGGATTTATAATATAATATATGCATTCATTTGGAAGTATATGAAACGGTTTATACTTTAAATAGGTTATATGTGTTTGAGACTTGAGTTATACCTGGCTTACTTATGATTTAAAGCACCATAATAAGCTTGTATATAATATTCTAAATATTGTGAAAAAACTTATTGTAGTATCTACTATCTAATATTATTCGTACGAATCGAGTTATAACAATTGGAATATATTTATGAATTAAAACTTGTCAGTATTGTGGTGGTCTAAAAAGGACTTTATCTCGCCGTCTAAAAACGACTTAAAAGAGGACATTTTTACTATTTTTGGAATAAACTTCGCTAAATTATTTTTGCCGTTTACACTATAATATGTAACATCATCCACAAGAAATGCTTTGTAAAAATAAATTAATACAAATTTACGTCAACTAAAAAGCGAAGATAAAATCCCATAATAATATAATAGAGTAAAGTTAACTCGGCGACGTTCAAAAATAAATTATTTAACTTAAGCTTAGTAAAAGTAAAAGTATAATATACCTACAATCAATTATATACTAACGATGATCAATAATAGCTTAATAACATACATAAACAGACCGCAAGGTGCAAATAAACAGTATAGCTAATAATTATTAATATAATATTAAAATAATAAAATGAGTATAGATTTACTAAGCTAATTAGTTATAATAGCTCATTCGTGCGCAATATTTTTACTTTCACCATGACTTTGCAACCATCGAGTATTCATAGTTTCATTTTTCTTCACTTTATTCTTCACATTGACTGACCAATAAGAGGAGCTCGTAACTTGGACATATTTAAGAGCACATACTTCTGAAAATACAGCACCAAACGATTCCTAACCCTTATTGGTTTTACACGACTGTCACGAAGAAAAAACCAGGCGTGAAACGTTTGGACAAATTGGCCCAAAATGTGATTTGTTCTACTGTTTTGGAATTGTTCGTGATTATTATTGTATAACGATCAAATAAGCCACATAATGATTCGAGGCTTTGGTTGTATAGCACGTCAAACAAATAAAAAATTGACTTGTATACGCAAATTCAGTAGGGCTGTTCGATTATTTTTTTACCACTCGATTATTAATTTCATGTTTTAATCAATTATTTCGATTAATCAAAAATTAATAATCAAACCGAAAATCGAATATTTAACGACCGATTAATCGATAACCGATTTTTTTGATGACTGAATAACTGATTAATTGATTTTTTTAATGACTCATTAACCGATTAATCGATTTTTTTTTTACCAAGGATAAATTGATTCTTGAACTTCTACACAATTTTAAACAAGATTTGCAGGATGACATGTAGATGTAGATGTCCACTTTTATAATATTTATAAATAAAATATACTATTTATATTATTATTATTTAATTAATCGGAAATTCGATTAAATGATTAATTGAATTTCGATTATTTGGCGATTAATCGCATTTTATAAAAACTGTAAAATAATTGATGAAAAAAAATAATAATCGTAACTATCGATTAATCGAAATAATCGAACAGCCCTACGCAAATGCAAAATGTTGGCTAAAAAAACTTAAAAATGTTATTTCTATGAATTGATATAGATATAGGTATAGGTACCAACTTATTTAAACGAAATATTTTAATTCTTAAATTGTAATTATTGTTACCTAATGAGATAAATATTAGTAAAATATTAAGATATTATATTTTATTGAACCGAAAAGCCACTGTTTTTAGTTTATAAAATATTATAGCTTTAAATAAATAAAAAAAATGTTCATCAATTATGATAGTTATGCAGGTTTATCACAGAACTGGTTTTCAGTTTAATCAAAAATCTCTAATTTGTGTAACGTTTTGTAAAAACAAATAGTATTATATCATATCTATACAATATTTCGTTGATAACGGACCATGATATTATGTTTCATAATATAAATTTATAACTTATAAATAATATAAATAATCCTTGAATGTGTTTATTGAATATAAGTCATTACCTATTCACAAGATAGGTCAACCTTCATATTCAAGTTTTTATAGGGTATAGGCTGTTTAATAAATAATACTTCTATAACTAAATACAATAGTGCGCCTACTTCCAATATATTATGTAAATTAAGTTAGATGTTTATACCCACTGTATACTATTATAAGTATATTCCTTCATACCATATCATGTTATAATATTGCATTTTATTATTTTTTTTAAATTAATATTTGAATAAACTTTTTTTTTTTGAGTAGGTAAAAACAAGTTTTTTTGCTTCAACTGCCTAATTGTAATAAGTAAATCCTTGTATTCAAAATTTAATTCCGGATTCACCATATTTTAAAAATCTCAAAAATCACAAATTAAACATTTGCCTACGATTTATAATATATGCGCTTTTAATGTTGAATTATTTAATATTCAAAATCGATAACGATTATACATTTTCTAGAAGTACCGTAATAAGAGTGTTATAACAACATATTAAAGGACCTTAATAATACAAATAATAACATAAGTAATCAATAATTATATAGCTAGGTATCTACTGTAAGAAAGTGAGCGACGTGAAAAGGATATCCATATTTTATGAACTTTGCAACCTGTCCATCTTAATAGTTAAAATACCTAACCTATCCAATTTTAATACATTTTTTAGGTAAGTAAAAAAAGAACATTTTATTGATAAATATGAATTAAATCAGTTACATGAAAAAAAATTAAGATTTTTTTTATGATAGGTTTTCTTTTCTTTACTTACTTGCACTGGTCGGTATTCCTCTTGTACCTAGTGCAAACCATAGGTACTTATTACAAAAATTCTCTAACGTGAACACACCAAGATAATGTAACCCAATCATTATACCCAACGGAATAATTGTATTGCAAGTTGACCAACCACCCACGTTATTCCTATTGTAAAATTAAAATCCAGTATAACGTATTATATTTGGATTATTTTATTTTGTATATTTGAAGTAACAAAATAGGTAACAACACTGACTTCTTTAGCTTTGACCCGTCGATGGATATCTATTGCATGGTAACCAAGGTTTAAACAAAGAAAATTACGCATACCGATTTTAGTATTTTCGGCTCTCCCTGGTATAGGTTAGATCTCCAACTGGTAAAACCATTCGTCAATGTTTTTGGCTGGATAAATGAAGAATACTTTCACGTTCGACAAAAACGGTTTCTATACTAACAAAATATATTACAATATAATATAAAAGGACTTTTTTGCCGCTTTGGCAGCGACCAAAATATTGTAAGCAGTACGAATAGCATATCTCTCAATATTGACGTACAGTTCGAAAGTTTGAGCGTCCGGGACGGAGTAAAAAATGTTATAGTAAATGATAGGTATGTATATGCAATTGTTAAATAAAATACATTTCAATCAACTACATGCGCGACTATCCGACCTTGATATGTGACAACGCTCCTTTTTCCAGATTGAATGCACCGGATATGTAGTACTATATGTATTTTAAATTGTGTATAGCAAAGGGGAAATTATGAAACAAACTATAAAACGATGGACTATGTTAGATTAATGGACAAACTGCCAACTCTTACGTCTAGAAAACGAGGAATAGTGAATATAGTGATTAATGCTAAGGTTAGTAGACAACAAATTCTAATACATCACGATATTGACAACATGAATATATTAAAGAGACTAAACAAATATTATGATACTGGGCTGATCTAGACCCATGAATGAAGTGGAATACCCTCGGTGGTCGACGTCTCGTCAATGCTGTAAGCACGACAAAAATGAATGGCCAAAATGTGTTCGTGTTGCAACTTGCAGAAGACATCTACGTAGGTATCTAACATCATCCCCTTTGAAAACTACGCTTTCAAAAGATTAAGTGGATGGTTGTGTTCTCGTTCAGCTACATTGAGGTGATTTAACACGCTACACCCGCATGTGTTGTCTCCGTCCCACAAAAGTACGAAATAGCAAAAACTGGTTTGCGCGGAACAACTATAAAGTGTCTCTGTATTTATGGAAGTAACCGAATTGGCTCCAGTTTGAAAAAGGTAATTTATTAGGTTGAGCCGAATTGGTTCCCGTTAGTGTACAAAATTAGTAGTTACAATTTTAATTTTTAATTTTTAATAATTGGTACAAAATATAAAAATTAGGTAGTATAAAATATAAATGTACCTACACTCTATTGTATAATATACAATAAGATGGCAATAGATTGTTACAATTGAAAGTTTATCAAATTATCAGTGATACCTCGATCAATTAAGATAACGATGGAGATATATCAACGTACTTTTATCACTGTATGGTATGTCGTCTATAATCTATATCCCATGTACGAATGACAATAATGTTAGTGAGCACTGCTGTAAAGTCTCGAATAACACATCGTATTATTGAACAACTTCCTTCAGTACCTATAACCTATATAAATTTGTAATCTGTATTTCGTATTTTAATTTTTCGTAATTATGAAGTTTATGTTTAGTGAAAAGAGAACTAAGTTGTTGATTATTGACAGTTACAAGTTTGGATTCCAAAAGAACCTTGCAGAGGATAGCATATAGAAGTGGATATTTACACGTTCATGATACATACAAAATGACAGACATGTCAACTTGCATGTAAACTGCAAAGATATATCTTTCTACCGACAATTTGGTGCTTGATTTTACAAAAATATTGATAGAACTACAAATTGTTGCGAATCGTTCTATTCAAAGCTGAATAAAAAATTTTACAAGTGCCCATCCTAATATATTTTATTTTGTGGAGACTTTAAACAGCGTTCAGACATTAAATTATATTACATTTCGAAGTGATAATCCAAGCAAACTTACTAGCAAACAGGAAAGAAATAACAAATATTTGGAAAAATGTATGACCGAGTACATTAATTAGAAGCTCACGCGAATTGAATACTTAAAGAAAGTTTGCTTCAAATTTGCCAATCAATAGCTGATCCTGTACGGCGTGGCCCGTGACAAATTAAATACCCGTGGATTTACTTCTTCTTAGACTCTGTTAATGTAAGCAGCAAAGATTTTGTACTAAATTTTAGTAACTCCGGTTACTTTAAATAGGACAATCATAATCCTATTTGGGGAGTCTGGGATCAGAGACGAGTAGAGTATGTACTTGTAGATCAGAACTTGACGATTGTTATTATCAATAAAAAAACTTGAGTGTAAAAATTAATTTGTGTATCTCTATTAATTATTCTAATTCTAATTCAGTTTCGAATGCTTTAGACGGACACGTTACAACACAGGCCAGTCTGCGATCGCTAACCAGCCGGCCGGGCCGGACCCCTGGTGACAGAAACGTTAAATTAGAAAATATTGTTTAGTTCAACATATTTATAAATAAATTCCTGTTAATAAAAACATAAAATATTCAGGAAGTAGTAAAAATGTTTTCAGGAACATCACCTAAAATTTATTGAAAGAAAAGAAAAGTGTAATTCAATTCAATTTATTTAGCACTTATTTATGATATCACATTTTTATAGTGCAAAAAACACCAAAAATTACGCCGTTTAAAATTAGTTTAAAAATATTATATCCCTATAAAAGTTAATGATTGTTACTTTTTATTCTATATATATATATTAGGTATACAGATTAGGTATTATAACATTGAAATATTTTAAGTCTCAATGGAGAATCTAACAAAATATAATATTACCAAAATATACAATTATAAAATTATAAATAAATTACAAAAGATATATATTTTAGGCCTTTGAATCGTTTATAAATATGACTAAATGGATATTAAGTAATATTTATTCAACAATTTTTATTTAATATTACTCACAGGAAGGTTTCTTTATATTTACCACCCAATAAGAAGGGTCCTTAGTTTGAAATTTTTTAAGGATATTTCTGAAAATACAAAACCAAACGATTCCGATTATGGTACACACAGTTGTTTCTACGTAATAGGCGTTCACTATAACAACACAATTCCCTCCATTTGTTTTACATATCTAAAATCAAAAAAAAAGTTGGAAAGAATGCGTGATTACAAATTAATTAAAAAAAATTAAAACGAAGACTGGAAAATGAAAACTAAAATTTGAACATTTAAAAAAATTAACACAGTTAAATAATACTCTTATTGTCTACTTTGACAATTTATAATCTCGAAAATTTTACAATTTCTATTATATTGGCACGTGAAATTATTTAAAATGTTTAATAATTTTCTTATACTTGTGACTGTTACTTATCTTAAAACAACCATGTACCCAAATATTATATTTAATATTTAAAATTTAAATACAATCATCAACTACCAAGTCTATGAAAAAAGTAAATAATTCATTTTTTTAAATGTCATCATATATAAACATAATATAATGTTCATAATAATTATTATCATTCATTATTATTCGATAAATTATGTTTGTATTACTTACGTTTTTTAGATTTTCTGTAGAGCAACTATTCTGTTTATCCAAAGAACATTGTTTGACCGTCAAAAAATCTACCATTCCAATGGCAACCGAAGACGACCAAGCTCCTCCCAAATTTAAAAGTGTATTCAATAATGTCATGTAAGTACCACCAAAACGTGAATCACTTATTCGAGAAAAAAAAGATATTGCAGATAGACCCATAATTTTGGGTAAAATCTATACAAATTAAATCACAGTTACTGATATATAAAAAATGTTTCTTATGTGATATTACAATTTATCGCAACAGTATATAAAGTAAAAATATACTAATTAAAATACCTATGAATTAATATAAAATAGTTATTACTTACTCACCTTATGCATTGATAATATAAATACTAAAAGTGCATAGTAATATTCTGGAATATTAACAAACCCATTCATTGTTATCAATTTCGGTGTATAATAAATAAGCACCACAAATGAAATATTCCAAAGTAACCTGAAATTATATTTAAAATGTATATTTTTATATTTTATTTTTGTAAAGTCTGGATGATAAAAGTACTTATTTATCAATACTGAAAATACAGACAGTAAAATAATGATATTTAACAATTATAAATGTTTTTTTTTTTTTATTAATTAATAAGGCTCCAAATGAGTCATGAGTTACAATATAGGTTAGAAACTAACATCGAATCATAACTTTATACGTAATTTATAATATTCTAAATATGATTATTATGATTAAGAGGACTATAACGTGCCTAAAATAAATACAATTAATATTCAATTATTTTTTGTAATTTAAAAATAATATCTTAAGATTGAAAATTGACTTCCTGTATAACCCAGATATTTTGTTAAAGAATTCATATCTACTTTAAAAATTAAAATCGGATATTTCGAAGTATTTATGTATAATGTACCACCACTTACTGGTCTAAAATATAGGAAAAATACGTGTGCTGCGATCCACTTTCTACAATATGGTGACACGACTATATCATCAATAATAAAATATAATTCAATGTAAGTTTAGTTGAAAACAATATAATACGGAAAACTACAATGAATGATGAATAATGATAATATATGATTATAGTATATGCTATTTTACAACTTTATTTATTATAAGATTAACGCCAACCGACTTTTATAGAACGGTATACAGTATGTACATATTTAAATCAGATGGATAACAACACGGAATTAAGTTCAAACTAGACCAGGTAAATGAATATCAGAAAAGTCTAAACAAAATACATGAGATACAATGTGAATATAGATCTCAGTTGATTATCCAACCTAAGCATACACTAATATGTATTTAAATATTAACACCATTTAGAATTGTATAATAAAACTATGATATACTTTGAAACGTATGTAATCATTATTAGTCAAATTCCATTTGTAGTAGATTTTTGTTAACGATTAATGCGTTTTGAATGAAGTTATTTTTAATGTTATGGCTCTACATAACGTAAGAAGATTTTAGGTAGAGTGGAACCTCGATAAATTAAAAAGCAAGGGAAATTCAATTTTTTCAACTTATTGAGGTTCCACTGCACTTAATTTAACCATAAAAAGTATCCCAACTAAAATAAAAAAGCAAATAACAAAGAATATAATTTTATTGATTAATTTTTACTTAGTTCTATATTGATTTTGTTACCTAAAGAGTGGATACAGTGCTAAAAGCACAAGTCCTCCGATATTATATATATTTAGGTTTATCTACCTGATGGGTATTACTGTTAGGTATGTGTTCAGAGGTTTTGGACCAGTAGTGTATTTCGCTACAACAAGTGGCACAGTAATTTCTACAACTAAAATTGTCGTGTGGATAATTATGATGTTCTCTTTTGGTACTCCCGCATCAATGAGCTTTAAAACCGCCAGACTGTCAGCTGCAGCAAATCCAATCTTTAATAATATAAACAACACACATTGATACTTAAAAATTAAATTAAAATTGTACTACCTACACAGTACATATAGATTTTATAAAATGTATTAAACTATCATTCCAACGGAAATTCAAAGATCCTATACGTAAATAAACCATGTAAGAATTGAAATATATTCACACATATTAGGACTATAAGAGAAAGAGTTATTCAATTAACTATAGAACCAAAGTTTACATTTTAAATTAGTCAGTTTATGTAGGGTGGCCAGATGCCCAGATGTATAGTTTTTTACGAGAAAGTTTTGTACTTAAAGTATGTGCCGAAAGTTTTCAGGACGATTAATTGTCCCGTTTTTTTAAAATCAATGAAAATTTGTCATATTTTTCATTTTGAATTTTGGTTTCAGTTTTTGCTAGAGAGCCTAGATAAGAAAGATTCTCTAGTTTTTGTTATGTTGTACATTTGTAAGACGGAGACAACACATGTGGGTGTAGCTTTTTCGTAAGTATTTTATATCTGGACACCCTAAGTTTATGCAAGTAATAATGTTTTGATTAGGTATGAAGTATTTAAATTCTAAATATATTTACCCTTGCTGTCAAAAATGTTAATGCCAATATTTGAATACTTGGTAGTTTTAAAATGTCCCATAGTAGCGAATAGTTTTGAACAATGTTGAGCTTTACGTGGTCGTCCTCTAATCTGTTATCTTTTTCTTTTTTAAAAATCGCAATCAATGTAGTTATTAATATAAAAAGTATACCCAAGACATAGAATAAACCTGTAAAAATTTAGAATTAGTAAATATTTTATATTCTGATAATAATTTATTTTTGTTATTAGGTACATTATAAGCAGATTTATTATCTACCAAATGGGTTTTACTCTCTTACTTTTTATAGTCAATACTCCTCCCACATCTGGATTAATCCGTAAGTACTTGTTGCTGAAGTCTTCCGACGTCAAAAAGACGAAAAACAAATAACTCATAATCCTGCCCAACACTAGACCGGTTGAATTGCATGTAGGTCCATAGCCTACGTTATTCCTATGTGATATAAAAATGCCATGCAGGTATTATTTATGATGTTATACCTGTTCGATATAATACAAATAATAACACCAACTTCTTAAGCATTGTCAGTGACCATCCGTCGATGACTATGTCTAAAGTGGCGGCTAAGAAGTTGGTGAGGAAAAATACGGATACCAATTTTAGTATGTCCGGCTTTCGCGTTTCTGGCAACCATTCGTCAATATTGCCGGCCATACAAATGAAGCATGCTCCTGTTCGACACAAACGGTTATAAACACGCTCCTATGTTTTAAACTTAGTATTAAAATACGATAATGGACTTATTTAAAAATATATCAAGCTATACTGATGGCCTATAACATCAGTATAAAGTTTTTTGAAATGTTTGGATTCGTGAACTACATAATATAGTTAGGAACCAACAGGCTAACAATTCTATATGATTTAAACAAAACAGTATCTAGAAAGATACTTCCTTGTTTGAATAAACGTGCTTAATGCAGACATTAATATTTATTCACGCACCCATTAAATATTGAACGGGTATGAGCCATGATTTTCGTCTTCCCATCTTTTGTACGTATAGTGAGTCTACCAAAGGGGCCCATATCAATTTTAAGCTATGCGGCCATGCAGCTAAACTGAATAGAGCCTGGAACAAAATACGACTACGTTTATGTTATAAGAAACAGTATAGTATACAATTTCTTAGATTTAGATACAACTCAATATTAAACATATTTTATATTAGATGAGCAATATTAATTAGACGGGTACCTAAGCAATTTTAATATGAAATCTGATATTTACTTGATCATTGTAAGACACATTTTTGTTACTTTGTAAAATTATCGGCATTACTGATGCTAAACCGACCGGTATGCCTTGCATCGTATACAGTAACAATAATAGGAAAAAATTCAACCAATCTCCTTTCAAATTTGGCTTCTTTGCAGAATTCGAATCATCAACTTCTGCTATTGCTGTGAACTTTTCTTGTTCATCTTCCAGCTGTGGTACCGTCATGTTTACTGCTAAATCTTCACTAATCACACACTTGAGTTAGACGCTTCACGCACACTAACTAAAAATAAAAAAAATAATAAAATGTATTTATAGCGATCACTGAAGTGTTCGTTTCCATACAGAAGTGAAACAGTGACACACTATAAATACACAGAAAATTTCAAACATTTCGCCAATAATACACAGCAATGGCAATATTATGTTAATCAAGTGTATTTGCATAAGCTGGATATAATTTAATTATTGTTTTAACGATTATTATTGGTTAGATTTTAAAACAAATAGATTATACGACGAATTATTATTTTTATTTTATTGTAAATAGTTGTATAAGATAGACATTGGACAAATAGATTTCTTTTAAGTGAATCGGTGGTGTAATTATGAGGAGTTTATTATAGGTAGTATTTAAAACGTGTACGTGCATGACTTGCGACTTTGCGTGTAGAAATTTATTTTTATTCTATGCGTATATGCACAATACATCGTACCATACGCACTTGTACGGTACAAGCCGCATCACAAAGTTCAAAGCTTTATTTGGCCAAAACTATGTTTTTTTAGTCAATCCTACCGATCGACCTAATAATACAAAAACAAAGCCGTCGCGGGACACCTGGCTGATGTGAAATATCAAAATTTTATTCTGGTAATAATGTTGAAAATTGAAACGCCACGGTCGACGGATAGTCGACATCTAAAACATTGCCCTGGTCCGTGGTTGAAATATACAAGGTTATTGCGTTTATACCCCTTTTAGATCAAATATTTGATGATAAAAATAAAAATTACAGCATTAAGGGAGCCAATAATAATCAAGCATACATGCGCGAAAATTTTGAATTTGATAGCTTTTTTCAGCGTATTTTTAGTGATGAAAAAAATGTATAATTGTGATATCCCTTTATGATAACAATCCTATTCAATATATAAAATAACCTGTATATTTCAACCATGCCCTGGTCGCCGGTGTCGACTACTCGTCCACAAATATGCTAGAAATTCGCTAAACTTGGCCGGTTTAAAATTATCCCACATTGTCCCGCACCGGGAATGAACCATGTAAATGATATGGTCCAAACATACCGATGCAATATTTTTCATTTGACGGTCCATAATTTTGATTGGCGATGAGGTAACGTTTTCAAAGTATATTATAGGCGATCAGGTACTGTTTCAAGAATCTAATGGTATTTTTCATTTTTTGTTTATTTTTAGTGTGTGTATTTATTTTTTCCACGAAATGGCAATGTCTTCGAACGTCGATAGCAATCCCTATTACAATGTTTCCCAAACTTTTTGCAATGGCGAAACATAAATTTAATCTTCATTGGGTACGCGACCTCCTGCTAAAAAAAAAATCAAGTATGCCATAAATAAATAATATTTTTATCATTATTAAATTTATCATTGAATTTTTATAAAATACAATACTTCATAATAAATTGGTACATATTAAATAAGTAAAACAAATTATAAAAAAATACAAAAATACTGAAATAAGCGTAATTGTAACCGCGAGTCGCGACCCATGATTTGGGAAACGCTGCCCTATTATATTATACTCTATTATTGTTGACTGCTGTCGTACGTCTGGACATAATTAATTCGATGACATAAATAACCTTTTAACGTAACATATCTTGGGATGTATACAGCTTGTTCCTTCAAAAGGCAGAATGATTGAAAAATATAAAATTATTTTCATTATTGAATTTATTTTTGAAATAAAAAATATTACGAGCAGTACCATCAGTGTTTATATTTTATTTTGTTCTACTCTTTAATTATTTATACAACAATAAGATTAACTATTATCAATTATACACAGTGGATATATATAGATTGCAGTGCGTGGGTCGCCAGTGTCGACTGGACGTATTTTCAGCGTAGCACCGATAATAGCCACGGAACTCAACGTGATAAAGATATACTAATAATACATATACTGATATACGCACACAGATATATACAACTATGCTGGACTTTATATTGTACTGTGTATGGGTTTTTGAAGACAAAGGCTGGGCAATGTTTACAATCTGTTATCGATATTACGGTATATAATAGATAGAAGATTGCTAACATCGATTTGTAAACATTGCCCAACCATATAGGTCAGAGTATAGGACGATTGGCTTCAAGTATGGTCTCCAAGTCGGGCATCCAATATTATAGTATTTATCTCTGTGTATGAGCATAAAAACCAGCGCGTGGGTACGCCGATATATTTACACACCAAAGTTCTATGTTATACACAAGTACCTAGGTATTAAAGTAGCACATGCCACGCGTGGCTTAGGTACGCCGACAAAACTGGAGGTAAAGACCGGATTTATATGTTTTTACATATCGTTATTGAGTCTATGCAGTCTTAAGAGAGTAAAAAATGTAGACGATTCGTTCAATTCTGAATGCGTTGAAAAAAGTTTTTTCATTTGCATATTCTATGGGTTAGAGAAATTTAACCCATTTAGCATATTTTGGAATATTTCGTAAATTGTGAGAAAAAATTTGTATTTATTTTTAATTTTAATATTATGGTAACAAGAAAAAAATTTTTTGAACATTTAAAATTATTTTAGATTCTGAGCGGAGCGATTTTTATTTTTTTTATGTTTTTTATGTCTGTCATCACCTTTTGAGACAGTAAAACTACCTAGTATTCAAATATTGGCACTAACATTGTTGACAGCAAAGGTACATTTATTTAGAAACCTAATCAAATCATTAATATTTGCATGAACTTGGGGTGGTCAGATATAAAATACATACTTACAAAAACCACATCCGCATGTGGTGTCTCCGTTTCACAAATGTACAACATAAGAAAAACTGTGTTGCGTACACATAACATTAAATTTATCTATATAATCGATTTTGGCTTTTGGTGTGACTCTAAAACAAATGATCGTAAATACATGTAATATTCACTGAAAGTTTATATTAGCCTTATCTTTACGTCATGAACATTTTTCAAAATATTTTGACTTGTTTTGACCTATTTACGGATATACTCAGTTTCCAACTTTTATAGGTTTTTTTTCTATGAATGTCTATACAACTTAATTTGTTGGGTAAAAAAGGTTGAACACTTAATACAAAGCTTCTACTATATTGTTGCAACGATATTTGAAAAACATTAATAATTCTTAGTCACATTTTAGATTCTGAGCAAAGCGATGAATGTATTGATTTTACAATGATGTGTGTTTTTTTTATGTCTGTCATCACCTTTTAGGATAGTAAAAGTGCTTGTATTTTTTTTATTAGTAACTTTTCTGATAGGAAAGTGAATCTAGTTAGTACTTTGGGGAGTCAAAGGTAAAAATTGTCTAGCAGTTTTCAAAAGCGCCGTGAAAAATAAAAGAAAAATTAAGGAAAAACGGGAATTTTTACGCAAAATCTGTTTTCGGGAAAATCGATTTTAGTTTTTGGTGCAACTCTAAAACAAATGACCATAGGTACATAAAATTTTGAATGAATGTTTATGTTAACATTCTATACACCATAACATTTTGACTTATTTTGAGATATTTACGGATATTTTCAGTTTCCATTTTTTTTAGTTTTTTTTCTATAAATATCAATAAAATTTTATTTGATGGGTAAAAAAGCGGGAAAATTTAACATAAGGCTCCTGATATTTCGCTCTAATAGCAGTTGAAAAATATTAAAAATACATTGGCACAATTTTTATTTATAAGAATTTAAAGTTCAAATTATGAAAAAATTTATCAAATTTATAACTTAATAATTATTTTGTAGTTAAAAATGTATACAGTGAACCACTTGTAACCTATTGTACAGCAGAGCGACATCCGCTTACCCACCTTTTTTTTTTTTATCATTTCCAACTCTTACTAAAGTGCAATAGTATTCCATTTGAATACGTAACTTTTAATTCCTAATTAATATCTCACAATTAAAATAATGTTGAAAAAAAAATTTTAAAATGCATATTAAAGGTAATTATGATGTATATTGATTATGTTTGCATATTTTGCATAGTTGAGAATATTTTTAAAATTTTTAAGAGAATATAATTAGAATATTTGAAGGTTTTTCAGAGAATATTAACATCTTATTTTAGATATTTTAAGAGAATATAAATCCGCTCTTTAGTGATGAGCGTATGAGCGCGGAGAGAGGAGATCGCCGACGAGCTATGCGTGAGGCCGGTGCAATACACGACTTATTACACCCATCCTGTATAGCTGCTCCGATATAAACCAATTTATTATTTACATAATTGCTTTTTTGACTACATTCCAGAAATATATGTAAAATCGTTGAAAAATTATATGAACGTAGTTTCGGTATTATAATTTGCTATATTGTGAGTACATGCGACATACAACTATATTGTATTATAATGTTGATTTTATTCGTTATCACTTATAATATGATGAGGTATAATATTATTATTTTCGTTAGCTTTATATGGTTTTATGTCTTGTGTATTACGCATAGACATATTGATATATTATACAATATTTGTTATTAGCCAAATACGATTACGAGTCTGTAATCTTTGTTTGAAAATACTTTTTTGGCAATCCGAATATTAGATTTATGTAGGTACACAAAATACTATATTAAGAGTCTATCAGTGTGATGTTCACCTCGCCAAAATGCAGGAATTAATAGTGTATGGGAGCCAAACTGGGTGTTCAACCATTGGCGTTTAACACGTACTTCAGGTAGAAAAATTGATACGGAAATACAGAATCGATGGTCAAAATTTGTATTAGTTGCCAAGCCAATTTACTACCTGTTTAATTTACCTTTTATTTGAACGCAAGTAATGTGGCACACAACCACTCGGGTACCTAAACATCGAGTCATCAATAGGCATCCAACTACCAGCGTCCAGCCCTATAGATTAATTAAAATCTACTCCATAAATTAAAAATGAAATAAAACAATACTAATTTTAAGTACAGAAAGTCTATAAATGTATCGTTTCAGAATCATTTATAATTTATATAGTTACATATTCTGGCATTCTGCTTTAACATGAAAAAATGTATACATATAATACAAACATAAGTTGTGCTTCATTGTACCTATACATGTATTTAGTCATCAAATAAAACATATTTATAGTTTCTTTCACAATAAACATTTCACTATGTAATTATGAAACTATTTGAATAAATAAAATAAATTGTAGTTAAATCATTTAAGTTATCATTCATATCATATTATAATGATGATCATATTTCCGACGAGGTAGTCAATATTTATTTTTACTAAAAAATACATCATTATAAAAAAATATCAGTCTCAGTAAGGAACCTATAATAAATAATACTAAAATAATAAATAAATTACAATAGATATTTAAAAACTCGAAATGTTTATTACTATGACTAAATGGGCATTTACGTTAGGTAAATAGAGATAGTAGGTAAGTAGAGATCCACTTATTATATTTGAATTTCTTACGTTTTTTAAGTTTGGTGTAGAGCAATTATTCTTGTGATCTAAAGAACACTCTTTAAACGTTAAGAAGTCTATCATTCCAATAGCAACTGAAGATGACCAAGCTCCTCTCAAATTTAAAAGTGTATTCAATAATGTCATGTAAGTACCACCAAAACGTGAATCACTTTTTCGAGAGTAAAAAGATAATAGAGATAAATTCATAATGTTGGTTATAATCTATACAAAAGAAAGCACAAAGTTATTGATACATTATTTATACATAATAAATTTTAATTAATTTTATAATTAATTGATATTAAATTTTATAATACCAGTATATTTAAATTAAAATTGTGTTACTTTGAATCACCTATTAATTTATAAATAGTTATTACTCACATTGTGTATTGATAATATAAATACTAAAAGCGCATAGTAATATATTGGAATACTAACAAATCCATTTCTTGTTATCAATGTCGGTGTATAATAAATAAACACCAAAAATTAAATGTTCCAAAGTAATCTGAAATTATATTTAAAAACTCTTAAATTCAAATATTATTTTAGTATAAATGTATTTTATTATGTTTAATTTGCATATAGTATGGCAGTGGGATCATTTGAGGTATATTGCAAGGTATGCTTATGCGTAAGTAAAATGTATTAAGATTGTATTTTGGCCTGAATAAATTTTTGGACGAACAATCATTTTTTTTTAGTTGGTCTTAATTAAGACATATAAGCTACTAAATTTTCATGTGAAATTATTATAAATGTATTATAAAATAAAATAAAAGAATGATTGGTTTGTAATTTGTATAAAATATTTTATAGGATTTCAGGATTTATTTTATATACATTTTTTTTTAGGTACAATAGGGTCTATACAAATTTTAATATACTCGGTCCCGAATGCCAACCAGAAAACATCACATCATTCTTTGAGGCATTAAAATTAGAAAAGATCATATGATAATTAAATAGAAATAAGTCACCAATATTGTATTAACTTCTTTTTTTTTCTCTTCAAAAGTATATATGTAATTTCATAAACCTCAAAAGCTAATGTCCTATGCTGCCAAACCTATAATGTTCAATAAAAAAAAAATAAATATATTAATAATTTAAGCACTAACTTAGGTAAACACACAATATTCATCGACGGGAATCATGCCAAAAAGTAAACTTTATTATATTTTGGAATCTTTTGTAAAAAGAACTTTTAGCACTACGGTTCTCTATACAGTGTCTTAACCTAACCTATTAAACCTAAGTATGTTTACTTCTATATTGAATATGTTACCGTTAAAGTAGGTACAGGGCTAAGAGCACATGTCCTCCGATATTATATATATTTAGGTTTATCTACCTGATGGGTGTTGCTGTTAGGTATATGTTCAGAGGTTTTGGACCAGAGGTGTATTTCGCTACAACAAGTGGCAAAATCATTTGTACAACTAACATTATTGAGTTTATAACCATTATGTTTTCTTTAGGTACTCCTGCATCAATAAGTTTTAAAATCGACAAACTGTCTGTTGCGGCATACCCGATCTTTAATAATATACACAATATACACAATATACACAATATTACTAATGTATAAATTAATAAAAATTAAGTAAAATTTGAATACACTTAGTATTTCATACTATATATAAAACAATCATTCTAACAGAACGTTAAAGGTTCAATACTTACGTAATTATAATGGTAAGTAAGACTTGAGATAAATGTATATGATAATATACAGGTTGATTTTTTGGGCATACTCACGCCATTGTATGCTTAAATTATTTATATAACCAAATTCTAATTGTTAGAATTTTTTAGTAAACTTAAAAACCATATTTTCGATTACTTAAAAACTAAAGTTTTCAAACTGATACCTTTAATTGTATCTATATTATCCAAATAATAAAAACATAACGACGCAGATAAAGTTCATCTCTACGCGTTGTGTAATTTTGGTAATTCTACTAAAAATACAGAGGGAGTATAATGTTAGCCCCACCATTTTGGAATTTTGAAATTTTTTTTTTCTTCACTTGAGCTGCGTTAGTGCCGTTTATTGTACTTGGTCCCGGGTGTGTGCTAAGCTCCTAAGCTGGGGTATAAATAGTATAAGCTTTTGCCAATACCAATGCTTTGATTAGTTATCTAAATATATTTACCCCTGCTGTCAGCAACCTAAACGCCAATATTTGAATACTAGGTAGTTTTAAAATGTCCCATAGTAGCAAATAGTTTTGCACAATGTTGAGCTTTACATGGTCGTCCTCTAATCTGTTATCTTTTTCTTTTTTAAAAATTGCAATCAATGTACTTATTAATATAAAAAGAATACCCAACACATAGAATAAACCTGTACAAATTAAGTATTAGTAAATATTTTATATTTTGACAGTAATTTATTTTCGTTATTTGTTATTTTTATTAGTCACTAAAGATCTACCAAAATGGGTTTTACTGAGTTTTACTGGCTTACTTTTCATAGTGATCACTCCTCCCACATCTGGACTAAATCGTAAGTACCTACTTGTTGCTAAAGTCTTCAGACGTCAACAAAATGGAACAAACATAACTTATCATCGTACCAATCACTAGACCGCTTATATTGCGTGTAGATGCATAGCCTACGTTATTCCTGTGTGATATCAAAATACAACACCGGTATTATTTATTATGAATTATACTATACCAAAGTTAACAATAACACTAACTTCTTGAGCATTGTCCGTGCCCAACCGTCGACGACTATGTCTTGCGTGGCAGCCAAGGTTTTCATAAAAAAAAGTCTTGAAATTATTTGATATTACGTTACAAAATTCAATAATCGTGACTCAAGTCTAAATAAATTAAGCAAAAACAAAAATTAACATTTATTTTATATTTTTCGGTCTGTATATAGCAATATCATTTTAATTGTCTCGTAGTCAGACTTTTAAGCTTTCACCCCCCGGGGAGTTAAAAAAACCATACGTTTAATAAATATATTATCTCTAAGTAAAGGTACATCGTATGAATCAAATTATTTAAAGAAACTAGATTTATTTCTATTCTTTGTATAATACGTTATGACTTGGTTACGAATTAGTTATGACTTATGATTAATATGTAAGCTTAAAGTACCTACATACTAATATGAAGAAATTACAATGTCCAGTTATTAAAAATACTACTTAATTGGGGACAATAAAATTTCACTACGTGATAATAATTGGGTCGTTTAGTAGGTATAGTTACCAGTTAAAGTAACCACTGACATTGCCACCACAGCACCACACTATTCAACTCAATAACTAACTATACTACATGTTAATAAAATTAATTATTTTTTACCTGGTAGCTTATAAAATATGTTGACATGATGTTGTTCTGAATTATTATCGGATGAAAAATAAAGGATATTCAAAACTGTTGATTCGTTTTTAGTTTAAATTAAATAACATTTCACATTAGTATTATAGATAAAAATATACAATGGGTTTAGTCTACACAATATTATAATATTACCTATGTTCTTCCGTTATCAACTATGTGTCCTATGTGTCTATGTAGAATGTGGCGCAGGTATAGCCACATGCCCGTAAATGGTTTTAATCGGAACGAAAATGGAATAAGCCAATAACAAATATAAAATGTGAATTTTCATTAGTTTTTGGCATAAACAGTGTGTATTACTCAGTGTTTAGAATTCATCATAATTATTATAACAATAATATGAATTTTTGTATGTTTTCATATTTTACTCTTAAAACTAATGTAGGACCAAATTACATAATATGGCCGACAGGTGTAATGATGCTCATTATTAGTATATAATATAATATTTGTTAAGTGCATATATTATGTAGTCTGTTTAAAATTAGTTTAACAATATTATATCCATATAAAAGTTAATGATTGTTACTTTTTATTCTATATATATATTAGGTATACAGATTAGGTACTATAATATTGAAATATTTTAAGTCTCAATGGAGAATCTAACAAAATATAATATTACCAAAATATACAATTATAAAATTATAAATAAATTACAAAAGATATATATTTTAGGCCTTTGAATCGTTTATAAATATGACTAAATGGATATTGAGTAATATTTATTCAACAATTTTTATTTAATATTACTCACAGGAAGGTTTCTTTATATTTACCACCCAATAAGAAGAATCCTTAGTTTGAAATTTTTTAAGGATAATTCTGAAAATACAAAACCAAACGATTCCGATTATGGTACACACAGTTGTTTCTACGTAATAGGCGTTCACTATAACAACACAATCTCCTCCATTTTTTGTACACATCTATAATCAAAAAAAAAAAAAAATTGAAAAGAATGCGTGATTACAAATTAATTAAAAAAATATTTTTAATACTTATTTCAATACTATTATGTAATTTAAATCTAATAAAATAAATTAAAACGAAGACTGGAAAATGAAAACTAAAATTTGAGCATTTAAAAAAATTAATACAGTTGAATAATACTCTTTTTGTCTACATTGACAGTTTATAATCTCCATAATTTTACAATTTCTATTATATTGGCACATGAAATTATTTTAAATGTTTATTGATTTTCTTAAACTTGTGACTGTTACTTATCTTAAAACAACCATGTAACCAAATATTATATTTAATATTTAAAATTTAAATACAATCATCAACTACCAAGTCTATGACAAAAGTAAATAATTCATTTTTTTAAATGTCATCATATATAAACATAATATAATGTTCATAATAATTATTATCATTCATTATTATTCGATAAATTATGTTTGTATTACTTACGTTTTTTAGATTTTCTGTAGAGCAACTATTCTGGTTATCCAAAGAACATTGTTTGACCGTTAAAAAATCTACCATTCCAATGGCAACCGAAGACGACCAAGCTCCTCCCAAATTTAAAAATGTATTCAATAACGTCATGTAAGTACCACCAAAACGTGAATCACTTATTCGAGAAAAAAATGATAATATAGATACAGCCATAATGTTAGGTAAAATCTATACAAATTAAATCACAGTTACTGATATATAAAAAACGTTTTTTATGTGATATTACAATTTATTACAACAGTATATAAAGTAAAAATATACTAATTAAAATACCTATGAATTAATATAAAATAGTTATTACGTACTCACCTTATGTATTGATAATATAAATACTAAAAGTACATAGTAATATTCTGGAATATTAACGAACCCATTCATTGTTATCAACTTCGGCGTATAATAAATAAGCACTACAAATGAAATATTCCAAAGTAATCTGTAATTATATTTAAAACCAATTAAAGGCAAAGATACTTATAATACAAATGTATTTGTGTATATTTTATTTTTGTAAAGTTGGATAAAAGTACTTATTTATCAACACCGAAAATACAGAGACAGTAAAATAATGATATTTAACAATTATAAATGTTAAAAATAAACTTCAATAAACTTGCCACCTTATTTTTTCTGGATTGACACAGATATTGTTAGTCAAAATCTGACTTAAGAAATTTTAAATTATTTTTTATTTTTTTTATGATCAAGTAATAAGGTTCCAAATGAGTCATGAGTTACAATATAGGTTAGAAACTTAGAAATAACATCTAATCATAACTTTGTATGTAATTTATAATATTCTAAATATGATTATTATGATTAACAGGACTATAACGTGCCTAAAATAAATACAATTAATATTCAATTATTTTTTGTTATTTTAAAAATAATATCTTAAGATTGAAAATTGACTTCCTATATAACCCAGATATTTTGTTAAAGAATTCATATCTACTTTAAAAATTAAAATCTGACATTTCGAAGTATTTATGTGTAATGTACCCCCACTTACTGGTCTAAAATATAGGAAAAATACGTGTGCTGCAATCCACTTTCTACAATATGGTGACACGACTATTTCATCAATAAAAATATAATAATTAACTTTCAATGTAGGTTTAGTTGGAAACAATAATATAATACAGCAGACTACAATGTAACCAATAACCATGAACCATGATTGTATATGGTTATAGTATTTTGTAATTTTATTTATTATAAGATTAACGCCAACCGACTTTTATAGAATGATATACAGTATATAGTATATACATATTTAAATCAGATGGATAACAACACGGAACGAAGTACAAACTAAACTAGGTAAATGAACATAAGAAAAATTTAATTAAAACACATGAGATACAATGTGAATGTAGATCACAGTTGATTTGCCAACCTAAGCATACACTAATATGTCATTAAATATAACCACCATATAGAATTATATATTGAAACAATGATTATTGAGGTTCCACTGCATTTAATTTAACCATAAAAAGTATCCTACCTCCAATATAAAGTCGATTAAAAAGAAAATAACTAAGAATATAATTTTATTGATTAGTTTTTACTTAGTTCTATATTGATTTCGTTACTTTTAGAGTAGGTACAGTGCTCAGAGCACATGTCCTCCGATATTATATATTTATTTAGTTTTATCTACCTGATGGGTGTTGCTGTTAGATATATGTTCAGAGGTTTTGGGCCAGAAGTATATTTCGCTACAACAAGTGGCACAGTAATTTTTACAACTAAAATTGTCGTGTGGATAACCATGATGTTCTCTTTTGGTACTCCCGCATCAATGAGCTTTAAAACCGCCAGACTGTCAGTTGCAGCAAATCCAATCTTTAATAATATAAACAACACACATTGATACTTAAAAATTAAATTAAAATTGTACTACCTAAACAGTACACATAGATTTTATAAAATGTATTAAACTATCATTCCAACGGAAATTCAAAGATCCTATACGTAAATAAATCATGTAAGAATTGAAATATATTCACACATATTAGGACTATAAGAGAAAGAGTTATTCAATTAACTATAGAACCAAAGTTTACATTTTAAATTAATCAGTTTATGTAGGATGGCCAGATGCCCAGATGTATTGTTTTTACGAGAAAGTTCTGTATTTAAAGTATGTGCTGAAAGTATTCGGGACGATTGACGGAGACAACACATGTGGGTGCAGCTTTTTCGTAAGTATTTTATATCTGGCCACCCTAAGTTTATGCAAGTAACAATGTTTTGATTAGGTATGAAGTATTTAAATTCTAAATATTTTTACCATTGCTGTCAACAATGCTAATGCCAATATTTGAATACCAGGTAGTTTTAAAATGTCCCATAGTAGCGAATAGTTTTGAACAATGTTGAGCTTTACGTGGTCGTCCTCTAATCTGTTATCTTTTTCTTTTTTAAAAATCGCAATCAATGTAGTTATTAATATAAAAAGTATACCCAAGACATAGAATAAACCTGTAAAAATTTAGAATTAGTAAATATTTTATATTCTGATAATAATTTATTTTTGTTATTAGGTACATTATAAGCAGATTCATTATCTACCAAATGGGTTATACTCTCTTACTTTTCATAGTGATCACTCCTCCCACATCTGGACTAAATCGTAAGTACTTGTTGCTGAAGTCTTCCGATGTCAACAAGACGAAAAACAAATAACTCATCATCATGCCCATCACTAGACCGGTTGAATTGCATGTAGATGCATAGCCTACGTTATTCCTTTGTGATATAAAAATGCAACACAGGTATTATTTATGATGTTATACCTATTCGATATAATACAAATAATAACACCAACTTCTTGAGCATTGTCAGTGACCAACCGTCGACGACTATGTCTAAAGTGGAGGCTAAGAAGTTCGTGAGGAAAAATACGGATACCAATTTTAGTATGTCCGGCTTTCGCGTTTCTGGCAACCATTCGTCAATATTGCCGGCCATACAAATGAAGCATGCTCCTGTTCGACACAAACTGTTTTAAACACGCTCTTATGTTTTATACTTAGTATTAAAATACGTTAATGGACTTATTTAAAAATATATCAAGCTATACTGATAGCCTATAACATCAGTATAAAGTTTTTGAAATGTTTGGTTTTGTGAACTACATAATATAGTTAGGTACCAACAGGCAAAAATACGCTAACAATTCTAT
The DNA here is from genome assembly GCA_008086715.1 of Sitobion miscanthi. Lineage (NCBI taxonomy): Eukaryota > Metazoa > Arthropoda > Insecta > Hemiptera > Aphididae > Sitobion > Sitobion miscanthi. Next base: position 5,371,871 of record CM017799.1, read on the forward strand.
ATGATTTAAACAAAACATAATCTAGAAAGATACTCCCTTGTTTGAAGAAACGTGCTTAATGCAGACATTAATATTTATTCACGCACTCATTAAATATTGAACGGGTATGAGCCATGATTTTCGTCTTCCCATCTTTTGTACGTATAGTGAGTCTACCAAAGGGGCCCATATCAATTTTAAGCTATCCGGCCATGCAACTAAACTGAATAGAGCCTGGAACAAAATACGACCACGTTTATGTTATAAGAAACAGTGTAGTATACAATTTCTTAGATTTAGATACAACTCAATATTAAACATATTCTATATTAGATAAGCAATATTAATTAGACGGGTACCTAAGCAATTTTAATATGAAATCAGATATTTACTTGATCATTGTAAGACACATTTTTGTTGCTTTGTAAAATTATCGGCATTGCTGATGCTAAACCGAATGGTATGCCTTGCATCGTATACAGTAACAATAAAAGAAAAAAATTCAACCAATCTCCTTTCAAATTTGGCTTCTCGGCAGAATTCGAACCATTAACTTCTGTTACTGCTGTGAAGTTTTCTAGTTATTTTCCAGTTGTGGTTCTGTCATTTTTACTATGAAGTCTTCAATATTCACACTATACGCACAACGTAAATAACCTAAAAATAATAAAAAGTATATAGCTATACCGATCACTGCAGTGTTCGTACCTATACTGAAGTAAAACTGTAAAAGTGATCAAACGCGTTGTACATATAATATTTAAAATTTGTATTAATGATATACAGAAATGATAATATTACGCTAATAAAGAAGTTATGTTTACATATAAGATGAGTAATGGATATAATTTATTAAATGCATAAAAATTACATCGTTCCTACTTTCATTATAAACGTGAACATTTGTAAGTATGTTTGTTACTCTTTCACGTAAAAACTACCGAATGGGTTTTAATGAAACTTTACAACAATATAATAAAAATTTATAAAGATATATTGTGTGCATTTTTTAATTTTAATTTTAATTTAAGAAATGTGTAAATTATATACCTATACCTTTTTTAGTAAGAAATAGTCGCTGGCTGAAAATAAATAATATTCATACAATTATTATAATCATTTAGTTTAGCAAAAAATAAAACAATCAATCACGCAAGCGTGATTTTGTTTTCTATTTAGTAAATTAGAATTGTTTGCAAGTATAACCATAATAATAACCACCGTACTGTATTTTTCGGAAGTGTAGAAAAAGCACGTACTAAGAATTATGCCGCGAAAGCGTAAGTCTAATCTTTCCCAAAAGCTCTAAATTTGGTTTTTTTTTATTCATCGAATTCTAATACGGTTAATTTAGGTTAGGTTAGTTTTTATTAATTGATTACATTAATCCACCGTAGGGGGAATTAAGTAAAAACGACAAACTTGGTATAACTTTGATACTTTAGAGTTAAATAATACGGTTACGTACAAACAGCACGAGGTCCGCGATCTACTGCAGGTAGATTGCTTACCTGATAATATATTGCTGCGAATCAGAATTTTTATTCCAATCAACAGAAAATTTATAATTTTGGAGTTCGATAAATAATAAAATAAATTATGGAATGGGAAGCTTGTATTAAATGAAAAATTTCCCAGAACAACAGTGAACTTGTTAGTTACCTATTACTTATTAGTAGACACTTAGTTCAAGTGTTTCTGTAAAACTATATTTCGATTACAAGTTTACAAATTAATAAATACAATATATAGTCTACACAGATTCCAACGTGCTGGTCTCAATCATTGAGGTAGTTGCGTGAACTAAAAAAACAACAAATAAAACTATATATATTATACACCTGTAGTTCCACCCAGCGCTGCCCTCGCCAAATATTATACAAAGAATAATTTATATTTTTTCAATAAATAAACGTCGGTTACTTAACTGATTTCTATAAAACCAGATTCTGTGGGATTATTTGGTGTAAATATTTCCTAATAAACTGTTTGAACTATTTTCGGAGAGAGAGAAAAAAAATATACATATATCGTCATACTGAGTCCTATTTGGCGTCACTATTTGTTATAATTTAAAATAAAAAAATCAGTAAGATTTTAATACGTAGTTAATGACAGTAAATAAATAAATAAAAATATAATACTTACGTGTGTCGTGTATACTGCCGTAACAGGAACAGCACTTTACAAAAGACGGCCTTCTCCTAGAATTAGCTTGCACTCGCCACTCAGGTCCAAGAGTGGTCCAAGAAAGGTCTCATGTGTTACTAGCATGCCTGTAAGTGCATCGATTCGACAATAATTATGCTGATCTATGTGTTTTCATAATGTAAATAACACTGCTTATTTGTGCTAGTTTTGATTTCCTCATTAACGGTTGTTCATTATTTAAACAATCTGATATGCAGTCAGAAAAACAAGATTTATAAGAAGAATTAAAATTACTCAATACCAAAAATATTTTGTGTGGGTATATCTATAAATATTTGTGTTGGTATAATGATTATACTTCAATAATGAATTACAACAAATAAAAATAAAATACAAGTACCTACACTTCTAATAATAATAAATTAATTTAAATAAAAATAAAATAACTTCAATTCAATCTTTTCATTATATTTTATTTACACTAAATATGAAACATTAATAAAAATTACTGACTCACTCGACATCTTATGTTCAGTAGAACGGTACCCACTTGTTTAATACTAAATAATATTATTAATTAAAAATTAAAAATTATATTCTTGTATGAAGATGAATTCAGTTTTTGATATTATGTTACAAAATTCAATAATCCCGACTCAAGTCTAAATAAATCAAGCAAAGAACAAAAATTAACATTTATTTTATATTTTTCGGTCTGTACATAGCAATATCGTTTTAGCTGTCTCGTAGTCGGACCGTTAAGCTTTCACCCCCCGGGGAGTTATAAAAACCATACGTTTAAAAAATATACTATTTCTAAGTAAAGGTATGAATTAAATCATTTAAACCGATCTCCTTTCAAAATCGGCTTCTCGGCAGGATTCGAATCATTAACTACTGCTACCGCTGTGAGGTTTTCTAGTCGGCTTCCAGCTGCGGTACCGTCGTGTTTACTGGTCAGGTTCTTCACTAATCGCACACTCGAGTTAGACGCTTCGCGCACATTGACTAAAAATAACAAAAATAATAAAAAGTAATTCGAGACGGTACGCACCTTGTTAACCGCCACAACCGGCTACGACAGTGCGACACCGTCGACTACTCCCACCGCGCGCCAAAAGGCACATGGCGAGACGGGAAGGCAAGTCGCGTAGGGCAAGTACCGGCAAGTCTCTCGCTCACCAACCGTCTAACGGACACCACGAAGCTCCGGCCGTTTTTCACCAAAGGGCACCCCGAGTTGTCGGCACTTCTTATTCCGTGTCAATGACACACCCACTAACTTCTTGCTAAGCACGACCATGCCACGGCCTTCGCCACGCCGTCACAACGATTTGACCCTTTGTAATTTGTAAATGACACTGGATATACAGTGTCACTGTAGTACCTAGCTCTATCCCCGGCGATCGCCATGCCGTTTCGTGTATCCATTTCGTACGAATAATCGTCGTTCCGTGGACATTACCGCGTACTTAAGACGTGCTATTAGTTCTTGTGTGTTTAAATAACCAGTGTACGTCCCCGCAGTCGTCGACGAGGAACTACCGGACTACCGCGATACTCCACACCAGTGGTGCGCAACCTTTTTTGATCCACGACCCCCCAAAATAATTTATTTTTAATACGACCCCCCTTCCTACCAACATTATGTGAGTGTGTAATTTAAATTTACTTAATAGTCTTAATGCATACACACATTTTATTCATATACATTAAATCGTTAATTTTAGAGCAGTTTTAATATTTCTTTAATTTAATTAATCAAAAACATGAAAAAAAAAATACAAAATTAGAGTTTTATAAAATCTAAAATTAGAAAATGTATCATTATAATGATAATCAAAAATTTTAATATATTTAAAATTATAAAATTACTTTTTAATTATTTTAATGAGAGACCTGAGCTTGCATTGTAGACATGATTGATTCTATGTTTGGTTTGATATTTGTCGGTCGTTTAATTAAAAATGTATCCATATCGTTTTAGTTTATATATTATTATAAAATATTAAAATATTAAAAATGTTAGTTTAAAATAATACAAAATACAAATAATTATTATAAGCTATACAAAAGTATAAGCATTAATACGATCAACTCAACAGCTCGTACATGACTATCGGACTATTTCATAATAACCGTAAGATTAAATAAAATTACTGATTAAATTCAATTTAAAAATAGAATTTGTTTATAATAAATATAGTCATATAGTCATATTTATTTCAATAGAACTTGTTATCGCAACATTAAGATATTACGTAATGTCATAATATTACGATTGACACAGCCATCAACGGTACAAAATTACGAAAAAACACATTACGAAAAAAATATATTCTTTAAATCATAAATAAATATTAAACTATTGTAAACAGAGCTATTAAAAAATATTTGTCAAAATTAAATTTAAAAAATATATTTATTTAAGGAGATTTTAGGGCATATAGAATACTCGGGTGACGTCATTTATAAGCCGGGTCACAGTGGAATAATAAAGGCAATTTTAGATGGCCAAAAGTACTATTTTTAAAACTAAAAATGTAATCTTTTTTTTTTCAACAATAATTTATCTTTACACTAATCTGACGCTAAATATAAAATTTCAAATAAACTAACCCTAGCGTAACGTACAGTGTAAAACTGTTTGTATAAACATCTGTTTGATTGATATTTTAAAACTTTTACACATTTTATACTATTAAATTGTCTTAGTTAACGATAAAATTTTATTTTTTTTAATACAGTTATTACTTATTACATTGTTCTAAATGTTATAAAGACATATTATTTGTTATCATACTTATTTTTTTTTTAGTATTTGCTACATTATGTTGTCAAAATATTAAGTGTTTTATTGTTTTTTAAACTATTACTTACATTTTATGATTTTATTCTTATTAAAACATTGACGAGTTTTTTTATTTATTATTTACCTAATTACTTTTTTGACTACATTCCAGAAATGTATGTACAATCGTTGAAAAATTATATGAACATAATTTCGGTATAATAATTTGCTATATTGCGAGTACACGCGACATACAACTATATTGTATTATAATGTTGATTATATTCGTTATCACTTATAATATGATGAGGTATAATATTATTATTTTCGTGAGCTTTACATGGTTTTATGTCTTGTGTATTACGCATAGACATATTGATTTATTATAGAATATTTTTTATTAGCCAAATACAATTATGAGTCTGTAATCTTTGTTTGAAAATACTTTTTTGGCAATCCGAATATTAGATTTATGTAGGTACACAAAATACTATATTAAGAGTCTATCAGTGTGATGTTCACCTTGCCAAAATGCAGGAATTAATAGTGTATGGGAGCCAAACTGGGTGTCCAACCATTGGCGTTTAACACGTACTTCAGGTAGAAAAATTGATACGGAAATACAGAATCGATGGTCAAAATTTGTATTAGTTGCCAAGCCAATTTACTACCTGTTTAATTTACCGCAAGTAATGTGGCACACAACCACTCGGGTACCTAAACATCGAGTTATTAATAGACATCCAACTACCAGGGTTCAGCCCTACAGATTAATTAAAATATACTCCATAAATTTAAAATGAAATTAAACAATACTAATTTTAAGTACAGCAAGTCTATAAATGTATCATTTCAGAATCATTTATAATTTATATAGTTACATATTCTGCCAGTGTCGGCCTGGCTATGGCCGCCAGGCCCCTTCGTTTTTTTTTAGGGTCTCGTACATTTTATTATTTGCTTGGCGCGTTCCTCGTCTATATAGAGAGTAAGGACCCCGTTAAGTATTTAGGTATCGATATTTTTAACCATACGTATTATTTCTTTACAAGGCATAGATGTTTGCCTATTATAGTGTAAGCAGGGCACTATAATAGTACAATTATTAGTGTCAAGTAATAAGTATGAGGATATTTTTTTGGATTAATTGCGCTACTGCAGGTTTTATATTTCTCCTTAAAAACAATGGACTTAGACGAGGCCACGAAAGCCCCGCTCATCCGACCCTGCAGTGGAACCGCTGTTGAATTCAGTGTTCATGAAAACGTTGCATGCAAAAAATATGTATTATTTATAATACTGTAGTACGTATACTATATACGTCTACTTATACATATATACATATATATATATATAATTATAAAACAATGATGAAGATTGGACATTTACCTATGAAAGTTTACTTGAATAATATTATGCTTATAGCTTATGGATTTGTCTTCAAAGTTAAAATTCTATAAGTAATATAAACATAATTTTGTTTCTGTTTATTATTTCGTAGTTTCAAATATTTCAAAAACGTTATCGTTTATTATTAAACAAATGATTCCCCTCGTCAGGCTTTGCGTTAATATTATGCAGAGTGATTTTTTAATCATGCTCGTACAATTTTTTTTACTTAAATTGTAAATTTCCCCCAAGTCATAAGTACTACTGTTGGGTAGTTCCTTAAAATCATGTCAACTCACCTTAAAACACATAAGCACCGCATGTATGTCTATTATAAACTAACCTTACAGATTGTATATTTTCTAAATAAATGTTAAAAAAAAAAAAATTGTACATAATATGTGTGTATATAATTATACAAATTCTGATTTTTAGAACTTTTAAATATACTTGAAGATTTTCGAATATTTTTTTATACCATTCAAGGATGATTTTGTTATAATACAAAATTCTGTTTTTCAAATAGGACTCCTTTTTTTACTTTTATTATTCAGCAGATTTTTTTTTTTAGAACTTTGATGCATAAAAATCAAAATTCGAACTAGTAGTTTTTGAGTTATAGATATAACTTTGTGTAGAGGACAATACGCATATGAAAATTAGCCAAGTAGATTTTGGGGGCTTAGATGATTTGGAAATGTTAGTAGTTAGTTGTTAGTACTAATTACCATTGATCTATCAAGATAAATAATTTAAAAAAAACTGATAATAGTGAATAGGTAGGTACTACATTATCCATCGAATATTAGGTATTTATAGTTTTTTTTATTGTAAAACCATATTTTAAGGATTATTATCCTAAAGGAAATTCTCATTTGAAAAATAGAAGTTTGTGTAGCCACAGGAAACTTTTTAATAGTAGTACAAAAAATATCAGGAATTTGAATATATGATCTTTAGGTATACTTAAAAATTCTAAAAATCAGCATTTAAATAAATGTATTTTTAAAGGAAAAAATTTGGTGAGCATTTTTTCACTAAATGTCAAGTAAATTTTGTATTTTGTTATGGGGCCCCTTAAATAACTGATCCATGGGCCTTTGGTGTTCCAGGCCGAAACTGTATTCTGCGTTAACATGAAAAAAATGTGTTCACATAATACAATCATAAGTTGTGCTTCATTGTACCTATACATGTATTTAGCCATCAAATATAACATATTTATAGTTTCTTTCATAACAAACATTTCACTAAGTCAATATGAAACTATTTGAATAAATAAAATAAATTGTAGTTAAATCATATAAGTTATCATTCATATCATGTTTTAATGATGATCATATTTCCGATGAGGTAGTCAATATTTATTTTTTAGTGACTTAAACTATGTCGTATACGTCTTTAGGCGTTCGAGGCGACTGATGTTTCTTGATGTCGTCATAGATAGATGATATCTAACCGGTATGCTGTGACTTTATTACAACTTAACATTATATTATAAGAGATAAAATTAAATATTTATCATCATTATAAGAAAATATCGGTCTCAATAGAGATAATAAATAATACTAAAATAATAAATAAATAACAATAGATATTTAAAAATTCAAAATGTTCATCACTATGAGCATTTAGCAATATAAATTAACTTCATTTTCTTCGTCTCTTTATATCAACCAACCAATAAGAACGGTCCTTAGTTTGAAAATTTGTAAGGATCTTTCTGAAAATACAAAACCAAATGATTCCGATTATGGTACACATAGCCGCTTCTACGTAATACCCGTTCACAATCACAACACAATCACCTCCAATTGTTTTACACATCTATAATCAAAAAACCAAAAATAGGAAAGAATTTAAATACAAATTGATAAATTATTATATTAAATACTTTTTTTAACACTAATCGTTTGAATAAAAAAAAAATTATTTTTTAGAATGTGATCATATATTATTATATAATATTCTTAATAATTGGGATTGCTCGTATTAATCAAAATATACCTAATTATATTTGTATTACTTACATTTTTTAGATTTTCTGTAGAACAACTATTCTGGTGATCTAAAGAGCATCGTTTAAACGTTAAGAAATCTACCATTCCAATGGCGACCGAAGACGACCATGCTCCTCCCAAACTTAAAAGTGTACCCAAGAATGACATGTAAGTACCACCAAAACGTGAATCACTTATTCGAGAGAAAAATGATAATAAAGCTACTCTCATAATGTTATCTAGAATCTATACAAACGAAATCACAATAAGTCATAGGCATACATACAATATTTTTCATGACTGTTATAAAAATGAATCATAACAGTGTTTTAACTAAAAAATTGTTAATTTGAATCACATATTAATTAATAAATAGTTTTTACTCACATCATGTATTGATAATATACATATTAAAAGTGCATTGTAATACATTGGAATATTGAAAACCCCATTTGTTATTATTAATGTCGGTGTATAATAAATAAACACCGCAAATGAAATATTCAAAAGTAATCTGAAATCATATTTAAAATCACTTAAATGCGAAAACAATTATATAATTGTATTTAATTATGCTTTATTTTTTTTACAGTATGGATAAAAGTATTGAACAGCACCACGAATATACAGCACAGTGGTATCTACTTGCGCCTTTTTTTTTTTTTTACTTTTAATTATTCAGCAGTTAATTTTTTGAGAAAGAATAGAAAGTTAACTATATAATTAGGTATAAAACAGTTTTTCTTTAAATTAGTAAGGTTCCAGTGTGTGACAAAGTAATATAGAATTAACATTATATTCATATATTATTTGTGTGTAGTTTATAACATTGGTAAATGCCTAATGCGCATTCCCGATAGTCAGTAATCAGTATCAAAAATGCCAACTGATAACACATTTTTAATAACTAGTAACTACTATTCTGATTTCTGAATAATGTTCATGCATCAAAAATATTAATTAACATTTTAACAAGATTTATTAACCTTACATTTACCTTTACTTTTTACAATAGTACACAATATTTAAATTAAACAAAACTTAGTCCAAATTCTAATAAATAAATAATTGATTGGCAATAAAAACAACACGCTCTGCCCATGTTGATGAAAACAATTTTATAATTGAATATACAATTTTGATATCCAATTAGTAATTAGTTAGTACTTGCCACTTTGCCACTTGGTAGCAAATTTAATAAGTTGACAAAATTCAAAAATTTGATCTTAAACGTTTTAATATTTAATTTCAACGTTTTCAGTAAGTTGACAGTATGACACTATGACAGTATCATTCACATATATTTCTGAGCATGCGCATTAGTGTCGTATACCGTGAAATTTTGAAGGTGGTGGGGATGATGTTGGACACAATTCGGTATACGGATAGCTCCATCCATAGTATATGGTCTAAGATTAATACCATCTAGAATTGTATATTTCAATTATGATTTATGATGTATTTTGATACGAAACCGTTTACCACATTCCATTTGTAGTATTTATTAATGATTACTGCCTACGATACAAAATTAATATAATTAATATAAATCGTATAGGACATTACGTAACGTGGAAAAATTTAAGGTATTCAATTAAACGATAAAAAGTATCCTATCTACGATGTAAATATTACCTATGTAAATATTAAATAACAATTAACTAATAACAGATACTTTTTAGTTATTTCAATATTGGTTTTATTGCATTTGGTCTTCGGAGTACAGTGCTAATAGTACATGTCCGCCAATCTTATATTTTTGTGTAATTTGGTTTATCTACCTGAAGGGTGTTGCTGTTAGGTATACGTTCATCGGTTTCGGACCAGAAGTGTATTTCGCTACAATTAATGGCAAAAACATTTTTACAACGAACAGTGGTGTGTGTATAAACATAATGTTGTCTTTTGGTACTCCCGCATCAATAAGTTTTAAAATCGCAAGACTGTCAGTTACAGCAAATCCAATCTTGAACAATATACACAATAAACATTATTACACCAATACTAACTGATAAAAGAATAAAAATTAAAAATAAACTGTACTACATATTGATTCAATGAAATGTATTATTCTATCATTCCAACAAAACTTTTGTGGGTTCAATACGAATGATGCCGGTATGTAAGACTTGAAATAAATATATTTACACATATCGTGATTATAAAGGAAAGAGTCATAGGCGCAATTTGGACAACTTATTTGGGGGAGCTTACTAATTTAACCCTTTTTTCGAAATTATAATCAAACTTCAGGAAGCATGTTTAATTTACTACCGCTTTAGGTATTTTTTATAGGAGATGCATAGAAGAATATATTTCGTTTTTCTCGAATTATTGACATGTGCGCGTGCGTACGAGAGTGGCACTCGACGGACCTCGAACTGATCATTTACTTCGCACACAACTGCGTAAAGAGTATAAGACATCGAATTGCCTATACGCGACCCCTTATTAAATCACCGCCACCAATCCCCTTAATTAGTTCATGTAACTAATAACTCTGTCCTTTGGTATCTATATATTACATTTACCTTAGCTGTCAGCAATGTTAATGCCAACAATTTAATACCAGGTAGTTTTAAAATGTCCCATATTAGCGAATAGTTTTGAACAATGTTGAGCTTTACGTGGTCATCCTCTAATCTGTTATCTTTTTCTTTTTTTAAAACTGCAATCAATGTAGTTATTACTATAAAAAGAACACCCCAAGCATATAATAAACCTGTACAAATTAAAAATAATGAAATAAGTAAATATCTTTTATTTTGACAGTCAGTTATTATTGTTATCCGAGTATAATCAAATTTATTCACTTACTCTTCATAGTCAATACTCCTCCCACATCTGGATTAATCCGTAAGTACTTGTTGCTAAAGTCTTCTGACGTCAACAAGACGGAACATATATAACTCAACATTATGCCCGTCACCATACCGGTTGAATTGCAAGTAGACGCATAGCCCACGTTATTCCTGTATACATTTTAACATGTAACATAAGTATTATATAGTAACATAATGTACCTATTCGCAATAGTAAAAAGTTAACAATAACACCAACCTCTTCAGCATTGTCAATGACCAACCATCGACAACTATGTCTAGCGTGGCAACCAATATTCCCATGAAGAAAAATACATATACCAATTTCAGTATATCCGGCTTTCGCGTCTCTGGCAACCATTCATCAATGTTGCTGGCCATATAAATGAAACATGCTCCTGTTCAACACGAATGGTTAAGGAACATGAATAAGGACAACGAACGACACTACCGTATACCATGCGGGGTGTATCTTAAGTCGTTGTACGCATGTTCCATTATTTTAAACGAGCGATCCATTTTATCGCAATTTCAAAACTTGTATGTACTATATATTATTATGCTAAGTGGATAAAGAGTGGGTAGATACTGGAATATACGCTGGGCATCATGGTTTATAAATGTTCTCCGTGACACTGCACATAGGTTATAACTTATATAGGTACCAACAATACGCTGGCAATTATAGCCCATATCTAAAGAGATACTCCCACGGGGATAAGCGTGCAGAACGGAGACATAATATTTACATTGATACACACACCTGTTAAATATTGAACCGGTATGAGCCAAGATTTTCGTCTTCCCATCTTGTGTACGTACAGCGCGTCTACCAAAGGGGCCCATATCAGTTTTAAGCTTTCCGGCCATGAAACTAAACTGAATATAGCCTGGAACAAAATACGACCACGTTTATGTTATAAATGATGGTAAATCAGAGGTGAACGCATCGGGAGGGAGGGGGAGGGGGGCTAAGTAGGATCGAATGGGCAGTATCGAAGATACAACTGTAACTTATATCGTGGTACACAATTTGAATGTATCAAGTATCATGTACCATAATACATATTTTTATACTAGAAACGTGTATCATATTTTGCCAAATGATACAAGATACTTTTATCGTAAACATTTGTATTGAATGGTACCAAGAAATTTGAATTTGATTTGAAAGAAACTGAAAACTTAAAATAAATGTAACTGTGTTTCAACATGTAAGATAATTTGAAAAACGTATAAAATTAAATTAAGGTTCCCGTATGGCCGTATTTCTATTTCCTATCTACATTTACAGTCATACTGATATAAACTAATTTGGAAACTAAATTTCCGTTTTCATAGAATATGAATCATAAAAGATATGATTATAACCGTGCAAATCTTTCCACATAAAATAGAAAATCAAATAAAAAGTGCAAACAAGCAAGTACAGTGTACTATTCGCATTGTTGTGCCATTATATTCGTTCTGTCTTCTATGTCAATAATAATATTATAAATCTGTTCACGTTTTTAAAATATTTCTTTATTATAATTGTTTAATTTTAATTTTTTTTATGGATTATTTTACTAAACAAGATATTAAAATACCGACATCAATGAATGCGACATTTTTTTTAGATTTGGTCTCACGACCCAAATGGGTATGATAATACTGAAAAGTATTGTGCATGATATGCCAATATGATAAAACGGAAAAAAAGATAGTTTCTGGATCACTTAAATTCACACATTTTTTCGACTGCATATGAAAGTTATGTATTATTATGTTGTATATACTATGATATAGTTGCATTAATTTATTCAAAATTTTAACTCTAAATATATTTGACAATTAATCGCACCTATGTATCATTAATATTTTTAAACTGCTATTAAAGCAATTTATGAGAAACCTAGTATTACATTTTCAAACTTTTCTACGAAGTGACAAAAGTTACAAAATTCGAAAAAATGTGGATAGAGGTCCACCAGACTGCGTATATCATTGCCATTGTTCAGTCTAGTAAATGTATTTAAATACTTTTTAAATACTTTTTGAATACAATATTTAGAAAATATTTTAATACTGTATTGGACGTATTTGTATTTGAAATTCAAATACTTTTATGCAAATACTCTAAAAATTCAAAACAATAAAATTGTTCGTCAGTCATCACATATCAGATTTTTTTTGATAGTAATTATATTATTTTATTTATAATATCTGTTCACTCATGAATGTTGAGAGACCCTATTGACGATGTCATGTTTATGATAATTACAAATAATAAACCAACTTCTGAGATCTCTATATGAACCAAGTACACTTTTTAATAAATTAGGATCAGTTTTAAAATTGAATATACCTCTCAAATTAATAAATTCTCACCTAGTAAAATAATTTAATTAATTTCTGATTTTATTAACAACTGTTTGGTTACCAAATAATAAAGTATTTCAAATTTGTTATAAAACAAAGTTTTATTTATTTTCATTTTAAAGTATATATTTAAGAGAAAGTATAAAAGACCTATTATTTATTATTATTACATTATCACATTTACATTATTACACGTATTAATTAATTATTTATTTCAAATTTATTTCGAAACTGGTCAGACGTGAAATGGATGCGAAAAATATAATATATATATACACATAAATTAAATTATGTATACCATCGTTTCTCAACCTTTTTAGTGTCGCGACCCCCAAAATAGGTATAAAATATAGTCAATCACTTCGCGACCCCCCCTCCATCTAGGTTAGGTAAAAATTTAAACAGTAAAAATATCCTATCATTAAAACAGATTCAAAGATCACACTAATTATTTATTTTTATGTTTATTAATTTTTTATGTTTATATCCTTATCGGGATAATTTTTTTATTATTATTATTTTAATTTTTTCAATAAAAAGTCTTAAATATTTAAATAAAAAGGTACATTTGGTAAATCAGCGTTTTATTATTTTTGACCTGCGCGACGCCGAGTCAAGGTGTTCGTGGCCCCCTGGTTGAGAAACACTGATGATACGTCTATATCATAAATTAAATATGAGAAAATGTGAACCGAACTGCTGCACAGTAGTAATAAATAATAATCACGCATATGTATCGTTAGTTAAATAGCTATAAAAAAAATACTTATGGAGAAATTTGTATTAGATTTAAGATTCTGAGCGAAGCGATGAATGTATTGATTTTACAATGATGTGTAATTTTTTTTGATTTTTTTTTTTGATTTTTATTTGTGTCTGTCATCACCTTTTAGGACAGTAAAAGTGCTTGGATTTTCTTCAATAGTAACTTTTCTGATAGGAAAGTGAATATATTTGGTACTTTGGGGGTCAATTTCCCAGTAGTTTTCAAAAGCGCTGTGAAAAACAAAAGAAAAATTAAGGAAAAACAGGATTTTTTACGCAAAATCTGTTTTCGAGAAAATCGATTTTGGTTTTTGGTGTAACTCAATGACTGTAGATACTTGGAAATTTCACTGAATGTTTATATTAGCATTTTTTATACACAATAAAATGTTGAAAATAATTTGACTCTTTTTGAACTGTTTACGGATATTGTCAGTTTTCAATTTTTTTAGTTTTTTTTTCTACAAATATCAATACAATTTTAATTATTGGTTAAAATAGCTTAAAAATTTAATAGAAGGCTCCTGGGTTATTGTTTCAAAGGCAGATGAAAAAAATTAAATATCACAGTTTTTATTTAAGCATTTAAAGTTCAAATCTTGACAAATACGGAAAAATCACGAAAATTAGCAAATTATTTTGAGTTGAGAAATCTTAAAAATGTTTCTTTTTAAATCTAAGATTTGAAAATGTAATACAAGATTATCCATAAGTTTATCTACCTTTATCAGAAAAAAAAATGTCTACAAGAAAGTCAAATTGAATTTTTATGAGCGTTTGAAATTCATATTTTTATAACATTTGATATTCACTCGATTTCTGATGTAACGATTTTGCTATTTTGTTGTTATTCAAAAACGAATAACTGTAGATACATGCAAATTTTACTGAATGTTTATATTTTAGTTTTCTATACACCATACAATTTTGACTCTTTTTGAGCTGTTTACGGACATTGTCAGTTTTCAATTTTTTTAGTTTTTTTTTCTACAAATATCAATAAAATTATATTTGTTGGGTAAAAAAACGTGAAAATTTAATATAAGGCTTCTGATATTTTTTTTTCTAATAGCAGTTGAAAAATATTAAAAATACATAGGCACAATTTTTATTTATAAGCATTTAAAGTTCAAATTTTGACAAAATTTATCAAATTTATAATTTAATAATTATTTTGTAGTTAAAAATATATAAAATGTTCAACTTTTATAGCTAAGGATTGAAAATTGAAAACAAGGTTCCACGTAAATAGGTTATATATAAATTACTTTATTCACAATAATATCATCAAATATACTTGGTAATATTAACATAGGCTGACTGACTGTTTTCGCTCAGAATCGTTTTTCTTATACAATGATATTATATCAATGAATTCAATTTTAACACCATCCATTACAGTGACCCACTTGTAACCTACTGTACAGCAGAGCGACATCCTCTTACCCACTATTTTAAGATTCTTACCGTACGAATAAATTCCTATAGATATTTAAAAAAAAACTAAAATTATTAATCAAAGACTAAAAAATAATAATAAATTCAAGCAAAGGCGGTCTAACCATGGTTACCAAACAATTTTTTTAATAACAATATTGTACTTTAACAAATTTTCCATTCATTTATTTTTGTTTTTCAAGATTATTTTAAAAAGTACTGTGCCTATATATTCAATTTCTATCTCCTGAAAGTACCAATTAGGTCCAATTTTCTTCCATAAACTTCACCTAAACGTCTATACCTTTATTAGACTGGACAAAATAAAAATAAAACAGTAATTAATTTTCAATGAATCCCCACCTACATTGAAAAACTCAGCGTACGTCACTGCGGTAAAGTATATAATTTTGTAGATTTAGATACAAGTCAATATTAAACATTTATATTATACAATACTAATCGCACGGTCACGCCATTGTTGATGTTGAATAAGATATTTTACGCCATTTTTGATGTTTAATAAGATATTTACCTGATCTTTGTAAGATACATTTTTCTTGCCCTGCAAAATTATTGGCATTACCAATGCTAAACCAAACGCTACGCCTTGCATCGTATACATCAATAACAATAGGAAGAAATTCAACCAATCTCCTTTCAAATTTGGCTTCTCGGCATAATTCGAATCTTCAACTATTACCACAGGTCTGAGGTTTTCTAGTTCATTTTCAAGCTGTGGTACCTTCATGTTAACGGTTTAGTCTTCACGATACACAAACTAAACGCATAAAGCACAAATACACTAGGAATAACAAAAAATAATTTAAAATATTTTTACCGATCGCTGCAGTTTTGGTATCTATATTCTATACTGAAGTAAAACTGAAAATGTGAACAAACTCGTTATAGACAAACTATTCAAAATATTTTGTTTTAAGGCGGGCATATTTAAATATTTAAATATAAGAAGGGGTACTGATATAAAGAAGTTTATCTATTCATTTTTTTTTTATCAGGTTATTTATGAATGTCTCACGGTTTTTATATTAGCCAAAGATTGGTTATGCCATAATATGGTATTTTATTGGGCCAGTTAGCCGAATCTTAAATCGACACTTGGTTTTACGAACAAAAAAAAACAGATGATTTATGGTATCCAAATCCAGTTTGACATTTCATAACCTTGAAGAATCATTAATTAATTGTAAAGAAAGAAAACTACGTAAGATAGTATAGTTTTTTATTATTTTATATAAACATATTTCTATAATATTTTCAGATTAAGAGTGAAAACGAAATTACTCTACTTCAGAAAATATAAAAGGTTTAGTCTTCACACACTAAACGCAATACGCACATACACTAAGAAGTAAAAATACTGAATAGCAACAAATATTTATACCGATCACTGTAGGTATTTGTATTTATACTGAAGTAAAACTATAAAAGTGAAGAAACTCGTTATAGAAAATTTTCAAAATACTACCAAAACAAGGATCACTATCTTTATCATATTAAATAAAATAAATTTAGGCACTAGCGTAATGACGAGTAAAATCTATAAAGTAGAAATTAGGTACAAAAATTAACATATTTTGTTAATATGATTGTATGAGTAGGTACCTAGTGTTAGCGGCCAGTAATTATTGTATCAGTTTTAGGTGGGCCCAGTGTGGTGTTGATGATAAATGTTGACAACAATAATTTTTGTGCCAGTCAAGGGTCGTCAACAATAGTCAGTAACTACCTCTCTCGCATCCGAATGATACCGCTCTGTCACGTGAGCCGTCCGTACCCTTAAGTTTAAGACTTTAGGTTAGTATTAATATTTAATAACTTGTAACATCTGTGATTTATTAATCGTTCGTTATACGCCGGCTCAGCATATTAAAAATAATATAGACAAAAAATATAGGTGTTACCGTATAATATAAAAAATAGTAAGCATAATATTTATAATTAAAGAGGTGGACAAGTGGATTTCGCTCTGCTGTACAGTAGGTTACAAGTGGGTCACTGTAACGGATGGAGTTAAATTTGAATTCATTGATATAATATCATTGTATGAGAAAAACGATTCTGAGCGAAAACAGTCAGTCAGCCTATGATATTACCAAGTATATTTGATAGTATTATTGTAAATAAAGTAATTTATATAAAACATATTAAGTGGAGCCTTGTTTTCAATTCTCAATCTTTCAGCTATAAAAGTTGAACATTTTATAAATTTTTAACTACAAAATAATAATTAAATTATAAATGTGATAATTGTTGTCAAAATTTAAACTTTAAATGCTTATAAAAAAAATTGTGCCTATGAATTTTTAATATTTTTCAACTGCCATTAGAAGGATATATCAGGAGCCTTATATTAAATTTTTACTTTTTTTTACCCAACAAATAAAATACAGCTCGAAATAAGTCAAAATATTTGGAAAATGTTATAGTGTATAGAAAATGATAAAAAATATAAATATTCAGTCAAAATTTCATGTACCTATGGTCATTTGTTTTAGGGTTGCACCAAAAACCAAAATCGATTTTCTCAAAAACAGATTTTGCGTAAAAATTCCCGTTTTTCTTTAATTTTTCTTTTGTTTTTCACGTAACTTTTGAAAAATACTGAGAAATTTTTACTTTTGACTCCCCAAAGTACCAACTATATTCACTTTTCTATCAGAAAAGTTACTATTGAAGAATATCCAAGCACTTTTACTGTCCTAAATGGTGATGTCTAGGGCCCGGATTTTTATGCAAAAATTATTGTTAAATATGCACATATTTATGCTCTCAAAAATTTAAAAATTTGCAAAAAAATTATTTATTGTGTGTTAAAAAAAATGAACATCTCAAAATAATTAAAAAATATATGATGTGAAAAAAATCGAATTTAAATATCAATTATTGTGCTTACAAATATGTACAAACCACACATTTATACCTATATTGCTCAATTAATTAAATGCAAAATTAATAAAATAATAGCAAAAAATGTAATATTAATATTGGAACTAGTACTAACGGGATGTTACGAAATGTCTTTTTATATTTTCAAATTCGAAATTTCTACGGTTGTCACGTAACATAGATTTGTATTTTGAAAAACTTCTCTCTACGTCGCAAGACACGATAGGTGCATATTTAAAACAAGAAATGTCTTCATAGTCATTGCTTATTTCTCCGCTTAATATTCCACAAATTTTTATAATTTGAGAATACCCCAGATTCTTCGACAATACTTGCATTAGCTTAAGTTTAGCGAATTCTATGCCTATTCCTAATTTCAACATTTTTAACCAACGAGATAGTTTCTCTTAGGTTAGCACCCGATTTTTCTATTTGTATAATGGTTTCTGTGATGTATTGAAAATTGGCTAATATAACTGCAAGTTCATTTTTTATTGAAATTGTTTTTAAATACAACTTGAACTTTTTGAATAGACATTGCATCGTTGTCATTAAATGTATTGATAACTTCTTTCACCTTATCAAAGTTCTTACCATAGTAAAAAGCTGCATTAAGCCACGCAACCCAACGTGTAAAAACGGGCTGTGATGGTAAACTTAAATTTGGGCACATTTCTTTAAAAGTATTTACCCGAGCAGGGGCTTTTAAAAATATTTTTTTTGTGTTAGAAATTAACACGTCAACTTTTGGAAACTTATCTCTAATGGCTTCCGATACCCTATGAAGACCACGGGTCATACATGTAATGTGAGTTAGTTTAACGCTTTTCCAGATTTTATCATGTATGGTGCAGCGTCTGTGACATAAAACAATACTTAATTATGTAATACTTTTTCAGGCCACAGTATACTCATGGAGTCATTGAACAATTTTGAAATCGTTTGAAGGTTAGCCTTTTCTAAGTTTTCAATTAAGTAACAATGAACTTTCTTTACTTTTGACATTTTCTTACAGAAAAATAAAAATATTATTTTATACGAACACAAAAACTGTGTCATTACACCAACAAATTACCGTCACTAACTAATTGAAATACACAAACCGTGCATATTGCGGTGCGTATACCTAATAGGTGCAGATAAGTTATCTGAAATAAATACACAAACACACAGACTGTCGATAAAAATCAGCGACGGCAATTTCCCAATTACTTAAAATAACTTTTATGTCGACAGCAAACTCGCAAAAAATCAAAAAAAAAAATCATCAACTATTAATAAAAAATTCAACTTTTATGCAATTAAATATGAATTTTCATTAAAATATGCAAAAATAAATATTGATAGCAGAATCTACGTATTACGAAACGTCAATATATTTAATTAGAATTTTTATAAGTCAAATGTAGAAGAATATGCATTTCCATAAAAATCCGGGCCCTAGTGATGACAGACACAAAAAATAAATAAATAAAGGCCCCTGAAAACCCTATTCATTTTACATCAAAACGACCTTATAGCGACTGAAAAAACATAAAGTACTTCTAGTGATTTGATTTAAACAATTTAAAGATGTTTTAATTGGTCAACAAGTCTACTTTGCATCGGTTGGACCATATTTTTTATATTTTAGATATTTTTGAATATATTCAATATTAAAAATTTATGAATTTATAAAATGTAAAATATTTATTCTCATCAAGAATTTGCTAAAATTTAAAAAGTGCTCAGACCGGTGCAAAGTAAACTTGTTTACCAACACAAACACTTTTACATTTTTTAAATCGAACCACTAGACGTAACTTAATATTTTTGTCAGCCCGACGGCTATTTCACGTCCATAAATTAGTTTTTAATATTTTTATCTAATGACTTTAAAGGCATGTGCGTGCGTACGACCATAAACCAGATGTATTTTTAATATTTTTCAACTACTATTAGAATGATATATCAGGAGCCTTATATTAAATTTTCACGTTTTTTTACCCAACAAATAAAATGTTATTGATATTTATAGAAATAAAATGGAAACTGAAAATGTCCGTAACAGCTCGAAATGGGTCAAAATATTTGGAAAATGTTATGGTGTATAGAAAATGCTAATATATATATTCAGTCAAAATGTCATGTACCTACGGTCATTTGTTTTAGAGTTGCACCAAAAACCAAAATCGATTTTCTCGAAAACAGATTTTGCGTAAAAATTCCCGTTTTTCTTTAATTTTTCTTTTGTTTTTCACGTAACTTTTGAAAAATACTGAGAAATTTTTACTTTTGACTCCCCAAAGTACCAACTAGATTCACTTTCCTATCAGAAAAGTTACTATTGAAGAATATCCAAGCACTTTTACTGTCCTAAATGGTGATGACAGACACAAAAAAAAATAAAAAAAAAAAACACTCATCATTGTAAAATCAATACATTCATCGTTGAATCTAAAATTATCTTTGATTATAGGTACTACTGTTGTACCAAAATTGTTTGTTCCCAATTCACCGATCCCCAAATCACCAATAACCGGTTTTTCGTCCAAAATACAACTTTTTAATTAAAGAATTCCAATTCACTGACAGTATAGTGACAACGACGATAATATTGGCTAACTAATTCTAGGCAGTTGATATAGCCAGTTTATACAGCTATAAAGTATAAGGTAAGTAATCATTTGGAAGGCTTTGATCGTCACAATCCCAATATTTATACACCTATAAATATTGATAACCAACAGCGAAACTCTAGATTGAACATTTCATCTCAAAGTATGGGAAATCCAAAACCAAAATCAAGTTTTACATTTCGTATGCTCAAAGAACGGTTAACAAATGTTAAAGAAAGAAAACTACGTAAAATACTAAATAACATATTTTTTTCTATTTTCTACATACATATTTACATAATATATTTTTATTTCATTTTCTTGGTCTCTTTATATTGACCAACCAATAAGAACGGCCCTTAGTTTGAACATTTTTAAGGATATTTCTGAAAATACAAAACCAAATGATTCCGATGATGGTACACACAGTCGTTTCTACGTAATACCCGTTCACTATAACAACACAATCACCTCCAATTGTGTTACACATCTATAATCAAAAAACAAAAAAGGAAAGAATGTAAATAAAAATTGTTAATAATAAATAAATTATTTTAAATACTTATTACAACACCATTCAATCGTTTAAATCTAAAATGAAATAAATTTAAAAAAAAAACTGAGAATTGAAAACTATAGTTTGTACATTTCAAAAAAGTAAAATAATAATAGCTAAATATAATAGCTAGGTGAGTCTGTTTTGTCTATTTATATGGTTAAATTGATTTCATTATAATTTTAAAATATTTTTCTTATGCTTATGTTTATGTTTATTGCCTATAATATAACAACTACGTGCCTATATATAACTAGTATAAAAAGGTTAAGTTTATATTTAAAATTTAAACATAATAAAAACCTGTTATTGCTAAATTAATCGAATAATTTTATTTGAATTTCTTACGTTTTTTAGATTTGGAGTTGAGCAATTATTCTTGTGATCCAAAGAACATTGTTTAAAGGTTAAAAAATCTATCATTCCAAAAGCGACCGGAAATGACCATGCTCCTCCCAAATTTGAAAGTGTATTTAATAACGTCATGTAGGTACCACCAAAACGTGAATCACTTATTCGAGAGAAAAAAGCTAATATAGATACAATCATAATGTTATCTAGAATCTATATAAATGAAATCACAGGGTTATTAATAAATTAATAATACATGATACATTTTAATTTGTCATAATATATTTTTCTTAAGGGTGTCGTGCCAGTTTTTCAAACTTCCGAATTTTTATAAAATTTTCGAAAATTCTATGTAATTTTTGTTACTACCTTAATTATAATTTATAATACTTTTCCACTAGTTTAGAACTTGATATCAATTTAGTTGGAGAGAGGGGTTGATACGGTGTATTGTATCAATGAAAATTACTTCACAGGAAAAACTTCACACCTTTAAGAACAGTCGGATTTCATTTTTTTTTATTAGTTTAAAAGAAGAGATTATTTTTCACGTCAAATCAAAGGCCGAATTTTATTTTTATTTAAATAGTGGCAGAAAAATACGTTTGAAAAAGAACAAATATTGTGCATTATTCAAATGCGTATTTTAACTTCTATACTCATAATATTTGAAATCAGTGTTATCAGAGAGTCTTATTAGAGAGCCGACCATCAGAATGTTTTCTTCTTTTAAATAAAAAAATGAACGAAATCCGACTCTTCAACAGGGCGTGAGAGTTTTTCCTGTAAGACATGTTTTTCTACAAAAAATAACGCACTGGCTTCGACGTCCTTAATTGTTATTAATATATATCACAACAGTATTTGAATTGACATTCTTTTCATTTGAATCACCTATTAATTTATAAATAGGTAGTTATTACTCACATCATGTATTGATAGTATAAATACTAAAAGTGCATAGTAATATATTGGAATACTAATAAATCCATTTGTTGTTATCAATGTCGGTGTATAATAAATAAACGCCAAAAATGTAATGTTCCAAAGTAATCTGAAATTATATTTAAAACCTCTTCAATTCAAAGATTATTATAGTATAAATGTATTTAATTATGTTTAATTTGCATAAGTACAGTATGGCAGTGGCATCATTAGAGGTATTGCAAGGTATGCTTATGCGTACCTAAAATGTATCAAGATTGTATTTTAGCCTGACTAGATTTTTTTTACGTCGGGCAAATAATCTTTTTTTTTAAATGGTATTAAGTATATCGGCAACTGTGGACATGTGTGCTTAGTATTATTAGGTACACAATGTTCATCTTCGACAATCGTGTAAAAACGTAAACATTTTTTTATTTTAGTATATTTCGTAAAAAGAACTATGGCATTACGGTTTTTAAAAAGGTGTCTCTTGATTTCAAATTTTGTCTACTATCCTGAGAACTAGTTTATTGAGATAGTATATCCAATTGTTGGCGGTTAAGTACTCATGACCGTGGCAAGAAGGATATTCGGGCATAATGCGAAAAAAATAAAATTTTTTTTTATTTTGGAATATTTAAGTAGTAACTAACTTATTATTAATAAGTATACAATAATACAATATTCTTAATATATATGATTATTGTACGGAAAATATTAAGATTTATTTGTAGTGCCTAATTGTTAGAAATTTAGAATACCTTAAAGCGTTATAATGACGCCGCTTCAGTATGGAAAAAAAGTATTTAACAGCACCACAAATATAGATACAAGTAAATAATGAGATACTTCAATTTTCTAATATGTTTAAGGAACCTCACTACCACGTCTTTTTTCGTCAAAAACTACTGTTTCTAATTCCAACGAAACGTGTTGTCAATTATCACGATTTTCATTCTGAAAAAATATTCGGATTGTCCGTAATATATACAAGGGAACGGTTTAAGGCCACGTTTTCAGATTTTGTAATTTAAATCGCAATAAAAATTCTAAAAAATTCAAAAAAATTCTGAATTTCCAACTTAAATATTTAATTAACTAAATACAATTTTAAAAATGTATCGGAATGCAAATCGAGGTAATCGTTGCGACGTATTGTTAGAATTAGAATCGTATGATTGAGTGAAAAATAAACATTTTTTCATGATCACAATATTACATTCTGACATGTGCGTGCGAGTGCTTGAGAGCACTCCGTACCGCTATAATTGACCCGAATGGACGCCTCAAACATTAATAATCATTTACTAACACGTAGATCTCGGATGGCGACGACGAGATTAGAAATTGCCTAAATGATTCTCCTTAAATCAATGCCATAGCGCGGTCCCTTAAGTGTGACTGTAAATGTAGATAGGAAATAGGAATACCAACCCTGGGCGTAAACGAGTTAAAAAATTAAAGTTAAATATAATTTTAACTTAACTTTTTAAAATTTAATTTTCATTGACTGAATTTTTAACCTAAGGGGCCTCGCTATAACATCGATTTAAGGAGAATCATTTAGGCAATTTCTACAAACATTTATCAAAATCCTGAAAATTTCCAAATTATTTTGTAGGTAACACAGTTCTTGTACACAGTTATTATTTACAGACATTTTGATTTTATATTTCTACGAAATTCCATATTATAACCAAGAATAACAATTTTAGTTATTTTATTGTATTTTATAAATATTATTCGTGAGTACTTGAGACGTTTAGAGTATAGGTACATTATTATATTGTATACGATATAAACACAACGATATTTTCAAATGCAATTATTTTGGCGAGAATTATTTTAACCCAATTATGTAGTACAAAGGACTATAATAGTATAATAAATTATTTGATCCACTGTAATGGCATACACTTTACTTTGTAATATTATAGGCTGACAAAAAAACGGCCTCGTCTTCGCTCAGAATCGTTTTTCGTATACAATTCTTACCCTAAATTATTTAGTAGATTATTTTTTTGTAAAATCTGATGTACCTACTTATCTAAAATAATATTTGAAGAAGAAGTTGCTAAGTTTTAAAAAAGGAATTCTTCTGCTTAAAACGGGATGACCGACTTAACAGTTTTATTTTTAGAAAAACGTACACCCTTTTGAAACCAATATATTTATCATTCGGTATTCCATACAAAGTATTGAATTGTTCATAAAAAACCAAACTATGTACCTAATTCATATTGAATACGTCAACAAAAATTTTAAAAACTATTAAATTAATATGGTAATGATGAGATTGATGAGAATAATCTAATTTATGAATACAATCAAAAAATAAATAGGTCACTTCTTAAAATCAATAAAAAAATCATGATATTAAAAAACAATATTTTAAGAATCGTAAGATGTTGTAAAAAAACCAGTTTTTGCATACATTTCTTTATAGTATATAGAATTATATTTTTACAGCTGATTCAAAAACTGTCGGAAATTCTAAATATTTAATTTCTAGCTATAATCGAATGTACCATAATTATCTTAATTATCATAATATTATCTTGTAATATATATAAGCTAGAAAGAAAGAAGATACCGAAACGTTTCAATAATTGGTTCCATTTGAAAATTCTCTTCGAAAAATAAACATCATTATATGAAATCCTCATTCGTTTTCTCCGAATATATTAGGTACTGCCAAATGCAAAAAAAATTATATGGTATTGATTTTATTTTATTTTTTGGCAATACTCCGGTGAGTGACAATGTTGGTTAGAACTTAATAGTTAATACTAACATCTAATTACATATGTGTATTTTTACAGGGTATTAGACATTAGTGTATATACACACATACTATTATTACTAAGTAATTAGGTAATTACTAGTTATTTAGGTATTGGATTTATCTATACCTGATTGGTATTGCTGTTAGGTAAACGTTCATCGGTTTTGGACCAGACGTGTATTTCGCTACGACAAGTGGCAAAATCATTTTTATAACAAACATTGTTGTTTTTATAAACACAATGTCATTTAGGTACTCCTGCATCAATGAGTTTTAAAATCGCCACACTGTCTGTTGCAGCAAATCCTATCTTTAATAATATACACAATACACATTGTTAATGATGGACAAATTAAAAAAATAATTAAAATTTGACTACATAAAGATTTCATACAATGTATAAAACTAACATTCCCACAGGACTTTAAAGGTTCAATACCTACGTAATTATATTAATATGTAAGACTTCATATAAATTTATATAATATACAGGGTGATTCATTAACCCTTTGAGGAGCAGCCTTAGTATACGTAAAGGCAATTCAAGGAGCAGCTTAGGAATGAAAAATTGGAAAAAAAATATAAGCGAAGACGTATAGGTACGTCCTATTTTTCATGTATTGATTAATAAAAATAAATCGATTGATTGAAATTAAATTTCACAGATGGCAGCACATATTATATATAAAGTATTTTTCAGTAATGAAACAAACAAAGAAATTAAAAAGAATTCATGGGAAAAACGAATGTATACGTCCGTACTCCGCAAAGGGTAAAACACTCATTATCTCAAAAAAAATTGACTTTTTTCAAATTTTTTTTTCAAAACTATAGAATTACGCTATTCTCAAATTATATATAATTTTTTTATATTTTTCAACCTTATATTTATTAGGGAAAACATTATTAACTCTTGATTTTCAAATGGTAACCTATACTTTTAATTTTGTAAATTAACTAGGCTATTTTTTATGAATTATCAAGTTTAAACTTTCATTTTTCATTGATCAATTGATAAGATATAACTCCTCATTTGAAAAATTATAAAAATCCATGATCACAATTTTTTTTTATATAAGCATTTTAAGTTAAATATCTTCACAAAATACGTAAAAATAACGAAAATGAGCAAATTATTCTGTGCTAGAAAATCATAAGAATGTTTCTTTTTAAATCTAATATTTTAAAATGTAATACAAGATTCCTTATAAAGTTATCTACCTTTGTCAAATAAAAAAAAAAAAAAAAAAATGTTTATAAAAAATTCAAATTAAATTTTTATGAGCGTTTGAAGTTCAAATTTTTACAACATTGGATATTCACTCGATTTCTCATCTAGCGATTTTCTCATTTTGTTATAATTCAAAAACAAATAACTGTAGACACTTGGGATTTCTATCATATGTTTATTCTATCAATTCCTATACTTGATAAAATTTTGACTTGTTTTGAGCTGTTTGCGGACAATTTTAGATTGAAATTTTTTTAGTTTTTTTTTCTATAAACATCAATAAAATTGTATTTGTTTGGTCAAAAAGCGTCAACATTTTATACATGGCTCCTGATATATTTTTTAAATAGCGGTTGAAAAATATTAATAATACATAGGCACAATTTTTTTTATAAGCATTTAAAGTTCGAATTTTGACAAAATGTATCAGATTTAAAATTTAACAACGATTTTGTAGTTAAAAATGTATAAAATGTTCAACTTTTATAGCTAAGGAATGAAAATTTAAAACATAAATTGATTATTTATACATTACTTTATTCACAGTAATATCGTGAAATATACTTAGTAATATCATAGTCTGACTGACCGTCTTGGCTCAAAATCGTTTTTCTTATACAGTAATATCATATACAGTGACCTATTTAAATGTACTATAACGGGCCTCGCTATGGCATTGATTTAAGAGGATGTCAGCGGACTATTTGTTTTCTCTGTCTGGCCCACGCTAAGCATAGACAAAACGCATTTACGCAGAATCACTTTATCTATGTTTTCAAGTAATCTTAGAGTAAAATCACCCATTAAGAAAAAAGATAGAGAATAATACTTTTTAAGGAATAACATATCGATTTTATATTTTATTGTTAATTGACTTTGTATTCGACTTTAAAAATGTTGTAAATTTAAATTATGTTTAAATTGTTTTGAGACAATATTTAGACAAATCGATATGTCATTCCCTCAAAAATATTGTCCTCTATCTTTTTTGTGATGCGTGATTTTACTCTAAGATTAATTAAAAATATAGAAAAAATGATTCTGCGTAAATGCGTTTTGACTATGTTGCACGTGGGCCAGAGAGAGAAAACAAATGGTGCGCTGACATCCTCTTAAAGGAGAATCATTTAGGCAATTTCTAATCTCGTCGTCGTCGTAAATGATTATTAGTGTTTGTGGCGTCCATTCGGGTCAATTGTAGCGGTACGGAGGGCTCTCGTGCGTACGAGTTCTGAGCGAAAACGATGCCGTTTTTCTGTCTGTAGTCTATAATATTACTAAGTAAAGTGTATGATATTATTATGGATCAAATAATTAATTTAACTATTATAATCCTTTGCACTACATAATTGGGTTAAAATAATTCACGCCAAAATAATTGCATTTGAAAATATCGCTGTGTGTATACAATATAATAATGTACCTATACTCTAAAAGTCTCAAGTACTCACGAATAGTATTTATAGAATACAATAAAATTACAAAAATTGTTATTCTTGTAATTTCGTCGAAATGTAAAATCAAAATGTCTGTAAATAATAACTGTGTTTATATATTTTTATATTTTTTGAATTCAGTATGGACTATTTATATGAGAATTGAGAATCCTTGTTTTAAATTTTCAATTTTTAGTTATAAAAATTGAGCATTATAATTTTTTACCGACGAAATAATTTGAAAATTTTCGAGATTTTGATAAATGTTAGTAGAAATTGCCTAGATGATTCATCTCAAATCAATGCCATAGAAAATGTGTCATTTTTAAGGAGTTGTGTTTAGGCAATTGTGTCTAAACACATTATTTCGTTCCTTCGATTACTGATCGTCTTTGTGTGTGTAGTAAATGATCATTAGTGTGTGTATATTCCCCTACCATCACCCACGAACCGCAACAATTTACAATTCATTGTAATTATTATTTTCTTATCTCGTTTATGGTCGCAAGCACGCACATGATTCCTTTAAAGTCATTAGATCAAAATATTCAAAACCAATTTATGGACGTGAAATAGCCGTCGCGCTGACAAAAATATTAAGATACTTCTAGTGGTTCAATTTAAAAAATGTAAAAGTGTTTGTGTTGGTAAACAAGTTTACTTTGCACGGTCTGAGCACTTTTTAAATTTTAGCAAATTCTTGACGAGAATAAATATTTTACATTTTATAAATTTTTAATATTGAATATATTCAAAAATATCTAAAATATAAAAAATATGGTCCAACCGATGCAAAGTAGACTTGTTGACCAATGAAAACATCTTTAAATTGTTTAAATCAAACCACTAGAAATACTTTATTTTTTGTCAGTCGCTAAGGTCGTTTTGATGTAAAATTAATAGGGTTTGCAGGGGCATTAATGTGTAATTTACCAAAGACATTGGTTAGGTGGCATTGCAATTTTGGTTTTTTGTGCAACTCTAAAACAGATGACCGTCGGTACATGAAATTTTGACTGAATGTATATATTAGCATTTTCTATACATCATAACATTTTCCAAATATTTTGACTTATTTTGAGATGTTTACGGACATTTTCAGTTTCCATTTTTATTAGTTTTTTTTTGTATAAATATCAATAAAATTTTATTTATTGGGTAAAAAAGCTTGAAAATGTAATAGAAGGCTTCCTAGGATATTGTTTCAAAAGCAAATGAAAAAATTATAAATAAAATTAAAGTTCAAATATTGACAAAATACGTAAAAATGACAAAATTTGCAAATTATTTTGAGTTAGAAATTCGTAAAAATTTTCATTAAATCTAAGATTAGATGAGTTTGTCTACCTTTATCAAAAAAAAATGTCTACAAGAAAGTCAAATTAAATTTTCATGAGCGTTTGAAATTTATATTTTTACAACATTTGATATTACTCGATTTTTCATGTAACGATTTTCTTATTTTATTGTAATTAAAAACGAATGACTGTAGATGCTTGAAAATTTCACTGAATGTTTATATTAACATTTTTTATACACGATAAAATTTTGAAAATAATTTGACTCTTTTTGAGCTGTTTACAGACATTGTCAGTTTTCAATTTTTTAGTTTTTTTTTTCTGTAAATATCAATAAAATTTTATTTGTTGGGTAACAAAGTGTGAAAATTTAATATAAGGCTCCTGATATAATGTTACAATAGCAGTTGAAAAATATTAAATACATAGGCATAATTTTTGTATGAGCATTTAAAGTTCGAATTTTGACAAAATGTATCAAATTTAAAATTTAATGATTATTTAGTAGTTAAAAATTTATAAAAAGTTTACATTTTATAGCTAGGGATTGAAAATTGAAAACAAGGTTCTTCGTAATTAGGTTATATATAAATTAATTTATTCACAATAATATCAACAATTAATATACTTAGTAATATCATAGGCTGACTGACAGTTTTCGCTCAGAAACGTTTTTCTTATACAATGATATTATATCATTGAATTCAAATTTAACACCATCTATTACAGTGACCCACTTGTAACATACTGAAGAGCGACATCCACTTACCCATTTTTTTTTTTTTTTAATAAGCATTTATTATATAATATAGTTCAAGTACCAAGTTCTTGTATATATTTTTTCTTATCTACCACATACATATTGTATTATTTTTTTAATGATTTAATCAAATAAAAAAGTAGCTAAATTGGTTAGTTGCATGTCAATTGGATACTTGGTGAGTAGGTACATATTATTATGTACAATTTGTTGGTAAGTTTTACTAGTTGGTAGTTTCTACAATTAAATGAATGATACAATATTCATTAAGTTTAAACATATTTTTGATTTCAGTTTAATCATTTATACATCGACAAATTATTGTTGTTTAAATGTATAGCCTATGGTTCACTGGTACCTACTGGATAATAAATGCCATGAACTAAGATAGTTCATGATAAATGCCTAGCTATACAATCAAGTGGCATAGCACTACATAGAAATAATACTAACAATTAAGATGTTTCTGTCAGGTATTGAAGAGTTTTGTTCGTTTTGGTATTTCAATTTGGCACATAGATAGTCGAAGATTATCTATATTTACATCAAACATAGCTACTCAGACAGATGATTTGATCTCCACTTTTTAATTTATAAAAAAAAGTGAATATACAATGATTCATACACATAATATAATACTATGATTCCAAATCGGAATTTAAATAATCCATAGTGAAATCTACTATCACTTACATATTGGATAATCCTCTATGTTAAACAAAATAACTACAAAATAAATTAAGTTAGTATACATTTTTTTAACTGTAATATTATTTAATTATTATATTGACAAACAATTTTTTTAGGTATCAAGTTAATTGCAAAGCATTGGAAAAAAATCTATTTTGACTAACTGCACATTATAACTTACACATAATATATTATAATTCGAAATCGGAATTTGAATATTCCATAGTGAAATACTGAAATCTACTATCACATACTTTATATGCATTGAAAAATAAAAATTGTGCTAATGTTAATGTTTTGTAATTTGTATGAAATTTTATAATTGATTTAAATGAGATGACAACATCCATCATTACAACTCAAAAGATTAAAATATAATATATGTTGGGTTTAATACACACAATATAATATTATGTAGATTGTGTAAATCAAATAAAAAATTTTAAAAAAAAGTAGGTCGGTATGAGATTAATAATTATATTTAAATTGGTTTATTGGGTATATGTGTTTTCTATATTGCTTCTCTATATAAGAGAATGCTCTCTCGTGGTCGATAGTTTAACTATATTTTATTGTGTTCTTGAACTGAAATCGTCATAAGATAGTCTATAAGATGGTATACTTAACTAGGATTTATTATATTTCGAGTTGTTGCAGTCTTGAACTGGATAGTCAAATTGATAAGTACCTATTACTATGACCAGTGCCGTAATTACCTTCGTGGGGCGAACTGCGTGATTCCCATGAAAATGGGCAGTATAAAATAAATTTAAGGGCTTTGTGTACTTTGTGAATTGATTTAAAAAGTTTAATATCTTTTGCCCAGGGCCATACTAATCCTAATAGCTGCGGTATCTATTGACGAGGTATAACACATTTACACACAATAACTAAAACAACCCAGCTTTGAGGAGCAATATCTCATCAACGAATTAATGAAAAATGAAAATTTAAATGTGATAATTCATGAAAAAAATAGCCTTATTAATTTATGAAATTTAAATTATAGGTTACCATTTGAAAATCAAAAGTTATTACTAGTTTTCCTAATAAACATAAGTGTGTAAAATATAAAAAAAATTATAAAATTCTAGAACAGCGTAAATCTACAATTTAAAAAAAAAAATTTGAAAAAAGTCAATACTTTTTGAGATGATGACTGTTTTACGCTTAGTGAATCACCCTGTATATACAGGTTGATTTTTTAAGCATGCTCACCCTATATGCTCAATTATGCATTTATTCAAATACTGATTGTTGGAATTTTTAAATACACTTGAAGATCATATTTTCGAATACTTGTGATTTTTTGTACCACTTAAGGATCATCAATATAAACTTCTGTTTTTTAAGTAATGACTCCTTTTTTTGAATTTTAATTAGTAAGCGGGTATTTTCTTATATATATATATTGGTGTAGGTACCTACTAAGGTTAATAATATGTTTATGGTAATGAGTCGAATAGAGATAGGGGCTTATGTGATTCGAGATAAAACCATTTTTAAGGATTATTATCCATCGTGTAAAATTTTCATAACTCTGAAACTAGTTACTCATTAGAATTTTGATTTAGATAGGTCCATCAATATTTTCAAGTAAATCATCGGCTAAATAATTTTCTGTGAAACAGCTAACAGAGAGATCTTATTTGAAAACCAGAAGTTTGTACCACCACTAGGGCACTGGACGCTCCTTAAGTAGAACAAAAAATATCAGGAATTTGAAAATATAGTCCAAAAGACATAAGTAGGTATACTTAAAATTCTAAAAATCAGAATTTGAATAATTGTGCTATTCAAGGAAAAAATGGAGGTGAGCAACCTCAAATCATCCAGTCTATACATAATAAAAAGAGTTATAATTAATTATAGAACTATGTGAGTAGAATATTTTAAAATCATAGTTTAACGGTTTAAGTGAAAAAGTCAAATTAATAAATGTATGCAAATACTAACGTTTTGATTAGGAATCTATATATTTACCTTCGACGTCAGCATTGCTATCACCAACAATTGAATACTAGGTAGTTTTAAAATGTCCCATAGTAATGAATAGTTTTGAATAATGCTGAGCTTAACGTGGTCGTCCTCTAATCTGTTATCTTTTTCTTTTTTGAAAATTGCAATCAATGTAGTTATTAATATAAATAGAATACCCCAAACATAGAATAGACCTATACAAATTAAGAATTAGTAAATTTTTTTTTTTATAGATTTTGACAATCGGTTTTTTATTTGTCACTAAGGATCCATCAAAATGAGTTTTACTCGCTTACTTTTCATAGTGAACAGTCCTCCCATATCTGGACTAGTTCGTAAGTACCTGTTGCTGAAGTCTTCTGACGTCAACAAAACGGAAAATGCATAACTTATCATCCAGCCCATCACTAGACCAGTTGCATTGCATGTAGATGCATAACCTACGTTATTCCTGTGTGATATAAAAATGCAACACAGGTATTATTTAAGATGGTTTATATTGTACTAATACGAAATAATGAAAAAGTGCACAATAACACTGACTTCTTGAGCATTGTCAGTGCCCAACCGTCGACGACTATGTCTTGCGTGGTGCTCAAGGTTTTCATGAAGAAAAATACTGATACCAATTTTATTATGTCTGGTCTACGTGTTTTCGGCAACCATTCATCAATATTTCCGGCCATATAAATAAAACATGCTCCTGTTCGACATAAAGGTTTTACAATATCGGTTGTATAATATGCTTTAAGGGGCCTCACTACCACCGCTTTTTTTGTCAAAAACTACTGTTTCTAATTTCAACGATACTTGTCGACAATTGTCACGATTTTCATTCTTAAAAAAATGTTCGGATAGTCCGTAATATATATAAGGGAACGATCGTGCCACATTTTCAATTTTTGTGATTTAAATTGCAATAAAATTTGTAAAAAATTCATAATTTCCAACTTAAATATTTAATTAGCTAAATACAATTTTAAAAATGTACCTCGATGGATCCCCCGTACATGTTGTGGAAAAAAAGAATATTTTGTCAGAATGCAAATCGAGGTAATCGTTGCGACGTATTGTTGGAATTAGAATCGTATATTTGAGTGAAAAATAAACATTTTTTCATGATCACAATATTACATACTGACATGTGCGTGCGAGTGCGTGCGAGAGCACTCCGTACCTCTACAATTGACCCGAATGGACGCCACATACACTAATAATCATTTACGACTAACACATAGATCTTGGGTGACGACGACGAGATTAGAAATTGCCTAAATGAAGCCCCTTAAAGTATCTGGGTTCGTGAAATACAAATTCTAACAATAAACAGATAAATGCAGCTAAATGGCTGATACTATACAAATCGACAAAGGCAAACATTAACTAGTTAGATAATTTTTTAATAAATTTATGACCATAACTGTAGTAAGACTGACAGTTGAAATGAATAATTTTTTAATAAATTTATGACCATAACTGTAGTAAGATTGACAGTTGAAATGAATCTCAGTTGATTTAAAAATAATCCACCAAGTTTATGGTTTGTTAACTTCGAACTTATCGGTTTTAAATCAACTTAACTTGAGTTAATTATTTTAATTCAATTGCACATCTTTGCAAAGAATAACGCAATCTAACGAGATCCTCCCTTGTTTGAATATAGTGCGCAACAGAGACATTTATAATAATTAATATTTATACACACACCAATTGCATATTGAGCCGGTATGAGCCATGATTTTCGTCTTCCCATCTTTTGTACGTACAGCGCATCTACCAAAGGAGCCCAAATTAGTTTTAAGCTATCCGGCCATACAACAAAACTGAATATAGCCTGGAACAAAATACAACCACGTTTATATTAAAACGGTAAAGTATACAGTTACGTTAACTTGGATACAAGTCAATATTAAACATGTATATAATACAATTCTACTTGCACGGGTACACAGTTTTTGATGTTGAATCAGATATTTACTTGATCTCTGTAAGATACATTTTTGTTGCCTTGCAAAATTATTGGCATTGCCAATGCTAAACCATATGGTATGCCTTGCATCGAATACAGCAACAACAGCAGGAAAAAATTCAACCAATCCCCTTCCAAATTTGGCTGCTCAGCCGAATTCGAATCGTCAACTACTTTTACTGCCGTGAGGTTTTCTTGTTCATCTTCCAGTTGTGGTAACACAGTCATACTTAAGGTTTAGCGTTCACGATTCATACAGCACTGACCACATAACGCACATACACTAAGTGTAACAACAAATAATTAAAAGTATTTAATATTTATACCGATCGCTATAGTTTTCGTATCTATACTGTAGCGAAACTATTAAAGTGAACAAACTCGTTATGCAATGTAATGAGATAAAAATAATAGAGAGATGGAAAATCTGGGAAGTGCGGAGTAAGGCGGCGAGTCGGTGAAAGTAATAAATCAAGTTGGTTGGAAGCTTTTTTTATATAGTTTAAAATATAAATGGACAGTTTGTTCAAAATAAGTTAAGTAGCTACCTGGTAGCTTACTTGAATTAATTACTCGGTGTCTCGGTATTTATTTTGAATTAGTGGTGACAATAGAAAAATTATATACAAATAAAATTATGACGAACGACTGATAATCTGTAAAATGTTTCCACTTTCAACTTTCAAGTAGGTAATAAACTAATAACTTTAATAATAATCCCTACTTCTTGGAAACGAATTGGAATATCAGCGTCATATTAGAACACAGCATGTCGGTATGTATAAAAATATTAACAAAATAAGAAATATATAAACAATAAGATCCAACTATAGGTATATTTGACGTTTGTGTGTGTCAATAGTCTATAATATAGGTATATTTCCCATTGCATGCGCATAGACAGGGGGGGGGTTGCAGGTGTTTACCTCCCTCACTCGAGCCTGTTATACTTAATGACAAGTTATGAAGGTAAAGATTCGTCATAAACCGCAATGTACCTTCACATATTAATTATAATTACGAAATATTTATATACATACATCACACATGTTACATGATATAGTACCTATTATAATGACGTGTGCATAGGTATATTATTATTATGTATATAATATATGCGTGTAGGTACGTAAGAATCAGACATCAGTTAATATCGGTACTTATGAATTCAGTGCATAGCAAACTATAAAAGACTCTAGACTTCATGGCTTTAACCGCCTATAAGTTAATAAATTATAATGGTAAATAAACACGGTTCTATAATATATAGGGCTCGGAAGTTGTAGAAGTTGCACATTATTGTATATACTCTCGATTTATAGCAGACCAAGCTAGAAATCTGAGCTATACCTACAATGGTATTTCGTAAATTTTAGGGGAAAAGTGCATATTTCTTGATTTTAATACGTATGTTATCCATATTATATACGTATTATAATCTTTTAAATTTATCACTTTATTTTAATAGGTCCTATTATAATTTATTAAATGTATCGTAAATCAAATAATATATTATAAGAAATAGCTATAAATAATATGAACATTGATAAAAAAAATAATATGACAAGAAAAATGCCTTTGTCATAAAGTTAAAAATACTCAATATTCATTAATAATGAATCATTATTAATAAATTATGACCACGGGTATAGATGGTAATAGCCGAGACTCTTCGGCTTTATAGAACATTTGAACTTTTGGAACGAAAAAAAAACTACAAAAATAACTATAGTTAGGTACTTATTGTTTCTAACAAGTTCGATGAGATTATTTTTACACGTATTGATCGTGCCGAATGTTTTGTGATTAATTTATGGCAGAATTTTGCCTATATGTAAATAATTTATTGGTATATCCAGTCATGTTAGTATTTTTATAATATTGCAGTAGAAAATGAACTGGCGTATGTTTGTTTGTTGGTATTTCAGATTTTTGATTAAGATGATTAGTATTGTAGTGGGATTATATTTTAGATTGTTTGCATTTAGATATTTAAATTGTATGGTGTTAATTAGATAAATGTGTTGAGATAAGGCGAGACTGTATATGTTTTGATTTTAGGTCCTGTTCGGTATTGGGTTTTACGCGTTTTGTAAATTAGAATTTCTTATTATTATTTTATATCATGTTGGATGTCCGTTTGGGCTCAATATTATTCTATATGTATTTGCGTGTTTATTTTCTATGTTTTTTCAACATTTGTTTACTTGAGCATGTTTCAATTATTTGGTTATGTAGTGTTCTATGCGTTAAAAGATGTGAAAAAATATAATATAATGTGACTAGAGGTTAGGTTTTACTCACAGCCGCGGCTATCACGGCAATATTAGGAAATACGGTAATACTAGGACGGTCGAGGGCGTCGTAATAAATCAAGCATAATTTTATTTTCGTTTCATTTCACATAAACAATATTATTATGAACATAATAGGTATATTATATTATAAAAATAATGCATTGACGACGCCGATAACAGACCGGTTTTTACCTGCCGGCGGCCGACGCCGCCTAGATGTCAGAACTTCATAGGAGGCTACAAACGCTGCCGCTAGAAACGAGAGCAGCACATGACGGCCGTAATTGAATTTTTTTACTTAAAATCGTGCCAATTTTGTTCCAACAATACAGCTTACAGAATGGTTTTAGAGCAAAATACCTTGATTAAAAGTTGTAGAGAAGAGTTATATCGTGTGACGTACAAGACTAGATTTTCGATATTTCATTCTCAAAATCGATAAAATCGTTTTGAGTTTTCAGTTTTTTTTTTACTTATTTACTTGTGAATAATTGGTATAAAAAATTAAAATATCAAAAATCGAGTCTTATACGTCACCCGATATAACTCTCCTCTACAACTTTTAAAAAATGTATTTTGCTCTAAAACCATTCAGTAAGTCCCGTATTATTGGAACAAAATTGGCATGTTTTTGTACGGTATTTTCGCCCGCGTTCTCTTAAATATTATGTTCTTTATTGTTTCCCATTGTAGTAATTCATTATTTAATAAATTTGTTTTAAATGTGACTATATATTCGTATTTTTTCACTGTGACCGAATTTTTAAAACTATATGAATTGTCAAATATGTTTGAAGTATTGGGTGTATTATATTTGTCTCTTGTGGTTAAGTATTCTATTTGTATATGTTCTTTATTAGTAGTACTTTTTTCACGAGTTGTTATTTCTATGTCGTAAAGACAATATATTCTACTAAATTGTTGTGTTTGTTTAAATGGTTTTATTTTTTATTGGATATTATTGGAAATAGTATGCCCCGATGAATGGTTGTATGTGGTATTAAATATATCTTTATTGGCTTTAATTGTAATGCCTGATTTTATTATGTATTTTTCATTACTTTCTGCTGGTGGCGTTTTATGTATTATTCTCGTTTTCATATTAGTATTTAGGGTAATTGTTTTCTTTGTATAATCTATATTTGCCTTATAAGCTGCCAAAAATTGGTTTTCCAAAATTGTCACATTGCTTAGATTTTTCGCTACGCGTGTGGGCAGAGCCGTAGCAATGTTCATTAGCGCTCCTGGCCATTTATCATATTTCCGCCCTTGTAAAATTGTTTTAATCCCCCCCCCCCTTTTCTCTCTCTCTCTCTCTCCAACACACACACACACACACACACATATATATAAAAGACTTATGCATTCGTTATTTATTTTTTATTAGTTATAATTATGATATTAATAAAAAAAAATATTTTTTTTACATTTCATAATTTTACTTTTTATGCTTTTTTGGTAGACCGTAGGATTAAAATAAATAAAATAAAATAGATACTAGGTGTGAACTGTGAAGATAATTTTGGAGACAATTAGATTAATATTAATTATTATTCCTTTTTCTTAACTCTTAATAAGATTTAGAGGATTTTAAATTAATTAATTAATTGGACAAATGTATTTTTATTTTTTTTAATGTTTATACATTATTTAAATTCAAATTTGATCGATAATAACCAACGAATGTTAATAGCGACTTCTAGTAGGTATACTAGATATTTAGTATTTACATTCTTATAAATAATTATTTTATATAAACCTAGGTTACAACTTAATACTTGTTTTAATATATTATGAACTACAATTAAGTAAATTAATTTAATTTTGTATAATTATAATTAATAATAATTAGGAACTCACCGTAGAACTTTTGTAGAAGTTCTTCCTTTCACGGACTAATATAAAATGAATAAATAATATATTGAAATAGGAGTATAAACCTATATTGACGATTGACGGGAGTCTTTAAAATATAATACATTTAGAATCCTAATTTTAGCTTTAACATGCAGCTAATATTTAATAATAATAATAATCGATTTTCAAAACTACTATATGTTGATAAGCAGCAGTATAAACAACTATCAACACAAATAAAAACACAATATTATCGGCTACTAACTGTTCTTAAAATATCACTCGGGTACCCGGCGTAATATTACGCAATATTATAACGACATATTATTCTTAAACACTTGTAAATAATAATTGTAATATTTGTATAATACACGATACCTATACTATAAAATAGTATTTAGTCATATATAGTGTATTTATAGTAGTAAAACTATTTTGTGCATATTCTAGTAAAATGTAAATTATTAAGAATACCAATAATACCATATATATATTTTATCCTGGATTTTGCGCCCCTTTTTCGTTGCGCCCCTGGCCTGGGCCAGTCTCGTCAAGCCCTGGCTACAGCTCTGCGTGTGGGTGTTTATAATATTGTTTTTTCGATTTGTGGGTTTATTTTAGCTGTGCCTTAAGAGCTTACGTTGTGACTTATCTAGAGCCGATAGTTTATATATTTTATGTGGTGGGCTAATAAGGTTTGGGTCTATTAGATCTGGACGAATGCAGTTTATGAATGCTCCAGAATCTATGAACATTTTTGTATTTTCATTCTTTAGGCTTGTTTTTATATATGGCTCATTAGTTTTTCTATTTTCGTCTGTTATTATATGAATAGTGTGATT
The DNA here is from genome assembly GCA_008086715.1 of Sitobion miscanthi. NCBI lineage: Eukaryota > Metazoa > Arthropoda > Insecta > Hemiptera > Aphididae > Sitobion > Sitobion miscanthi. The sequence goes on from CM017799.1 coordinate 5,412,052, forward strand.
TTTAGTGTTTTTATTAGTTGGTGTTTGTTGGTAATATTTTGGATTTATAATTGTTTTTGGGACCGAATGATAATGTTGGTACCCTGTGGGTTCATTTGGTTTGTTTTGAAATCAATGTTTTTTAAGTTGCAATCGTTGGTAGTATGGTATTTTTTAAATCGTAATTTATTCTTTAATTTTCGACTGCATTCTATGGTAGTGTGGTTGAATTTGTAACAGTGTTTGCATTGTTGTGAATATTCAATATTATAATTTTTGAGTATTTTATTGTCATTGTTACGAGGTAGTAAATAATTGCCTGGATGGTTTTTCTGTTTATTAACGTCATAATTAGTTTGATAATAATCGTGATAATTATTATATTTTATGTTTTGTCGATTATCTTTAAAATTTGAATTTACTTGATTTTTGTTAAATTCATATTGATGTAAGTAATTACGTGCAGAACGTTTTGTAAATTGATCGTTATTTCTATATTGATTAATGTTTGAATTATTTACGTACCTAATTGCTATTGTAATTTTGGTTAGAACTTAAATTATTTAATATCGATTCTAAGTTAGAAATTTTGGATGATAATTTTTCTAATTGTTTTGTATTATTTTCATTTATTGCATTTATGCGGTCCTTAGTAATTTGGTCTCTGGCTTTGCCAGTAAATGGATTTGTTTTGTCGTTTATAATTAATTCTATTGATTCATATTTTCTGATGTTTCTTTTTAAATCTGTTAAGTTGTTATTTCCTAAAATTCCTATATATTTGACAATTTCTGGTTTTAAGCCTTTCATTATTGTGTATACTATTTCTGATTGTGACATCAAAGGGTTAGTTCTTTTTGCATAGATTTTCTGCATCATTGATGTAAGATGTTATAGTTTCATTAGGAAATTGCTTTCTATTTTCTAGCAAGTTCTTAAGTATATTATATTTTTCTGCTGGTGATTCAAATTCTAATCGTAGAGCATTTTCTAATTCTGTACATTTGGTGATTGAATCCTTATAGGTAAATATCAATGACTAATACTATTGTTCTGAGGTCCAGCCATTAATATGGCTTGCTTTATTGTACTTCTGGATAAATAAGTCTACACTTTCGTTAAAAGCTCCAGAAAATTTAGTCGGTTCATAAAACGGTAGTCTTTTAGACATGTTCAGATTTCTGTGTATTAAGTTTTATAATTTTTACTATGTTAATTAAGTTGTATGATACATTTTATTTGTTATATAATAGATATGAAATTTAGGTTTATATTATAGCATATATGTAATATTTTGATTTATTATAGAATGGTTATTATAATATGTTTTTAGTGATTCAGTTATTTTAAATTTTTTTAGCTAGATTATTTATTATTATATTTAATTATTATGTTTAGTTACTATTTAATTCATATTTAATTTATTACTTATTGTGCCGTATCACTTAAAATTTTAAGTCGTGTATGATTTCTAATAGTATATATTATTATTCATATTATTATTGTGTCGAATTGAATTTTTCATATATTATGTAGTTTTTATATTATTTATTGGGTTTAAATAACAGTAATTTAGTGCGTTATATGTTTTAGAATTATTTTTGTTGTAAGTTTTCTGATTAGAAGTGTTTAATGCATTTCTTAAGGTATTTAGAATATAATATTTTAAACAAATACATTTTGATAAGATTTCAATGGTCAACATTATAACATTTTTATAAAAGAAATATTGTTGTATGATTTTTTTTATTTGAAACAGAGAATTGTAAATATGTATAAATTATAAAATTATAAAATAATTATAGATAATTTATGTGCGAGGATGTATATATATTGTAAAAATGTTATCGTAATAATAACTTTACCAGTTAGGCGCCACTTTTGAAGTGAGATAAAAATAATAGAGAGTTTGAAAGTGGGGGAAGTGCGGAGTAAGGCGGCAAATTACAAAGGGTATAAGAAATTATGATGGTACGCATATCGGCATTTATATTACGTTATTTTTTATCCTACTACTGAATATTATTAGTTGAGCACGGAATCGACAATTTTTCTTAAAGTGTAGAATATACTTGTGTTCACTTACCTCGTATAGCTGTGAAAAGTACTCATTGATCCTCGTTAGAATGGATACATCTCTGATTGGTGTGGATCGATGCACGTTACTATTATTTTACGACTTAGATTACAATATACTACCACCGTTAAGTTCACATTTTCATTATACACTGTCGACTCACTGTGTTCATAATTGAATACCACCAGTATGGTTTTTGTAAGGAAATGTTGGATTTGACGTTGTGGAAGGATTAAGAATGCTTTGGACTATAATAGTGGTAAGTGTTTTTATATGCATATTATTGTAAGTTACATTTTATATGACATATGTGTGTCTTTATAATTGAATGAACGTTTATTTGCTAATATCATTGATTTATGTACTTTATTCAGACGTGTTTATTTTTGTTTGCTTATATACTTGAGGTTAATCTCTCTTTAAGAGGGATGGAGTCGGAGTATTGGGATGAATCCTGCCTGCTTCAAAACTCGAGATACATTAACTGCAAGTACATTCTGATGGTTCAACGTCTTAACGATGAAACATCAGGCAGCGCCTAAGGTGTGTTTCATTTATAATGGATTTTTATGAATCAAAATATGTATTATTTGTTAATTGGAATGGACTATTGGACCGCGACATTTGGAAGTATTTGTGTAGGTGATTTCTTAACGGTCTGGTGTTATGAAAGGATCATTCAGGTAGTGTAGTAAATGATAATGACATGTTTTTTAAGTTTAAAGAATACAATGAATAGACCAAAATGAACTCATACCTGTATTAGAACAAACGCAATAGTTAAGTCAACTTTGTGCAGAAAGATTCATTTCGGATTAAGAAAAACTTTACGGTTACACGTAGTTTCGCTGTGGACGGCGTTGACGTCGTCATGTGTGTTGATTGCAGCAGTGTACTGCGCCTGCGTGGCACATCGTAAACCGTTGTGTGTAGCACCGTGTCGGGATGATGATTGAATGATGATGCACCGTGTTTTGCGTTTATATAAGGAAACTATAAGATTGTCATGTGAACTGCACATGCGCGTGCATTCATGTCGTGTTTTTGCACATTGTCGATGGCTTTTTAGCAACATCTATTTATTCTTTTTGCGCATAGTTTAAGCACCGATATCTGGTTTGTTGACCGAATGCCGTGTAGTGCGCATTTGTGTACATCTTGTGTTGTATTTTGAGTGACCTATAAAATATCCGAAAATATTTCTGTCGAAATTATTTTGTACGAAAATATATTTACGAAAAAAAATATTTTAATAGAAAAGTATTTTATCCGAAAACTATTCGTCTGAAGTATACAACGAAATCAGTGCTAATGAGTGTTGTAATGCATTTCAAAAAATTATAAATAAAAGTTTCTCTTATAATACAAAATTTACATGGCAACTTATAAATGAAGTAACAGGGTCTAAAACTAAATGCAAGGATAAATTTGAAACCATAATAAGTAATGACAAGATATATAATGCAAATATGAAACTGAAAGTAGTATCAGATATTTTGTATATGATTTTTTTATTTACATAGGAAAACAACTAACTGAGAACTCCGGTAATGTGTTGAACAAAGAATTTTCAAATGTTTATTATAATTTTTCTTTCGACAATTTATTTATTAAAAAAATTCAGAACAAAAAATCATTAGGTGTTAGGTCTCATTGAGTCACAAAAAAGCCTGGAGCTTAAGCACTCCCTCGTTCAAATGTCTAGTTGCGCCTAGATTCATGACTTTTTCCATAAATAAAACTTTCACAAATGTGAACGCAATAACAATACATAGCTGCACTCATAGTAAAATATACAACGTACACACTTGCAAACATATTAAAGAGTCTCAAGAATAAGGTACTTAGGCTATTAGCTACTTTTTTGATAGCAACTTAAGATTTACATAATATTGTAGGAAAGCTACGTGCAATAACATATAAATTTAATAAACTCAAAAACTTGATACTAAAAAAACTATACGTATGATATATTTTGCTTTATATCAATCAATTTATCAATTAGGTCTATTAGTATGGAGTGGACTGGGATATGGCGTTTTAAGACAGTTGCAAGTTAATCAAAATAATATGGTACGAATTTGTTTAAATAAAAGTACTTTGGAAGGATCAGCTATACAAAATTACTTAGATTTGGGCGTATTACCAATTCGATAACTTTATAAAAAAATTGTTAATGCGTTTATTTTTAAACGTCTAATAAAAAAAAACAGTAACACTTTTTATGAAAACAAAAGAAAAAATAAAGTCTATAATATTCCTGTCAAATATTCAATAAAATCTTTTGGTCAATTATTTGTTGACTATTTGAGACCTACTTATTTTAATTTAATGCCTTATGAGTCAGTCAGATATTACCAAGTATATTTGATGATATTATTGTGAATAAAGTAATTTATAAATAACCTATTTACGAGGAACCTTGTTTTAAATTTTCAATCCTTAGATATAAAAGTTTAACATTTTATAAATTTTGAACTAAAAAACTGAAAATAGTTATTAAATTTTAAATTTGATAAATTTTGTCAAAATTCGAACTTTAAATGCTTATAAAAAAAAATTGTTCATATGTATTTTTAATGTTTTTTAACTGTTATTGTAACATTATATCAGGAGTCTCGCATTACATTTTCACGCTTTTTACCCAACAAATACAATTTTATTGATATTTATAGAAAAAACTAAAAAAATTGAAAACTGACAATGTCCGTAAACAGTTCAAAAAGTGTCAAATTATTTGGAAAATATTATGGTTTATAGAAAATGCTAATATAAACATTCAGTCAAAATTTCATATACCTACGGTCATTTGTTCTAGAGTTGCGCCAAAAACCAAAATCGATTTTCTCGAAAACAGAGAGTTCTATATAGTTCTAAATATAAAGAGAGTTCTGCTTAAAGCCCCTGTAAATGTGTCATTTTTAAAGAGTTGTATTTAGGCAATTATTTCGTTCCTTCGATTACTGATCATCTTTTTGTGTGTAGTAAATGATCATTAGTGTGTGTATACTCCCCTACCATCACCCGCGACCCACACCAATTTACAATATTCATTGTTATTTCTTATCTGATTTATGGTCGCACGCACACACATGCACAAGTCATTTAAAGTCATTAGATCAAAATATTCAAAACCAATTTATGGACGTGAAATAGCCGTCGCACTGACAAAAATTAAGGTACTTCTAGTAGTAGAAAAGTGTTGGGCAAAGTTTTTTTACGTATCTCTTTCTCAACTGATTGTGTCAAAAAAAGGTTATTTAAACATTTAAAACATAAAATATGTGTACTTTTAATGGTTAGATATAAAATGGTGACGAACAAAACATTAAAAAACTATGATGATCCGTAGTTTGACCAAACCTGTATGATATACCTAGTACATTTCCTAATAGTGATATTTCAGGTAATATGAAATATAATCCGTGGTGATATGAAGAATATTATTTATTTTGTCCATCTTTCTAAGTATCATTTTCTAGAAAAAAATACAATTATAAATTATTATAATATTAAAATATGTATTCAGACTTGTGACATAAGCCACTTGTATTCAACAACTCAATTTCCATACTTGTTAACATAATAAGTAATAACATTAAACATCTTAAGTATTACCTGCATAACTTTTTCAACATAATATATTTACCTTTAAACAAACGTAATAGTTTTATATATTTATTATTTCATGATGTTAAACACGTTAAAATTCATTAATATTTGTAATCATCAATTAATTAATTTAGTCAAACTATGTGAATAGAAGTGGTTTTCATAGACTAAGTCAAAGCATATTTATGTTTATGAAATAAAAAAATTGTTTATTGATTACCTATGTATAATTAAAAAAACTGAAATACCACTATAAATTTATTTGTGTTCATCAAGCACCTATAGTAGAGGAATTAATTATTTTAAAAAATAAATACAATTTTGGAACATACAATAGGTAGTTTATTAAACATGATATTATTATATCACTCATTAGACAGGTTTAACAATTGAGTTTTCTCCAATTTCAAGTTCTTGATCATCTACATTTCTTTTTTTAATAATAGATCAAGCAAATTAATTTTAGTCGAATTTATAAATGTTATGAATTTATGAGTTATAAAAAACAATAATATTTATATAAAATTACTCACCTTCTGAGATATCTGAAATAGGAGCATTAACAACTGGACCAACTTCTACTGCCAGAGGTTCTTCAAAAGAAACTAAAATATTATAAATAAACATATAAATTAAAAAATTAAAATTAAACAATATGTTAATAATTACAGGCCAAATTCGAGTGTACAATGTGTATGATTTGTTACAACATCTTCGTCGTCAGAATCTAATATTTAAATAAATATATTATTAGACAAATGTGATACAAATATAATACATGCATATATAATTTAAGGTAATCCCTAAAATTTTGTTTACTAAGCCTGTATTATATTATAACAACAAATTTTTATTTTTGTATATTATACCATCGATAACACCAGTCCAATGCAACTCTCTAGTGAAGTATCCATCTGTAGTGTAAGAAAATTGCAATAAGAATTCTCTTATTGTTAACTGTGCGTTACTAAGGAGTGCAGATGCGTTTTTAATTCGTGTTGAATTTAAAATATATTTTGATCCGGCTGATCTAGTAGTTGATAGATAATTGACCAACCGGATATACCTATGTTGCATCATATCATAACATGATATTGCTTCTCAATAGTCCGTTTGAGATGTTCTTAAAAAAAAAAAATATAAGACATTTAAACTTATCCAACCAAATATACAATATAATGATTAGGATATACTCTAAAATAAGAATGTCATAATATTCATTGTTTTTAGAGTTCCGCACGGTAAAACGGGACCCTATTACTAAGGCTCCGCTGTCCGTCCGTCTGTCACCAGGCTGTATCTCATAAACTATGAAAGTTAGAAAGTTGAAATTTTCACAGATCATGTAATTCTGTTCCGCTATAACAACAAATACTAAAAATATAGAATACATATAACATAAGCAGTGTTGCCAACATGTTTATAAATGATGGTACGGAACCCTTCGTGCGCGAGTCCGACTAGCACTTGGCCGATTTTTCAAACAACATTATTATAATTCAAAAATGTAAATGCTCATCTAACATTTTCCATAAATTTGGATGTGCAACTTGAAATGTTTGTTTTAGTGATGAATGGAACCCTTCGATGTTATTATTTGTAATAATACATTATATAATATCGTATAATATATATTATATTATATACATCATATAATGTTGTTATATGAAACGGTTTATACTTTAAATAGGTTATATATGTTTGAGTTATACCTAGTTACTTATGGTTTAAATTTTAAAGCACCATAATAAGCTTGGATAATATTCTAAATATTGTGAAATAACTGTAGTATCTAATATTATATTCGTACGAATTAAGTTATAACAATTGGAATATATTTATGAATTAGAACTTGTCAGTATTAATTGTGGTAGTCTAAAGAGGACTTTATTACCTCGCCGTCTAAAGAAGACTTAAAAGAGGATATTTTTACTATTTTTGCAATAAACTTTAATAAGTTATTTTTGCTGTTTACATTATAATATGTAACATCATCCACAGGAAAGGCTTTGTAAAAATCAATTAAAACAAAATTACGTCAACTAAAAAGCGAAGATAAAATCCAATAATGATATAATAGAGTAAAGTTAACTCAGCGTCGTTCAAAAATAAATTATTTATCTTAAGCTTAGTAAAAGTATAAGTATTATCTACAATCAATTATAATACTAACGATGGTCAATAATAGCTTAGTAACACACATAAACAGACGTACAGATCACAGAGTGCAACTAAACAGTAGAATATCTAATAATTATTAATATAATATTAAAATAATAAAATTATAGTATAGATTTACTAAGCTAATTAGCTATAATAGCTCATTCGTGCGCAAGATTATTACTTCACCACATGACTTTGCAACCATCGAGTATTCATTGGTTTCATTTTTCTTCACATTGACCGACCAACAAGGGAGCTCGTAACTTGGACATATTTAAGAGTACCTACATACTTCTGAAAATACGGTACCAAACGATTCCAAACAAAACGGGCACACAGAGACGCTTTTGCGCAATAAAACCTTTCACTGTTACAATAAAACCACCTACCCTTATTGGTTTTACACGTCTGTAACGAAGAAAAAACCGGGCGCGGAACGTTTAGGCGAATTGACCCAAAATGTGGTTTGTTCCGCTGTTTTGGAATTGTTTGTGATTATTATTATCGTACAACGACCAGATAAGCCACACGACGATTCAAGGCTTTGGTTTTATAGCAAGTCGAACGAACGAATAAATAGTCTTGTCCGCGCAAACGCAAAACGTCGGATGAAAAAACCCACGGCAGATTTTTTTCATTATTACTTTTGAATTTTTTGTAAGTCCGCTATAAATTGTAGGGAATATAAAATACGTAATACGAAGACAAGTAGGTATTATAAAATAACCAATTAACCAGTGCGCTGTAATTATTCGTATTCGTGTCGTCTTGAATTAATTATGCACGGATGTCAAATAAATGAAAAAAAAAATAACCACACGAATCCGATTCCGGGTTTCAATTCCGGCGGCGTTAAATCTAGTACCAACACGGCTACTTTGCGCGTTCGTATGCCTACTATTATTATTGTTTTTGTTATTATTATTAATAATGTTCGGTACCGACTCAGGCGGCGACGACGATTTATTTGTGGCTTGGGTTTTCGCCGATAAGACCGAATGTTCTAGAAGGAACCCCACCCCCCGCCGCCCTACCATGCCAAACCGGCTCGCCGTCGGCAATAAAAGGCCTACCGCCTCGGGGCGTTTTGTATCTGTTTTTAGTACCGTTCCGGACAGTTCGCGAGCCGTGTCGAGTGTGTTGTCGCACGATGCGAATTTGTCTACCATTATAGTGTTGTCGTTCCGTGTCCACCGCCGTTGTCGGAGTCGAGCTCGTTCCGTAACATATTTACGTTCGGCATCGCCCTTCAACTTTTGATTACGGAATCAATGCGGTGTGGTGCGTTTGTCAGTGGTGGCATCTAATTTTGTACAACCTTTAGAGTGCGAACGGACGACTCAGTTATTATTATTGACTACTGCGCCGTGTAATTGCTTTGACGTACGCGGGTGCTTTAAGCAGTAACGGGCACGGCAGTAGTAAGCCGTATTGTTGTAATTTATATCGCGCGCGGGTGCGAGTCTACCGGACATCGAAAGTGTGTCGGGAATTCGGTGCCATCAGTCAGTATCGTGGATTACGGCAACAGAACGGACAAGCAGACGTTATAGAGGTTTGGTCGTATCTCGTGTGGACAGTCGAGCGGTCGGCGGCAACCGGTAACGCGGTATCATAATAGTGATACGCGGTTTTATTTATCTATGCTATTATCAGTAGTAATTGTAAACATATTTATTATACGTGATATCAATATTTATTATTTGTACTATTGCCTATATGACGAGCAATATTATTACATGTAATTTTCTTGAATTAAGGAGTAATCCGTTGTTATATTATATAGTAGGTGGGCGCCTACATCCCTATGCTTCATATGTGAATATTATCATCTTTATTATAATTATTATACTTGTATGTTTTGTTGTGTGACGTACATCGTAATACAGTCCACTTAATATTATTTACCAATCCAAAGTTGTTATTATTATTAGTGTTAAAATCCTATTAGTTTATAACACATGTTATTAAAATAAATCACACGACAGAACATTTGGTCCTTCGAGCCGGATAGGAGTAGCAATATTTTTATGTATCTAAATACGAAGTATTTTATTTACGTGCTTATTGTAATCTCATAATACGTTTAGGTAGGTATTTTTCGTTAGATTATTGTTATTAGGTTTTTCGTTCCTAATCATCCTATCGTGTAAATATGGGTCGTCCGAAACGTCAATCGGTAGCTGTGGCTTCGGAGCCAAACATGCTGTTACGTTCACGTGCTTCTCGCGATATGACGGTACGAAAAATTCGTAATTTACATACGTTAGCTCAGGAGGTGGGAACTGAGGTTGACAAGCAACCGTTGTTTTTGTCACGCTACGTATCACTCGACAAGTACGTGGATCAGTTTGAGGTACAGCAACAAGAAGTGTTGAATTGTATGTTGGATTCCGGGTTACATGACGACTTTAAGGACACAGATTTGTTAATTACGGACGAGGTCGAAGAATTAATCGGACGTATTCGATTGATTTTTGAACACAATCGACCGACCACGAGTGTAATAAATCAGGTGCCGCGTCCGGGTTGTGGGGCTCCTGCGGGTACAGCTATAGCATTGCCCAGAATTGAGTTGCCAAAATTTGATGGGGACGTAGTCCAATGGTGCTCATTTCGTGATATGTTTCGTTCACTTGTGCATGACAATCAGTCAATTCCGGACATTGAGCGATTTCATTTTTTAAATCATGCGTATCAGGTCCTGCGTTAGCCGTTATCAAGCACATTCCGTTAACGGCCAATAATTACAATATCGCGTGGAATGCTCTTCAAAGGTCGTTTGAAAATAATCGATTATTAGCAACGGCGCATATTGATCGATTGTTCGCGTTCTCGCCGCTCAAGAAGGAGTCTACGGCGGCACTCGCTACGTTTGTCAATACGTTCCGCGAGAACGTCGCCGCTATCAAGGCATTAGGTATCGATGATATTTCTGGATTTCTATTATTTTATATTGGCGCGCGGGTGCTTGACGTTGAAACCAGAAGACTATACGAAGCTAGTATACCACAGACGGAAATGCCGTCATTGGATAGCCTGTTGGATTTTGTTTCTCAACGGTGCAAAATATTAGAAAACATCGGGACTACTGTGGGTAAAGTAGAACAAAGTGTCAAGGTTGTGACTAAGAACGGCAAGGGTGGCGCACCCGGGAAATATTCATTAGCTACGACTTCGTGTGGCGTAAAGTGTATATTTTGTGAACAGGATCACCCACTTTATCGTTGTGGAGCATTTAAACAAAAATCGGCGGTCGCTGCAAGAAGGAAGTTTGTCAGCGGTAACGGTGTGTGCTTCATATGCTTGAAGTCAGGACACGCAGCGAAATCATGTCCGTCAACATTTAAGTGCCGAAGTTGTGGTGGCAAACATAACACATTATTACATGTAGACTACGCGAAGCCAGCGTCGTCAGTATCGCACGGAGACGCCGAATGTTCGACAGAGGGAGCGGAGTCAGCGGAAAAAAGGACAATTGCAACTGAAAATCAAGTCAAATTCTCGGGCGCTGCGCGTACTGAAGCCACTGTTATTTTAGGTACAGCTATTGTGCGTGTTCGGGACAACGTGGGAAAATTACAAACGGTACGCGTTCTTTTAGACAGTGGTTCCCAAATTTCGGCGATCACTTTACACTGTGCCACTCGTCTTGGTTTAAGGCACATTAAGAGCAGAATAGAGGTGACAGGGCTCTCTCAACAACGAGTAACTAAAGTGAAAGGTGTCACTCAATGCCAATTTATTCCGCTTCACACGGAGGGTCCGCAGTTTTGTGCTACTAGCGTCGTCATTTTGACGCACATCACGATGCAGTTACCTGGTGATAGGATACCTTCGGCGGTGCGTGAGCGGTATCACCACCTGTTGCTGGCTGATCCGGAGTTCGATGTACCCGGGCCGATCGATATGTTGTTAGGAAGCGACTTGTATCCACATTTGTTACAATAGAAGGCAGATATTATTCACAGTACGGGTCTGCCGTCAGCCATGAATACTCAACTTGGATGGATTGTGGTAGGAGCATTAAATGAAACTTCAACGTCGCCCATGGTGTCATTATCAGCAGTATCGACGCCAGAAATCGGAAGGTTAATACAAAAATTCTGGTCTGTGGAAGAACCCGATGTGCCGGACATTTTGTCAACGGAAGACGAGCAATGTGAGGCATGGTTCCAGAAATCAACAATTAGAGACGCATCCGGACGGTTTGTAGTATCATTACCGTTTCAGTCGACGGTGCGCGCTCTAACAGAGTTGTCAACGAACCAGACGACGGCATTTCAAGGCGGGAGCCCGGAAGATTTAGGTTCTTCGCGCGCTCTAGCATTGAATCGTCTGTATAATCTCGAGCGACGTTTGGCAAAGGATTCGGAACTGTACACAGCATATCGTAAGTTTATGGATGACTATTTAAATTTAGGTCATATGAAACTGGCATCGGTGCCAGGAAATATTTTATACCACACCATGCTGTAGTTAAGCATGAAGAAAAGGTCTTAAGATTCGAGTTGTCTTCGACGCCTCGGCGAAATCTACATCGGGAAAATCATTGAACGATTGTCTATGTACGGGGCCGAAATTACAGACTGAAATTAGCGATGTTCTACTTCGTAGCAGATTCTACAAGTACGTGTTCGTAGCTGATATCGCGAAAATGTATCGGCAGATCAGAGTACGTGATGAGGATTGTGTCTATCAACATATCCTGTGGCGTAAGTCACCGGAGGATGAGGTACAGGAGTATCAATTACGAACCGTCACTTATGGTGTAAACTCAGCGCCATATCTTGCACTGCGATGCCTGCGTCAATTGGATTTTGAAGATGGTGCGAACTTTCCCCCCAGGCGAAGGGGCTGTTAATCAATAATACTTATGTGGATGACATAATCGCTGGTGCCGATACCGTAGATGATCTATTGGCCGTACAGAGAGACCTTATCAATTTATTACTACGAGGTCAACTTGAATTAAAAAGGTGGGCAAGTAACTGCGATGCCGTGCTGAGATGCGTGCCGATCGAGGATCAGGCTGTAGAACCAACTTTCACCCCAACTGAAGATGCGTCTTTGAAAGTGCTAGGAGTCCATTGGGATCCTACCACCGATACCTTTGGATATCATGGAGCCACCAGCGAGGGATCGATTACTAAGAGGGTTGTGTTATCTACAATCGCACGACTGTACGATCCGATTGGTGCCTTAGGTCCGGTTTTGCTGTGGGTTAAAAGATTCATGCAAGAACTATGGCTCGAAAAGATTGGATGGGATTCTCCGTTACCTACTTCGTTGGTGAGCAAGTGGCGTCAGTTCCTGAACGAATTACCGTTTTTGTCACACTTATCTTTACCTCGTCACATCGATATCCGCCAAGTAAATGAGGTGCAGATGGTGGGTTTCGCCGATGCGTCACAATGTGGATATGCCGCCATAGTATTTTTACGGATAGCTGACAATTTGGGTCACTTCCATGTTTATTTTATCACGTGCAAAACTAAGATAGCACCGTTGAAATCTTCACAAACGGATACTTCGTTGACAATTCCTAGGCTCGAATTGTGCGCGGCTCTACTTCTTGCCAAACTGTTGTCACACACCATTTTGAAGTCTTAAATAACATAATACCCATTAATAAGGTCAAGGCGTGGACAGACTCCACAGTCGTTTTAGCGTGGCTTACGCGAGAACAGAAGCAATTCAAAATCTTCGTGACCAACCGTGTGGCCAAAATACAAGCACTGGTGCCCAATTGTGAATGGGCTCACGTGAGGACGAATGAAAATCCGGCTGACCCGGCTTCCAGAGGTATGCTTCCGAGAGAACTGTTGTCATGTTCCAAGCACTTATCAGGACCCGATTTTCTACGTCAGGATGAAGTTCAATGGCCGGTGTTGCCGCTCGTGGAAGTTACGGCATCATTAAATTTACCGGAAGTCAAAAATCCGGTCCAATGTGTATTGCATACCCATGAAGAGGAGGTCCCCTGGATAGAACGTTTTTCTTCTATATCTCGGATGCAGCGTGTTGTTGGATACTGTCTTCGATTTATTAATCGAGTGCGAGGGCGTTCTGCGTTGACAGGACCTATTTCATTTGCAGAACAATATCAGGCTTTATATCGCGTAATCAAATATACCCAACAAATGCATTATTCCGATTTATACAAGCAAATAAAGACTCATCGAGACATTTTACCCGTAACTTTAGCTCAGTTGGCTCCTTTTGTGGACCACACGGGATTGATTCGGGTCGGAGGACGCCTAAAGAATTCTGCACTTGACAACGGCGCGAAACACCCTATATTGTTGCCACAACGGTACCATTTCACGGAGTTGATCATTCGGCACTATCATCAGCTATTGTTACACGGTGGAGCGAGAGTGGTGCTGTCAATGATTAGTCGACGATATTGGATTATGTCAGGTCGGGCTGCTGTACGTCGAGCAGTACATTCATGTGTTCCTTGTTCAAATATCGGGCCAGCACTCCTACACCTTTCATGGCGGACTTACCTGCTTCCAGAGTTACCGCAATCCGGCCATTTTATAATGTAGGTATGGACTACGGAGGTCCATTCGTTGTGAAGGAGAGCCGACGGCGTGGAGCCCGGACTCACAAGCGTACTTGGCTTTGTTCATCTGTATGGCAGTGAAAGCAGTACATTTAGAAATTGTGACTGACCTATCAACAGAATCATTTATGGCGGCATTGGACCGTTTCACGTCACGCCGTGGAATTCCAGCCAATATTTACACGGATTGCGGGACGAATTATGTTGGTGCAGCGAAGCAGATTAAGACCTTGCTTCAAACGGATAATGCACGTCAGGCTATTTCTTCTCGGGTTCATTGTGAATGGCACTTTAACCCTCCGGCCGCGCCCCATTTTGGTGGGCTATGGGAGGTCGCAATCAAGAGTACCAAGACACACCTTAAGAAGGTCGTGGGAGCCCAAGTCTATACACTCGAGGAGATGTCTACCCTGGTGATAAGAATCGAAGGCGTTTTAAATTCCCGGCCATTACAACCTCTTTCGAGTGACCCGAATGATTTAGACGCCCTTACTCCGGGACATTTTTTAATTGGGCAGCCGCTCTTGGCCCTGCCCGAAGAAAATGTTATTGATGTTGCGATCAACCGTTTAGGACGATGGCAATTGATTCGTCAGGCGCTACAATCATTTTGGCGTCGTTGGAGTCATGAATATTTGCAAACATTGCAGGGACGCAAAAAGTGGTTCAAACAAACCGACAACATGGCTATTGGGGATTTAGTAGCAATCCATTCGCCCAATCACCCACCGATGTCATGGCAACTGGGACGTATTGTGGAAGTTCATCCTGGTTCGGACAATATCATTCGCGTGGTGACCATTCGAACAGCCGACGGTTTTCTCAAGCGACCAGTTGTTAAGGTCACTAAGCTGCCCATGTAAGAGGAAACCGTGCGTACGGACGTCCTATATCCTCTCCCATGATATTATATTATATATTTTCTTTTGTATTTATTATGTTTTATTTTCTTACTGTATATTGTTAGATTTAAGTAATTAGTAGTAATGTAGTAATAAATTAGTATAATGGCGTTATCGGAAACCATGATCATGATGATCTGCAGTGCGAGAAAGTTTGAAAGCTCGTCGCTTTCAAAGGCGGGAGAATGTTCGGTACCGACTCAGGCGGCGACGACGATTTATTTGTGGCTTGGGTTTTCGCCGATAAGACCGAATGTTCTAGAAGGAACCCCACCCCCCCCGCCCTACCATGCCAAACCGGCTCGCCGTCGGCAATAAAAGCCTACCGCCTCGGGGCGTTTTGTATCTGTTTTTAGTACCGTTCCGGACAGTTCGCGAGCCGTGTCGAGTGTGTTGTCGCACGATGCGAATTTGTCTACCATTATAGTGTTGTCGTTCCGTGTCCACCGCCGTTGTCGGAGTCGAGCTCGTTCCGTAACATATTTACGTTCGGCATCGCCCTTCAACTTTTGATTACGGAATCAATGCGGTGTGGTGCGTTTGTCAGTGGTGGCATCTAATTTTGTACAACCTTTAGAGTGCGAACGGACGACTCAGTTATTATTATTGACTACTGCCGTGTAATTGCTTTGACGTACGCGGGTGCTTTAAGCAGTAACGGGCACGGCAGTAGTAAGCCGTATTGTTGTAATTTATATCGCGCGCGGGTGCGAGTCTACCGGACATCGAAAGTGTGTCGGGAATTCGGTGCCATCAGTCAGTATCGTGGATTACGGCAACAGAACGGACAAGCAGACGTTATAGAGGTTTGGTCGTATCTCGTGTGGACAGTCGAGCGGTCGGCGGCAACCGGTAACGCGGTATCATAATAGTGATACGCGGGTTTTATTTATCTATGCTATTATCAGTAGTAATTGTAACATATTTATTATACGTGATATCAATATTTATTATTTGTACTATTGCCTATATGACGAGCAATATTATTACATGTAATTTTCTTGAATTAAGGAGTAATCCGTTGTTATATTATATAGTAGGTGGGCGCCTACATCCCTATGCTTCATATGTGAATATTATCATCTTTATTATAATTATTATACTTGTATGTTTTGTTGTGTGACGTACATCGTAATACAGTCCACTTAATATTATTTACCAATCCAAAGTTGTTATTATTATTAGTGTTAAAATCCTATTAGTTTATAACACATGTTATTAAAATAAATCACACGACAGAACAAATAATGTCATATTTATCACCGCCGTATAGTCCTCCGACATGATGGTGCAGGTCACGGTCTACGTAATATATTTTTATAATATTCGTGGTCGTAGGCCGGTTATTGTGGCAGGACGCCAGGTCACCGTCGTCGGAAGCGCCGAGCGTAAAGTAAACGTCCGCGGGCAGTATTACGTGATGGTCTTTTATTTATGTGTCCGCGTATCACTTGCGTACGGCCGAGATAAGCAAATAATCCATTATTCATGTGCATAATGTGATACGTCAAATCGGTTTGGAAACCAGTGATACCGCCGGGAAATTGTTGCTCTATCGGAACTCGAACAACACATTCACACGCGTTCTAAGAGTGACTCGCTCGTCCGGGGAGATGTATATTATGGCTATAATATTATTGTAATCAGGGCTCGTGAGTTCATATGCATTTGAAATTCCAAATCCTGCCGAGTCGTATTTAATGATAGATGACACAGAAATTCATTTCAAGGTGCCAAGGTCAAACACGTGAAGTCTTGTTTTGCATGTTTTTGCATATTTAGAGGTTTTTTTGTCTATTTGGCATATTTACGCATATTCCTATTCGTATTATTTATATCGATATGCATTTTTTTATGGAAATACTACCTATGAATGTATCAACAATTGACGAAAAAAAAACGCGATCGTATAATCTATTTAAAATCTATTCTTTTCAATTGTGACATAAAAAAATAAAATATAACTATAAAAAATTAATGGATGATTCGTGTTATTTCAAAAATTGTTTATAATTATTTTAAGTAAACATTTTTTTTAAACATTTTAAGGTATATTTCAATGCATATTTTGCCAATGTTTAGTGCATAAATGCATGCTTATTTATGCATTTTTTAGGGCATGGATTTACGAGCCCTGCATATAATATACTATATAGACACATTTGCAGTTGAACGATATTTGCCACCACCAAGGTGGCGATTCCTATGAACCACATTGTTAAAATTTCACATTTTTTTTATTCACCTCATCCGCATATATACATAAATTCATGTTTAGAAATATTAAAAAAAAATCCAAATTTATGTAAACTTCCAAGTATCTTATAAAATAATTAAAACATGCATTTATTTCGGCCAGTTGAAGACAATATTATATGAATACTAAACACGCAGAGAATTAGTTTTTGAAAGATAGCATCATTTTTAAGAATCATTCAAAAACAAATTTGTGATGTAATTATCATTAAAACATATTGTTTCAATTTAAATTAATATTTTATAAATTTAAAAATAAAAATCATAAAAACAAATTTCTCATGGAACATCTAACCACATTTTACTTTTAGGACACACTCACAGTGTTTGAAAGCGAAGAAAGCTTATGGACCGTCTTACAAACGCGGAAAATACCAAATTTACGCTCAGAAATTCAAGTTTTATGCCGTTAGCTTAAAAATTAAAGTGAATCGACCTATTATAAAACATGATGGTAAGAACATTATCTGTGTTTTGTTGAAAGTCGTTTTACGACAATTCAGTATTTTAAATGAGTTATATCGTGTATAATCAAAGTAAATTAAAAATGCTCATAACTCACTTAAAAACTGAATCATCGTAAAACAACTTCCAAAAAAAAAAACACAGATAATGTTCTTACCGTCGTGCTTCAAAATAGGTCGATTCACTTTAATTTTTATGCCAACTGCATAAAACTTGAATTTCTGGGCGTAAATTTGGCATGTTCTGCGTTTGTAAGACGGAGACGACACATGCGTCCTCTTAACTTTTAAAAACTGTAGATGTAATGTTTTATAATAAGTCTGTAAACTGTTATCATCGATTCGAAAACATGTTTTTATTATTCATGTACATTGTACGCGCATTGGCGGCGGAGTCTGTTGCCAATAGAGTATAGTATGGGTACATACATTATTATAGCATGCGTATGTTTTATTTTATATGAATAATATAATATGTGCGCTGCTTAAGATCCGATGACGATCCGCTCTTCTGGTTTCGCGGCGTGTGCAATAATATTATATAAAACAACTTTGCGCGTAGGTGTGTGCTGCAGTGAAATAGTGCGACCGATTTCATTATCGTTATTATTGCTGTTCAGTGGGAATACTGTGTGGCACTGTTGCCTATTTATTTCACTCCGGTGGCACGCGGTACAAAATCGTGAAGATTAGCCACGAATAGTTGTCTGCATAATATATACTGCAGAAAGAGAGAGAGAGAGAGATAGAAAATGAGAGAGCAGAGTAGAATAAAAAAAAATACATACAGGTACATTTATAGAAGGAAAAAAAATAATAGTCTGGTGTAATTAACTGTGACTGGCAGCCTCAGTAATAAATCCCATTTTATTCCAAACAAGGAAAATAGCAATTACAACATGGCACATATTATTACAGGTCTGTGTGTGTGTACAGATATAATATTCTAGTGATGGATAAAATAATACTTTACGTTACTGGAATTTCAAATAATTTACATATTGTGTAATTTATAATATTTTGTATTATATAATATTGTTTATATGTATGTATAATATATTGGGTGACATGCTCGTCCACCAGGTCCAGAGGAGTAAAAGGAGAGTGTACATAAGGTTAGATGACATGGCTTTTTTCAAAGACATTTTATAAAATACAGTTTTGAAAAATCTTAAAAGTATAATATTGTTCGTATTCATAAAAAAAAAGGTGGGCAAGTGGGTGTCGCTCTGCTGTACAGTAGGTTACAAGTGGGTCACTGTAATTTGTGGTGTTAAATTTGAATTCAATGATACATTATCATTGTATAAGAAAAACGATTCTGAGCGAAGACAATCAGTCAGCCTATGATATATTGATATTCCTAAGTATATTTGATGATATTATTACGAATAAAATAATTTATATACCTATTTGCGTAGATGTGTGGAACCTTGTTTTAAATTTTCAATCCTTAGCCATAAAAGTTGAACATTTTATACATTTTTAACAACAAAATAATTATTAAATTTTAAATTTTATAAATTTTGTGAAAATTCAAACTTTAAATACTTATAAAAAAAAAATTGTGCCTATGTATTTTTAATATTTTTCAACTGCTATTGAAACATTATATCAGGAGCCTTGCATTAAATTTTCAAGCTTTTTAAACCAACAAATAAAATTTTATTGATATTTATAGAAAAAAAAACTAAAAAAAATGGAAACTGAAAATGTCCGTAAATAGCTCAAAATAAGTCAAAATGTTATGGTGTATAGAATGTTAATATAAACATTCATTCAAAATTGCATATACCTACGGTCATTTGTTTTAGAGTTGCACCAAAAACTAAAATCAATTTTCTCAAAAACAGATTTTGCGTAAAAATTTGCGTTTTCCTTAATTTTTCTATTGCTTTTCACGGCGCTTTTGAAAACTACTAGGCAATTTTTACTTTTGACCCTCCCCCCAAAAAAAAAAAAAATTACCAACTAGATTCACTTTCCTATCATAAAAGATACTGTTGAAGAATATCTAAGCATTTTTAGTGTCCTAAAAGGTGATAAGATGATGACAGACACACAAAAAAAACACACATCAATACATTTATCATTTCGCTCAGAATCTAAAATGTTCATAAATTATGATAGCTATGCAGGTTTATCGCAAAACTGATTTTCAGTTTAATAAAAAATCTCAAATTTGTATAACTTTTTGTAAAAATAAATAGTATTATATCATATCTATATAAAATGTCGTTAATATCGGACCATATGTTTCATAATAGGTATACATTTATAACTTATAAATAATATAAATAATCCTTGAATGTGTTTACTGCCTATAAGTCATTACATATGATTATAGTTCATAAGATAAGTCAACCTTCATGTTCAAGGTTTTAGTAGGATATAGGCTGTTTGGGTAGAACACGATTTTGGCACACGTTTGGGCACATATTAAGGCACATGCGATTCCGTACGTTTTGTACCGAAGATTTTAGTGCAATAGTGCCAGATTTCCATAAGGTTACGTAGGTATTTGACTACTTGACTTAGTTATAGCGTTTTACATAAGTTTTGCGTATTTATAACTATAGTGAGGGTCCAAGCATTCCAAACAGACGATCGGATTTTGCCGACCAGTCACCGTGTTCTTCCAAACGCAGTATGCCGGAGCATCTAAAGGATGTTTCAATCAAATGGCCTTAGCAGACAAATAACGTTTATATCACACAATCAACGAATAAAACGAATATTTAATTCATAAAAATATAATCAAATATTTGTAACAAGTACCAAGGTATCAAATTATAACTATTTTTACACAGTTTTATAGACACATATAAAAAATGTCTTAATTTCTATAACGAATAAAAGTTCGTTACAGAAAAAAAACGAATTTTTCAAATTTAAAAAAACCTCAAATTCGTCGATGTTTTATTATTTTATCAACTCGTTATAAATTATGATAATCGGTGATAAGAAAAATAGCTTGTTGCCAAAAATTGCTTGGTTTAAATTACCTAAAGAAATTGTTGATACTGATGATATTAAACATAATAGTTAAATAAAATAAAAGTAAGTTTTACTTTTTAATTTGTATCTGTACCTATTATGTAGAGGCTAGATAAATATTTGGGGGGGGGAGGCAAGTCCCCCCCAAGCCCCCACCCAAATGCGCCTGTGCAGATTTTCATCAACTTTATTTGATTGACAATAATAAATAATAAATGGCAATATTGCACAGAAATACGTACGTATAATTGTGTTGTTTTTGGGGTCATTTTGACAATCCATTGTTTGATCAAAATCGTACGGAATCGATTTCCCAAAAAGGTAAAACGTACGGAATCGTGCTTAACCGGGCTGTTTAATAAATAATACTAAATACCAATAGTGTACCTACTTCAAATATATTTATTTTTATTTTTTTTTATTGATCGTGAAGCACGGCAACTATGGCCATTAGCTGTTTGTTTTGTCTGTAGGGTAGGGACCTGTAGGTGTAACTGGTATGTGTAGTTTTGGCAGGTTTTTTAGTGGGTATCTGCCATGCCCGGGTGGGGGATGGCGGCACTTCTCTCCGGACACCGTGACTTGTCCGGAGAAAAATGCCACCCGTGAACCGAGGTTTGAACCAGCGCCGGTGTGCGTCATAACCGACACCTTAGTCCGCTCGGACATTCCGCTCCCCCTTCAAATATATTATGTAAATAAAGTTAGATGTTTATACCAGCAACCCGCTGTGTACTATAGAACTATATTCCTTCATAGCATATCATGTTATACATTTTTTTTAAATTAATATTTGAATAAAACTTTTTTTATGAGTAACAATGTATAAATTATATAATTATATAACAGGTTATTCCGAACAGTTGTTTCTATTAATGAAAATTATACACGTATTATTTATTTCGAAACTGGTCAGAACAAATGCGACAAATGTAATATATATAGGTACAGTGTGTTTACGCCAAGAAGAACTACTAAATATTTCAGTTCGATGACCTTATATTGAAATGGGGTTTTCGCTGAATGACAGATACCTATAGTACTTAAATATATATTTTCCGATTAATTTCAAATTTTTAACACTTTAGATACGCGTAGCGCGATACAACTTACTCTTTTTTAAATGGTAACATCAATTTTTTTACATATTCAGATAAAGAATTTTTTTTTTTAAACAAATTATGTAAAAAAGGTTTTTTCTAATTACGAAATTGGCATATGAAATTTAATATTTACGAGGAATAAATGTGTAACGAACAGGAATTATATTATCTTAATAATTACTGGCAAATTATTTTTATTATTTTATCTGTGTGCAAACAAACAATATTAATGAGTAACAATAAGTTGAATTTAGTTTAGATTTCGTCAAAAAAATTACTCGTAAATATTAAATTTCATCGTTAAATTTAAATTAGTTCTGTTAGCACGACACGTTTTCTGGGGTTTATTGAAAAAGCAAAGTATTTATCCTGTATGATATTTTTCTATTATTCAATCAGTAAAAGCATATAATATAATCAATGGAAAATTTCGTTGATCATGGACCATGTTTCTTATAAAATACTAAAGCAACAACAATAGGAAATACAAAAGTACGACCAATCTCCTTTCAAATTTGAAAGGAAAGCAGAAAAAAAGCAGCACAAAATATGTTATAGGTATTTACTTATAGTTGTCTTATAAGTTTTAAATGTGTTTATTTGATGGGTGCCATTTTCAAGTTTACGCATAATGGTTAGATTGGACCTAATGCCGTGCGTAATGTATACCAATGTAAACACTAAATAGTAAAAATGGTCATTGATTAAAGGTACCAATATTGTAACAAAATTGTTTGTTCCCAATTCACCGATCCCCAAATCGCCAATAACCGGTTTTTCGACTAAAAAACAAGTTTTTAACTAAAAAATTCCAATTCGCTGACAGTATAGTGCAACGACGATAATATTGGCTAATTAATTCTTGGCAGTTGACATAGCCAGTTTATACAGCTTTAAGGTATAAGGTAAGTAATCATTTGGAAGAATGACATGTGACTTTCAATCTCGCGGTTAATCATCATTCATCACAAGCCCAATATATACATACCTATATTACCTATAAATATTAATGGGTGATTGTAAATTTCACCATAATACCGGTTGGATAAAAAAGGTAATGAAAAGGTCTTAAGTAAACTACAAAAGTTTTATTTTCTTACCTATAACGGATGCATGGAAACTCCGTCAGTATTAAGCCTTCCTTATGTGAGAATTAATGATATTTCTCTGCTAGGTAAAATCAAAAATTCAAAATGAAAAAAAAAATATTATGTTAGAGCAAGCTATAAATAATAAATAGTTATAATAATGGATTTATATTACACGTAATGGTTTGCATATCTACAAATTGTATCTCATAATTTTAGTTCACAGTTCAAAATATTATAATAGTATTATAACCTATTATAATGTCACGATAATATAATAAACCTATATTATTTGATTATTAGTTACTAATTAACATATTTTTTCTGTTTTCTACATACATATTTACATAATATATTTTTATTTCATTTTCTAGGTCTCTTTATATTGACCAACCAATAAGAACGGCCCTTAGTTTGAACATTTTTAAGGATATTTCTGAAAATACAAAACCAAATGATTCCGATGATGGTACACACAGTCGTTTCTACGTAATACCCGTTCACTATAACAACACAATCACCTCCAATTGTGTTACACATCTATAATAAAAAAAACAAAAAAGGAAAGAATGTAAAAAAAAATTGTTAATAATAAATAAATTATTTTAAATACTTATTACAACACCATTCAATCGTTTAAATCTAAAATGAAATACATTTTTAAAAAAAACTTAGAATTGAAAACTATAATTTATATATTTCAAAAAAGTAAAATAATAATAGCTAAATATAATAGTTAGGTGAGTCTGTTTTGTCTATTTATATGGTTAAATTGATTTCATTATAATTTAAAAATATTTTTCTTATGGTTATGTTTATGTTTATTGCCAATAATATAACAACTACGTGTCTATATATAACTAGTATAAAAAGGTTAAGTTTATATTTAAAATTTAAACATAATAAAAACCTGTTATTGCTAAATTAATCGAATAATTTTATTTGAATTTCTTACGTTTTTTAGATTTGGAGTTGAGCAATTATTCTTGTGATCCAAAGAACATTGTTTAAAGGTTAAAAAATCTATCATTCCAAAAGCTACCGGAGATGACCATGCGCCTCCCAAATTTGAAAGTGTATTCAATAACGTCATGTAGGTACCACCAAAACGTGAATCACTTATTCGAGAGAAAAAAGCTAATATAGATACAACCATAATGTTATCTAGAATCTATATAAATGAAATCATAGGGTTATTAATAAATTAATAATACATGATACATTTTAATTTGTCATAAATTTGTCATAATATATTTTTCTTAAGGGTGTCGTGCCAGTTTTTCAAACTTCCGAATTTTTATAAAATTTTCGAAAATTCTATTTAATTTTTGTTACTACCTTAATTATAATTTATAATACTTTTCCACTAGTTTACAGCTTGATATCAATTTAGTTGGAGAGAGGGGTTGATACGGTGTATTGTATCAATGCAAATGACTTCACAGGAAAAACTTCACACCTTTTAGAACAGTCGGATTTCATTGATTTTTATTTGTTTAAGAGAAGAGATTATTTTTCACGTCAAATCAAAGGCCGAATTTTATTTTTATTTAAATAGAGGTAGAAAAATACGTTTGAAAAAGAATAAATATTGTGCATTATTCAAATGCGTATTTTAACTTCTATACTCATAATATTTGAAATCAGTATTACCAGAGAGTCTTATTAGAGAGCTGACCATCAGAATGTTTTCTTCTTTTAAATAAAAAAATTAACGAAATCCGACTCTTCAACAGGGCATGAGAGTTTTGCCTGTAAGACATGTTTTTCTACAAAAAATAACGCACTGGCTTCGACGTCCTTAATTGATATTAATATGTATCACAACAGTATTTGAATTGAAATTGTTTTCATTTGAATCACCTATTAATTTATAAATAGGTAGTTATTACTCACATCATGTATTGATAGTATAAATACTAAAAGTGCATAGTAATATATTGGAATACTAACAAATCCATTTGTTGTTATCAATGTCGGTGTATAATAAATAAACGCCAAAAATGAAATGTTCCAAAGTAATCTGAAATTATATTTAAAACCTCTTCAATTCAAAGATTATTATAGTATAAATGTATTTAATTATGTTTAATTTGCATAAGTACAGTATGGCAGTGGCATCATTTGAGGTATTGCAAGGTATGCTTGTGCGTACCTAAAATGTATCAAGATTGTATTTTAGCCTGACTAGTCGTACTTAAATCTGTGCTGTTATCCATCTTATTTAAATATGTATATACTATATACCATTCTATAAAAGCTGATTGGCGTTAATCTTATAATAAAATTAAATAAATACAATTAATTAATTAATTTTAGGCTGACAGTAAAACGGCCTCGTCTTCGCTCAGAATCGTTTTTCGTATACAATTCTTACCCTAAATTATTTAGTAGATTATTTTTTTGTAAAATTTGATGTACCTACTTACCTAAATTAATATTTGAAGAAGTAATTGCTGAGTTTTAAAAATGTATACAAAGAATAATTGTCTTTAAAATTGGTTTTGCGAAAATAGAAAATAGATGTCATATTTAATATCATATTTATTATTCTCAGACTATTTTTACAAATTGTAAAATGTTGATGGGTTAAAACAATATTAATGAATACAATTTTCAACTTATCGTGTTCCCATATTTTGCCAACTTATTGTCCATAGTTCATAGTTATAATGTTTACTACCTACTTATCCCAGAAATACTCGTACGAATTTTCATTTAGATAAATCAAAATTACCTATCAAAAAAAATTATTTGTTGAATAATAGGGATAGTGAAAAAAAATTTATCATTTGAAGTTCATATCGCCTTTATTATGCAAGCCTTTTTGAGTTCTTTACTACAAGACTAACTATATAATAACAAACTGTAGTGCCTAAAAATCAAGAATTTTACTACTGGCTACTGCACACCTAATTCCACACTTCACTGCTTCAAAACGGGATGGAAGACTCAACAGTTTTATTTTTAAAACACGTACACTCTTGTGAAACCAATATATTTATCATTCGGTATTCCATACAAATTATTCAATTGTTCTAAAAACTCAAAACTATGTACCTTATACATATTGAATATGTCAACAAAAATTTAAAAACTATTAAATTAGTATGATAATGATGATAATAATCTAATTTATGAATATAATCAAAAAATAAATAGGCCACTTCTTAAAATCAATAATAAATCATGATATTAAAAAACAATATTTTAAAGAATCGTAAAGATTTTGTAAGAAACCAGTTTTTCCATACATATCTTCTAATACGAGAATATAAGCCAGAAAGAAAGAAGATACCAAAACTTTTTAATATTTGTAAGTAATTTATTACAGGGTATTATACTCATACTATTATTACTAAGTATTTAGGTAATTACTAGTTATTTAGGTATTATGTTTATCTACCTGATTGGTGTAGCTGTTAGGTAAACGTTCATCGGTTTTGGACCAGACGTGTATTTAGCTACAACAAGTGGCAAAATCAGTTTTACAACAAACATTGTTGTTTTTACAAACACAATGTCGTCTTTAGGTACTCCTGCATCAATGAGTTTTAAAATCGCCATACTGTCTGTTGCAGCAAATCCTATCTTTAATAATAACACAATACACATTGTTAATGATGGACAAATTAAAAAAATTAACTAAAATTTGACTACATATAGTTTTCATACAATATATAAAACTATCATTCTAACAGAACTTTAAAGGTTCAATACCTACGTAATCATATTAATATGTAAGACTTCAAATAAATTTATATGATAATATATACAGGGTGTTTTATTTATAGGTTGAGCAATATCTCATCAACGGATTAATGAAAAATAAAAATTTAAACGTGATAATTCATGAAAAAAATAGTCTTATTAATTTATGAAATTTAAGTTATAGGTGACCATTTGAAAATCAAAAGTTGATAGTGGTTTTCCTAACAAATATAAGTGTGAAAAATATAAAAAAAATATACAATTTAAAAAAAATTTAAATTGAAACATTTGAAAAGTCAATACTTTTTCAGATAATGAAAATTTTACGCTTAGTGAAACCCCCTGTATATGCAGGTTGATTTTTTAAGCATGCTCGCCCTATATGCTCAAATTATGCATATATTCAAAATCTGATTGTTGGAATTTTTAAATACATTTGAAGACCATATTTTCGAATATTTGAGATTTTTTTGTCCTACTTAAGGATCATCAATACAAACTTCTGTTTTTTAAGTAGGAACTTTTTCAATTTTAATTATTAAGCGGATATTTTCTTCGACAATTTTGATGTATCCAAATCAAAATTTAAACGAATAATTTATATAAATATATAAATTAGTGTAGATACCTACTAAGGTTAATAATATGTTAATGGTAATGAGTCAATTAGAGATAGAGGCTTATGTGATTCAAAAATGTTTGTAATTACTATTTATATGTATCAATAAAAATTATAAATTATTTTTGATACTTATTTGAGTATAATAAATACTACATATAATATTTCATAATATGGTTTATATTTGAAATAAAACTATTTATAAGGATTATTATTCATCATTTAAAAATTTTAATAACTCTGAAACTAGGTACTCATTAGAATTTTGATTTAGATCGGTACATCAATATTTTCAAGTAAATTATCGGCTAAATAATTTTCTGTGAAACAGCCAACAGGGAGATCTTATTTGAAAACCAGAAGTTTGTACCACCACTAGGGCACTGGACGCTCCTTAAGTAGAAAAAAAATTATCAGGAATTTGAAAATATAGTCCAAAAAACATAAATAGGTATACTTAAAATACTAAAAATCAGAATTTGAATAAGTGTGCTATTCAAGGAAAAAATGGAGGTGAGCAACCGCAAATCATCCAGTCTATACATAATAAAAAGAGTTATAATGAATTATAGAACTATCGTGAGTAGAATATTTTAAAATCCATAGTTTAACGGTTTAAGTAAATAAGTCAAATTAATAAATGTATGCAAATATTAACGTTTTGATTAGGTATCTATATATTTACCTTCGAGGTCAGCATTGCTATCACCAACAATTGAATACTAGGTAGTTTTAAAATGTCCCATAGTAATGAATAGCTTTGCACAATGCTGAGCTTTACATGGTCGTCCTCAAATCTGGTATCTTTTTCTTTTTTAAAAATTGCAATCAATGTAGTTATTAATATGAATAGGATACCCAAAACGTAGAATAGACCTATACAAATTAAGAATAAGTACATTTTTTTTATAGATTTTGACAATCGGTTTTTTATTTGTCACTAAGGATCCATCAAAATGAGTTTTACTCGCTTACTTTTTATAGTGAACACTCCTCCTATATCTGGACTAGTTCGTAAGTACCTGTTGCTGAAGTCTTCTGACGTCAACAAAACAGAAAATGCATAACTTATCATCCAGCCCATCACTAGACCAGTTGCATTGCATGTAGATGCATAACCTACGTTATTCCTGTGTGATATAAAAATGCAACACAGGTATTATTTAAGATGGTTTATATTGTACTAATTCGAAATAATGAAAAAGTGCACAATAACACTGACTTTTTGAGCATTGTCAGTGCCCAACCGTCGACGACTATGTCTTGCGTGGTGCCCAAGGTTTTCACGAAGAAAAATACTGATATCAATTTTATTATGTCTGGTCTACGTGTTTCCGGCAACCATTCATCAATATTTCCGGCCATATAAATAAAACATGCTCCTGTTCGACATAAAGGTTTTACAATATCGGTTGTATAATATGCTTTAAGGGGCCTCACTACCACCGCTTTTTTTGTCAAAAACTATTGTTTCTAATTTCAACGATACCTGACAACAATCGTCACGATTTTCATTCTTATAAAGGTGGGTAAGTGGATGTCGCTCTGCTGTACAGTAGGTTACAAGTGGGTCACTAAAAACTAAAAAAATTGAAAACTGACAATGTCCGTAAACAGCTCAAAAAGAGTCAAATTATTTTCAAAATGTTATCGTGTATAGAAAATACTAATATAAACATTTAGTGAAATTTTCAAGTATCTACAGTCATTCGTTTTTTAATTATAATAAAATAAGAAAATCGTTACCTGAGAAATCGAGTGAATATCAAATGTTGTAAAAATATGAATTTCAAACGCTCATAAAAATTTAATTTGATATGCTTGTAGACATTTTTTTTTTTTTTGATAAAGGTAGACAAACTTATGGTTAATCTTGTATTACATTTTCAAATCTTAGATTTAAAAAGAAACATTTTTAAGATTTCTCAACTCAAAATAATTTGCTAATTTTCGTGATTTTTCCGTATTTTGTCAAGATTTGAACTTTGAAAGCTTATAAATAAAAACTGTGACTTAGGATTTTTAATTTTTTTCATCTGCCTTTGAAACAATAACCTAGGAGCCTTCTATAAATTTTCAAGCTTTTTTACTCAACAGATAAAATTTTATTGATATTTATAGAAAAAAAAACTAAAAAAAATGGAAACTGACAATGTCCGTTAACAGCTCAAAATAAGTCAAAATATTTGGAAAATGTTAAGGTGCATAGAAAATGAAAATATATACAACCAGTGAAAATTTCATGTATCTACGGTCATTTGTTTTAAAGTTACAACAAAAACCAAATTCAATTTTGTGAAAAATCGATTTTGTATAAAAATTCCCGTTTTTCCTTATTTTTTTTTTTGTTTTTCTTAGCGCTTTTGAAAATTACTGGGAATTTTAAATTTTGACCTCCTCAATGCACCAACGATATTCACTTTCCAATCGAAAAAGATACTGAAGTTGAAAATCGAAGCATTATTTCGACTACTTATCGTGTACACAGACACAAAAAAAAATAAAAAAAATAAAAAAAATAAAAAAAAAAATATAAAAACACACATCATTGTAAAATTAATACATTCATCGTTCCACTCAGAATCTAAAAAATGTTCGGATAGTCCGTAATATAAATATGGGAACGATCGATCCACATTTTTAATTTTTGTGATTTAAATTGCAATAAAATTTGTAAAAAAATCATAATTTCCAACTTAAATATTTAATTAACTAAATACAATTTTAAAAATGTGTGAAATACACATTCTAACAATAAACAGATAAATGCAGCTATTCATTTTGTCAGAATGCAAATCGAGGTAATCGTTGCAACGTATTGTTGGAATTAGAATCGTATGTTTGAGTGAAAAATAAACATTTTTTCTTGATCACAATATTACGTACTGACATGTGCGTGCGAGTGCGTGCGAAAGCACTCCGTACCTCTACAATTGACCCGAATGGACGCCACATACACTAATAATCATTTACGACTAACACATAAATCTTGGGTGACGACGACGAGATTAGAAATTACCTAAATGATTCTCCTTAAATCAATGCCGTAGTGAAGCCCCATAAAGCCTTAATCTGGGTTCGTGAAATACACATTCTAACAATAAACAGATAAATGCAGCTAAATGGCTGATACTACACAAATCGACAAAGGCAAACATTAACTAGTTAGATAATTTTTTAATACATTAATGACCATAACTGTAGTAAAATTGACAGTTGAAATGAATCTCAGTTGATTTAAAAATAATCCATCAAGTTTATGGTTTGTTAACTTCGAGCTAATCGATTTCAAATCAACTTAACTTGAGTTAATTATTTTAATTCACTTGCACATCTTTCCAAAGAATAACGCAATCTAACGAGATCCTCCCTTGTTTAAATATAGTGCGCAGCAGAGACATTTATAATAATTAATATTTATACACACACCAATTGCATATTGAGCCGGTATGAGCCATGATTTTCGTCTTCCCATCTTTTGTACGTACAGCGCATCTACCAAAGGAGCCCAAATTAGTTTTAAGCTATCCGGCCATACAACAAAACTGAATATAGCCTGGAACAAAATACAACCACGTTTATATTAAAACGGTAAAGTATACAGTTACGTTAACTTGGATACAAGTCAATATTAAACATGTATAGAATACAATTCTACTTGCACGGGTACACAGTTTTTGATGTTGAATCAGATATTTACTTGATCTCTGTAAGATACATATTTGTTGCCTTGCAAAATTATTGGCATTGCCAATGCTAAACCATACGGTATGCCTTGCATCGAATACAGCAACAACAACAGGAAAAAATTCAACCAATCCCCTTCCAAATTTGGCTGCTCAGCCGAATTCGAATCGTCAACTACTTTTACTGTCGTGAGGTTTTCTCGTTCATCTTCCAGCTGTGGTAACGCAGTCATACTTAAGGTTTAGCGTTCACGATTCATACAGCACTGAACACATAACGCACATACACTGAGTGTAAAAAAAAATAATTAAAAGTATTTAATATTTATACCGATTGCTGTTGTTTTTGTATCTATACTGAAGCAAAACTATAAAAGTGAACAAACTCGTTATGCACAAAATATTTAAATTATTCTGTTGTAAGGTAGGTACATTTAAATATAAGGTGGGATACCGGTATGATCAATTTTACCTATTCGTTTCTTTACTATCTTATTATCTATAAATGTCTCACGGTTTTTATATTGGCCGTAGAACAATATTGTTTATGCTATAATATAGTATTTTATTGGGTCAGTTAGCCGACTCTTAACACGTTGATGAATATTGATTTCATGATGATAATAATAATTATGATAACCAAAAATAATGAACTAAAAAAGTAGCGGGAATAATTACAATTATTTTGATGTAATAAACATATTTTTAATATTTTTTTTTTTGTATTTTAAATTTTTTTTCGAAGTCAATAGTATATATAAATTTGTAATGACACTGAAAAATATGCATATATTGTGCAATATATATACATATTCGTGTGGCCGTCGGCGGCTGCATGGTGGTCAACATGATAAATATTGGGCTTGTAACAATTAATCTGTCGATTTAAAGCCGCAAGCCATTATTTAAAATCATTAATTACCCTAAATTTACCTTATAGTTATAAAAATTGCTATGCCAAGAAGTACATAACCATAAACAACCATTAAAATAAATTTTTTTTGGTCGAAAAACCTGGTTAGAATACTAATAAATAAGATAAAAAACCAACAGTAAAAATTTGAAATGGATATTAGTAACAGTACTGAACATATTCAATTTCGACCTCCTAAAAGTACCAATTAGTTCCAATTTTCTTTAAAAAACCTCCATCAAAGTTGATGATCAGAGCATTTTTCTACCAGAAAAATTGAAGTTGTACAACAATTTTCAAATACCTCTCCTAAAGTTATTAGACTGGACAAAATAAAAATAAAACAGTACCTATTCATCTTCAATGAGTCCCCTCACCTATACACTGTGGACGCCGTGTGACAGTTTGGGGCACTGGGGCCAGGTCCAGTATGGCGTTGTTACCAATGTTGTACCGAGTTTGAAATTTCATAAGCTCGAAGAACGGTTAACAAATGTTAAACAATTCAACTACGTAAAATGTACTAAATAGATTATTATTTTCTATTTTCTAAATATACGTATGTTTCAGGTTGAGTGAAAACTAAATTACTCTAATTGAGTATGTTGATACAATAATATACCAAATCCACTTACAATATTTATATTATTTTTGAAAGTTACCAATATAAAATGATCTATATTTATTTTTATAAAATATCTTGCATATTATGTTTATAATATTTATTGGTATTTTTTTCAATCAATTAATTCATTTAACACTACCTACAAATTTTTTGGGGATTATTGAAAATGCCATGTATTTGTCCTCTACGACATTGATCTTATTATGAAATCAGTAAAAGCAAAATTTCGTTATAATGTTGCGAATAATATAAATAATTCATGAAAGTACTTATCTACGTCAATACGTCATTACTTATTCATAAATGATAAATCATTAGGTAATTGAAATTTCATGTTCAAGGTTTTATAGGATATAGGTTGTACATTCATTTCATTTTCTTAGTCTCTTAACTCTTTATATTAACCGACCAATGAAAACGGTCATTGATATTGATTGAAGAAGT
The DNA here is from genome assembly GCA_008086715.1 of Sitobion miscanthi. Taxonomy (NCBI): domain Eukaryota; kingdom Metazoa; phylum Arthropoda; class Insecta; order Hemiptera; family Aphididae; genus Sitobion; species Sitobion miscanthi. The sequence goes on from CM017799.1 coordinate 5,445,262, forward strand.
ATGACGCGCCGTTTCACAAAAATATCACTTTAAAGATTTATTAATATTTAATTAACTAAAGGTTATATTGAATTTCTGATTCTTTTATCGTCTTAAACACATAAAATCACACATTTATACGTAAATTAAATTTCAAAAATAAAATTTTTAGATTGATAAATCATTATGTGAAGCGAAGAACTTTTACACAAATAAGATAGGCAATTATGATGAGCCGGGCCCAATGATGTCACGTAGCTATTCTACAATTCTTAATATCTCTTAACGTAATCATTTTTTTTTACATTAGATTTTCACCAAATCATTTAATATTAGCTACAATAATTTAACATTTAAAAAAAATTTAAATGGGGGAAGGGCTATAGCTCACCTAACAAAACTATTAATTTAAAATAAGCCATATGTAGCTTATATTTAAGATATATCTAAATCAATAAGGTTTATTTTTAGGGAGCTAAATTGTAGTCAGGGGGCTAAGCCCCCTTAATTGGGTCACTGTAATATTTATAAGTGTTTACCTGTACACCTAATATGGTTATTGTATCATTGTGACCACAATTCAGTCGTTAGTTTATGTGAAATCCATTTGTATTCAGTCTCATCAAATTTGGGATTTATCTATCAAAAAGACAAAAACGGTTGGTAAAACCTATAAAAAACAAATTTTATGATGAAATTGTTGATCGTTTCGGAAGAGATGAGAAACGTTTACAATTTCTCTTTGAGAATCAATAATGTTAACTTCACCTGTATGTACAATGTACATTGTATCTATACTGGCTATACTTGTAAGTTGTAACTTAATAAAATATGTTATAAGTGTTCAGTGTTCATGGCCGAGATTATTTTCTATGTTTTTCGTTCGAATAGATGGTCCAGTTTTAAGTATTCATAAAGAAATCCTGTAATAAAATATTCATGGAGTAATAAAAATATTTTCAAGGACATCACCTAGAAGTATGGCAGAAGATTGGTCAAATTAATTTAAGTTCTTTTTTACTACTGCCAATATTATATTTGTTGTCAACTACCTATTTAAATTGACTAAACTTGTCTTGCTTATTTATGCATTAAAAGTGTATTATTTATTATTACATTATTATTATTATATTATTATTATTATATTATTATTATTATTATTATGTATCATGTATTCATGTGCAACATAAATTATTATATATTTTACTAAAATATTAAGGCCCCTAAAATGTGTCATTTTTAAGGAGTTGTGTTTAGGCAATTATTTCGTTCCTGTGATTACTGATCGTCTTTGTGTGTGTAGTAAATTATCATTAGTGCAGTGGATATTTTAAAAAAAAAATTCACGCAACATATTACGAGCTTATAGAAAACTCTTCAGTATTAATTATATCAATTAATAAATATTTATTTATAATAATAGTTATTTTATTGATTATTCATTGAAATGTACAGAATATTAATAACATTACACCAATACCATTGATTATAAATACTATTTTTACTAATATTTATAACCAATGGTAATACGTTATACGTATTATATTATGCAAGTATATAGGTATATTTAATTTAGGATTATTGTATTTTGTATTATATTATCATTATTGAGAAGAGGTACTGTATTTAGTATAAGTCCAAGTATAAAATATTAGATTTTAAATTATTTTATACTTAGGTACCGGAATTGACGAAAGTCGTCCTGTCATCGTAGTATCGTATGACTTATGACGTATTAACCTGGTAGGTACCTTGAATGCTTGGACGTTTAAACTGTTTTAAGGTTCAAACTGAAATAATTATTTAGCTAATATCTTGTAGGAACAAGTACTAAAATAAAATTAAAAACAATCAATCTGTAGATATTTGCCGGGACGACTGACGATCAGATGAAACATGTAGCTTTGTCGCGTGCGCGCTTCCTCGCATTGTAATTTGAATTATTCTATGGATACCTACGGGCTACACTGAACGGTCACATGGGTTTTTCATTCTCAATAATTATTTGTCAAACGAAATGATATACGTCATAAAAAAAATAACAAAATTAAACATAATAAATAATCAATAACTAAAATTATATAATAATTTCAAACATCGACATTTTTACAAAATCGTTGTCGCCCAGTATTTAAATATATCATCTACTAGGCGACAAAAAGTTTTCCCTGGCCGACATTTCTGTCGCTCAGTATATTAGTTAAAATATCCACTGCATTAGTGTGTGTATACTCCCCTACCATCACCCACGACCCGCATCAATTTACAATTCAATGTTATTATTATTTTCTTATATGGTTTATGGTCGCACGCACACACATGTACAAGTCATTTGATCAAAATATTCAAAACCAATTTATGGACATGAAATAGCCGTCGCACTGACAAAAATTCAGGTACTGGCGTACTGCTAGTGGTTTGATTTAAAAAATATAAAAATGTTTGTGTTGTTTAACAAGTTTACTTTGCATCGGTCGGAGCACTTTTTCAATTTTAGAAAATTCTTGACGAGAATAAATATTTTACATTTTATAAATTTATAAATTTTTAATATTGTATAATATATTCAAAAATATCAAAAATATCAAAAATATGCTCCAACCGATGCAAAGTAAACTTGTTGACCAATTAAAACATCTTTACATTTTTTAAATCAAACCAGTAGAAGTACTTTAATTTTTGTCAGTTGCTAAGGTCGTTTAAATGAAAAATTAATAGGGTTTCTAGGGGCCTTAAGATTTTTCACTAGTAAATTTTAATCCTACGATTATTAATATATAAATATAATATAGTAAAATATACTTTTTAGTTTTTTTTTCTATTCTCCTCCGCCATCTTTTTGCATTCCTAGACTGGTATCACACAGATGCCGGCGCTGCTGCACAATAGACTGACCAACAGTATTTTCGTCAAGTGCAGGCTGATATTAAATAGATAGGTCATTTTATTTACAATAAATTTAAATAATATAAATTGATTTTAGTAGACTGTTTTTATTTAACATTAAATTTAAAACAATTTTTAAAGTCAATTTTAAAGTTTTGTAACAGTGATAGTGTTATTAGGTACAGCATTTAGTCTTATTTTTTAGACATTTTCTTGTTACTTAGGACATAAAAATCCGATATATAATTATTATTATAAGAAAATTTTATATTTTTTTCATTCATTAATTCTAACATGACCATAGAGCAATAACGTCTATGCTACAAACCGTTGGCCTGTTTTTATAACAATATTATATTTAATTTAATTAATAAGTATTCGATATAAATATTACCTTGCAGGCGATTTTGTATCAATATTCTTATACAGCATACTTATAACGTTTGAAGTATCAGAATATTATAATTTATTCACTAAGGCCTACATCAAAATTTCAATGTAAAAGGTGTTTACATTTTTTTTGTCAACATAAATCCAGTATTTTGGTAAAAAGTAACAAGTATATTGATTGCATAACTACATTTAAGGAAATTACACATAAACACTAAAAGAAATATTAAATAGGTTTGTTGAATTAACCACCGTTAGGTTGGTTAATTTGAGTTGGATCTTCAAATACAGGTGGTTGAGGTCTGAACTGTTCGGCTGACATGTGCATAAAAAATAATCCAAACCCTTCAATCATTGCCAATAGTAAACCTCCAAAAACAGCACTGGCCGTCATAGCTGGTATTCCATTACGTGCTGCTAATATACCACCGGTCAAAGCACCGCTTGCAATAGAATTCCACGGGTCTTCTTTTTTCCTGATGGCCACTAGTGAACAATCAATGGTTGAAAATAATCCTCCCCATATCGCAAAACTACCACCTATGTTGGGTGCTTTGGTTGCCACAGAATGAAAAGCTCCCTAGAAAATACACAAATATATAGATAATATAAAACAAATTGGTTTATTAATAATTAGTAAACATATAAATTGAATATCAAACATTTTTATTAAAAATATCAAGTTTGGCTTTTGAAGTTTATATTGGACATTCGATAAACAGTGGAAATACAGTTCTAATAATATTTTTACTATAGAAAATATAATAGTTTAGGTATTTGATTGTTAATTAAGAGTTCAGATCTTGTACAGATATCATTTTTATATCTATTGGTCTAAGAAAATTGTATTCATACTATATACGATAGATACACAAAAATATACTTTGCTTTTGATTTTTTTTGGCCAAAGAAACGTAAAAGTAGTAGTAATACTTTGATCTTAAACTTTGAAATGGTTTCTTGTAATAGATTGGATCTAGTAGGTAAGTTGAAAAGAAAAATGTCTAATGATCAGGAATATTTTTAAAAACATCAAGGAAAAAGGAATATTTATGCAACACCAATGGTGTTATGCACATGCGCTGTTCCCACTATACGTGTTTACACGCAACCTAACCTAACCTAACCTAGCATGCATCAACTTAGGCGAAAACAGCAACTGCCTCATTGAGAGTCGAACTTCTAGCAGTAGCGGCACAATGCTAAGAATTAAACAGCATCGGATATTATAGCTTAAACTAGTACCTTGATTTAAATGCTCTAAAAACTGTCGAAAAAAGCTCCACAAAATGGCTAAAAAATTAATTTTACCCTTAAAAATTGAAATATAAAATTTTCTTTTTAATTCAATGTTTTAATAAGTACACTTACCTAATTTAAAATGTACAGTAAATTTAAAATAATTTACTAAACATTAAAAAAAAAAAACCAAAATTTGATTAGAAACTCAGTGTTTATAAATTATAATCACGGCCTTACAGATTGTTCTGTTGGATACATGTTTTTTCTTCTGTATAGACCTAAGTAGGTAAATAATAAAAAACCAAAAAAGCTAAATAATGAAAAAAACATCCAAATATGCAACAAAAAACAAAATTAAAGTTTCACCATTAAAGTGTCTGAAACTAATTATGTACTTGGAAAGAATTGTCTAAGATAACCCAAAAAAAATATGCACTTTGCATTGAAATCCAGGCCCAACAGCTTTAAGGTAACAGCGACACGCAGACATTCTCGTGTTATGTGCAAGTTCTGTACAAAAAAATTAAATATTCTAAATTGTTGTTTATATAAACTCTAAAGCATCTGATGTATAATATATAATATATACCACATATTTTAAATTAAAGTATACAAATAAAATTCAAAATAGTATCAGTGTAAAATAAGCAAACATTTTTGTTATATCTGAACTATTTTATATCTATCTTTACTATCTGTGGTCATTTATTATAGTTACACCAAAAACCAATATCGATTTTGTCGAAAACCGATATTACGTAAATATTCCTGTTTTACCTTAGTTTATTTTTTACCGGTGCATTTGTAAACTACTGAATAAACGAATAAAATTGGACTTACGTTAAAACGTCTGTTAACTCCTGTGGGTGCATTACGGAAGCCTTTTATACCTTGAAAAATACCACCACCAATAAGACCCATGGCAAAAGCTCCGCCAAGATCTTCTAATATTCTCATTGGACATGGTTCCCTTCCAAATTCTTCCATGGTTTTTTTCTTGCTGTACTAGGTTTTTAAAATATCTGAAATGCTAAAAACACATAGTATTCATTATTAAAATGTCAATGAAAATAAAATCCCAAACATTTTTAAATCATTGAACATTTGTTGGGAGGTTTTTAATGTAAAATGATTATTCAAAAACCTGGTTATCACAAATATCAATATTATTGTTATTATTTGTAATAATATACTTAAGTCTAATTTTGTAAGCCATTATCTTAAAAAAAATTTTATTTTATTTTATTTTAGTAACAATTATGATAAGTCTATTGATAATAATATAGTATAGTACCTATACCATTTAGCAAAAATTATACTTATTGAAGATACAAAACATTAAATACTATTTTTTTATAAATATATATATACATATTTGATAGTATTTCAACATTTGATTGAGTAGCTTTATACTTAATAAATATATGAAGAAAAAATATGTAATTAATTAGGTTTAAGATTCAATCTCTTTCAGGAGATTCGAGTCTTGGTCTTTTGTTGAATACTTCTTCTGTTTTATTTTGCACATTATGATTGTATTGATATTTGTTGGAGAGTTTTAAAATCACTTTTGTATTTTCTTTGACATCTTTCTTTTGCGTCCTAGGAGTCCAATTGTTTTCGGTTAAAATATCATATATCTCTTTAACTGTTTGATTAACAATAACATTAAAATATAATTTTTCAGGATTTAAGAATCTCACTATTTCTCTCAATTCCTTACAACTGGAGTGGCTTGAATAACAAACTCTGGTTATGTTATTTTTAACAATTACATGACCACCTTCGTCTATCACATCCTTAGTAAATGCTAGGGCATTAAGTTGTACACATTTTACATTTTTATTTAATTTCATGCAGTTAATGCTATCAGTATCACATTCAGTTTTTGAACATGCGTGTATTCTATTATTATTTAGAATTGGTGTTACAAAGTTGTCTAAATCTGCTATTGAACTGTACAATTCATCATATTTTTGTTTATGCACATGAATAGAGCATTTGAAATGTTTGGCAACTTCGACTATGGCATATTCTATGCCCACATATCCAGGCATCCACAAACAAATTTTATTATCTTGGTCTTGGTCTAACCATTCTCCAACTACTTTTATCAAGTTGGCGCTACTTTCCTTTCTCGTAGGAAATTCATAATATTTTTTGGATGCAAAAGTAGTATCTAAATACAATGCAGATATATTCTTTGGACCACAGTTACCATCTTTACCTATCAATAGTGGTTTAAATTGTTTTAAATCTTGTAATTGTACTCGGAAATCTCCAGTATATAAAATACGATGTGGACCAGCTTCAATCAAAAACATGACTGATCCTGGACAATGTCCAGCTGGTAATAAGGTCACACAAATGTATTCAAAATTTTCTGAATGCACTTTTAATAAATTAGGGAAACCAATTTCAAGAGATATAAGCTTATCTTCTCTGAGATTAATGGTTTTATTTCGCTTTAAATATGTTATTGTCAATGGTGATGCATAAAGGATCATGTTGTTCTTAACATTATTGAATGCCACTTGAAAAGATTGATCTTGAATACCACGCATGTGGTCTTTATGAAAATGAGACAACATAAAAGTAGAACAACTCAGCAGATGTGACTCAAAAGAATCAATGCCAATGAATGCTAATTCCTTTTCTTCTAATTTTCCACAAAAAGTAGACATTTTCCTGGAATAACAAAATATTTAAGAAAATCCAAGAAATGATAACACTTCTTTTTCAATTCAATATTTACATGGTACATAATTCAATATTTATAACCAAATTTATAAATTGATGCTTGATTTTTCAAAATAAGTAAATCTAAAATTTATTATTGTTCAAATTAATTTTAATAAATTTTTTTACGAATCGCGGGAAAAAAGCCCAGAAATATAAATATGAACACAATATTATGTATAAGTCATGATATATTGTGTTATAACTTATAAGTCAAAAAATATCAGTCTTAGGGATATACATACTAAGTTATAAGTCAAAAAACATAAATCTTAGGTATATCTTATACAATCTTATATAATCTTATACATACTAAAATGTATACAAATATTACACAATTATATAAATAATAATATAGTAAGTTAATACAAAACAGGTAGTAGCATAATATATTCAGATAATAGATAATATTTTAGTATGAATATACCTAAGACTTATATTTTTTTACTTTTAACTTATAACACAATATATCATGGTGTATACATAATATTGTGTTTATATTTAGGTATATTTTTATTTTATTTACAATCTATATTTTATACAATTAACAATTAATTATTATTTTTATTATAATATATTATAATATTTTATCATAGGTACATGGTAATTACTAATTAGGAGTAGACAATACATGTGTTCACATTTAAATACCTATACTCTAGCTGATCCCATGTACTTCGTTACCTGTTAAATGTACAAACTGTATATGACTCAAACTTTGTTCAATAGATATATTTATATTTATAGGCTTTTTTCCGCATACCATTTTTTATATGTTTAACTAATATCAATTTTTCATTTGTCGAGACTTTTAATTACACCCCATATATGATAAATAGGTTTAAATCGACATATTTTTAAACTACTAACAAGTCTTATACAGTCGAATAGAACACTAGACAACACTCCTTGAGAATGTTAGATGAAACTCGAGAAGCAACTTGTTTAAAATTATATTTAACCAATATAAGCAAATAATCTTCGCAATCATAGTTACCACTGAATGACTGAACAGTGAATAAGTGCTGATATTACATTTATTGAAATTTATTATAGGTACTAGACAGTAATTATAATCAATGGTCTAATACTACGAATGTAACACATTTAAATTCATAAAAAAAAAAAAAGCACAAATGTACAATATAGTAATATCAATATTTTACTCACGTTTAGATATGTTAAATTGGAAGTTTCGTAAACCAAATACAAATTCGAACGTTGAAACTTGAAGGAATCATTTATTTCTATTCCGTAATCTGTACATTACTTTATTTATCATTTATCAATGATATCGAAGTTTGATGGTTAGGTTAAAAATTAATATTGTTCAAACCGCTACTATCCCAAAGATGTTATAAAAAATAAATAGTTCCCGCCATGAACTTGCAATTATTAAGTAAAATATTAAAATATAATAACTAATAACTATTTAATCCGAAAATAACTTAAGTTTTCACCTGTTTAATTTTGTACACACGATCAGTAACAAAATGAGGACAACCTATATGTTCTGTAAAAATTAAAAATTCATCATACCAAGTATTAGTTATTATATGTAAAACAATATAAAATATATACCCACCTTCCAAATTTTTCAATACTTCCCTACTACAATAAGCTTCAATAGACAATAAATAAATAATCAAATCAAAAACTGTATGGCAATTAGCAGTGGTCCTCAAACTTTTTGTTTGTGGAGCACTTGCCTAAGTTGTTAACACAATTCTACAGAACCTCAAAAATTTGCTTGTTAATTTGTTTTTTTTTTATAAAATAAAACCTTCAACCAACTCACGTCTCGCATCGTTTTCGTCTTCCCTATGAAACAAAATTTTTTTTTTATTATGATAGGTGCAAATAGCAGGTAGGCTAGGTGCTCACATTGATGTTAAAATTGTTAGCACCCCTAAAATTTTGATGGACTTCCACCTATTATTAATAAAATTAACATGATAATTGATAAATGATAACCCAAATATTATTTTAATTTAATTTAATTCAGATATGCTCATGCTCCTTATAGATTATAAGATCGCGTTAGGCGAAATACAGTAGTTTAGTGGTTTATCCTTTTCTAGACCGAGCACTGTGGAAGATAAAAAAAAATGAAAATAAAAAATGTTTACAGCTATGCACACAATTAAGTATCGTTGACACTGTAAACTTACTTTATTTTTAGAAAATATAGAAGGAATTAAATTTAAAAAGAAATACAACAAGTATTAACATTGAACATTTTAAATCATTGTAATATGATAACTTAACAATATACAATTAAAATTAAAATCAAACATTAATTGGTAACAGGTATTCAACATGATCCAATATTCCAATAGTTTTCAATTAGTTTATATAAACTTCAATATTCTTTTATATAACAAAACCAAAATGTAAAACATAGTTAATAAAAATATAATCAAACCTTAAACATTCTATTTTACCCAAAACGACCTTCAAAGTAATTATACTGATCAGGGTGTTCAATACATGAAAACACATTTATGTACCGTCCAATTCTCGCAGATGGAAAATCGGTGTGAAACATTGACAAAACATTCTTGTATTTTCCTTTAGTTAAAAATGCATGTAGTGTGTTTGACAGTACCTCAAACATTACTATGTGTGTTGGTAAATTGTTATTACTTTCAGCGGAATACAACTCATCAAGCCACTTATTTGGATTTTCAAAAAATATATCAGCTTCATCAGTATAATTTGAAATGCCGTTTAGGTTTGGCTCACATGTTAAAATCCTTGCAGATATATTCAAATGAAGATGACTATAAAGGGGAGTTGAGTGACATGGCATTAGAAATAATAATGTTGAATTTTGAGGTAACTTAGCTAAATATGGCATAACTCTGGTAGACCCTATTTGATGATACCGCCCCAAATAAATCAATACTATGATATTTAATATGACCGTAAAGGTTCCTAATTTTATAAACTTTTTACAAACTATAGAAATTTGTTGAGATGTAATAAAAAATATCATAGGAAACAATGGTAGTAGAAATCTTTGTTCTTTATGAGCAATCATACTTAACACTGACAAAGTCCAAAATACTGTGATTATCAACTTGGAATCAGTATCATTAAGATCAATGTGCCTTATTTTTTTGATAAAACAATAAATGAATATAAAAAATATAGGTCCCAACACTGGTGGTAATCCACTGACAAAGTACCAGTACCAATGTTCAACGGAATAGTGAGCATTGACTTTTTTTATAATATTATAATACAAAAAATTCCACTGTGTAACAACAAAAGAACCGTGAAAGTATGTATCTAATGTTATAGAAAGCATAAGTGACGTCAAACCAATACAAATATACCTTACCAGGTTATTTAGAGTGTAGCGTTTATGAGCAAAAAAATCAAATACAATTAATGGCAGCCACACTATTATTGCTGTTGGGCGCATAACACAAACAAGAGCAACTATCCATAAAAATTTGACGTCTTTATTCCTCAATGACCAAGGGTAATAATACAAGGCAATTGTTGTCAAGTTGGTTTCCAATGTGTTAACTAAGGTACGCGTCGAACAATATGCCAAAAACGGACTTGACATATAACAAACAACTGGCCAAAATACATTTGAACATTTAGAGTGTTTTTGTATCCAGGACACAAAACAGTAATCTGAGAATGTCGAAAAGAGTGTTTGTAGAAAGCGTGGACTCCATATTAAAAACTGTAATGTGTCAAGGGAGAAAAATTTTAAAATCTTATATATTATTACAATCCATGAAATGGATAAGTAACTTCTTATACCGACAATCCACTCCCAAGTACGATATCCAAAACCAAAAGTAATATAATGCGCTATCTCTAAAGACTGCCAGTATTCATCTGGGACATACCACGAACGAATTATATAAAGATGGAACAATCTTATAGTCAATAATGATGTACAAACAGTCAACGATGTTGGATATTTCATGTTTCAATAATGGACAATTGCACATTTATGTATCTTCTTAATTTTTCTTCTTTTTTTTTGATTATCAGTCTGGAAAATACATAATATAAGTAATTTATTAATCAATAATAAATTATGATATGGATAAGTTAAAGGCTAGTTTACTTAAATATTTTATAGACTTAAAACAATCTGTCTTCAAAAAGATGCAAAATAAAAGGTAACTATTTCAATCAAATACTTATTTGAAATTTAACTTAAAGATGTTTAAGTTGGTTAAAATTATGCAATAATAGTATGATATATTAAACCATTAGAATTCAATAGAAAAATTAGGTACAATTTATAGTTAAATAATATTGATAAATAGGTAATAATCAATTTGCAATATTAAAAATGATTTTTTTCATCCATAATTTAATAAACCTATTATTCATCAATAAAATACCTTCAAGAAGTTCAAGATAAGACAAACGTTCAATTCGTTTATATGAATGTCTGGTTAAGTTTTTAAGTTCTCAACATACCAATTATATAAAAATTAATATTAAGTACTACCTATTGGCTATTAGGTACCTAATTGGAAAATATAATATAAACAAATACTACATATAAATTACATAAACATTAAATTTAAATTTTTAAGAACTTTAATGAGACTTATATCAGTGGTTTTATAAATTATTACTATTCCATAATCACATTTTTCATTTAACAAGTTTCACTGTTTAATACTGCTAGCAATGCTGTTGTAGTGCTGTAGCAATTCAAAAATCAAAATATTATCTTATCTATTGTTTACAGTTTACTTGTGTCTTGAGCATAGACCTAAAAAGACCCATATATATTAAGTCTATGGTCTTGAGCACGAATTTAAATTGTTCTGTGGTGATGCTATCGGCATTCTCTTCTTTTTAATTTTTTCTAATAGCTTTAATCATGAAGATTAGAATAGATTATTAATTATACAGTAATAAAACAATGTTTATGAATTATACACATGTACACATGTACGAACTATGTAAACTTAATAGGTAATTATTGTTCAAGCTAAAAAATTCAAAATTTTAGTTGTACAAGAGTCATGGTTTTAAAAATAAATATATTTTCCAAAAAACTGTGAATAACATGAATCATTATACTACGCGGGTTTAAGTGGCAAATGGCTATGATAAAATATAATAATTTTATAATATTTTGTCATGAAAGCATACATTATCACAGTGTGGCCCATAAAAATGGCCGATGACTGATAACAGATAGATATTAGATAACTCCAATCAATTTATCAATAACATTATTATCAATTGGCACGTGGTTTTAACTTTTAGAAACAACAATATTCATTATTTAATATTTATAATTATTAATTTACTAGTTTACGATACCTATTTTGCATTACATCGAGCATTCGAGCCAGAAGGATTTCTGAGTTTCGTAGTTTTTTCATTATTTCTTTATTCAAGTGAGTTTATGAGTTTAATTTATTTATTTAATTTATCTATTCTGTGGTTTAACGTTGTATATAGGTAATTACTGTTTATTGTTTATAATGTGCATTTTCATTTGAATGTAGGTTGGAAAAATGGACGAAGAAACTTTAATTGGCTTTAATGATGTAGCCACATTAAAGCCAGAGGTCAAACAAAAAACTGGCAAAAGATCGGGAGGTTTCCAAGCCATGGGATTGAGTTTCCCTGTACTGAAAGGAGTACTTAAAAGGGGTTACAAAGTTCCCACTCCTATACAGAGAAAAGTAAGGCCGAACCTAAAACTTTGTTGTTCTTGACATTGTTTAATTGTATTTTCTTCTTTTTGGTATTATTTTTCAGACAATCCCTATTGCTTTGGAGAACCGTGATGTTGTAGCTATGGCTCGCACCGGTAGTGGAAAAACCGCTTGTTTTTTGATACCAATGTTCGAAAAATTGACTCAGCACACTGTAAATGGCCATAAAGGAATACGCGCTTTAATTTTATCACCAACTCGAGAACTTGCTGTTCAGGTAATATTGTATGGAATCATAAATGTAAATTCTGGACAATACAATATCTTATGATCCTTAATATTCATCACACACGGAAAACATAAAAAAATTGTTATGCTGCTATGAACTAACCAATCCGACTACATCATAGTCTTGTATATGTATTTTATGTTATATTCGACAGGATTGGAAGCCATTGGGGTTAACTTGATAGTTTATGATATTATTATATAAAATAAGTATCCCAGATAAAAAAGACAAATCTTATTAATTTAAGTTATCATTTACAAAAGTATTGTTTATATCGTGAATATAATTTGATTTCAGACATTGAAGTTTTTAAAAGAAATAGGAAAGTTTACTAATTTGAAATCGGCCGTGATACTAGGAGGTGATCCAATGGAAGCCCAGTTTAGCACAATGCACAGTGCTCCAGATATTGTTGTAGCAACTCCAGGTCGATTTTTACATTTATGTGTAGAAATGTCTTTGAAGTTGCCTTATATTCAATATGTTGTTTTTGATGAAGCAGATAGGTAAGTTTCTTTTTAATTAAATTGATTTACTATATTATATTTTATAACCAATATATGTTGTTTTGTAGGCTTTTTGAAATGGGTTTTGGTGAACAATTAACAGAAATTATTGCTCGTCTACCAGAGACTCGACAAACATTGCTTTTTTCAGCTACTTTGCCAAAAGTTTTAGTTCAATTTGCTCGAGCAGGACTTTCTGATCCCGTTCTTATAAGGTTAGATCTATATAATTGTTCTTAGTGTAATGTTGATAAAAATATAATTTTGATTCAACCCTTTAACCTTTTTAATATAGTTTATATTAGATATCCTAAATGTTAGTCTTGAATATTTTAAACTTTAGATTGGATGTTGAGTCAAAAATACCTGATACACTAGGACTAGGATTTTTGAATGTGCGGCCCGAAGAACGAGATGGTGCTCTATTATGTCTCCTTAAATATGTTGTCAAACCAGATTCAATGACTATAATTTTTGCTCCGACCAAACATCATGTTGATTTTATTCATTTAGTAAGTTTTTCTGAAAAATAGTTTCAATATACATTTTGTATCTATTATCATTGATTATAAATACTAAGTACTAGTATTTATAATCAATGCTATTGGATATTACATCTATGTGGTATATTCTTAAGCTTATTTCATAAATTAGATTTTATGTACATGTTTATTTTAGCTTCTGGATTTTCAAGATATACCAAATACATTCATATACTCTGATTTGGATCCAACGGCCAGAAAAATAAATGCTAGTAAATTTCAAACAGGCAGTGTGAAAACTCTCATAACAACTGACATAGCCGCCCGTGGTATTGATATTCCACAGTTGGATACAGTTATAAACTACACTTTTCCAGCAAAGTCTAAATTGTTTGTGCACAGAGTTGGTAAGTAAATATTAATACCTATTAAATATAAAATATATGTTGTTTTTTTTTATCATACTTAACAACTATTGTATATTATTATTCTATAGGGCGGTGTGCTAGAGCTGGAAAAGTTGGTCAAGCATATAGTTTAGTGACACGTGACGAAATGTGTTACTTATTAGATCTACATTTGTTCTTGGGCCGTCCATTTAGCCCTGTGCTCGAAACACCTAAGTCCGATGATGATACTGATGGCCTTTTCGGTATAGTACCTCAGTTGTTATTGGAAGAAGAACTAGGGCAGTTGACAAATTGGTATACATCATCCATTGATGTGGTAAGTTTAATGCTTTGTATATGCAATCAAAGGACATATTATTATTTCTTTTATTGCATAGATTATAAAATATGTTATGTATTGTTATAGATAAATTCTCTGAAAACTTGTACAAATGGTTATAAAAACTATATCAAGTCTAGGCCAGGGGCGTCTGTTGATAGTGTTCGTAGAGCTAAAAAAATTAACTTATCAGTTATTGCAGAGCATCCAATGTTTCAAAAAATAATTGCAGCAGATATGGGACGTATTGATTTTGTTAGCCGTATTAAAAACTTCAGACCAGAAACCGTAAGTCATTATTTGCAAGTTATGGTGCATAATAAGAGGGAATAAGTTAATAAAGTTAAAATTCTCTAAATTAATTTAACTTTAATATTTTAATTATTTCCGTAGAAAATTCCTATTTAGGCAAAGATACATCACCACATTTAAATATTAACTAAGTGTCGTAATACCTAATATAAATATATTAATTTTATAGACAGTTTTTGAAATGGGTCAGTCTACAAACTCAATACCATTACTTCAGATGAAATTGTTAAGAGAAAGAAATATGCCCAGCGTTATTAACTATCATCGGAAAAAGCGTGAACAACTTGATGATTCTGAAGGGGTGCGGTTGAAAAAAGTTGATTTGCCATCGAGTAATCCAACTGAGATTAGTGAAACATTTAATGACATTATCACACAAAGACCTCGCGTAACTGGTCAAAAAAAGAGAAAAAATCTAAAAAAAACAAAACAACCAAAACCAGCAGTTAAATCTGAACATTTTATACCATACCAACCAGCTGATTGTTACACAGAAGAGGGGTAAGTGAATGAAAATATATAAACTTCATAATCATTTTAAACACGTGGTCTTACACATTGTATTCTTTCAGTTTGGCTGTTGATAATTTGAAATCGAGTGAAGGAATATTGGATTTAATGGGCGATTCGGAACAGTCATTAGCTAAACAAAATTCGAATAAACGTAAATGGGATCCAGTGAGTCATAAATATGTAACTGCACAGAGTCTTGAGAAAAATCAAGTGAAAAAAATCAAATCCGAGTCTGGGCATTGGATACCAATTACATACAAAAGTGATAGGTATGAAAAATGGCAGGAGAAATCAAAATTGAAGAACTCTGTAGCTGAAGGAAATAATGAAGAAGATGAAAAGAAAATAGCACCTTGTAAGTACAATATAAATGTAATATTTTTGGAATCCATAATCATTAAATTCCTATTCGCTCATACTTTATATCTTTACCAGTTAACCATGGTTATTGAGATTTCCAGGTGAAGAATAATCCATAATCTCATTAGAAAACTATTTAAAGATGCTCTGACTTTGAAATATTTTTATGATTTAATTATTGTCATATTATTTATCAACAAGTTCATTAATTCTGTAAACTTTGCGTTTTGTCCTTTTAGTGTTCCGGTTTAAATTAGACACTCGTTGGGGACGTCACAACGCTAAATTGCGTGAAAAACAATCTGAAAGCCGTCTGAAATTGGACACTAAACACATACTGAAACAGAGAATAATTAAAGATCACCGAAGAAAAAAGAATGCCAGAAAACCCGTTAAAAAAGATAAAATTCGCAAGAAGAGTGCCAAATTTAATAAAATTTAACTGTGTAAAATTATTGTTGAGGTATAATTACGTATTATTATGAAAAAAATGAATATTATAAATTATAAATTATAGTAAACAAATTGTAATTTCAAACTTTCATGACCTCTCGTAATTACAACAACAACACTGTATATGATTAACTATTTTTAGCACAATCAAGATTAACTGTCTACCTAGATAACTGAAGTGTGTAAAAATAATTGTGGATTGGTGTTTGAGTGCATAATATATGTTTATATTCCAATAAAATTATTATATTATTTTATATTATACACAACAATTTAGTTTTTTATATGGACTAAGGTGAGGCCAGACAACTTTTACGATGTAGGAGGTGTAATCATCGGAAAAAAAAGTTTAGACCAAAATGTACCAAAATACATAGTTGTAGTGGCTGTATTTTTTATTTTAGTGTGTAATGTATAAAATGATTGTAATTAGTACATAAATATTTTGTTATCCACCACAATAACTTAGAATCTTTTGATCCTATACCTATTTGGTATTTTGGTCATAATGTAAGAAAGAGGTGTGATTAAAATATTATGTTGTTAATTGGACTATTATAATAATTATATAAGTATTAGGTACTATTGTATTTATTATTTTAGACTTTAAATTAATTGAATTTTTCCTAGTGTCCCAACCTTTTGTCAAAACATAAGAAAGAGGTGTGATTGAATATATAATAGGTATCACTTCACCAATTGTTCATGATAATTAGCTATAAGTTGGTACCTACCTGATAAGTAATAAATATTAAGGTGATCGCAGCAAGTATTTTTTCATATGTTTCAGGGTTTTAGACCAAATGTCCGGTAAATTGCACATTAAGGCCCCTGCAAACCCTATTAATTTTACATCAAAACGACCTTAGCGACAGACAAAAACGAAAGTACTTCTAGTGGTTTGATTTAAAAAAAATGTAAAGATGTTTTAATTGGTCAACAAGTCTACTTTGCATCGGTTGGATCATATTTTTAATATTTTAGATATTTTTGAATATATTCAATATTAAAAATTTATGAATTTATAAAATGTAAAATATTTATTCTCGTCAAGAATTTGCTGAAATTGAAAAAGTGCTCAGACCGATGCAAAGTAAACTTGTTTACCAACACAAACATTTTTACATTTTTTAAATCGAACCACTAGAAGTACCTTAACATTTTTATCACCGCGACGGCTATTTCACGTCCATAAATATTGGTTTTGAATATTTTGATCTAATGACTTTAAATGACTTTGGCATGTGCGTGCGTGCGACCATAAACCAGATAAGAAATAACAACGAATTGTAAATTGACTTGTGTCGCGGGTGATGGTAGGGGAGTATACACACACTGATGATCATTCACTAATTACTACACATACAAAGACGATCAGTAATCGCAGAAACGAAATAATTGCCTAAACTTCTTAAAAATGACATATTTACAGGAGCCTTAATATAGATACTTCGAATAGGTTTCCGAAAAAAATTCCTAAAAATCGAGCTAAACTGCATTTTTTCAATATATTTGTGCAATAGTAATTCATAGTGTTTATTACGAAGTAATGTTATCTTGGTTACAGCTACCATATAGGAGATCTGGCTTTTGATTTGTTGTTTCTATAAATTAATATACTATAATATTAGTACCTGCAAATAATAAGTACATAAATATGGTTAGCAAGTTAAAAAGAAAATATACGGGGGGGGGCCCTCCTCACCAGTAACTGCGAACTAATACAACTTCTAACAACCGAGTTTTTGATCAGAAAGATAGATCGTGAAATAACAAAGATATATAAAATATTATAAATTAATATCTACCTAATGAGTCATGAATTAGATGAAAAATTGACAATCAATAAAATGACGTGTGGTTGAAATGTCAAGTGCAGCACAGGCTGCACTTGTAGGATCGTCAATGAGTAAGTCTTAAATCGTACTTATACTACCCAGCAAGTAGGTACCTACTCAACCAATTGACATGGACCAAATGTACATGTCATATGAATTGCCTAAATATTACTCCTTAAAACATTCTACGCCTAGGCTCCTCGGGGGATTTCAACTTATTTCCAACTGTCGATTTTTGGGGAAAATTAGATACACCCATACACGTTCCAACGTACTCGGCGGCGTGCTTGGGAATTTTTCATGGATGGGTTCAGCTGATATTTTATAAAGCGGTATAGCGAACACCTCCGAATAACGGACGAAATTTCAGAAACCGTGAGTTTCCGGTCTTCAGAAGTTTCACTGAAGTATATGCGTAGATACAATATATTAATATATACATTATACTGCAGGGTGTAACCAGAAGATCTGACAGATGAAATTACTTTTGTTTTGTTCTAATCAATACTCAAAAATTTTTTTTAACATACCTATATAATATATAATTTGTAGTCACAAGCGCTACACGTATCATATACATAAAAAAAAACATTTTTATTTTTTAATGCTGAAAATAAAAAGTTCAAATCTCGTTATAAGAACAATTTTGATGGTAAAAACATTTATCCATGTTAGAATTTTCAAAATTAATTTTTTTTAGATTAAATTAATTTAGAAGGTATAAAAACATTTTTAAAAATATTATTTTTGGGAATTTTATGATATGAGTATATCTCTTAAATTATTTACTAACCATATAATTTTTACAATTTTTGTCATACGTTTAAGTAGTGTCATTTTTATTTTTTTTGTCATGTCTGTTATGTTACATTCTATATACAGTCTACTCACACGACCATACTTTAATTGCTTCAAGCCCGATTGGATGTCTGAGAAAATAATATATTATATGATTATAATTTAAACTAACTATAATATTATATTATTTAAGTAGAGAGTAACTTTGCAAGTATCGGTGTAGCTATTGATTTATCATTATTTGCATGTCCTTCTGAATTATATATAATATTATTATATTATACTAATAATTACAATCGATTGAGATAAAATTTCTTTCTTCCATTGATAATAATATATTCATTTTTTTAATGCACTTTTTAAATTCTGTATCGCACATAACACACTTTAGGTACTGAACACGGTAGGTACCTTTATATATATGTATACGTTCAACGTATAATATAATATAAGATGGTATAATTATTGTTTATATATATACAAAGAAATATAATATAATAATATTAAACAAGACGTTTTTAATGTCGGTTATAAATTTAAAAATATCAAACAAACTTCTAGTATAGAAGTGAATAAATTTATATAAAACATTTAAAATTAAATTAAATACGACTCGTTTAAATTCACAAGTTTTTTTTCAATAAATTATATAAAGGACAATAACGGGATTGACAATAATAATAATATGTCCCGTCAGCGCCAAAAATATTGTCGATTGTCGTCTATATAAATAAATACCTATTTATTATACTTAAATACTTAATAATCTATCAACTTCATCCTCAAATGTTTATTATTTATCTTTTGTCCTGTACAAACAAACAGTATTTAAATGGTACAATTATTCATTTAATATATTTTTTTTTACATTGAGGCAGAAGTATATAATAAGTTAAATTCATTTCATTCGTGGTTTTTTTTTTTTTTGAAATTGGTCTTTCAGATATTTTTTGATTACGGAATTATCATTATTATTCTTCCTCTTCCTCTTCTTCTTCCTCTTCCTCTTCTTCTTCCTCCTCTTCTTCTTCCTCTTCCTCTTCTTCTTCCTCCTCTTCTTCCTCTTCGACCTGTAAAAACAATCGCAATCGCAAAGAGTTAGTAAATAACATTTAAGGACGATAACCAATATCGTGGTAAATATCACGGGCATTTACTTCTTCCTCAGCTTCTTCGTCGGAAGGTAGGCCGAATGGTTCTTCGTCTTCCTCGTTCTTCTTGAGCTCTTCCTCTTCGGGTGTGTCTGGGTCATCCTTCTTCTTGCCCGGACGTTCGCCGAACCATTTCGGTAACCGTCCTGCGAACACGGCACGGGAGAGGTTTAATTAACACGAACATATTATTTATATTTACACGTTCAGAGCAGAGGAACACAAACGTCTTTTTGGGTTTTGTAAAATGATTGGTTTAGATGAGTCAATAGGTAAGGTAAGTCGGTAAGTAGGCATATTTGTTCATAATTTTAAATGGTCATGTAGTACAAAAAAGGGTAAAAAAAAAAGCACTAAAATGTGAGTAAATCTAATAAATTCTCGACTGCTCGAAAATTAAATGAGACATGAACAATTTCAGGTGTAATCTTTTGCGGATTTATAGCTAATTACTACTTTCTAGTACCTACATAATACGTCTTTATATAGTGTAAGCGCGTTTATTATCATGTTTTTGAGACGTCGAGAATTTACTGCAATAATATTGTTATGGATTTACCTTGTTGTTGCATGTGGTAAACAGTAAATGTATATAATATGATTTATAAACATTTTACAAACACCATACAGGTAAGCGATTGACTCTCGTAACACTCAAAGTGTATAGAATTAATTAATAAATCACGGATTGTAAAAATATTCTTAACTGAAATTTTCTTAAAAAATCTTTTGAACATAAATACCGACTAACTGATTTGACAAAGTAAATATTATATAACTGGACATCTATAATATATATGACGTGTGAGTAGAATCATAAAATATAAATTATAATATGCGCAAATATGTATCTGATTAGTGTTAAAAATTGTAGATAATATGATTTTGAGAATCATCGAACATTTCAAACAAGCTGTAAATCTTTGTACGATATATTGTGAGTAATATAAATTTAACAGCTTGAATAATCGTAATCAAGATCACTCGATTACAGTGATTCATAACTCATAAGTATCTATATTAAGTATTCCTAAAATGTAATCTGAAGAATTTTTAACTCGATAATTGGAATTCACGAAATCGATAAATTTGACGATGAATCTCTATAAACGGATTTTATACAAGCGGGTTTATTACTTACCCTTAGCGCGGCCACCGAATTGGTCACTCTTTTCTGTCCATTGTTTTTCCATCGATTCTTTAGTGGTTTCCATATAACCCTAAAAAAATTCAAACAAAAAAAAATAGGAAAAGGTATCGTGCATGCAGGTACGAAAAATCAAAACATGGGTTTGGCCGAAACTAAATGTTCTAAAACTCGGACATCTATAATCGAGTATGATATAGGCTATGGTAGGGAAACACGAGAGGGGATCGACAGACTTTGCATTACTGATGATGGACGATTATAGTATGGCATAGGTAATAGGAGTTTCTGGCCGTGAGGGAAAAGCATGCCGAAAATCGCAACATGTTTACGTACTTCTACTTCTTTTCATGAATTGTTCGTATTTACGATTCCAGCTAGACTCGGACTTTTCGCCTATCATCTCTTCCAGACCCTATTTATTTTGTTAATATCTCTGTATAGATCTCTGTATACGTTTATATAATACATGCACACTTACTCCTTCGAACAGCTTCTTTTTGTCGTCATAGGACCTCGTGTCCACTCGCCTCTCGTACTTAGAAGCGACTTGGATCTTGGGCTAAGCAACGTATAAAAATATGTTAAGCCAACGCCAGCCGAATAGTAAGATCATAATATGTATATACTATGTACTAAATATACATGATCATTATGTTATATGGTGCGCACTTACTGGGTATTTGCCGGTTAGGGCTTCGGGGTCAAGACCCTTCTTCAAAGCTTTGTGGCGAAGCTGTTGCTTTTGACGTTCTTTCAACTCTTTCAACTGAAACACAAGCATTCATTATTGTGAGAGTCCGCATTAGATACCAACCCGTGGCGTAGAAATGATTTCTGAAAAGGGGCTGGGGGTAAAAAAAAACGACATAGGAGAGGTAAATTGGAAAATCCCCACCCTCTCAAAACTTTTAACTAAAGTAATAAAAAGTCAATGGGGATCTGATCCCCCCACTTCCCCCCTTGTCTACGCCACTGATACAAACACATCACGACCACCAATATCCGAAAGTTTAAAATATGATTATATAATATAATACTGCATAGGTAATATTACTTACGTCGTATTCTTGTCTCTTCTGCCTTTCCTCCAAATCGTACTTTTCTGTTTCCAGCTTGATGATCTGGTCCCAGAGTTCAGTGGCTTTGAATTGGAGTTTTTGCACAGAGAAACCTTCGATGGTCAACGGTTTGATTCTGAAGCTCAACGATATTTTCTTTTCTTCTTCGATCTGTTCTCTGGTCTTGTTGCGTTCAAGTTGGGCAGATGTCATACTCAACGCCTATTATATAATATGAAATAAAAGCAAAATAACTTGAATTGCATAATTAACAAATTAAACTCCTCGTCGACGATTGCATTGGACACTTACGCCTTCTTTTTTGCTGATGGTGAAGTTGGGTCCTTTCGATTTATTTGTTTGTTCTTTGAGGGCAGCCATCATAGCTTGGCGTTTTTTCTCAGCCTCTTCCAGACGTTTACGTTTTTCTTCAATGTCCTTTTGTTTCTTTTCCTCCACTTCTCTTTGTCTGCGTTCTTCTTCTTGCTTTTTCCTCTCGGCCATCCTCTTCTCTTCTTCCGCTCGCATCACCTTGCGCTTGGCCTGTTTTTCCTTCAACTTCTTTAAGTCGTCTTCTTCCTTTGACCGTTGTTTGCGCCATTCTTGAATGTACTCTTTAAGCTGTTCGTCTAAGGCTGAGGATTTCATTTCTTGCCTCTGGTTAAAATCAAAAATCGTTGGTCAGTTATAAAAATAATTGAACGCAGTTAAGTCTAATGTATATAGTTGTATAGTTACGTAAAATGTTAACAGAAAATAGATCAATTACCTTAACGAATTCGGGATCTCCATCTCCACTAAAGTTTGCAAAAAGAAAAAGTAAAAAAAGTATACATTAATTTCAATACCAATATATTGTTTTTTTTATAGGTTGATGACACCGTGATGTTATTTGCCCTGCGGGGGGCTTGTTATTTATAATGTGTGATTAATAAATGGGTCATTTGAATTTTGGCACCAGTTAACTGTAACAGGATATATTGTCAGAATAAAAATAATTTTTAGTAACGATGCCATGTGGCCTATCGCCAGGCAAAATTAATATATAGTAAAGACACGCAAAATTTATTGTTAAAAAAATTTGCACACAAAATCAGTTTTATATATGTTTATACTTCAAAAAACATTTTAAATTAGTTAAGAAAAAACTTTATTTTTTAATCGTTCTAAATCTAAATATACAAAACCTTTTAATATTGCTATAGCTAATATTTTAGAAAAAACATCTAACGTTTCTAATTTTCAATAAACTAATAAAATTAATACCATTCTGTCTACATTCTAATTTTTCTACTAAAACAATACTGCATAAACTAAAGGCTTATTGTATGGATTGTCTGCACTAAGCCTTTCTACTTTCTACTTAAGAATCAACTCAGTACACATATTTTACTTTTAACTCCCACTGCAGTAAACTTACTCTTTGCTTTTTTCAGGCTCCGGTTGCCTGCGCCAAAAATTGACGATTTAGACAAATTCCAAAAATATCACAAACATATAGAGTGTACACTGTACAGTGTACATACGTCGATTTGTATTTATAAATTGTACTTTCTTTCAGTACATAATATAGCTATTATTAATTTATGAATTTTTGCATTTTAAAATATATATGTACAATGCTATAGATAATAATATAGCCAAAGTGCAACGTATGAAATATTCAAAATGTTGTAGTTTTTATATTATTATCATAATATTATGTAGGTAGGTATATATATAATGAAATGTAAAAATAATTCCTGCAACATTACGTTGTACACTCTATTAATAAGGAATAAGCCAAATAAACAATTCGGGTACTCAATACACAAAATCATTTGGCTTATAACGTATTTACAATTTTGAAAAGCGTGCAAAAATAAGCAAGTTGAGCTAATGAAATAAAACCAAGTGACTGAAAATCGAAATTAACATCGTATAAGTGAATTCCTTGGCAAACATTTATTAATAAATCGTTTAGACTGCTATAAATTTTAAGTTATTGTCACCGAGTTCATTTCTAGCTCAACATTCATATATATGTACAATGCATTTGAAATTATTCTTCCAAACACTTCACTCTCTACAAATTTTTTTTTTGTATCTCCAACATTTACATGTTTACTCGCTAATTTCTTTCAAATGCTTTTGCAGTAGCAATTTATAAGCACAAAAAATAATTTAATATTTTGAAACTTACGTTTCCTCTTCGGAATCACTGAAACATATTATATTCAATGTAAATTTTATAAAATGTATATAATATGTACCTAATCACATTAATGAACGCCTAAAATATTATAACTTATATACCTATAATAGACCGGTTAAATCTGTACCTACTAACCAAAAATATTCAAAAGCAAAATTTGTAAAAAAAATTGTACGTACTTATAACTTGTTGGTCTGTGAACCAAACATTAATTTAAATGTTTAAAACTTTATAAAATTGCCTAGTTAAAAGTAGTTACTCAGATATTATTACGATTATAAGTTATCGTTCACATGCGAGTTGATATAGGTATATTAAATAATACAGCCATATAGTTAAGGGAAAACAAATTGTCTTTGGGTACTAAAAATAGATTAGTTTAAAAAAAAATTATACACTTAATAAAATCAACGCAATTAAAATATGATAGGAATATCGATGAAGGAATATATATATATTTATTATTTGTAGTTGATAGGTAGGTACTAGGTACATAATATTTATAAATATTTAATTATTTGGTTGGAAATGGATATCATGCCCAAGTGTTTTTTTTTTTATATATATATAATAAAATCGATTTACTGTCATGTAAATCTCAAGAAGCTCGTGTTCACCGAGTTATTTAAAACAAAAATAAAAATATAGACTGGTAATTAAAACAATAAGGTCAACGAATAACGTGAAAATATTACAAATGATTATTGCAATTTACATTGGAATGAAACTTGATCTAAGCTCTTAAATAAAGATTCATTTAGTCCGTCTACTTGTTTTACGTATAGGTTATAGGTAGGTAATGCAAATATCGCGTGCCTATCCACCATTCTAAATATACAATTATTTCGAATATATTCGCGTAGACTATACAGATAATACGCCCAAGTATAGTATTTTCAAACAAATGTAGTCGGACATGATGTAATATATTATACAAATTTTAACATAACTCGGATGAACAATAATCACTTGCTGGAATGTGTATAACAAATGTCATTAACCGACGTATTTATTACTCCAAAAAAAAAATAATAAACTATCCAACCCATCCTATATTATCTGCGGTATAGAAAGGTGATTTAATTTTTAAAAAATTACTTACGTGTACACCTCTTCTTCGTCAGACATGGTTAAGCGTGTGTCTAGGGCCTAGTCTCTGTAAACAAAAATAATCTAAATTAAAAACCGACCGATACGTGTAATTCGCGGGCACACGTAGTGGGTAGGTATCTCGTTCACCCTGTCCCAAGCGGTTTTATTTGAAAATGTATTTCTCGCGGAGAAACGACCGGTAGACGTTAATTCTGAAAATATGTGGGAGGGATCGGCGGCGGTGGATCCCGTTGATATTAATAGCTGCTGCCGGTTCGGGCTGCCAACATTGCCTTTTTACGACCCACAAAATCCTAACGCGTCTATTTATATAAAACTCGCATAGTACATCGGTGCGTATATAGTATTATGCGGAGAGACAAATCGTCCGGGATTTCGACAGTAATATAATATAGTAAAACACATAATATTATGGTCCATTATTGTATGGTCGGGTGTACGAACTCAGTTTTCTAAATCGTCACCGGGAAATCTATTAGATTCTATACACACAAACAATAAATAAATACTTATTAAACAATACCAGTAAAAGATTACTAGAACCCCGCTAGGGGGACCAAAAATAACATTTTTGTTTTGTAATAAAAAACAATGATTAATATTCCACATTAGGTAGAGTATATTAGAGTATACTAGAGAAGACGATCGCTTTATTATATCTGTCGGAATAATTCGAGACAATTCCATCTGAGTATCTAACAAATATTTGCATCTAAGAGGACGCCACACGGATATTTGTTCTCTCCGTCCTACAAGTGCGTAACATACCAAATATACACTCGGCAGATAACGTTTAGCTCCGTTAGTTTAAAAATTAGAGTGAATCGATTGAATTTAAAAGTGCCGAGCGCCAATACAATACCATTTATACCAGAAACCAGCCATTACACAATAATAAGCAGCTGGTTATAGTGCACGTTTTCCGATAATGTTTTTCAAGTCGAAATAATGCACTGAGAAAAAGCTCTCAAACACATAGGTACTATATCCAACGGTTCTGACGTCTGCAGATTTTTTTGCATTTTCACGATTACGAAGGTCTGTATAGGTACACAAGAAAAATTCAAGACCAGCTGATATAAAAAGGGTATTATGTCATATATGGTGCCCGACACGATCGAAAGAAGTCGTTTTGATGCGTGGGCGAAACAGAAAAAACTCCTCTAGCTCCAAATACGAAACGCATATCATTATTCCAAGAACGGCGCGACATGAACCCGGATAAACGCACACTAGGTTATCGATATCCCCGGAAAATCTTTTGTTGATTTTCGCCCGTCGTCCTGAAGTTGTCCACCGCCAACCCACGATCGAATCCCGAATACGCCGACATGTGATTTAGGTAGGCACTCATCGGACCGTCACAAAATCTCACGTAGCTTGTGAAAATATATAGCGAAATAGCAGGTAGGTGGATTTCATTATTAGGGGTCTGGCGGACGCGATTACTACGATACAGTAACGAAATGTAGAGTACAATATTATTGTGTTATAATTAATATTATGTATGGATGGTGTACTTACAAAAAAGATAATATATGTATACCGCGACGGAGGTCCCACTAACGTCTGCGGACGACTGATCGCCGTTGGAGTTCGAGATAGCCGATTAAACTCGTCCCCACCAAACCGGGGCTCGCGGACAGGAAATCTATCCGGGATATTTTTGGCATTTTCCAGTTGTATCGTATAAACACGTACACATACATATCATCATGTTTTGCGTATGGAAAATGTGGTGGAAAAAAACGATAATAATAATAGTATAATAGCGAGAAGACGACGAAAAAGACCATTTGATCCTAACTGACGGGTCGGTGGTGGAGGGGAGGATTTCAAAAGTGTGTCAAAAATATTAACGCACTCGCCGCTGCCCGCCATAGGAATTTATTATTACATTGGGAGTATATCTGTGGTTTGTTTTTAGAATTCCCAGAGTACACGAACGTATTATTATCCGTCAACTCGGGTGCCACGAATTTTTGCCGACGACAGCGCCAAATAATTAATAATTAACACCTTAAATGACATTTTAATATTTGATGGCATTCATCTTTTGGGTAGATACATTGTACCTACATGGCTACATATATACCGGGCTCTTAGTATGAAATAGGAACCCAAGATTGTGCGATCGCATAATTTATATGTATATAATATGTAATATATAGAAAATTCATAAATAAAAATCTAGTAATATTCAAAATACACGAATGTCACAAATGTATACAATTACAATACATACAATACACAAAGCTTGATGCATACATTTAATATTTAAAAAATTAGCACTTGTTTATTAACAAACTAAATAGAAAAAAATTCTAAATAACAAGTAATTTTTTGATTTTTATATGTTGAATAATTTGATAGAATAGAGAAATATTTAAACATGGATTTAGATAATTTAGTGCAATAGTTTAACAAGTATGTATAAATATAATTTTTGCAAGGTAGGTATATAATTAACTCAATACAACAGATTTGTACTATGTAGTGACAGTAATAAAAATTATCAAAATGTTTTTTTAAGCAAATATTAATAGAACCTCAATTTTAAAATGCCCTCCCTCTTAACAGTTATTTACTTATATGTGTAAATTTATAAAATTATATAATTTATTGACTAATGTAATATAAGTAGTATTTTATCCAACAATAAAAAACACCTATACTATTATGGAATGAAGTAAGCATCAGTGGTAGAAATGGATATCTTTGATCAAACCTTAAAACCATCCATCCAACCTCAGTCAACAACAATAATGGCCCTAGACTTATTAAATACAATTTTTCTATACGATTCAATGATTTAAATTTACCAGTATTATACAAAAATGAAACATTAACTAAAAGTAGTAGTGATTTAGTAATGAATTCAAATGGCTTAAATAACAATGGAAAAACAGAATATATAGAGATAGTTGATAACATTGTAAACATGGAACAGTCATTTGTAGAAGTGAATACTAATAATCTGTAAAAAAAAAATAAACATGTACCTATTTAGATATAAGATTAAAAGAAACATTGAATTGCTTACGTTAATGGTATGACAGCTAGCAGTAAAGCTTTCTCGTGAACATGCCAACCAAACATAAATGAAGTCAAACCACATAATATAAGGCATCGAACAAAATCAATAGGATTTCTGTCAGATTTCCAAAGTTTATATAAACATGGCTGAAAATAACAAAATATTAATACTTAAATAAATAAAACAAACATAATAACAAATAAATTTAATCATTTTTAGTATTATACAATATATTATGTTCTATAAATATCTATCTCTAAATAGTTATGGGACTATTAATACATTTTACAAGTAAAAACTAAAATAAAGAATGTGTACTTGTATACATATTTTCTTTTATCTGGTCACATGAGTTAAAAATATATAAATGTAATAAACTAATAGATGTACAAGACAGAAGTATTATAAGATAAATAGTAGACCCATTGTCTAAACAAACAAGAAAATAATGCATAACTTACCAACATAAAAATTATTGTTAAAATAAAAGTAATCTGAGGAGTAATTGATGGCAAAACAGTGTGTTCAAATTCTTGAACTAAGCCTCTCGTCATTGATGCTGAATTATTATTTTTTATCAAATCGTAGTCTTTATCTAAAAAAATTCTTTATCAAAAAATGCATAAGGAATTCAAATAGATAAATAAAGCATAGAAATCTATAGTTACATGTAATTTTAGCACCAATATCAGCTGCATTATATAGGGCCCAAAAGTTTGGTGCCCAATAGGCATGTGATAAACCTCGTTTGAATGGAAATAACTGTTTAAAAACCTAAGAAAAAATGAAATTAGTAGAATTAAGATTTATATTCTAAATAGCAGTACCTGTACAATTTGACCATTGAATACAAAAGGTCCAAATGATATACTAGATACACCGAGAACAATTAAACCTAATTTTATAAGTCTTTTCATTGCAAATTGTATGTTTTTTCTAAAACAAAAGTGTTTTAATAAATATACAAAATATGCTGGAGCCAAATATAAATAAATATGCTTGAAATTCAACAGAACCGTAAACCAAAATGCACCTTTATAGTTTTCACCCTAGAAAATGCAACTAAATTAGCAAAAATAACACAATTTATTAAAAATATATTGAAATTATAGTTTAAAAGTAATATATTTTACCTTTAAAATGTGTGATATTGATACAAGTAAGATTCCGAAAAGAAAGCCATTGTACTGAAAGTGTATTTGGTCAATAAGCAATAATGTCACATTGGCTATTAACAAGAGTTCAATGACAAAAACAGAAATTTTACTTTCATCCATATGTTTTTTCTTTTTAATTTTGGGTGATTTCACAAGTAATGCAATTGACTGAGCACATCTAAAAACAATATTTTGTTCGTTAGTAAACTAACTTTCATGCTGATCATGTTAAAAAATATATCAGATTGGTTCGAAAATGTATCCATCATGTTATTCTAACACATATTTCTAGTTAGAGACTATTTAATTATTTAAACTTTTTACAAGAAATGTTTTTATTTACATATTCAAAGTTTATACAAAACAACTGATAGTTTATACTTCAAATGCGAGTGTACTAAACAGACATTATTTGGGCGATTGTTTCATTTAATACATAGACATAAAGTTATAGTGTCAGTTAACTTTAACCGGACATTGTAAGAATGGCTCTTAAAGATATTATAAGTAACAATGTAAATAGTATGGATACAATAAATATTCATAAATTGCCTGATGAAAAAATAATTATTTAAGACAACAATAAAATCTTCAATAGGAAATTTTAAAATAAAACATTATCTTCCATAGTTGATAGCTACAGAACTAGTAGTTCCATAAACATTAAATAATTATATTAAATTCTGTATAAGTACAATATAAGTAATATTTCTTAACTTAATTTCAAATATAAAAAAAAAAAAATAGACTTGGCAAAACTGATATAAAAAGGCAAAGAAGGGGAAATATGTTGGCAAAATATTCAAGTTGCATTGCTCGTCTAGAATATTAGAGTATTTATTAACGTTTTTGAAGTTGCTTTGGCAGTTCTATGTGTTCTATGATTAAGTTACTACTAAATATTAATTTACGTTGCGTACCTATTCACCTTAGTGGTATAATTAAATAATATCTAAACATACAAATGTATAATATATATATATATTGTTATACAATTTGAATAATATTTACTTCCGAGATCCGTAATAAAAAACAAAATCAGTAATGATGACGCTGAGTCGCTGAAAGAATACGGTGGCATTTGACGAGTAATTACGATTGTGTATCGATAACATGTCAATATCAACAAAGGCAGCAATTTGAGCCAAGAAGTATTCGAACCACGCAAAAAGTGGCGGATAGTCGATGGTCCATTCCGAATGGTTAGCTGAATACCACTGTGATATAGGCAAACTGTACGTCGTGGCCAGCCAGTTGCGATGCACCTCGAAATCGGTCGAAAAACTGTTGAAACAGAATGAGACAACAATTTAATGAGCACCCTTATGGATATTACAAAGGGAAATATTAAACAACTGTAAATAGACTTAAGACAGCGAATAACAATGACGATCCCCAACGTCGGAGGACCTTCACTCACTAGGATGGCAACAGGAGCAACTTCACGCACGTTATGACGACGTGTAGGGAACTCGTCATTTTCGGTTTGAAAAGACTTGGTCAAGACGTCGATGAAAAGGCCATGGTCGGAGTGAAATTATTCAAATCGTCAGACGGATTGTATTAAATTTTAATAATAATGACGTTAACGGTCCCGAGCTTGGACAAAAAACATCTTCAAAAGCGACGCGGCGTGTAACTACTTCAGAGCCCCGACGATAATATAATATTACGATTGCCCACAACAGACAGCTGCAGTAGCTAGTTAAAATTAATATGATTTGATATATTTATATATCGAGTACCTACGAATAGCCACGAAACGTCATTATTGAGACGTAGTCGGCAAGTCAAACGTTACCGGTATAACGATAAACGATTAACGATGAAGAAGTAAATTGTTAACTGTTATCACTGGTCCGCTTATCAACACTGACAACATTGCGTCGGCGTCTAGATTTTTTTTAGGGCCGAACACATAATATTTTAAGCCTATAGCCGTTTGGAGTTAAATAATATTTTGTGTATTTTGGACTCTTGCGGCCATTAAATTTGATTAGAGATGGATCATAGGTTATAAAGTATAATATAATAAAATAAAGCTATTAACACGAGGTTGGTTGAACCCAAATTTGTTGTTGCGCATGAGTCAATGACTTAAAACAATTAATTGTTTTTCGAAATCCTCTTTAGAATTTCTTTAATTGTGTCCGTAGATAATCTGATCATATTAATAAACAATTAAATTATGATCAATGGTCGGAGTTTTGTATTTGAACCTTTACATTTTTATTCAATATAATGTTTAAAGGGTGTCGACGGTCATAAGACATATAAACATAAATATTTAAAAATAGTACCTATTTAAATATACGTATATTTATTGAATATTTGTCAATGTAACAGCCCTTGCAAAATAAGCTGTTTCCAAATTACTGAAGAGAAAAAATAAAAAATAAATAATTTCATGAGACGTTCACTCTCACTGTACTCAGAAAATAAGAAAATTTATACTCAAAGCATAGAAATATTATAATACACTGGTACTAATACTATATAGTATATATAATAAGTTATGCCCGTCACCATTAGGTGTGTACATACATAATAATTGATTAATGCTTGATATCATCAATCAAATTTTGAGTTTGAAATAAAAATGTTAATGGTGTAATGTTTATGATTATATTCACTGTTTTGGTGATTTCAAACAAAATTCTTAATTTAATGGTTCATAATCTATAATTAGTACTTAAAAAATTGTTAAACAATAGTCAATACCTAATAGTTATAATTAGTAATTATGAAATATATCATCTTTAATATGTTATAAAATACAGTACACATAATTTCTGTATAAAATAAAATTTGTATAATACTATTTACTACAATTAACTCACAACAATACCTGAGCTTTTTAACTTTAGAACAATATTGAAAATATCAGTCGAGGTTAATATAAAATATTTAATATTATATAATATTAATAAATCTTTACAATACTAAAATCTGCAATAATAAATAACAATTGTTTATACTCATATTATCCATATGAATATACCTGGGATTCAAGTGTTACAAGCTGTCAAGCTAGTTCCATTTATCAACAATGATCATACATTTAAAGAATACAAAATAAAGTCCAAAGAATTATAGTATAACATGGTAGCTTATGCTATGACATAAACAAATGTATTTTGTATACACATATATTTTACTGATCAATATAATTTTAAATTTTTAGCTCACTAAAAATGAAGGATATATAATAATTTGACGAGTATTATAATAATTATTACTGTAAGTTATATGTTATATTAGATATAGGCATGTAGCACTAGCTGTTAAGTAACAATGATTTACACATTGAAGTATTAAACTGTAGAATAATATTACAATTATAATTGTTATCAATATACTGTATTACAATAAGTTTTAATATTATATTGAAACTACCAAAATAAAATGTGATTCCATAATGTTCTAGATTCTAATTTGGTCACAAATTCATGTTCCAAAAAAATAAATCAATGATTCAAAAAACAAGTTTTAGTTAAAAAGTTAATATAGGACAAAATAAAAGATAATATTAGTACACCATCTTTGAGAGTCAATCAAGGCAAATCACATTGATTCAGAAGATTTTTTAATATTTCATCATAAAACGTGGTAAATACTTTTCTGTTATATGTGATAAGATGCAAAAAACTGCCAGTAACTGCTGCTAATTCATCCTTGAATGCAGACAAGCCAAGCGGGCATTGCTGGGGAACTGCGTTGTCAGAACTAATGACTGCAGCAATAAACTCCTTGAAACGCTTCTCTGAAATAAGAACCAGATGAGATAAAAAAGAAAACACTATTATATATATTTTATATTGAATCAAAATAATGATATTACCAACTAGACTTCTTATTTTATTGTCAGGGTTTTGGATTGACAAAACTTGAGTTTCAAGTGTATTGACCATATCTGGTGAAACAGGTAGTCCATCTGGATTAAGTCTACACATATACGTATTACAGTGATCAACTATCTGCTTTACAATATTTGGTATGACATTACTAGAAAGAAAAAAATAGATGGAGTATAATACACTACTATTTATAAACTAATATAGTCAATATTAGGATATATACTTATTGAAATCATTATGTTTAATGACGCGTAAAATAAACTCTTTTAAATCATTTTTGAAATTTATGTCCTTAGGAATAATGGAATTAGTTGTTGATATTGTTACAATAAAAGTAGATGCTGCGAGTATCAAAAGATTTAACATTTTATTTGTTGCCAAATATCGATCTTTGTCTAATGATAAAGCCTGAAAATAATAACCAGCTATTTTATAAACAATGCCTTGATAATGTACATAGTTTTAACCTCATTACCTCTGGGAATATAACATTTTCATTCCAATCAAATATTTCCATATAAGCTCTTGCGACTATATCGTGATAAGATTCAGCAGTCTTTTCAAAATTAACGTGGCGTTTTAACCATTCGGTAGTCAAGTTTAATGCATCTGTTAATAATTTTTTGTTAAAAATAAACATTGATCAATTGTAAATTATATAAAAAAAATTGGGATTAACCTGGTTGAACTTTTAAATACTCTGCAAATTTATCTCGTTCATAATCAGCACTACAGGCATTTAATGCTCGTCGTTGTGCAGTTATTGTGAAATTTGCCATGTCAAGTTTCATCAGGCTCAAAGTCTACAAATAAATACCATTGGCATCCAACATATATTTTTAAATTTTCAAATATCAATACTTAAATTAATTAGTATACACTTTAAAATTAATAACAATTACTGTAAATAACTGTCTACTGAAGCACTACGATGTATTTAATTTTTGAAATTGAAATGACTTAAAATTAGTATTTTTTTTAAAACAATTTTATTTACTTTAAAAAGGTTAATAGTTGCAGCCTCTGTGTGTACAAATAGTATATGCTTATTTTATAATATAAAATACATAATATATAAATGTTGAATAAATTACTCATTAAACTGTTAAATAAAGATTTTAGTTTGTTTATAGGAAAATGTCTATACTTAGGTATGAGTTTTTAATAATTTGTCATGAGTAAATAAATTGCTTGCTATTGTATAAATACTAAATTGTGTTTAAACATATAATTGATTAAAATGTACAAGTAGGTACTTTGCAAGCAAGCTTATTCTATTATTTGTTTTTAACACTTTGGTCACTTGATCGAAAGTTCTGTGGTGAATAGGCTTACTGCATCCATCCTTTTTTCATGAGTAGGGGCCAGAATTATATTCTTTTGCATATTTTTTTGAGTCTATGCAGTCAGACGGGAGTTTGAAAACTTTACAAATCGTGAAACAAGTGAGTTAATGGCAAAAGTTTTTTTTGCATATTTGGGAATATAATGGAATAGAATAAGATCAACTTCAACAAAAAAAATAAAGGGCTCATCATTTTGAAAAACGTAGCTAAAGTTTTGAATGGAAATAATGAGGTAAAACTTCTAGATAATTTTTCACTGGCTATGATAACTGATTTGCAATATACTCTTGTGACTTCAGTTGAAGTCAAACGTTCTTTTAGTACATATAAAAACATTTTAACCGACCGTCGTACAAATATGACACCAGAGCTCATGAAACAAAATATAGTTTTCAAAAATTTAAACAATTGAGTATTAAATATTATTATTAATAATGTAATCCAACTTTTCTTAACATGTAGAATTTTTATTATGTACCTATTTATATCAGGTTTTTTTTATTATTTGCTTAATTATTTTGCATATTATGTATCTATATATTTCAGTTTTTTGTATTATATTGTGTTTTATATTTTTCATATAAATGCATATTTTTAATTCAAGAGAATATTTTAATAAAAAAGCATAATTTTGCATATTTTATTATGATTTTTAAAGAATATTTTCAACTTTTTAAGAGAATATTAGCATCTTATTTTGGCTATTTTAAAAGAATATAATTCCGGCCCCTTGTCATGAGATTAATTTTTTAGGTTACTCAATCCTTTGATAAGTTAATTATTTTTCACTATAACTCAACTCATTCAAATAATTTTAGTAAATTGTAATTTATTGCTACTTATAATGAAAAGCAAACTTACAACAAGTGTTTCCACCAAATTACCATTCGATCAGAGAACCCTCATCCAAAATTAAAATAAATCACATTTAAGATTGAAATATTACAATGCTAAACTGTGGGTTTAAAACACAATTTAAATAAAAATTAATAAAATAAGCCACAGCATATTGAACAAACGTTTTAAAAACTGATATTTACCATACAAGACTAAAAATGTATTGACATTTAAAAATAATTATTTATTAGCTATAACTTTAAAATAATATTTAAGAATTGAATAAGAAAATTTACCTTTTATATGCTATATATCTTCTATCTTCATATATAATATAATAATTTCCACCTATTTTTTTTTAAGATTACAGTATTGAACAATCTACATCATAGGAAATTTGTCAATTTCAATGTTTTGTAGGTTATATTATATTGTATTTAAAATACTATTTTCAACAACAGTACTAATGCTGATCAAAATTATTTTGCAATTAATTTAATATTATAATTACAAAACTGTGTTACTAATATCAATATGTTATCTCATCATTAATTCTGTGGTATAATAGAACATTTAAATTAGCTATTCAGACTATCATATAGGCATTAAAATGTTAACTGATTTAATTAATTATTGTAATTACTTTTATTATATTAAAATTATTGAAATTATTAAACAAAACCAAATAAAATAATATTCAGACAAATATTATTTTATCATTTGCAAATATTTAAATCTTAATTTAGTAATTTACCTCTGTTATTCCTTTAAATATATCAACAGGATCATTTAATAGAGTTAGAGCACGTATCGAATCGTCTCTTACTGGAGCACATATTTTTGACATCAAATTCAGTATAAACTTGGTATAATACTATTGAAAACAGGTAAATAAATAAGTTAAGATAAGCCATATTTAAAACTTTGTTGCTTATGTTATTTTATAATTACTTCAAAATCCAAAGAGTCATTAGCTATCTGATTTTGTATAGACTCTACATCTAAAACTTGAGCAATGTCTTCTTTCAATTTAGTATGTTGGTCTAACAACAAACTTGATAAGCTCTATAATAATTTTATTTTTCTTTAAATTAATGAAGTTACTAAATTAGTAAAATAATAATACTAAACAAAAATGTATACATACTATTTGAATTTCTGATAAAAGTATCATAGCTTGAGAGTATACAGGAGGATCACTGTTTAATTGTTCACGCAACAACTCCCAAAATGCTTTATGCATCGTGTCTTTGACTTGTTTCATTAAACTGACAGAATAAAACATATTCAAAAATACATTAAATAAATATTCAAGAAACACAGATTTTATGTTTATAATCAGTGGCGTGGTAAACATTTATAAACCATGATGCCCCGGTGTATATTTCAGTACCTACCCACTCTTTATCCCCTTAATATAATATATAGTACATAATATTATAATTATTATGTGACTATAAATATTTTAATTTTTGTTTTATGTTATTGGTTATCATAATGTATCAAACCATCCCCCCCCAAAAAAAATTCTACCATGACGCCTGGACATCATAAAAACCCATTCACCACGCCACTGTTTGTAATACTATGTTCAGTTAGTTAATAATTTTACCTGTTATTTGGATGTTCTTGAGGCTCCAACTTGAAATTTTCATTGACTGCTATCTCATGAACAAGAGCAATATCTTCCAATTGTTTAGCAGCTACCATAATTTCAGGTAATGACAAGAACCTCGGAGGCGATGCAGCAGTATATTATTTAACCTGAAGATTATAATAAAACAGATATAAAATAATTAATAACAAAAATGCTATTATGTTGAACTATTACATTTCTTGACGAGTTCCAGGAATTGGTCTATTTGGTGTTGATTTATTGTCTTGATCATTATTGGATGTATCTTCTGAACTCATTTTAAAGAAGTTTTTTATGAGATCTAATAACAGGAAAAAAAAATTAAAATTTTTAAATTAAATGCATATACTTCAAAAATGTTTTAGTAAATTAAATAATTGTAAAACAAGTAAACCTAGAACTTTTCAAACTAAAACTATAACCTTAATCAAATTAATCTATTTTAAATTACCTATATCTATGCAAATAGTTTGCAGCATGGTGTTTTTAAAATTATTAGAGATATTATTGTCCTACGCTATAAAGCTCTAATATATGATAATGAATAATGGATCAATACACATTTTTGTATATATTATTTATGCTTGGCTATAATTTTTCTGAACAATTTTATAACAGACATTTTATGCTCTGAACATTTTCAATTCGACTATATCTTTGGGAAGAATTTTTTGATGTAAACTAACTATATTAGGTATATTATAATTCAATAATGGATCATAATGGCTATTTTACCTAGTACAAATGTACAATAAGTGTCAATAAAAAGAGTTAACCAATCAAATACCATAGTGGCGTGGTGAACTAAAAATTGTCCAGAGGCAAGTTACAAATATCCCAAGTATTTATGCATAATAATTTATAAATATAATATAAAAAATTATATTTCAGATCGTTATTGACTACCTATTGAGAATATCATAATAAATTTACTAGGGGACCCACTGGCTACCACCTACCCCTCTATTTAAGAAAAAATTCAGAGGCCATGGCCACTGGAATACCACACATAATAGTAATAAGAATAGACATTATATTTTTAGAAAAACATTGAACATAATACACCATCACCCTAACAATTTTGATGTATGAAATACAAACTATGTAAAATTATAGTTATCAATTTAAATAACAAAAATCAAAACATTATTTTATAATTTTCAAGCTGTTAAATAAAAATTATTAACAAATTGACAATCAGATCGGACACCAAACATGAGGAACATGTTTATATATTATATTTTAAAAATCAAAAATATAATAAAATTATCTTTGGTTTATTACTATATCGAAATTATTTTTAATGTTAACTATATTTATAATGAGTACCTAGTATTTTTCACACAGAGCAGGAAAAAAGAGAAAAAAAACATTATATTTATAAATTATAATGATTAACCAATATTATACAGAGTACTTACATAGTGGGTAAATTAAATTCAGAAAGTAACAAAAATAAAAATAATAGAACAGTAAAAAAAAATGTACGAATTTTTTAAAGTAGATATTATGTAGATCTCGTAAAAACACTAAAAACCCGGAGGGAAAATCAATAAAATTAAACTCAAGTGTCACACAACCGAACTGGAATGTGTACAAGGCACAACAAAAACCAAATGTAGTCGTTTCAGACGTCACAAAGGAATTGACAAAGGACTGGCAATCAATTAATCAGGACTCTCGAGTTTCGATACGACGATGATATTATTATAAAACAAATATACCTTTTACGGTCATCGGCCTTGCGTCGATCGTTTCAAGAACGTTCAAAACTCGGAAATCTACTACCACATCAGCTACAATTACCCCACGTATTTTTGACGAAATCAGTTTTCAGGAAAATCGAAACCATCAAAATTACCTATTACTATTTATAAAACAAATATTAATGAAATCCTTAGTGATACACACAATTTAAAACTGATCGTGAGCTCGGCGCTGCGTGTAATAAATGGAATTTGTTTTGTGTTTAGGACTTGGGTATATAAATAATAACTGAGTGTCAAGTGTGAAGTGGATAACTTCGAACCCAATTTCCCGGTCGTCGGTCGATGACGTCTTCGCTGAAACGTCATATAGGTACATGATTGCGATGAGATTAAGTGCTAACTGCTAAGACTCACCTTCTAGGCAGTCTACTTCCTGGAAAACTATGCGTCACGGAAATGAAGTCAAACGACGAATATTTTGATCGTACCAAATAAAATAGTAAATATATATAATCGAATTTAACGAAATTTTTTCCAGTTTATGTAATATTATGAAAATAGGTGCTTTAACTAGCTGGCAGACATAATTTATAAACACGACTTTCGTGTTTTTACCTTATATAATATTATAACGTTATAACTCTAAATGCTCTTCAATACCTTAATCGTAGTAAGTTCACGACAATAATGTTTTTGTTGTTATTGTCCACAGCTACAGCTGTTGATACAATAAATAATAATATTATTATTGTTATTATGTATTCACCAGGATCCAGTATTCACGAACAATTTGCATTTATTTTATTGGTTTATCTTGGTTGATACCAACAGATAAATTACCAAGGTCAATGATTGATATCAATGAAAATAATAATTATATCATATGTTTGTAAGACAGTGTTGCCAGCCGTGGTTTGATAATTATTAAGTAACACTCCCGATTAACGATAGTAATATAGCAGTGGTAACACTTAACGTCAAGATCTACAGCGCCGAAAATGTTATTATTATAATTTGTTTTAATTTAAAAATTTAGAGAATAATTGATAAATCTTAATTGTTATAAGAATTATCATGACATAATAATTAATAATGTGTAGATACCCATGATAAAGGATAATAATAATAGATGATTTAAGATTCCCAGTAATTTTCAAAAGCGCCAAGAAAAACAAAAGAAAAACGGGACTTTTTACGCAAAATCGATTTTTCACAAAATTGAATTTGGTTTTTGTTGTAACTTTAAAAAAAATGACCGTAGATACATGACATTTTCACTGGTTGCTTATATTTTCATTTTCTATACACCATAACATTTTCCAAATATTTTGACTTATTTTGAGCTGTTACGGACATTGTCAGTTTCCATTTTTTTTTAGTTTTTTTTCTATAAATATCAATAAAATTTTATCTGTTGAGTAAAAAAGCTTGAAAATTTAATAGAAGGATGATGAAGGACGAAGAAAGATGAAAAAAATTAAAAATCCTTAGTCACAGTTTTTATTTTTAAAGTTTTAAAGTTCAAATCTTGACAAAATACGGAAAAATCACGAA
Organism: Sitobion miscanthi; assembly: GCA_008086715.1. NCBI lineage: Eukaryota > Metazoa > Arthropoda > Insecta > Hemiptera > Aphididae > Sitobion > Sitobion miscanthi. The sequence goes on from CM017799.1 coordinate 5,486,237, forward strand.
AATTAGCAAATTATTTTGAAATGAGAATTCATAAAAATTTTTCTTTTTAAATCTAAGATTTGAAAATGTAATACAAGATTACCCATAAGTTTTTCTACCTTTATCAAAAAAAAAATGTCTACAAACAAATCAAATTAAATTTTTATGAGCGTTTGAAATTCATATTTTTACAGCATTTGAAATTCACTCGATTTCTCATGTAACGATTTTCTTATTTTATTGTAATTAAAAAACGAATGACTGTAGATACTTGAAAATTTCACCGAATGTTTATATTAGCATTTTCTATACACGATAGAATTTTGAAAATAATTTGACTCTTTTTGAGCTGTTTACGGACATTGTCAGTTTTCAATTTTTTTAGTTTTTTTTTTCTATAAATATCAATAAAATGTTATTTGTTGGGAAATAAAGCGTGAACATTTAATACAAGGCTCCTGATATATTTTTACAATAGCAGTTGAAAAATATTAAAAATACATAGGCACAATTTTTTTTTATAAGCATTTAAAGTTCAAATTTTGACAAGATTTATCAAATTTATAATTTAATGATTATTTTGTAGTTAAAAATATATAAAATGTTCAACTTTTATAGCTAAGGATTGAAAATTGAAAACAAGGTTCCACGCAAATAGGTTATATGTATATAAATTACTTTATTCACAATAATATCATCAAATATACTTGGTAATATCATAGGCTGACTGACCGTTTTCGCTCAGAATCGTTTTTCTTCTACAATGATATTATATCATTGAATTCATATTTAACACCATCCATTACAGTGACCCACTTGTCACCTATTGTACAGCAGAGCGACATCCACTTACCCACCTTTTTTGTATTGTTTTTTAAGTAGTCAGTAGGAGTACCTATGTCGTGTTATGCGTATCTATAAAGTGTATAATATAGATAGTATACTGTGCACTGCAATATAAAGTGTATGTATACATCACTAAAATAATATAGATACCCATACCTACCTAATATTTGGATTATATATTGTTTCGGAACTTTCTATATTGATGAAGATGACCCACAACTGAATACATATGTACAAAACTGTACTTAAATAATAAACATTATACAATTCCATACTCGTAGACATATTGGCCAGTGCCTACGGTCATAGCCCATAGCCATAGATATATAATGTTTTGACTTTTTAGTAGTTTTCCCTTTATGTCTCTTTGCATTTCATCGTATAACATAACTTATATGAAGGACGAACATACAAACGCTGGAGCACGGTTCTGGAAATCTAAAATGTGGCAGGGGCAGTGCATGAACTGAATGAGAAGCGGAAATGAGGGACAGAGTCCCTCTTCTTTTTAAAAAATATTTATGCGCGTACCCCTTCTAATTATATTCCATTCAAAAAGACATTTAAATATTCAGGTATGCAAATTATTTTTACAATTTTGCATTCCCCTTCTAATTTTTCCCAATTTAAGCACTGTGCAGAGGGCTGCATTTTTTTCAGAAAAATATAAATACATAATTTTGGTACATATATAATTATTGGTCTTGGGCCCTTTAAAGCCCCATATTATAGGTACCTTCCTATAAATTATGGAATAAAGTATAAACTAATACAAACTTAATATGCGTATTGCGTTCAGTACATCGCTAACGAGCATCTATAATCCTATACGCATTAGTAAATACCTAAGTTAGATCGTATACAGGTACTAGTTATATTGTACATTTGTAGTTTTTATCTATATACGTATAATATATATAAATATATAATACAATATCATAGGTATATAACACACAGAGTACAGACATATGTATACGTATAAGTATATTATAATGTTAATGTATAATAACACTATAGTGCAGCTGGCGACCGCCTAAAATATAAGAAAAAATGAATGTTTTTTGCTTACAACCTGCAGGCGTCGTGTTGCGGTAACAAAAGAATATTGAAGAATATAATACGATAAACGACAGTAGGACTTGACTATATATCGTCCGTTAACGTACAATTGCACGACGACGATTCGATTTCGCATTATGCTTAAACATTTAATACACTACACCTAGTCACACAGCCTGTGTATAAACATACAATTCGGCTATACTTTGTGGCTGAGTCTCCAAAAAATATTGTTTGAAATGGTTTTTTTGTGGGGGGGGATTGACCTCTCCTCAAAAAAACCACAATTTTCGTGCCTGCAACACAGCATATTATTGGTATGTTATAAACTTATAAATTGTAATATACGCAACAAAATGAGTTCTAGTTCCTGGGGCCAGTCCTTATTCGTGCACTAGGACACGGCGCTAGTTAGTATTCCACTGACCATTTATTACTTACCTAATTTAAAATATATACATATAGTCATGCAGCATTATTTAAATGTGTCTTTGTAGTTTGCAATTTTAATACTATTATTAGTTATTCTGATCCAGTATATGGTCTGATATTACTTTATGGGGTGGTTATTAATACTTAATATTTAATTAGTCAAATCGGCTGTGGTTATGTATGTGACATTGTGACCTACCTTTGATGAGTGATGAGTGACCTATGTAATTACTCACTATATTTTGGCTGTACCTAGGTAGGTCAAATTTTAATTACCTACATGATAATCTGGACCGGATTAACAATAGGGGTTAAAGAGGCTATAGCCCAGGGCGCAGTTGTAATAACGTTAAGATGAGGGCACTAGTTTTTTCAGTTATATACATATATAGGTATCCAAACAAATATTCACAATATAAAATTATTATACCAATACGAATATTCTGAAATACTGCAATAATTACTAAATCAAATTAGTATTCTTATTAGAAAATATGGGGGTGCTATAAAAAATATAGCTCTGGCCAAAGCCATTAATTCACCTATGATAATATTAATAATAAATAATAATATTATGTCTTGGTTATTACTTATTAGTTATTACCGAATCATTATAACTGGCATGTAAGACGATGTGTAATGCTTTGTGAGTGTGTTTCATTTGTAGTTTATACCTTATTGTACCTACCTAAACGGATATTTCTACAGTAATATAATGACACAAAACCAAAATTCAGATAAAGATTTGATTAACATTTTTGAAATAATACGAGCCGCAATTGTTACAGTAGTACAGCCCACTGATCAGTGAATAGTGATTACACTATCACATTAATAAAATATAATGTCCTGTAGTTTATTCTTAGGAACATTCATCGCGGTTACTGAATATCTCTTAAATATAACTAAATAATTTCAAAACAAAACAACTAAATGATACATAATTTATGCAATAACATGAACCCAATAAATTTAAAAAAACATTATATTTTTCTAACTGAAAATAAATAGGTATTGTTTCTTATATTTTATTATTTTAAGAGTGTTGTCACAAAGAAATTCCTTGATTTAACTTTAAGGCCGTAAGTAACTGCTCATTTTAATTAATATTGTCTATAACACATTGATTGGTAATGTTATCACTTATCAGACTATCAGGTAACATTTTTCTGGTATAAGGCCTGGGAACTGCCTATTTGTATGCCAGTCATTATTAGTGTCCAATGTTCTTATCAATTAAATAAAATATATGAATATTTATTTCGTCGTAATATTATAATATAGGTACCTACATTATTTTTGTATAACATATTTGTGGATTTTGTTAAAAATGATGAAGTTTGTAAAAGTAAAAAAAATTATAACAATGCTCCTTCAAATGTTTTGTAAAATTATTTTTTTTTCAATTGATTTTCAACGTATGTAAAAATATATTTAATATCTTATATATTCTTATTGAAATTATTAAAATATAATAAAAATATATAAAGCGTATGGTAGGCTATACTATAATATATCATACTAAAAAAACTACTGATACTTTGGTAGCCAGTACCAATGTGGGACAACTGTGGTAGATCGCACATTTAACCGTTTTAACCGCGCAGCCATATAAATCTATTGATTGTCTTATATAGGTAATATAGGTATACAAGAAATAAGGAGGTTCAAAACAGACGAATAGAGTCTCAAATAACATTTTGTGGTTACACCCTCGACTGATGCAACTAAATACGATACTATTATATTACTAGACAGTATAGTACATACTATAGCTATAGTATAAAGAATAAACACTTATATTAGATCAAAATGAGTACCGGATGAGATATTTATACAAAATATGTATAGGTACTTTATTCCAGTCATCAGTAAGTTATCTGTGTGTCTTAATGTATTGTAGTATGTATTAACTAAAGGTATTAGCTTTAAATTATGATATATATTTTGTGAAATAAAACTAGATGATAAAGAGGTATCTAAAAATAATTTTTTGTTAAAAACAAACGCTAATTAATTAGTTATTACTTATTACTTATTAATCATTAGTTATTACTTATTAGTAGGTACCATGGTAATAACCATTTATGTAGTTGTATATAACTTGTTAAAATGTAGCTTAAAAGAATAGTTTTTACTCGAAGTCTTCTGTAAGGTATGTATAATAGTTAACCCTAGTACCTATATGATATAACTACCTGTAAGATTTCATTTTATTTTTATTTTTATTTTTTAAAACATTAAAGCTATAGGTAGGTCCTTATTATTATTTTATATTTTAAATAAAAATAATGTATTAATTTGTTGTGCTTCAGTGTACGTTGTCTTTTAATACTTGTGAATATTATAATTTTATTTTTTTAGTTGTGAACAATTATAAATAACATAAATAACTGCTCCACCGATTTATTATTATACTACCTACTGTCCTCTCTTAACGTTGGGCCCAATGCGTCTGTGACCAGCAGACATAGCATTTTATTCTGATTTTGAGCGGTAGGTACCCATAAAAAAACAACTTATGATATATGTGTTAGGGTGTAGACATAGGGAATAAGTAATAGCGCGTGCGTGTCTATAATATATACGTCTATACGACTATATAATATTATAGTGAAATATCTCGTATAATATATGATATAAATTATCATTGATAATATTATTTTATAATATGTTTTTATTGTGCACCGGATCAACTCTATAATATACATAATACCACTGGATTGTATAATACCTATGTATATATTATATTATATGTCTCACGTGCGCGCGTGCGCGTGACAAACCCGTAAAAAAATATTTTTATCGTTCCGAAATTAGTCATTATCCAATTAACTCTTTACGGCATGGCGAACGTGTATATATATAATATAATATATATTATATTATGGCCGTGTCGAGTGTCCGAAAATATGATTTTAATATAATAATATCACGGAATCGTAATACACATAACATCGGGTGGGTAATAAATTATTTCAACGGCGATTTTCTCGATACGAAAAAAAATGACCGAAACCAGTTTATAAACGCATAAATAACGGAGACGTTTTAAAGGAAACGCATATTGTCTATATTATATTCGATAGGCACGTACCTATATACATAATAATATACACACTTATACAACATATATACATATTATACGAAATATTTACCTATATGATGTACATTTATTTTGTACAACCATACACAATCCATATTTTACGATATTTTAATAATAGACGTGCGTGCAGACCAAACGGCCATATGTAGGTGTTTATAGACTATATTTCGCCATAGATTCGGTCGTATAATAATAATTAGAAGTCTTCCGCCGAACGCGTCTGCACTTCGGCATTGAATTATTATCATGTTTACTGCAGCGCTGAGATTAACATGTTACACTGCTGAACAGTTTGTTCTATTATCTATTTGCTCCGAAATCGAGGCGCCGACGCTCGAGGTCACCGGCTAATGTTTCAAAAGCTATATTTACCGACGGAAAATTATTATTATGTGATATATTTGCCGGTATGATAATATTATATAATTTATACGAGTCACTACACTACAGGGATTTAAAAATATGTTCTTATGTTAAAAGTCAAAATCAAGTTATGAATTTATGATGACTGTCGCATGTTTTTTGTTTTTGTTGTGTTTAGTCATTTTTTTTTTTCATCTCATTATTAATATCAATGATAGTGATTAAGAGCTCATTATGTAGGGTTGCCATAATTTCATCAAACAAAACCGGGACACACAGAAAAGTAGTAAATACATTTAGAAATAAATATCATTGAATTATGTAAGTCATTGCCCATTAGATATGTATTAAAAAAACGACACACTGTAGGTTATAGTGTTATAACTTATACACTTTATTACTGTAACAAATTAACATGTAAACTTTTTTTAAATTATTGTTTCATAATATTTAACAATATTAAATTAATATATTATAATTATAAAACAACAACGCGTTTTATTTATTTACTTAAACTTGGGCTGGGGTGGCTAGGCTCTTCTGTCTCCTTTTCTTTGTACCATTCATATTTCTTAGATGATTTAACTGATGTAAGTAAGGATGGCTGGGTTTTAACATATTCGTAAAATTCGGAACAAGTCTTTTTGTAATTGTACTTGCACATTATAATACTTTCCACAGTATCAACCTGAAGACGATTTCGTTCGTCAGTCCATTGTATTTCCATTAAAGAAAATACACGTTCGATGTAAACAGTTTACTGCACAGTGCGCAGTGCGCACGACTTGTTTGTTGTCCTGGAGTATACCCGATATTCATTTATTTTATATTTAGCTTACGGATTTATCAATTATTCGTTATCTTTAACAATAACATTTTGACTCTCGATTTCAATTATTATTTGAATTGAAAAAAAAAATTGTCAAAATTAAACAATTTAAATTTTTTCCTAAAACCGGGACATATAGGCGTCCCGAAAAAGTTTTTCGGGACACCGGGACACAAAGTCGAAAACCGGTGACAGTCCCGGTTTTCCGGGACGTATGGCAACCCTATCATTATGTAATATTATACATATTTTAATTTATAAGATATTCACTGTTATTATATATTATCTATAAATGTGTTACTGTATACCTACATTCATTATACCTATGTACTATATTGTTAAAAGCCATATGGCGTTTATGAGTAAAATAAAAAAATAAAATAAATAAAATGACCAGGCAGCAGGCACCAGCCACTCTTTTTCGAAGATACCAGAATATTTTATTAAACGATTGATTTAAGGACGTGCGACAAACTGACAGCCGTGCCGAAAATCGAAATGGCCAATCGGCGACAACGATGGGACTCTATTTGAGTGTATACTATATTCATAATACGTGTTAATATGATAATCATGCGAGACACTATATCTATAGTCTTTATGCTTTTAATCATATAGGATAATCTGGGATGCATTTTTGAGGGGGGGGGGGAACTGAAAATCTATAAGGTAAAATTACACTATATGGCCCACTCAGTTAAATATCTGAGGTGGCCGTTGTCACCCCCTTTCCCCTCAAAATTACGTCTATGCCTATACTATATGTTATACCATTGATTATAAATACTATTATCCATTAGTATTTATAATCAATGGTTATACTATATAGTGTTTACGTATAATAATAAGCACGCGCAAGAGGCGAGATCAGAAAAAAAACGACGACGTGCAAGCGTTACAGCTGTATTTTATTTGATAATAAGTGTGGCGAATTATTTGCGAATTTTTTATTTCCCTTTTAGACTCGTTTTAGTCGTTTATAAAACGCTTTAAAATAAACTATAATATAATTGTATGTATATATATTATACACACACACGCCGGGTGTCCGTTAATTGCACTCGAATCGTATATAGTTATGTTAAGTAAAACGTTTATAGGTCATAAAATACCGGTGACCGCCGCGACCGAGTACATGATATTATAAGTTATAACTATATTATGTCTTTAATATACTTATAAATTATTCATAATAATAATAATTGCATACGACTCGTATTACTTATATTATAGGTACACGTTAAATTAGTGGCCAATAAATAATTGTATATATCATATACACTACGGACCACCCTAAATATCCAAATATCCAATACATATTATTATGTTATACTACTTATACTATACAGGTATGCCCACATAGACACATAGTATACAATTTGCAAGTACACTGTAATATTATTATATTATATATGATAGCCTATATCATATTATAATGTAGAGTCGTATATTTATAAAATAGAATGAGTTATAAATACTATAATACAGCCATATTATATTATATACGGTGTGCGTATCACGAAGTGAAAATCGGTTTTACGTTACCTTTAACAGTCTAGATTTACATTTAAGCGAACTAATTGACTGCTATCGAGATTTAATTGGGTTCTTATAACAATATGATAATGATAATATATTTTATCATTAATTAGTCCACTCATACGGAGACATCCAACGGGAAACACGGAACCTCCATTATTATAATATAGGTACACATTATTATCGTCCACTGTCCAAATTTCACCGAGGCCAGAAATTAACTCCACATTCCAGACAACCGACGTACTGGACCATTTTCAGACGTCAAAAGAGAATAACGACCTCACTACGCTAATCGAATTGAAATGTATATAACTTAATCAAAGGTCGATTTAATATAAACTCCAATTATTCATATAAACAACCGTAAACGGGGACATCACAACTATCTAACGTAGGTAAGTAGTGTGTCAGCATCATAAAGTCAAATAGATCAGCATAATAATTGTCAAATTGATACACTATAGTATAGCGACTATTATAGTGACTTGCTATCTCTTGGGCGTCAGAGTGCGACTTGTAAACGGATTTCAGGAGAAGGTCGTATGAAGTTTCTGTTCCTGTTTACGGCAATATAATGTAATATGTAAACACAATATATTTATTTATTCGTTACTATTAGTTATCAAATTCCTAGAGTTTAATTGTTATTTTAAATTATAACTTTTGAAGTTAGTCGTTATATTATTATCCACATGTTGTACATGTCGTATCTTCAGATATATTTGAATTGTATGGTATCTGTATGATTACAAATATTTATAATATAATTATTATGTGCTTTACACCAAAATATCCGTTCGTCATTTTGGTGATAATGGGTGGGGTCAAATTTCGCCCCAATATTATTTTATTAAACTCACATTTAAAGGATTTACTCAACTGTGCAGCCCAACCCCGAGGGGACGTGCTCAAACGTTTCAAAATATTTCAGCCGCTTAGCTGCAGTGTCGCATAGCCGTAAAGGTATAAAAATCCATTAAATATTGGTATAAAATAGGACAAATAAAAATATATATAATATAATATTACGTAGGTATAACACCGTGTAATACCATTACCTATCTCAGGCCTCGTCTTATATAAGTATTATATATATGAACGCAAACGGATATGGATTGACCGAAAATCTCTACCTAACATATCGTTTTCGATCGAAACCGCCTATAATGACGAAACGTATAGAATCGTTAGACGAACCAGAAAAATAAATAATCTAAAAAAAACAGCATCAGCTGCAGCTGTCTTCCTGGTTAAAGTATTCGAAACGGCTCGCTCTGAGTACAACGGCGACGGAAGATACATCGTCGTGTGCTCGAGTTCATATTACTATAAAACATATATAAATGTATATAATACACTATTATATTACACAATGTCTGCCAGGTAATTCGTTACAATAACAATAATATAATATATTATACACAATCAAAATAGGGATCGAAATAACACAATTTTTTCCATTTAAATTGAGTCTAATGCTCAAAACCCGTATGCTGTATTTTCTTTAGTTATAGGTATAAATATTTTAATAGGTGATGTGAACAAGAATGAATTAATTTTATAATATACAATACGTGGTAATGTATTATATAATATATGTATAATATGTAATACCACTAATACCTAATTAATATGTAAGGCACCCTATGGTACCCTTATTTTTTCACGAAAATTATTCAATTGTCCCTGTAATGTATAATACATTAGTCATTAGTAGGGTTGGGATTTTATAGCATTTGCATATTTTTTATGAGATGCTTAAAAAATAGCAGAGTAAGCTAAAAATGTGTTTCATGATACAGAGAACTCAAATTAAAAATTTTATTTTGCTTTTTTGCATTTTTACTTGTTTTTGAATCAAAACCGGTCATATTTTATGAAATTATATTTTAGTAAACGTGTTTTTAGATTTTTGTTAATCGAATTATTACAATAATTTCGTATTAGGTATTTGGTTCCAATTTTTGTTATCTGCTAATTTTGTTGGGTTTTTTTGTCGATTTCTACTGCGGTTATTAATCGCCGATTATCAACGAACGAGCGTTGAATGTGTTGTACAGTCAATTTATTTGGATTCTGATCAGAGTGACTTAATTATTTCAAATCTTAAATAACTACCCATAACAATTTGTAAGTGATTAAAAAATTATTAATTAATAAATTTCCTATTTTTTTTTGCATATTTTGTTGTTTTCATTGTATATTTTTAGCGCATATTTAGCGATATTTAAGGTAATATTATAGCGCATATTTATGCAAGTGCTATAAAATCCCAACCCTGGTCATGAGTGTGAGATTATATGCGTTAGTGGTAGTGCGGTACCGACTTCTATGCCCTTCTCTTCGGGAGATTCAATAATCAGGTATGTTATGAATTCACTAAACAGTGTAAACTCATAAAACAAAATATGTGCGACAATAACGTATACGAGTTATTAATTAATATTAATACACGTATATAATAAAATATGATAATTAATAAATATTAAATACTAGCACATAGGTAATGGCCTAAACCCTATTCATTCAACCGCAAAGACGAAATAATTAAACAGACTATAAGTTTAGGTCACTCAAAGATATCCTATGGAAATTTTATACGAAGAGAAGAACCTACACTGTGCCAAACCTGCGGAGAACCCTTCTGCGGTTCTGCACAATCAAACACCTCCTCGTAAACACTGTCGAAACCACGTGGAAACCAGAAGTAGCCTAGGGATTCCAGACAACCTTTGCGAAGCCCCGAGCCCAATTGAATACATCAGCAAAAAATCATTTTATTTCATTAATATTATATATTAACATGTTTAACTCAAACTAGGAAATTCAATGTACTTATCCATATGTAGCTAATATTATTATTGTTATAAGCTAATAACCTAAGTTGTTGATGCTCCAGTACCGAGAATAAAACAAATTAATAAAATGGGTTTTCGATTTTAAAAATAACTTTTTTATTAGAATATTGCTATTATTCTATTTAAATTTTACTATCAATAATTGCAGTATTATCGGTTATTTATTTTACGTGTACGTGTGTTATAATATAACAATAATAACTATGATGTCATTATTACGCGATTTTATTTTAAATACTTTTTTTCTATATACGAGGAATTTCAGGAGGTGCAACTGTATATATAATATTATCTGACTTACATAAATGCTGCTGGCAATCTATATACTTATCTATAATGTATGTCTGCAGGACATTAGTAGCGGTACCTATGGTATCCCTGTGCCATGTGCAGTCGCGGAATACAATCTGAGGGAGGGTTTGACCTGCCAAACCATCATCTTTCGGCAGAATCACTAAAACAAATGAAAAAAATAATAGTTTTTAAGTGCCTATTGGCAATAATTACCTAATTATATAATACTATTATACAGCAGCGTCGGGGAAAGAATTGGAATTACAGTTCTGGACTTCTGGTACATGCCGGTGCAAAGCGCATACCGCCTTGGATACCTATAAAAACTTGAACGGCGTAGACTGATTCTCTGGTAGAAATGTGTACAAAATCGCACGAAATAAATCGTAAACGGCTAAGTTAGTCTTGGTCTTGTAATATTTGAGTAGTTGTTTCACATGCATTAATATAATATATGACCGTACAACAATACACAAGACATGACCCTAGCGCGTTTAGGATTTTTCGAAGAGGGAAGAGATTATCTCATTCATATACTTTATTATTTAACATAGATTGCAATAGGTATACCGCAGACAAAAATTTAAATATTTTGTTTTGTTATTATATCATTGGGATTCATGTATGGGCACGGCTCGAGGGGACGGAGTGATCATTCACCGTAAAAATATGTCTCTGCAGTATAAAAAATATAAATACATGCAGTTTTGCGGGGCTAACGAAGAATAATACAATATTGTATATTATACTCCGACGCGTATAACGGTCGTTATTATAATTATATACGGCGACACTCCCGCGAACATTTTTAACCTCCAGTACAGATCTCAACGAATAAAAAATGTACACGTTTGGAAAATATATAATAGGGTTTGATTAAAAAAATAAATATCAGTGGATACACACTCGCTCGAGCGCACGTATTTAACTGCGATAAATAATATAATGTATAGCAAAAAAATAAATTAAGATGATTTTAGTTATACACGCTTAACCTATTACCTGAATACGAGTTCAAATTTCAAATTTCATCCATTTTAAACTACAACTAGGCCGCATTAGTTCTAATTTACACTGTAGTTACATATTATATTTTACATTAAAGATAGTGACCTCACATTAAGTTGTATGACTCTATATTTCCTCTAGGAAGTTGATGGTGTTGATATTTGATTGGAGGTCTGGTTGTAGGGCTTCTCCTAGTAGATTAGGCATGCGCTGTTTATTCCTCGATTTTTCAAGCTTTAGGTTTGACTATGTTTACCTACTCCACATGATTCGTACACATGGGAATCGTTTCTGGGGCTTGAAGTGGTTATATTGTGTCTGTGTGTCCTATTCGGAGGCGATTTATAACGGTTTCATCTTTCCTTTTTAGGTCAGGGTATTTCCATTATGTGTATATTGTTTTTTATAGTGTTTAGTTTGGTATTTTGTTATATACCGTGCTTATACCATTTAAGGTTAAGAGCCTTCTGGTTCCGGACGTGTTTTTTTATGTCAGCGTAATATACCTATACGCGTCATCTTTAAATTCAAATGTATATGGGCATCATATCGTATTGTTGAATATTATAATTAAGTCTTAGGTATTTATATATAACTATTATAATATACAGGAAAAACTATTCGCGGTATAGGGCACGGTTTTAGGATCTCATATTATACATTTTCTAATGAAATAACTGCAGCTTCCCCCTGGGCAAGATTTCTATTGGATACGAAATCAATTTCCAACTTCGTGGCTTCCCGCCCCCACCACCATCCCCGTCACACGAGGTGGTAGTTGATGAGTTTTTTTCACAATATATATAATATATTATAATCGAAACGCCGACATGAGCTGCTCTTTCTGCAGCACGCCATTCACACGGTAGGCACTGCAGCCAAACTACATTATTATTATACATATACGCACACATATATATATATGTATATATAATAGTATCGCACAATGCGTGTATAATATGTGCACGTATATAATATATATATAGGTATAATATATTTATTATACACGCCTAGCCGAGTCAGCAAAAATCCGCGACGTCCGATGTATTATATTATTATTATGTATTATATTATTATATACGTACACTCGCATATACGATTTGTGTCCTGCTGTATATATCTATATATATATATATATATATTATATAGATCCTTTGTCGATCGCGGTCCGTTTTTCTCCTATATATATCGGCCGCGGCGGTGGTCATTACGGTTTTATTCAACAATGCACCCTCTTCGTCGTCCTTTGCTCCACATACACGAATCCATGTATATATAATGCGTATATATATAATATTATACCGAACGCTATATAAGCGTATCGCGGCATTGTATTGCCGCGCGTCCTGAACACTATTATTATTATTATTATTATTATACATATTATAAAGCGCGAGGTACCCCGACGACGACGAAATTCTCATTCTCTCTCTGTATATAATATTGTAGAATGCGTGTAACTATATAATATATTATATTGGCACACCGTGCTATATTGTACAGTACAATATAAAATGTATAGGTACGTACGAGAGTATAATATGTGTCGTTTTGTCACATGAAATATATTGCGCGACCCGTAGAGAAGACGCGACATCGCCCGCGTATTAATAAATACAATAATATATAATTAAATAATATGGACCACTTGAGGCGCGTTTCACGAACCATACAACATAGGTATTATATATATTATACGAGTGCATACACAATGCGAGTATACATTTTTTGTCGTTTATTGTTAGTAAAACGACATATTATATGGATCTCAGTGCCCTTATAATAATATAGTGTGTACCAATACCACGAAATACGAATGCATAGTAGGTAATAGGTATGGGTATAGGATTTATCACTGCTTGAAATGAAATTAAAATAAAAGGGGATACAAAAGTTTTAAAAAAACGTGTGTACCAGAAGATTTAAATACGTATATTGATTTGGATAATATCGGATGGGACACGTTAAAATATTTTTAAATAAATAAGAAGTATTCCACCCCCGTATAATGGCAGGCTGAAGCACTGGAATGTATATGAAAAGTTATATGACTGCATCACTGCAGTATAATAATTGTATAATACTGATATGTAGCCTGTCTCTGCATCAATAACTATCGGAATACATATTATATATTATTAAAATCTGGTTAGGTTCTGGAATGTTTTCATTTAGTTATTAGTCGTTAGTGGCTAGTGTTTTGTGTCTTATGACCGATGGTTCAAATTTTATCACATGGAGCCAGTAGTGGATTTGATTCGACTTCTAGGGGGGGGGGGGGGAGGACAATATCATGTTGGTCCATAAATTCTACTTTTAACAAATTACCCACTTAGGCTTAGGCTTATACTGTATTATAAACAACTAGCCTGCAAGGGCCAAGGAACCACTATATTTATACTGATAATATTTTTCTGGATATTATTTTAAAAATAGTTATTCAATTTGGCTAAAAATTAACAACATAATATAAGCATATTATAAGCAATTTCATTTTAATTCTGAAATAATACACGGGCGCTAGACTGTAGTTTAGTGTATGCCTTTCAGGATACAACGTGTAAGGTGCAAGTCATACAATATTCAATCAATAGGTAATAATTTAGATAGATTTATTATAATTCCGGGTAATGGATATTATAATAAGATACCTAATTAATATTTAAATTGAAAAACTTTGTCAGAGTTTTAAAATCAGACATTATCATTAATGTGTATCAAATTAAATTTAATTGAAAAAAAATATTGTTTGTATTTTGTAGCTAAAACTGCTTATTAGCATATTATTAAAACTTTAAATTACTTAACGGGAGTTATAAATCAATTCATAAATAATTATTTTTTAAGAGAACCAATGAAATAATATCTCAATAAAGCGGATATCTTATTTTCCTTTTATCAAATGCATATTTAAAAAAAATCAAATAGTTTTCACGTTGGTAATGACTGACGAATGATAATATGATAATAGATGCGAAAAATTAAAAATTGCACTACAAAATGAAAAATAACTTGATGAGATATAATGAAAACAAAAAAAAAAATAATAAATATATTATCATATGCATCGGGTATTTGGGTACATCCAGAGTTATTGACGCATTCTTTCCAAATCAAATATATTATATCAGGCTTACTTAATAAATTCAACGACACGTAGTTTATATTATACGATTCTACTTCCCTGGACAGCCGATCCTAAAAATGTGCGTATTATATTTTATTAATATTATTATTGTACTATTTCGGAGCTCGTATACGAGTGGTAGCCGGTAAATACTGCACATTATGATGACGCCAAATCCTAAAGGGTTAACGGATACACCGAAATGGGTCATGGGGGTTGCGAACCTCTCTGTGTATAGAGTTATAATACGATGAGTGTGTTTTATTTCATGCCATTGCATATATTATACAGGTACAATGTCTCAAAACGAGTGCGCCTTTGATTTTTCACGCGTACATAATTAAAAATTATATTATACACATTACATATAGTATACCTAGTATACTACATAGTATGCCTTTAGTATAATAGGTTGTCCCATAGATTATAAATAATAAATCCATATAATATGATGAATATATATATAATATATTAAAACATTAAATATAAGAATAGAAAACCGATTGAAAATATTATATCATCACGTATAAATACGCAATTAGAATTATTTAGCATAGCCAAGACGAGGCCTTTCCCATGTTTTTACTTACCTTATTTTTAAAATTTTGTTAATACAATATTATCGTTTTTGTTTTGAAAAATATTACACCGTTTGCACGAAAAAAATTTTGTTTTCATTCTCTTACCGAAGTCTTACGCTTGGACAACGCGTACTAACCTTGTATTTGAAAACATTTATAGCATTATTTGTTATATATCGTCGGCATAATTCGCAAATCACTTGACTCCATATTGACTAGTTTTCAGGAGAAAGGAAAAACGTCTCAATAATTAAAAAAAAATATTTAAGACTTAAAATAATTCTCTAAATTATTTATAATGTTTTTATGTTTATCTCTCTGATAGTTTTGAAAATGTACTTAAATTAAACATGTGTAAGAATTAAGACAAATTCTTAAAATAAAAACAAAGTTATTTTGGAGTTACGACATTTTCCATTTTTTTTTTATTAACAGCTGTTTCATGGAATAAATAATTATCGGATTGAAACGATGAGAATGGTTTTAAACGTTGCGTCTTTTTTCTAAGGACCGTAGACCGTTGTACTGATTTCAGTGTCTGGTTGTGCCGGGAATACGGCCAGCACTTTTGGGGATTTCCAGTTAACCACCCGGCAATTTTTGGAAATTTCACTTTACCTGCGCCCGGCACCATGGGAATTCCCACTTTACCACCCGCTGGACGGAAAAAGGTCGCTTTCCGACGCTTCAACCATCATCGAAAACTAAACTTTCGGTGCAGGTAACAGTATTATATTATATTTTATTATGAGTGATATGTTCCAAAAATGTTTTCTTAACCCAGTTTTAAATTTTTTTAATGTTCATTTAATTCAACATATTTACAACATTGAACACATTACGAATATATACAAATAAAATTACTAATGCTTAATGTATGATATACATACAACAGTCCACAATATTACAGATAATATGTCCTCATATTTTTAAATTACCACTTTACTAGTTTTAACAAAACAAAAAATCTAATCGACAGGAATTTTGATGTATATTATATTACTGTTCTATATGCAGTTTTAGCGCTCCCGTAACCCACCTTATTCAAAACTACCTCGTATGTGGCATAAAGACATCTCACCTGCAGATCATCGAACAATTTTCAGTTACATTTCCCTTTATCGCAGCTTGTATGAAAATGTGCCACTGTGCAGGCACGCGAGAGTATAATGTACTTAAACCACCAATCATCATAATATGCATAAGGTCTGTACTTCACACAAACATAATATATACATATATCATACACCTATAATATAGTAACGCAGTATAATGTCAAATAAAACCGTAAAATCATATATACGAATGGGCTGCACGACGTCGTATTATATTCTCGCGAGACTTGTTGATTTATGCACGCACTGCAGGGTTGTTTTAAATAATATCGTCCACAGCGAGGGATGTTGCAGTTTAAGGGTGCGCGCATGCGTTTGTCGTTTGCAGACATGCCCTGGCGGTCTACGGAGACTCCGGCGATGCGTGCGCGTGGGCGTGAAACACTATTTTTTTAGTGAAATGATTTATAGTCCAACCGCGTTTGTCAGTTGTACAAATAAAAAAATCGAAAACTGATTCGCGCCGCACGTAATCCATTATGATATATGACTTTGTGTTCTTCCTGCAAACTATATAAATATAATAATATGTCACCACTATTAATACATACACCTAACATATAGGTGCATACGTAACGTTCTCAGTCACGTCGTTATATATATATTATTATTTTATATACGTAATACGCATTATACATTGTCCTAGGTAAGTTTTTAACAGTGAACGTTATTATAATGGAATTATACACGCGCTTGTATGTATTATTGTATTGTATATATATATATATACGCATGAAATATATGGCCATACATAGGGGATAGTCCCTTTTAGTTTTCGCGAATTAATTTGATCCCCGAAAAAAGGGCGATTAGCCGCCGGAGCCCATTGTAAATTAACTGATGCACCCACCTCCCCCATAATACCGTCTCTTCCACCGCCGACGATCGATCTAACCGACAAGTTAATAGAGAAATCCATTAATTGTTTGTAGTACGACAAATTTCACAAATTTATAAATCATATCTACAACATTGCACCCCGGGCGATTATACAAGGCGATTCACCAAACATGCTCACCTCATTTTTGTCCTTCAATTATAACACACTAATCTGATTTTTGGAGTTTACAAATAAATGCTTTCCAATTCTTAAGATTTTTTATGTTGCTTACTTAAGGAGTGTCCTGTGGACGGATAAAAAATTATTCTGTGTTTAAAATATAAACCGATCTTTTTTATTGTAAAATATTAGGATTGAACATTTTGACGCATCAAAATCAAAATTCTAAATACTAGTACTTTTTGAGTTATTTTACTGTGTGTACTAAGGATAATAATGGGTTTGGATGATATGGGAGTTATGGTGGTTTATAATTTTTAGTAAATGATTGATATTTGCTTGTATTTTGGTACATAAAATTAAAAAGGTGGATGTCGCTCTGCTGTACAGTAGGTTACAAGTGGGTCACTGCAATGGATGGTGTTAAATTAAACTATAAGTAGGTAGAGCCATACACTGTAGGGCCGTACTTTGGACAAGCGGAGCATAGGGCAAATACAAATTGGCGGAGCCTAACATTGTTGATGAAATATAAAGTTTGGGTATCAATATTGCAATCGTTTTTTATTATTGAAATACGTAAAAGATGTGAAAATGTTTTCATACATGAATACTTTATTGAATATTTACTATACACCTAATACTTATAGTACAAAAAGTACCTAGGTATATATATACTTCCGGTTCCGGTTGCCAATGGTGAACGAGTGGACAGTGACCGATATCGTATATTCGTATCGCTGCCGACAACAATGGTCGATAAGAGGGCATAGAGTAGAGGCTAACCCGTATTTTAAGGGGCATAAAATAGGCAGTCACAAAGAATTGTTGACAATTAAAATTACAATAGTGATCGCGTGCCAACAGCACTATACTAGGTATACTTTACTTTGTTTCGTAATTACAAAATTGTATAATTAAAAAGCTGTTTTTCTCCATCCATTACCATGTGCTTGAAAATAAAAATCCGTCCAAACGCCAAGATAGATTCTCTTCGGTTGGGGGAAAAAAAAATTCGGTCATTCTGTCACAAACGCGTGTTGAGATTCTGAGTGCTTTTGGTTAATTAAACGACGTATTTTATCGCGAGTAAACGTTATATTTTAATTACCATACTATTTGCAGCGATAAGCTTGGCGGTTGTTTTCGTAATATTATGTTTAATCGTGAAACTGAAATATTATAGAGCAGCTGAGCTGCGCCTTCAACGGATAGAATATAATAATACGATTGCGTACGGTGCTTATCGGCGGTACCTATAATACCTGCCTTTTATATTAAACGTGCAGATACGAAAAACGCGATACGATTGTCAAATTAATTTTATTTTTGTGCGACGTCCACTCGTCGGCGTATATTATATTTTATTATGATGGTCGTATGTATACCTTATACGACTTATGTCGTGCCCGCATAATAATAATATGTTGTCTCCGTCTACACGCGAGTGACATAGTACATTTTCGTTTTTAAGTCTCAATAGTGTGCTGTGTAAGCTAAGGCGCACGCCAAAAAAACTGCCGCGACGCACGTGCAGCGACATGGCCACCTGTTATGCATTGCAACCGAACGGTCTTGGTTTTGAAATATTAGAGTGAATTTACCTGTTGTGAAACGTTAAGGCAAGAACATTATCTGTGTTCTCTCGTCGGTTTTTTACGATTTATTAATTGCTGAGTGAATTATGAGCATTTTCTGGTATTAATATTTTACATTCTCACAACAAAATAAACTTTTATTTATTTATAGCACATACTACTACATACCGTCGGACGCCTATATTTTGATGGGAAATAATTACGTATAAAACTTCAGAAAATATTTTTTTCTGAATTGTATCCGTTTGGAAATATATTTCGTTGGAAAAGTATTTGCATGGAAACGTATTTTGTTGGAAGGGTTTTTGATAAGAAACGTATAGGTATGCGTTTGGAAACTAAACTGTCGGAAAATATTATTTTCGAATGGTTTTTAACTGAGACTTGTTTTTATTTACTTGAATATTAGAAGTTTAGGTTCCTATTTCACTGAAAATGTATTTTTTCGAAACCGCTCACCACAACCTCATATATTTCACAATGATTTACATTTCTGGTAAAGTATTTTCCATTTATTGACTACCTACTTATACGTCTTCAACTAAAAACGCGAATAACTAATACGCAATTATATTATTATTTATCACACTATAGCGTAGTAAACGTTATATTATATTAATCGCTTCCAAAGGTTTTATATTTTTTCATTGTCTGTTCACAATGTTGTATACTCAGAACAAATTTTTGGGAGGGGGCGAATCCTTAACCTCCCTCCCCATGAGTATGGTCTTGGCTGTTCAGTATTTTTGTTGGGGTTTTTTTTTCAATGATAAAACATGTAATTTGCAGATTGTAAAATTATATATATAGTTACGTGTAAATTCCAAAAAGAACTACCACGCAATCAACTGCACCGGATAGAAAAAATATTTAACTCACATTTTGGTATATGTACAAAAAAAATTATATTTTTTATAGTAAAAATAATTTACACTTTAAACTTAACACTAAAATGGAATTAAGGCACTTAAAAATAATACAATATGCCTTTGTACAGACAGGAGCATCATAATGTACATATAATTTAACAAATCGTTTAAAAATATTTAAACTTTTATCCCTGTATACGTGGTGGTTTTAAAATGAGCAATTTCAAAAAGTCGATAGTCATAGCCTAATATATATTTACTTAGGTAGGTAACAATATTTTAGAAAAGTAAAAAATTCGTTATAAAAAAAAACCTTAAAAAAATATTTGCTAAACATAATGGGTACAAAAAATAATTAAAATTTCAATGATATAAAAAAAATTACCTAAATAGTAAAATAATGGATCTAAAATTTAGTAATATGCATACGGTACGATTTAGATAATACACGTCATATAATTATGTATATTATTTAGAGATGATGATGAAACAAAAGGAGAAAAAAGTGTACCTAATCGTAATCAACTTAATAGCGTAATGACTAGACTTTAAATGCACTATAACAAAAGTTAACAAAAACATAATAAATATTATGAAGTTATATAAAAAAAAAATGAATGTTGAAATTCGAATAAAACAATTCGTAATCATTACAGTATTTGTCCACCTTAATAATAATAATAATAATAATAATCTGCTTTAAAGTGGCAATAACATGTTTAGAAGAAAATTTACCGTGACAAAAACAAAATATCATTTACTACTACTACTAATAATAATAATAATAATAATAATCATCATAATAATAATGATATTGTTAATAATAATAATAATAATAATAATATAATAATAAAAGAAACAAACGGGCTCTCGATTGATTTTATCCCGTAGACAATTATTGTTTTTAACTATAATAATTATAATAATAATACGATGAATGAACATTTTTCGCACGAAGATTTTCGATGTCAATTTTGATTGTCAGTCAATAGTTGTGTGTAGAAATTGGGAGGCATGCGGAATTGGAGCTCGCCGGGTTCGAGCTTGTACTGAATGTCGGAGAACAGATTGATGTCGGCCGTCGTCAGCAATTGATGATGTTGTTCGGGTTCGGGCTATAAGGACAAACAAATAGAAACAACGCGGTCTTATTAAAACGTTTCACGAAATGTATAATGAATAAAGGGAAAACAATTCGTGTAATAAGGAGATGCATTTATAGTTTGTATTATTTGCGTGTCGGTGCAGTATACTCACGTGGATATTGTGCTGCTGCTGTTGCTGTTGCTGTTGCTGCTGCTGCTGCTGCTGCAGCACAGGGCTCTGCAAAGACAGGACGCCTTGCAGTTGGTTGATGTACTCGATGGCCATCTGTAAGGTCTTGACTTTGCTCATTCTCTTACTCCTGTAACAAGCAAACGAGCACATTATAGTTTTTGCGTCGAGTATATAATATTATTGCGTATGTACCATGTATAATATAGCGTTTTTCTAAATTTTTACCACACACATATTATTATAATAATATATAAAACGGTGAAAAGACTGTTATAATATTTAACATACACGTGTGCATCGTCGTACCCGCGACTGCACAATATAACACTGAGTGTTGCACACATTTTCCCGTTTTTGACCCCGAAAAGTGATTTGCCGAAACGGCACTGAGTGGTTTACCCGCGGCTGCAGCCCAGACGGATTATATAATATACATGTAGGTGCCACGCGAGACGATGGAGCTCTGGTGCACAGGAAGTTCCTAACGAGGGTGCGGAAACAACATCTGTGGCGGCGGCGGCGAGTACGACGCGCGAGCACACAAATGGGCCGAGACGCTCGCAATATTGGCGACATGTGACTTAAATTATATTTATTATTATATTAGTGTTTTTATTATATGTTATTATGTACAGCATACACCTTCCAGACATGGGCGCACTCGATTGTCGCTGCACGTGGTACCCCGCGCGAGGACGACGGCATAATAACAATAACGATAGCGGTATCCCGAAAGTCCGCGAGGGTTGATTAAATTTACGATTTGCAGATTTGTGGTGGAGTCGGGCATGAGGTTAGCGCGTTTTGTGAAACGTCCTTATTATAATATAGTCGTACGCGAAAAGCGAGACGATTTGCGGTGCAACGAGTACCTAGGCAGGGAAAAAAACGACTGCGATTTTGCGTTAGGCCGGGAATTAAACGACGGAAAAATAACTGTTCGCTCCGAGTGCGTACCTGTTGCAGTAGGCTGTGGCATAATATAATGAAGCGTTTTACCGCGTATAATAATAATTATTGTACGCTGCACGTATGTGACGGCGGGAGGGGTTGTTAATATTTCAGAATCCGCGCGTGGCATCAAGCCGCGGGGACGACTGAAAACGCGTGTACAGTTATTAAAACAAAAATCGAACCAGGCACGCGCCGGACGCGCGCATCATTTAAACTTGTGTGTGTGTGTGTGTATATATTTATATTATATACTTAATGTATGATATCTATACACATATATATATACACGTTAATACTATGCGGACGTCGTAAAGTAGGTGCGATCGCCAATAATAATTGACTGGTGTCGGCGGTCCAGAAGCACCTGTTGTTTTGTTTTTTTTTTTTTTTTTATCCGATTCTTTCATTGGTGGCACACGACTACTAAGTGTAAAAAAAAAAAAAACCAGTTTGCCGAAAAATAAGACAGCGGCGCCGGCGAAGGGGCGGCGCGGAGGGAGAGTGAAAAGCTGGTCAAAATATTATAATAATAATATGTACATTCGCCGCCGCCGCGTACCGGTTCCACCCGAAATGTTTTTAATCTCTTCCTCTTGGCCGGCGCACACGTCTCATGTAGGTATATAATAAAATATTGATGAGACGTGTGTTTATGTGTGTGTGTGTGTATGTGTGTGCAGCGTAATATTATTATTAATAACGGAGACCGGCGGCGGAGGAGTAGACGATTCGGTCGTCGGTCATAATATGTATAATATATATACATATCATTATATAGATGTGTATGTACGCGCGCGTATAATATTATACATATAGGTGGAGGACTAGGACAAGGAAGAAGGAACGAGTCGACTTGCTACCGACGACGAAGACGAAGACGACCGCGTCTCGTTGCAGGTGCTTTTTTGGTTTTTTTTTAGTTTTTTGGGCGGCTCGTGCCACGGGACACGCCACCACATCACCTGTCCCGTCGACGTCGTCGTCGTATATAGTTTGACCTCAAGTGCCGCCCGAGAAGACGTTATTACTTATATTTGTACAAAATTGCCGCCGCACGCTAACACTAATTATTACGACCAGTTTTTATTATTATTATTTCGTTTTAATGTTTTATTATCGGCGGCGGTCCGGTGGTTCCTTCTTTTATATTATATTATTATGCGCATAATGCGTACTTATAATATATATTATAATTTTATATCTCCTCCGTTTTTACATATAATATACCGTTGACAGCAGGCGAGAGACGGGGAGAGAACTTTTCGGCAGCCAGATCGAAAGCCTTTCGCCGGGTGCAACGGAATCGTTAAATTTGTTTCCGATGATAAATCAAAGAAGGCCAATATATAATTACTGGCGTTCGTGTCGTGAAACTTCTCGGGTCCTCACAGGTGTATTGTTAAGCTATCATATTTTATCAAGGTCTGTGTTTAAGTCTCATATACATAGTATATATATTTTTAAACGACTCGGTGTGAAGCTTAGGTAATAGTGGATGTGGATGTCATATGATGTTAATATATAATAATATGTACGTTTTGTAATTTTTCGGTCGTCAAATATTACACTAATACTCCGGATATCTACCATTCCTGCACATGTACCCGCCGTGAGCGGTGATAAACCGCGTGTACCGAAAGAAAATCGTTTGTTTTATACTTAACCAAACGGACTTCCGAGGATTTCCGAGATAACGCAAGGTCGGGGCTGTGGTGCAGGCTTTGTTTTTCGGAAACACTGTACATCGTGAAAGGATTTTACAGCCCCAGTGCAGAGCATACAGCATAATGTAGGTAATATAATCTAAAAATACGTCTAAATATGCGTGAACGCGGTCGGAAGGGAAGGTTTAATTTTTTAAACAAACATTTCGGTTCATGAACAGTGCACGGGATGAGGGTTAACGACGCGGCGATTAGGAGGGCCTTGAGAACAAAAATGAGATATTATAATAATATGTATAAAGACATATTATATTACCTATATATATAGCTGCATATTCTGTTATGGTTTAGATACACGAAAGGATGCATGTGACATTATAATATATGTTTAGGTACTAGCCGTCATGTTCTTCACGGCCGTCCGTTGAAAGACTTCCAAGCACTTGAGACAACTACAGTAGCGTATAGTGATATTGACAGTATCTGTCATTGAAACTAAATTCGTCAATGCGCTACACGCACCAGTGAAGAGTAATCTGGTAACTATTAAAATGTCGCTGTTATTGTTTTAATATTATCGAACCCGACGGAGTGAAAAAAACAAATTTTCAATTAATTTTATTGATTTGTGACGCAATTTAAAAATTAATTTTGTAGTTTAAAGTTGATTCAACTAATTTATACGTTAATACACGCTTAACCGTTGATTTTTTTTTGTACGCAATACTTATAAACATAAATTGTTAATTTCATAACCTTCGGATTATAATCCAGTGCAATGTCGAGTTGCTTATATATTATCATATTATTATATTATATTCGGCGCGTTCTTTTTGTGCGTTGTTAAATTTATATTTTTTTTGTATACGAAAAGGGTACATTATGATGTATGAGCAGTTGGCACAAAACGTCAATGTTTTATACACCTATGTATTATATTTTTTTGATCGATCATTTTATACGAGTATTATATATAGAACACGCCGAAGGGCTTGTATTTGAGTTGTGTGTTACAATGATACCATGCAGTCCACAGAGTTTGGAATTATATTAATAATATTCCTCAAATAAAATATAATAATATGTTATTATATAATGACGATATTTTGCTCGAATAATTAGGTCTCTTGTATTGTAATGGATTACGTACCTATGTTTATAACAATTACAATATATCAACGGAATAATTTATTATTTTTACGAAGAGTGAAAGCATTACATATTATTTTATTATTCAGTACAATTTTTCACATCGTCGTAGCGTTGTGCAGGGAATAGACGTATCTATATTATATTATATTGAAGAAGAAAAACGATTGTCAATCGGAGCCGATTAATATTTGCCAGATCGCCCAATTTCCCCGCGATAAATATAATAGTATAACAATACGATGTGTGTTTTCCATAATACTATACATATATAGGTAATAATATAATGGTATTGCACTCACTTGTTTTCTTCGAGAGGAACGACTTTTCGCAGCCTGGCGAACGCCCAGTTGACCGCCTGCACTCGGCGTCTCTCGCGGGCGTTCCGCCTGGCCACCACCTGGGCGGGTTTCTGTCCGGCCGGCGTGTCTTTGGACCGACTGCCCTGCTTGGCTTTGGACGAACCGGCCTTCTGGCCACCGCCGGTGGACGTGGACGCCAACGAGGGCCCGGGCGACGAGCTGGTCGTGCTGCAAATAATCGTGTTTTGACTGTCCGAGTCCGACAGCCATTCTTCCTTGTTGTTGTGAGCGAACGCTTCTGAAAGTAGACGCAACGCATTATTTTCCGGTGTAACGACGCGACGACGGCAATCACCGACAGAGTACAATATGAGTGTAGTATATAATTTATAATATATGTTATTATGTGTGTGCGAGTGTGCTCACGGTGTTTTATTGTAATTTGTAATGCGACGCAGATAATAAAATATGTATACGAGGAACCTCCGTACCTAAATATAATTCAGTTAAAAAAAAAAACGGGAGTAAAAACCAAATTTGAAGAGCTCACGCGCGAACGATAAGAACCGCCATTGTCGTCATAATAATAATATGTAGGCATATACCTACGCGCATTATCTCTCTCGTTTTGTGTGCGCGCGGCTTATAATAGAGCGGCGCGATGAACGCGTATTTGCATACAAACCGACCGATTAAGTACATATATTATTATTATTATTATGGTCGTTGTTGTTGTTGATGTGTACTTATTTTATAATACATATATTATAATATATAGTCATCGTTCCATTAGGCAACCGCTTCCTTCAACCTCACCCCCACCCACCCCCAATCCATCATTATCCGCGAGAGTGCCGACCGCGCGCTGTGTATATATATTTTAGTTTTTTAGTTTTTTCGGTTTTACAACGGGGCGAGTCGTCATCGGTGGTTATATTATGGTCCGCTCGTATAAAAAAAAACCGGAAACGCTAACACGGCCCTTCTTCTGTACTGCCGTCAAACAATAGGCACACTCAACATCGAGTTCTCGTTTTATTATTATTAAAATTATTTCCATTGAAACGGTGCCCGGGCTCCGGAGTGAAATAAGAACTTAACATCCGTTAGAAAATTTTTATTAAAAAAAATTCCGGGATAATATACATTACATGTTATAACGATACAGACATATTATATACAGTAATAATAATATTATAAGTACGCGACGGTGCGGTAACGACGACACGCGTTTATGTAGACGAAGACGACGTCCGACGCGCGACCGTTCGCGCCAACAAACAGTTTAATTTCGGTCAAAAACTGGTTCTGGTTATAATCATCAGATATTATCGTCGTTAAATTATGCTCATTAATATTGATGGCCAATAGGTATATAAAATATAATATACTATTATTATTATATTACAGTGGTGGAATAAATACCTATAATAATAATAATAATAAACAACAAATTGTAATTATTTGTCTATCGTCGTCGGTTGAAATCACCGCGCGATAAGAATAGGGACGATAAACCATACGATGATAGTGATATTATATAGGGGCGATTTGCATATCATTATAATACGTACACGCCCGGGTAGAAGCGCGTTTCGAAACTCACCCAGTTGTTGACTAGAAGAATCAGTCGGTGACGGCGGACTTGAAGTCTCCATAAGTGCGAATTACAGCAGTGATGTTTTTATATTATGTGTGCCTATAAACGCGCCGAGGAAAGCGTTTTTCCGGCGTTTTTTCGGCGTTTTTCTACGGTTTTAATACACACGACGGCGCGCTCGGAAACGAACTAGGTAAACGTACCGGCGGACAATATGGTGGCCGGTACGAAACTGGATCGCATACGAACGGCGAATAGGTATTTGGGCTCCGGAGAATTTTGAGATCGCATTTATCGTACAAACATCGCGCGCCAGGTATACGCAGGCACACACATAGGTATAACCTTTTGTGTTTTAAACCAGTTTTTTTTTGTTGTACGTTTCCACCACCGTCGTCGTTGCACACACACACACACACACGCGCGCACAAACGGGGATGTTGGAGGTACCATGCAAAGCCGCCTAAAGGTCTGGGCGGCGCACAATGGAGAGGGCCTATAGAGGGTTGTGTTTGTGTGCGTACGTTTGTGTGTAAGTATGTGTGCGCATATGTGTGTGTGTGCGAGTGCGTGTGTATTTGCCAGTGTGTGCGTCGTGCGAGTTTGCCACAGGGATTCCGACCCTACACACAAAGAGCGTCGGTTAAGTACGGTATTTCGTCGTATATAATGCATAGGTATTATATAATAAAATATATTACCTATACACGTTGGAGGCGCAAATGTAACAAATTTTTTTTTTTCAAATCGCGTCGGGGCACCCTCCGCCCAAGGGAATTCGTGATGTGCAACACGCCGGGAGGGGCTCAAAGAAGAGACGGGCGGACAATAGACCGAGCACCCCGATTACGTAAGGCCGCGTTGAATTATTATTATTATATATACCTGCGCACTACCGGAGTTACACGTTCGCGACGGCTATTATATTCCGTAGACAATATATTTTTCTTTGGCGGACCTCACGTGGTTCCAATGTGATAGTACATTTACGTATGTCCAGAGTAAAATAATTTATTATCTCGAAAAAAAAAAACAATCGGGTCAAACCGTCGGATATCGAATTTAAGTGCGATATTATTGTGTACGTCGTACACTACGCTAATGCATATTATAATATATATGGAAGTATTATCTGTATATAACAATAATAATATATTGTGTTAATGGATTATATATTATATTATTGTCAAAAATGTATAATGTTCACTGAGATTTTTTCCACTGTATTACTTCTCGCCGTGCGTATATATTACCTGTAGATATGTATAGGTATTATAGGTACATAATATTATATTGGTACCTATATAATATAATGATTTTTTAACACTTGTTATCCAGAAAAGTTTTGTTTTTACTGAAATACATTTTTGAAAAAAAATAATAATATTTCTTATTTCTTATCGTACTTTTTATAGGTAATAAGTTTCTTACATATTTTTTGAATGATAGTATACATAATAAATTATTTTCAGTTTCTGAATACTTATTTAAAGTTTTAACTAGTGGAATATAGTAGACCTGTAACATTTTGGGGAGTACTAATATGTTTCAATCCACACCACTCATATTATATAATAATGCTGAAAGTTACAACTAGATATATCTAGTCGTTTGAAATTCGATTTTTATACATAGAAACTCTTAGAAAAATAATCTGCTTTGGTATGTAGGTACCATTTGAAATTATAAAATATGTATTCTGTGACTCAAGACAAGTAAACACTTATAAGACGATAACGATAAAAAAAACCCATATATTATATACTTTTCTTAACTAACTTTATTCAAAAATTAAGTTAAATTGTTCAAAACAATATTTTCAAAAACGTTAATACTTTTCGAGACAATGCGTGTTTAGTGTTTACTTTTAATATTAATAATAATCACTCTGTATTATAATAATAAGTAACCATACATAAGTTTCGGACACAGGCCGCCAGCCGTAATATAATAATACACGTGAGATCAAAAGAAACACGGAAAACAATATAACGTCTAGCGGGTAGACGATTTTTTTTTCCGAAGGTATAAAGTAGATATTACTATATTATACTAGCAAGCATTCATACACCTTATGTCATGGACCATATGACGTACATACATTTCAATTCCTTGGGAACAGACCGCGCGTATATATAGCCCATATGGTCTCTCTAGACTAGACGTGAACGGGAACGCGACACAAACACGCAACATATGGTGCACTAAGACGTTAATGAAAGGCGTTCACCTTTTTTCCACCCTCTCGATCTGTCTGGTAACGGTACGGTCCGGACATTTCGCGGACTTGACGCGCACATTTGGTCATAACATCGTAATAATATATATTGCAGTACCTATGCATATATATATGTATATAAAATACAGTTCGTTTTGCCGAACCATATATATCATATTATCATAATATATACGCCGCGCGTTATGGTTGCAGACTATATTATAATAAATATACGAATGAAATTCTATATAAACAAAACAACAGTTGCACCGCAGTGTATAGTAGTGGGCGCTGCCACCTGAGCCGAAAAACTGACCAACCGTCAAATTAAATAATTTCACCCGAACCGAATCTACTTCCGGGCTGGTTATTACGTTATTATGTCCCACGCCGTACACACGGATAATCTCGATTTAACGCGCGCAACCCTGTCGGACACGTAAAGCGCATATAGGTGTACTATTCAGAAGGGTTGCCGCTGCAGAGTACAGTAATTGCTCCGCACCTGAGCGAATTATTCGAATTTTTCAACCCCAAGCGGTGACGAGAACTCTGCATGCAGTGCGTGGGGAGACTAGGGAAAATGTTCACGGTCCGCGTAACACGGTAACAACTCATTTCCTAGTGTGTGAGAACCAAAACAATAAATAAAATAAAACACAAACCTCCGAGTTCCGGCGGTTGAGCTCTTGTCTCGTTATTGTGTATTATCGCCAGGCAAAACGGACAAATCTGTAACGAATTTTCGTTTCCCTCTCCCCCCCCTTTTTTACATGGCTAATATATAATATATTTACCAAATATAGCACGCGTGTCGTATATATATACACTCACACTCACACTCGCACCGAATCACAATAAATTATTAAAAATTATAATAATATTATATATTACTGTTTTGTCGACCCTTACCTGCGTCGGATCCGGCGGTCCACCAGTCTTCCTGTACGTTGCCTACGTCGACTCTGGAGCAGAATTGCATGAAGGACGGCATGCTGGATTTCAGTTCTTCGCCAAGGCTCATCATTGTAGAGCCTTTTTTGGTAAAACCTGAAGCGATACAAAAGGACTTGCGTTAATACATTGCGAGAATAGTACAACCCATAATGTTATAACGTGATACGATACGATAATAATATATTATTATTGCCGCGATGTCGTATTGAAACGGAATAGGTATATGATACAATATTGTACAAGACGCACTGCGGCGTACGAAGCCTCGTTTTTAGGGTCAGATGTATAATATTGTTTCAACCACCTCCCCGGGGCGCCACCACCGGTTTGGATTATTAATTATTATTGTCGCCGTCTTCGGTTCCAATGTTTGTACTGATAAACGAGAGGTTTATTGTATATGCACGCGTGCGAGTCGCATCTGCTTTTGATAAACAAAATAAAATCGCCTGACTTTAACCACGCGCGCCTGTTGCTTTGCGCGGCGCAAGCTGCAATGTCGCGAGTGCGCACCTCTATGTATATAATACACACGTCTATATATTATGGTATATATTACCCTCGTTGCGTGGTTTTACGACGGTCGTATAATCGATTTACTAGTTTTCCAATCAACCCTCAATATTGTATTATACGACAGTGGTTGTAACCTAAACAATAATAATAATATTTAACAGCGCGCGGCACCGTACAGAGATCTTCGGCCCTTTCCAAACACGCGCACGACCTATACGCAAGATCTATATAGATAATGATAATATATTATACTATAGATAAATATGCTATGATTGCTCTGCGTTCGATATATCGTGTGTGTATGTGTGTACACTGTACAAGTCTTATCACAAACTAAACAATTTGTCGGCGAGTCCGTGGTCGTCGAGAACTGTATATATATATATATATATATATAATATTATATAGGTAAACGTCAGTTTGTTTGAAAAATAAAACCCATTAGAAACAATATAATAATAATAATATATAATATGTAATTGGCCGCGGCACGTTTTCAAAACGACAACTGGTTTTACAAGCTTGGCCACGTTAATCATGGTTTCGGATCTGTCACTGCTGCCAGTACCGCCTTTACACGTACCTAATACCATAATAAGGTGACGCATTGTTTTTCGTTCGTTCATTCATCGGAACGCTCATCGGCGATAACGCCGTCTCACACCACTAATCGAAATCGAAATTACATAAATAGGCATATTCAACGCGCATAGTGTGTTATTATTATAATTTTATTTTATGATGGCAATAATATTATAATGTGTACGCTCGGGGTAACCGCTGTCGGGCCGGTACATGTTTTTTTATTCGAATGTAATTCGTCGGAATATAGTATATATATCATTACGACCGCGGTCGGTTGAATAACTCCAGAGCGGCGGCTTTTTATACATATACCTGGGTAGGTAGAATGCATAATAATTTTTTCTCTTTTCGTACACACTTCGACGGACCCGGGATTTGTGCGCGCCCCACGAAAACCGGTTCTCTATACACGCATTCTACAGGGGGTTGTGCCTGCGTGCGTGCGTAAAGGGCTTATTATAATGGAGGGTTGGTTAATGGTTTCGTATATACATATATTTTTTTTTCCAGTTTCATGCTCGAGTGCGATCGTACGCTGCCGCCCCGTTTCCCTCCACCACACCGCCCGATCATCGCTCTCTTTCTGTTTTTCTACAGCGCGCACCAACGGCAGCAGCGTCACAAGTATTACAATACTACACATTATATATATATGCACGGAAACCGTTTGGGGGGGAAATTATTCACCTATATACCATTATAAACGCACGCACATCGACCCCGCGTGTCTCCCATTTTGCAAGGGTGGTTGTTGTTCGCGACGGGTTTATAATACCATCATACTTTATATATAGGTATATATTATACTTAAACGATTTGACAATGTCGCAATTCCGTTCTGCTACGGACGGGTTTGTCTAGGTTATATATTCTATTATGCTGTGGACGGTCTGATACGAAAATGGAACTTCTCGGGGTCTAAAAACCGTGTCAACTTGCTAGTTGCGGTATATATATATAGGTTTGAGATTTGACAACGGGGTGAAATACGTAAAAGTGTTCAAATATTTTATTTTAACGGATTGAAATCGAAAACTGCGCAGTGACTGAATTCGAACGAGTTATATATGATATGAGAAATAAGAATACATAATAATAACATGACGTGTTGTACAACACTACAAGATTTGAGAAACTTGACGAGAATGAAAAATACTTTGAGAAAAGGATAATGTTATTATGTACTTTTGACGATTATCTTACTTCTATAATGGACGGCGAAACGTGACAATAAAAACGCGTGTTGTTTTGTCGAACGTTCGGAATAATCTTTCCGAGGATTTTCGTCGGTTATAGGAAGTCCGCGCGTGAAGTTCTGTAGACTCGAATAGCGCGGTGTTTAGAAGCTTTACTCGGTAAATTGTCGTACAATTTGTCGCCATAAAATTATAATGGATAGAGACTGATAGAGATTACAGTGTACGTAAGTCGTTTTTTTTTATATATATGGTTGTTACAATTAACGTTATCCGCGTCGTGCGGATGGAAACGGACGACTGTTGTATACGACAACCGTTGTAGGACGCCAAATAACAATGGTAATCTACATGTTTAGCATAACGACTACCTGCATGGACTTAAAAAAAAAAAAAAGTGTTGACTCAAATACACGCGCGCACGGCGGTAACCCCAAAAACCCAATATAGACAATATTATTATACATACATATTATTATACGCGCATAATATAATATATAATATATTATAAGTATACCGCCGTCGTATGTACGATCATTATTTTATTATTATTATATATTTGTTATTCATAACCGAACGTCTTACGCGTACCAGCATGAAACATGCATATTATAGTGTCTGGATCCCGTATCCTTAAAAAAGATATGTCTGCCGAAGGACATGATGTATACCTAATATTATTATGCATTATTTTCACCTCGCCCGTCGCCGCCGGTTTAAGTGGCCGCGCGCGTGCTGCGTTGTGACACACGATACCGTTGTCGCGCGTTTTCTCGGGCCAGCCAAATAAATATATTATTACCGTCGTGGCGTACATCATAGGTAGAGGTGCATAATAATCATAATCATAATAATAATAATAATAAACAATACCTACAACGATGGTAATAATAATAATAATAATATGCGGCTATGTGTATTTTCGGTGCGCTGCAGTGCGAGCGTGATATTATATCATACGGGACGCACACGGGTAATTTACACATAAAGATAAATAATTATTGCAGCGATCTACAACGGCGAAATGAAATAATAATAATGAAAAAAAAAAACAAAAACAAATATACTTAATATGTTAAACTACTGCTACAACACTATTACAATAGTGTCTTCTGTTTAGGAGTCGAACCCGCATTGTGCGCGCACAAAGGAACAGCCACTTATAATAATATGCAAACACACAAACACACACAGCGCACAGCCTACAGCGACGTGACAAATTACTCGGACGATTAACGTCACGTCGTATCTACGTACGGATTACGGGTGCCCCCCTCCCCCGCGACGCCACCCTAAAAGTCGTCGCCGCGGTGTTTAATCCGAACGTGATATCGGATAAAATTAATAAAAATAATATGTTATTATTATAAATCGTCGCGTATTGGCCAATAGAATTTGACATTGCGGGCGCGGGTTTTACGACTGCGAAACATAATATTATTATATTATCGCGTGTCACGATAATAACATAATATTATTATTATTACGCTATACTTTTATACGCACACGTGTGTCGTATAAAACGCGCGCCGATATCGTTCGTAGACTGCATCGGCGGCCGCCCTACAGCCGAAAAGTTTATCGATCGTATATATTATAATAATATCAACTACTGAGCTATATAATATATCGAAATTAAAAGAAATCCTCGTGTGGCCGCATGCACCGTGTATTGTATTATTATAGGACGCGACGTGGTATAATACCCGTCGTAAACCTGGCGGAGCTGTAAATTTCGCGTTAAAATAAAATAAATACGATATAATAATGTATGACGTTCGTGACGGGATCGTGACCGCGCATGACATTATTTTTTCGCTCCCGCGCGTACGTGTTCGGTAGGCCCGCATCGGCCTTATATATATATGTGTGTACATACGGTTACTCTATATACCTACCTAAGTATACGACTTTTAAATCCGTACACGGTAAAACGGGCACACAATATCATAAATAAATAAATAATAATACAAATATTATACCGGACGCGTACGTGCGGTGGGTACCCCTTTTTCCCCGCGCGCCGAGTGAAAAAGAGTTCTCGTCCGAGTATTATACACCTATACATACCAGTCATTACTTACTATACGGTGCACACCGGATACGCCGCGTAAAAACAACCCGTGCGAAGCGGAAACTGAAAAATTGCTTTTCGATGTATTTCTCTCCATCACCACCCCTCACCCATTACCCTTTAACGCGGCGCGTCGGTACGAGTTAGCCGCGATTAAATTTACAATAACAAAACGCGGCGACTACGGTGCAAGTAGAATATTAAGCACGGCCGGGGGGCAAACCAGCCCCGAGGATACGCGGGAGAGGGGGGGTAGAGGAGTGATTTATAATTGTTTGACTGGCGGGAAATTTGAAAACCATGTACAAACACTATTATTATTAATTGTACTTTTATCGTATACGCATGTCGCAGGCTTTTAGTACGTAAAAAATGAATAAAATTACAGGTTAGATTACAATTTACAACTACATAATAATAAAAGTATATAAAAAAAATACAAAGAATTTCGAAAAAGAGACTTTTTCAAATGTAATTTTCGTAATATAGACTCATTACTATACGAAACATCGAAACTCAATATATTTTTTTTCACAACGGGGGTTATTATGATTGACTTGACGGATACCCTTTGCAGGATTCGTTCCTGAACGAGACGCCGAATAAAGGGTTAGGCACCAATCGCTGTATAACGGACATTTAAATACACCAAATTGACTGTTATATGAATACGGATTTAAAATAGAGATCTATTTTTAGTTTTTACTATTTATTTTTTTAATGAAAAAGCTTGAAAAACCTACTAATAATACGAACTATAACTGAACGAAATTAAATAAACTATAATGTGAAGAAAAAAATGTCTGAACTTAAGATATTTATTTGTATTATTATGTAGTACCTACCTATGGTCGCAAAATATTGAACGGCTAAAGTTAGTTTTGGCTCAAATCGGTAGTTTATAAACTGAATGGTTTATGATTTCCCCTGGTTTAAGAATTTTTCTAAACAAGTATAATATTATGTAATACTTTGCGAGATTGTCTGATATACCTATTATAAACGGTTTACATTTCAAACGAATTTTCAGCGATACGACACGAGTTACAAATAATATTTACTAATCGTAAAATACATATATATAATATAACGATAAAGATTTAGATAATAATCATAACAAATAAAATAATAATATAGTATGACAACGCTAAGTAACTAATCGGAAAAAAAATAATAAAATTGTTTACCTTCAAAGAAAAACAATCGCGCAGTACGGCGATAACGGCGTTATTCGTCGGAGGTGTAGTCGATCCGCGGGCGTGAAAATTCTACTGCAGCAGCAGTGGAGCGGATCGAGCTGAAGCCGTCGGCGTCGGTGCTTGCTGGTACGGAGACAGGTATGGACTAGTCTGGTACAGTGGTACTTTGAACGGATGACAGGAAAATACAAAAATTGTTATTGTAATACGGTGAAACGTGTGGATGTGAAGCTTGGACGTGAGTCTGGGTGAGCTTGGGAGCGAGCGTCGTGTACGTGTGCGGTTCGAAACGCGACTGATCGTGTCCGAGGGTTGCGGCGCCGGTGTCGCCGCGGAGTACATAGTACGCCGTTCGACGGGACGGCGCGCGCGAGAGAGAGGGACGACACGCCGACGGGGGTGAGCCGCTGCAGTTCGCGTCTATATATATATATAATATTATATACGTATATATCGATATGCATAATAGCAGCGTTATGTATATATATATAGGGGAACAGCGCGCGGCCATGTCGGCGGCGGCGGCTCTTGTCATCCCCACTGCTGCCGCCTCCGACGCCGCCGGTGGCTCGCGCGCGCGCCCGACCGGACACCTGGAAACGCGGCGCGCGGCGGGCATATACACCGAAGGCACGCGCCATCCCCACCGCCGGGCGGCGGCAGCGACGGCAAAGAATAGTACGCACGAAAAAAAAACAACGACCCAAGAGACGAGTATTTATTACACACACACACACACGCACACACGCGCGCGCGCGCGCATCGAGCACTCTGTTGCTGGCGGGCAGCAGCTCGTGGGAACTTAAAACGCCAACCGGTTATTTTTTTCGTCGTTTTTTCGGTGCACTTCTCTAGTCGTCGTCGCCGCCGCCGCCACCATGCCTCCGCCACTATGCCTCCGGTTACCAGACTACCGTCGAAGGCCACCGCCACCGTCTCGAAATATATATATATATAATAATATTATATTATACTTAATATATTAAGAGTGTGTGTGTGTGTTTTGTGTAAGTGTATCGTAATAAGAGTGGACCGGCGAAAATCCTTTGTCCGAGCACGCGGGTCGCGCAAAACGCGTACACGAGTGTGAGTGTGTGTGTGTGTGTGTCTATCGCTTTGCTCTACATACGTCGTCGCCGCCGCCGCCGTCGCCGTCGTCGGAGAGTACGCGTGTTATTGCGTCGACGTTCATCAAAGTCTCCGGTGCGACGGACGGTATAGGGTCCCATCCCGTCGTGCCGATAAAGCGAACGCGAATTCTATACTATTGGCGTCGCATGGTTTTTTTTTCTCTTCCGCGACTCCCCGCGCGTCTTCTGCGGCGGTCGGAAAAACGCGAGTTGTCGGTCTTTTATCTGAAACACGCAGACAGCGAATTTCATAATATTACGCCGGTAGACCTGCAAAACCGTGTATTTCGCATATTTGGGAGGACTATCTTTATCGTGGACGCGTGTCCATCGTGACGAAACCAATATTTGAAAAACAGATTCGAACACCTACCGAATTATAAATGTGTTTATTCGATTTAAGTATACATGCGGCCCCGCAGGCTGCAGTTGTATATTATATATGATACATTAATACTGGTTAGATTCATAAAATATATTATATTTACTAATATATTATTAAGCCGATGTAAATAAATGTAAATATAAACCATAAACGTCCATCAATATTCTAATTTATTTCCAAGATGAGATGCTGTTAAGCTGTTTATAATAACTTCTGAAGCTTAGTTTTGAAATCATTCAAACAAAACCTGTTTACCTGTAGGTACAGCCTCGCGTCCGACGTGCGCTTCTTATGATATATAGATCATTTTTGGATAAACGGTAAATAGATCATTTTTAGCAACCGTTTAGACCGGTTTAATACTCGGAAATAGATAACAGGTATAGGCTACTGCAGGTTAGTCCTATCAAAATTCTTAAGGTACTAATTTAATTTTCCAAACAAGCTGAACAGTACTATAACTAAGTGACGCGATGATCGGATGCAATTTCAAAGAACATGGCTGTTAAAAATTAAAATTCATAAAACGCTAGTACCGGAATACAACTATAACATATTTTTATATCAGATCTATGATCAAATTCAGATAATTATTTTTTTTTAATAAAATTACATAATAATCATGTAAAACATATTGTAATATTTTACAAGAAAAGGATCGATGAATCATTTGATTCGTGAATGAGTTAAATAAAACTATTTATTATGTTACTTATAGCCTATAGGCACAGAGGAATACATTTTCAATATTGTACGTCTTGCATATTTTTTTAAATATTAATTGTTTTATAATAATATGTGAAAGTAGGTATAAATAAAGTTTTCCAAATTTAAAATATGTATTATACAACTATTTTAAAATTAACATATTTTAACAATTAATTTGTTTGCGTAATTGTCCAAGGTAAATAATAGTTTTAATGTTTTTAAAATATAGGTATACCTACGTATAATATTGTTGTGATCTATTCGAAGATTCAAATTTATTGATGTAAATTGAATAAGTAATAA
Organism: Sitobion miscanthi; assembly: GCA_008086715.1. Lineage (NCBI taxonomy): Eukaryota > Metazoa > Arthropoda > Insecta > Hemiptera > Aphididae > Sitobion > Sitobion miscanthi. The sequence continues at coordinate 5,525,061 of CM017799.1, forward strand.
ATAACATGTTTTTCTATTAGCTGATGAAACGGCCGATAAAAACAGATTTTTTTCTATTCAGCATAGTAAAAGGATTCCATTACCTTCCATTACCACCCTATTGATCTTTATGTAAATTATACTAAATTATACTTTTTAATGGTAAATGAAAAAATCCACCATAATTGATCGAACATTGATCTGTCGTTTTTGGTTTTTATGATCATTGGCTTAAATTTTATATTTAAATAAAGACAACTGTGTCTGCTTAATAGTATAAATGAGTTTAAAAATCGATTCATTGGTTAATAAATGTAATAATATAACGATATTATGATATAGCTTAATACATTCTATATGTGTGTACAGTGTTTTCTTGAATAATAATAATAATAAATTTGACATTCGACAATGCCGGCGTTATAATTGGGATTATAAATCGATTTTATTAAAATAATATTCATCTCTAAGTTCTTGGAATTGAAAAATGTATCAATAAAATACAATACACATTTCACCCACTAGGGATCCACAACCTACATTATAACCGTCATTGTTCAAAAAACCGATTTTAAAATCTTAAGTAAATATCTTGGCTCCAAGGTGCTACCTTCCCATGGTCGAACACAATTGATGTGAATAACGATCATGTTGTTTCCAATTTCCCATTAACACCTTTGTAGTATATAAAAATAACAAATATTGTATTGTTTGATTTCTAGAAAAACCGACATGGATGTACATACGATTTTTTAATGTATTTTCAGAACTAAATTAGTTTTATTTTTTGATGAAATAATTTTGAGTATATAAGGTAAAACTATATTTTTATCTATAGTATATATATTCATGCAATAATTATTATTATAATCCCAAATACTTTTTCGATTTCAAATAGAAAATAATATCATCTTGTTTGTATGATATTTGACGTAAGATAAATACAAAAAAAGTGAAAGGGTTGTTATTTGTTTCCAATATGTATTTCTAATTTAAAAATACTTTCTGATATGATTTACCCTTAAACAAAATGTAAAACCATTTATCGCGTTCATTGTCAAAACATTTTACACAAACAATTATTTCTCATTACTTCGTACAACATTCGAATATTTTATGATGTTCAAAATGCATCTGCCTAACAGAAGAGAACCTATAGAGGTATAGGTAAAAAAAAACTACCTCTATATACCTACCTATAACATGAAAAGCCCGGCGGGGCGGTGGTTGAGGTTTTTTTATACGTATACATTTTTTTATCAAGATAAATGATGATTTAAAATTAGAATATAATTAGAAGATGTATAAATGGTCATCTAGTGATGGGTTGTTTTTTTTTTTAGTTTAGTTTGTTCACCCGACCGACCACCCTTAACGTTGGATCCATTTATACTGAGGATAATGGTCGATGTTTTTTATGAAGTCTTAAATAAAACACACTGACCGCCGCCACCGCCTATTCATTAAACAACGTACTTAACGAAGGCGCGTGCATCAGGACTATATTATATATATATCACTATAGTGACTTGAACGCCCGTCGGCGCGGCGGCAGGCAATGCCACGCTATAATAACAATAATAGGGTGAAATGGACAGGGATAACTTTTGAGTCTTATTATATTATATATACGATAAACGTTTCCAAAATGATGTTACTACAACATATTATTAACATTATAAACAAACGTAATATAATGTATTATATGATATAGTAAATTGAAAAAATAGCTGTTTTTGTGGAAAATGTTTTAAATTATCTGGTATGATATTAGTTTTTAAATAGAAGTCTGGCCAAGCGTTAAAGTCACCGAGAACCATTTTGTGTTAGTATATAATATAATAGGGTAAAAATAAATACATTTTTATGATTTTAATACAAGTAAATTTAAGTGAAATAGGTATATAGTATAATAAATAATATAAATAATATTCATAATAAAAACAATGTTTAACTATATTCCACTAATAACATTGGAGTGTAATGGTAAATGGCGAGTATTCGAGTACGACAGTAATTTTACGTCTATAGAATTAATTTGTAGACTATTTTCGATGCGCAGGAATAAAAGTATGCTAAAGTCGCTGATAGAAATCTTAAGCCAGCTGCAGTGTGAATATGAAGCATGTATAGTGCAGGTGCATCAACTATATATGAAAATATAAATTATAAATATGTATATCCTTATTTTATTTTGATAATGACACTTATCGAATTGTTAGCATGACATAAAATGTAATATAATATCATATTGAATACCTAGCTATATATTATAAATAATTAAATTTAAAAAATATTAATTTAGGAATTTTAATTTGATCAAATTAGTTAATTCCAATGAAAATATTATAATACTATAATAGATACCTAATTCAAATTTCAATTTTTAAAAATGAATAAGCAATAAGTTTTACATTGTTAATTTTACATGTGATGGTAAAAAATAATTTTAATGATTCGAATAATTTAGTACCTAACAAGAGAAATAAGTTACGGAATTTAATATGGTGGAGGTGCAACAGCGCTATAATATAGATGGCCTAACATGATATAGTAGAATGCACAAGTCAAGTATTTTTTAAGATTATCAAAACAATTAAATACTAAGTAAATTATACTTTCCTTTAAAAATAACGTTAGATTTATTTTATGATCCTAAACGGCTATACATTGCTATAGAGTATAGACAATAACTTAAGCTTTATATTATAGTGTATATAAGAGTATTATCGATATAAGCACTGTTAAAGATTTTAAATGCTGTATTGCTTGCCCAAACAAAAGTTTATATCTTGGAAAATTCAAATTCGTAGTCGTATACAAAGCCATTAACATTGTTTGAATTTCTGTGTTCATATTATTATTGTCATCACGATTGTGTAAGATTCAAAATTTTAAACAAATTCTGTTTATTACGAACATAGTATTTTAGAAACGGTAATATATATTATTTGTTTTAAATATTCACTGATCTCGTTACTCGATACAGGTATCCAAATATTATGAAATATCTAATTAAATACATTTTTTTACTTGATGTTTGAACAACAGATTTTTTTATATCGCGTGTTTTCTTTGTTTAAAATGTTTAAATTATTACTTAAACAATAATTATTGACCTAATAATGGATAAAATACTTATAATTTATTATGATAATAATATAATATAATATTAATTTCTGGCTTACGAACATACTGCAGCAGCTACTGCCTGCACACACGTCTATACTGTACTATTATAATTGTACGAAATAAATATTGTATAAATACAGGTGTTTTTTTTTTACTTTCGAACTGCTCGAAATGCCATAAATCGAGAACATTAAAATATTTTTTTTTTTTAGTTTTAGTAGAAGAAGAAACCCGTATTGAACGTAAAATTATAAAGTAGTTATTAATGTGAGCATTTCGATGCAATGCACGGTTGCGTGCCACGTGTGCGTAGAACAAGACCTCATATTAGCTTTGCCCCTATAATTTTCTAACGAGACCGGCAGTATAATAGAAGATGATCGAGATCCTTTTCGTATGTCTGTGATACTTATACACAACACACGGAAATTCCGGATTCATATAATTATTGAATAAAAAAAACATGAAATTAAATTCTAACAAATTATGATACAACGAATAAACGATATTGTTTAAAAAAAAAACAGTACACATTGAAAACAATCACTTTTTTACTGCCAACAAAAATTGATCTACATGTTATTATTGTTATACCTATAGGATGAGATTAAAAACAATTTACCTATTGTAATTTAATTTTTCGAAATTCGAATCGGTTTTAATATATATATATTGTAATATTGTACCTATACCTGCAACGATTTCTTTAATTGGATTCACTTTCATTGTCTATATAGATTCTGTAATTTAAAAAATGGAAAAAGGGTTAGCACCATGTACCTACCAATAACTTTTTGAATAGAGTTCCTCCGCACGAAAAATATATTAAAATCGAGATTACATATAAACCGTTTCAATATTTAGAAATATGAAAAACATAATTAACCTTTTTTAAAATCTTTTACTAGGGGTACGTTATTTTTGTAAATTAGGTATTTAGGTACAAAATGTAACCAAATAGATACAAATAATTTTGATCCATAAAGGGTAGGTAGTAGATTGATTTTTTAGTAAAACTATGAACGAAATGTATAATTTGCAGCATGATTACAAAATTGTATTCATAAATACAAAATATTATTTTCATCGTAGGTATGTAAATGAAAAGTTCATTTAAAAAAGTAGTAATTTAAATTCTGACTGATCATATCTTTTCGGACTAATATAATCACACATATCATCATAATTTACACTCGTGCATATTATAGTGAAAAGTGAAAACGTATCGTTTTCATTCGTCGGCTAATGTCTAATAGATAGTAACGAACATTAACTCTTCCAGAATCCAGATAATAACTATAATTTGACATCGCATTGCCAAACTACAGGCATTATTATAACCAAGTGTACAAGATGATCCATTTAAGTGTAGACAGTAGACACCCATTATTTAAAATTTTATATTTTACATAATTATTTTATCTTATTACATAACATCGTTTTTGAAAAAAAATGTATTTTAACAACTATTTATTGTTTTTATTTTTACTATTTTTACTTTTTACAATGAAAACATACGTTCTTAATTTAATTATTTTTTGGGTTCTCCGATGTACAACAAATTTTGAACGAGTAGCTAATTAGTTATAACTATTATAACTAAGTAACTAACTATAAGTAAAACATATAATTTTTGTTTTGCAATGACATCAAATTATGTAAAAAAAGTTACAACTTTTCAAAATAAAGAGGGTAGACACTTAGATTGATCACACTCTATATATGCTATAATGTATAGTAATCTACATTATCCAGACTATCTATGTTTTTGAAACTGAATTCGTATTCGTTCTGCGTGGCTGCATATAAAATTGTATATTATAGTCTATATAGCTAGTAGGTATTATTTTAATATATTATATTATAGATATATCGTCTACGATGAATAATTCTGTTTGGAACGAATAAAAAAGTATATAATAAATATTAAATATTATAAAACAGCACAAAATATTACAATATTATCAACTATACAGCGAACCTGCAACGACTTCAAAAATATGACTGAAGGTATTAAATTTGAGAACACGCAGCACAATGCCATCAGATGCAACAACCGAAAGATATCAATTTTGGCACGTGCGATTTTATGGTCGCATACGATTAACGGCGGCGCCGATACCATGTGGTTGTATGCGATTACTGACTATTTATTGGTTCGCGGTGGACACTCGCGCGTTGCAGCTGCAATAATATTATAGTGTGCGTGTTGAACTCGAGAGTATTTCACAGTCGTTTTTTTAAATAATTATTATTCATAAAAATATTGCTTCAATCTATATACCTACATTATATTATGCGTATCGCGTAGAATGAAATAATTTGAATAGTTAAGTGTAATTTAATTAATTTACTTATATAATAATCGCAAACTCGCACCTTCATTATACTGCAGTGCAGGTAAAAGTGGGAAAAATGTTGAAGGAGGACTATAGTCACCAAAACTTTAGGAGTGTTCCCGAGTTCTTACCAAAGTCTATATCTAACCAAAATGTTTTAAGAAGCCCACGAGGTCTAAATCTCTATTATTTTTTTCTTTCATACACACCTGCAGTTTGTCTATAAAAAGTTTTGATATAAAAATAAATTTCCTTCAAAGACAAATGATTCTACTAATACATATTAAGCTAACCTGCTCAGTAAAAATAAATTGTGATCTATAACCCGAAATATTAAACAAAAATATATTTAAATTTTAAAGTTGTTTTAGTTTTATATATTTCATTAAAAAGACAAATATAAACTAATTTATATTGAATATCACGTTAATAAATGTCTTGTTAAGTGTCTTCCCTGACTTTCGAGACTTAAATTAAAGAGGATGCATAATCTTGCCTTTAATAATATGGGGGTCTCCACCCCCTCTCCATCACCCCACTTTATAAAACATTGCTTTTGTGTATTGTTTCAAGCTTTGAGAAATATCCAAAAACGGCCGATATGTATTATGTTCTTATATTTATTTCTTTAATTTTTACAATACCTACCTACAACTTATAAGTGATCGATTTTAAGGTTAGTGTAATAGTATAATTATGGATCTGCGCAGCGTATGTAGTTTTCAGTATGTATAGTTATGTAAGATTGGTAACCATCACGCGAACCCCGTAGACCGCGATGCCGGTATATATCGTATAAGGTATAACAATGTCGTGGTGCTCATCTCTCAAAGTTGTTGTACATTTATAATATTTAATAGGTACCTACGCTTCATCCGAGCGATGATAGTTAAGTACCTACCTATAATGTGTATTATAATATTAATCGGTACTTATATAGTGTATATATAAATATAATAGGCATAATAAACAGTAAATCGTTGTAATGTTATAGGCACACGACGCCGGGCCGCGATAGTCATATCGTGGAGATCAGTAAGGTATTCGTTTCTTCGTCGACCTTGGTCGTCACATACTCGGGGGTTGCAGCTCATCGGCCCATTCAACATTAATTATTATTATCGTCATCGCCTCTGTCGTGTAGTCGTCGTCGTCGGGAAGCCAGCTCCGAAAGACGTTCGCCCTAGGGTGACGCGCGGTGCATCCCCCTTTTCGGAGAGCACAACAGGTTTACAGGCAGCTCGATTAAATCCGAACGAAGGGACCGTAGCAGCCACCGCCGGTAGCCAGCGCGGTGAGCGACGATACACAATCTACACTGTCGGTGCGCCGGTACCCGCGGTCGCGTGGCACGCAGAAATCGAACCAGATGGACGGAGGTTGTTTTGTCGCTTACTTTTTTGTGATTTCTCGCGATTCCATCAGCGGAAACGACGTCGAACATCCGTAATAATAGCAGCAGTGTACACGCATTTCTTATGGCATATCCATCGGCGTAACTATGTGGGGGGGGGGAGCTGTCCCCTTAGACGTTTTGCATTTCAGCCCATCTTGGTTAAAATCCAAATCCTTGCATAAGTTAAAAAACTTTTATGTTGACATGGTTCGATGTGTAAACTAATTAATAATTATAAATATATATATAAAAAATATAATATTAATATTGTGAATGCACGAGTTTATGCGTTTGAGGAGAATCAAAACATACGTCAGGTCGACTAAATGAGCCAAAAAAGATTCAGTATAGTCGGTGGCTATAATAAGTATAGTGTTAGAATTATTTAATAAGCGATTATCGACAAATTATATTTTATAAACATATTTGGGCATCTAAATAAATATATAGGCATATACAGTTATAAAATATATACCTATTATATATATTTTATTTTTGAGATTCATTTTTAATTACGTGATGAGGGTCCCTTTTAAGTCTTTTACTCTGTGGTTGATTTCAAACTTTGATTTTACATGACTTCCTGCGTCAGTAATTACTTCTATAGTGACGCTCGTGATGTACGGGGCATATTTTGAACTTTGGTTTTCTAGGACTTATTGTAGCTTCCGTCACTAGTTACACCCACGCGCGCGCATATCTCGGGCGTTCGTTTCGTTCGACACGTCGTATCCAAGTATCCAGGTATACTTATACCTACCGCCGAAGAGCCATTTCTAAATATCTTATATTATATTCTTATTTCATAATAACAATACACCTACAATATCACATTGTAACGTCGTCGTATAGGTGTAGGACGCGCGCGCGTTTCGTATTCACTCGCACGGGATCTGCACCTGGTTTTCTCGGCACCGCCGTCCTGCCTCCTCGGCCTTCCGCCACACCGTCGGGTCCGCGTACGTGAGCAGAGGAGGCTGCGGGCCGCCCGAGACGCGTGTCTAGCGCGTGCGACCGACGCTGCTCCTGCAACCACCGCCGCCGCCTCTGGACCACTCTCGTCAGCCGCCGCCGCCGCCGCACACACGACCACCGTATTATGGTACGAACGAAACTATGCCACACACGTACGCGCATAATATATTATTATGGTATACGTACACCTATATACGTATTATATCGCGGCAACGAGTTGTAAATATCTATATACGTACCTATATACGTGTATATTGTGTGCGCACGTGTCTGTATAAGTGCGCGTAATTATTAAACGTTATGCCGTAGTATGACGTATATTATTATTATTGTGTGTGCATACGACTTGTGCGACGTCGAAGTCAAAACACGAGTATTTATATTCCTGCACGACGAATGCAAGACGTGTTTGTGTGTGTGTGTGTGTGGGTGTACTTCAGCGCGCTACTGTTACGTTAATTACACGTTATAATATTTATTGTTATTGATATTTACAATAATAACATTGCGTATCATTATGCTCGTATAGGAGGACAAGACCGAGACGAGTAGACAACCACCCAGTTATAATATACAAACGCCAACATTTGTCGCCACCGGCCACCGGCCACCGCCAACAATAATGTTATTGTTTACGTGTAGGTTTACGAATATTATATTATCATATTATGTACTTACCTATTTATATTTTTCGTGCGATAATATTATTGCAATGAGTTTGTAACTGCGCTTGATCCGCTTGTACACGACGATTGAACGATCAACAGTCGCCGGTATAAAATGCACATTGTAATAAATTATTGGACATTCTCCGCCCTATCAGCCGAAACAAAAATATTTGTCGCATTATTTTTTTTGGGGAATTTCCAAAATAATAATAATTCCAACTACAGCATATTTTCAATTTTGAACATGACATGATTAAATGAAATATTATTCGTTTTTTATTATTCGGTCTACAAATTTTTAGAAATGTACACGGTATACCGTATGTGATATACATAATACTATATATATATATAACGTATCTGGTGTAGAATTTTTAGTTTCAACGTTTTATTGAATTCAGTCATAAATATTTATTAACTACTAAACAATTCTGAGGTTCCTATTTCTCACGAATTAAATCTAGCTGAGTGATAAGAGTATCTATTAAATACACAGAATTAATTATAAAAAACTAATTTTAAAAGAAAACTAAACGTTTTCAATACTATTTTAGTCAATTCGCAATATAAATGGTTTATCAATTAATTAATGATATTGCATTTGCCATTTTCCACAATTTATTACTGATTTAACATTTCTGTAATATAATGTTTTGGATATAAAATATTATTATTATAGAATTCCTCCATTAATAATAATTAAATAAAGATTTATATCAATTTACCTGAGAAAGGGATAACATCCATTAATGATTAAAGTTAAATCTGCTTGAAAGGGTTCTGAAAACATAATAATAATATATATTATAAATTGATATTAATCTAAAAACTATAATTAATTATTATAAGTTTATAGCTATAATATAATGACAACCAATTAGGATATTTTTAAGATAATATTTAAAAAAAATTTTTTATTAGATTTTTAAAATTAATTGACCTTCGTATGAAAATCAATTTTAAATAAATTACCGAATTTAGACACAATTCTTATCTTTTACGATTTAGGATTTTCTTTATTATTTGTGTAGTACATGTTATAATATATAACAGTTTAGTTTTATATTTAAATACATTTTTCTATCAAAATGTTCCGTAAAAAATTGTTCTAATATAAAAAAAAAATGCATTAAAAGAATTACAAACGATTTTATGAGACATTTAACTATTCATTAATTATTAGTAGATATTCTCGATGTATTCATTATTATAGTTCTTATAATAACGTTTATTAAGTGCTTAAATTTAAATTCTTAAAACTTAAGAATTTACAAATTAATTATAATGTTGTGTTTTGATGAGTTTATATAATTAAGATATTAGCATTTATATTTATGTAACAGTTGAATACACATTATATAATAAACAGCAAATAAATCTAGTCAATCTGATGTTTATGGGAGGAGATTATGTACTACATTATTAAAAAATGATATGTAATTAAAAAACGTAGACCAAATCTAAATATTTTATAAGAATTTTTCGAATTCAGTTAAAATTATTACTATTTATTAACATTATTAACAGAGCTTCGATTACAAAATATTATATCAATATATTTTTCTATCGATTGATTTATATTTATATAAATACCAAATATATAAATGTGCAGTAATTTTGATTACACTAATAACTATAGGTGCATTGTGACACTTGTATATTATTTTCGTACGATTCGAAAAACATTAATTTCATTTAGTGTCTGGAATTTAGTTTGACGTTGGTAAATTTATGTTTATTACATTTTAAATAGCTCTAAGCAATATAAAGCAATGATTGCTAGAACTAATGGAAACGGTTGTTGAATAACTATAACTATTTACAAGTAATTTAGCAAATGATGTAGACACTAAATCATTTTTAGTTTTTTTTTTTTGCTTCTGTAGGTTGATGAAAAAGTTTTTTATAAAATGAATAATCTCGCGGTTTACATTATGTTCAAGTGATACAACTATAAAAAGTAAAACGTATAATTGAAAATAATGTAAAACTATAAATTGTAATATAAAAATTAAAGTGTAATATTTTGGTCGGTAGTATAAATATTTTGTATATATTTGCAATAGTAGGATTAAATACATATTATATACCTATCAGTTAAATATACTTATGTCTTTTAAATAGACGCGTGTTTAAAGTATAAATGTTGTCCTCATAGTAATTCTATTGCATTTGATTTGTATTAATAAAATAGTTTATTGATAATAATAAGGTATATATATTTTGTATTTATTTATACAAAACAATTTCAAGGCGATTTTATAATATAAATAATATAATATAATAAATAATCCTATGTCTTAACAAGTAAATATAGTAATAATTATTTTATGTAAATAATATTCTCGTAGTAATAATGGAATAATTATGACTGCTTATTATTTTTAAAGTTAACCCGCGATCACATGATGGATTAGTTTCGTTTCAAAGTAAGTAAACAAATAAATTATTATCATATTGTTATATGCCTTGAGGAAATAGAGAATACAGCGCTACGCTGTGACTGTGCATTATTGGAACAATCGAAAAGATGCTTGGAACTAAACGGTTTTTACGAAAAATAATTAAAGGACTAAAAATTGACGGGATAACAAGATCCTGCTACGGTTAAAAAAATATGAACGGGACGTGATGATTTATGAAATAAATACCCTTGTTAGATTTTTTAATTAAAAAAGGTGCAAAAATCGAAGAGTCATCTAATCATTGCTATTATTTACCACCCTTTAAATCAGCGCCTCTTGAACGCATATTAGTAAAGGCGTATGCAGGGTAGTAAAAACTAAAAGAACACCTAGCCTATAATAAAAAATAGCCGAAGGGTAAATAATTTTCTCATTTTCGTAGGATTATCTATTTTTTTCAAGTCTGTAAATATATATTGTACTATACGAGACTTACTGCACAATAGGTTTTTGAATACCATAGACGGTACCCATTATATCCAACGGTTTTCTTTTCAAATCATTAAAATATTTCTATTATACACCTATACGATATATATAAATAATAATACCTGCTACGAAATGCATTCCAAATTGAAGTTATACACTTGAACAACATAATAATATAATAAATTGAAGATGTGTATTCACTTGTACATGCAGTATATTATACTTTTGTAATAATTACGTAACGACTTAAAATTAGTAATTTACATGACGTACACAATATACTCATGGCGTCATGGAGAATAATTTTTCAATATATATGTTTAATCAATTCGACAAAGATTAATAAATTCTGTTTAGATTTTTTCATCGTCTGACGCAGTATTTGATCATAATATCTTTTGACGAAGCATATATACGAATTATTTCCAATTTATATATTTTATCTCTATTATATATATGATATTATATTATACACGCTAATCTTCTATTAGCATTTTCGCCCAACAGAGGGAATTCGGTGTACATACGTATATAATATGATCCTGTCAAACTGGCTACTATATATATATATATACACCAGAACCAGTCGACAGTAGCGCGTTCCCTCTTGTTTCTTTGTGACAATGTCCGATACAAATCAAAAACGTCACAGGATAAATTGTTGGGTACAATCGAAATTGACAATCGGGGGATTTGTCTCGTCCCCGAAGGACAGTCGTACAATTTTTCATAACGCGCACGATCAATTGCTTACCATGTGCATTGTATGAAAGAAAATGCGTGAAAATGATGACCACGTCATACGCCGTTTTTAAATTAAAAAAAAAAATTAAAAGTTTGATGGAATATAACGTACATTACATACGTGTTATGTTCATTGTACACCATATTACAAAAAAGGTAAAATAAACAAAAACTACAAATCTATACCCGCATAGATGCGCGGCCACAAACTGATACAAGTCTTCTTATAAATACATTTAAAAATAAGTTATGTGAGTAGTTACCTACAGCTTAATACTTATTGGTTATGTATAGTTTATCAAAATCACAAAATCATCATAATAAATATATTATATGCTTATATATATAAATATATTACACATATTTGAGGGAACTCAAATCGCAAAAACTGAGAGATTCGTTTAAATCAATATTGAAAAAATATTCACAAAATTATTGTCGAGTCATCAGTACCTATCTATATATCGCACTCTAAAGGTAGAATTATATTTTTCTATAATTTTAAAACAATAATAACGATAATAATATATATATAACTCTGCTGGAAACGGTATCCCGAAACGATCCCGTTGCACGCCTTTTCGGCACACACAAAACAGCGACAGCTGCAGCCGTACATTTTAATTCTATCAAATTATCGCAATCCGTTACAGCGTTTATTTACCGGATAAACATAATCAGTGGCGTTGAAACTCAAATGGTTTCCGTCCGCGCCGCGGAGTATGCCGCGGATTTACATTCGATACCTATTTTTCTTCTTCTTCTTCTCATCATTATTATTATGTATATTTGATATTATTGATTTCATTCGAGTTCACGGCGTTCGAGAAGAGACGGCCGATCAAGAATTCTGGTGCACGCCAACCGTTCAGCCGCGACGAACAAAAAAAAATATACATATAAAAACCGATCGGTGACCTAACCCGAACACGGTATATTAACGCGTCGAACACGGCGATTATACAGTATATATAGTTTTCGGGCTCGCGTCAAGTACACTATATATAGGTATAATGTATATATATATATTTTTTACGCGACGCACACCTGTCTGGCACGGCAGCCAATTGAGGAGCGCGTAGATAATATATTTACTGCCACCACTATAATATACCGCACGTCCTCGCGGTGATCGCGATGATGATATTCACGCCGTCTAAATTTGTGACTCGGAAATCTTCACGGTCGGTTCCGATAACCGTATAGTAGGTAGTCTATCAGACGGGAACCGTGGTTAACGTTTTATACATATCGGAGTACCTACACTTTGTTGCGTACACGCCCCTTCGTAATAATATCTAATAACGTACATCGATAAATAAAATATAAAAATATAGGTATATGTATATGTATAAGCTCTATGACTATACATCATCATATTATACGATACACGCGCGGGGGAAGAGGGGACGGTGAGATTTATGGATATTATTATTATTATATTATATTATATTATATTGAATGTGATATTATGTCCATATACTACGAACAATGTGGCTATATATACGGAATGAAATGAATTTCTAAAATCGAAAAAATACTTCGCTACACCTATAGGTACACTAAAATATATTATGCGTTATAAACCAGTTCGCGAATATCGTTTTTACTGAAATTCCCGGGGTGGCTGAATATATAAATCATTTTTTTCCATATAACCGTCGTCGAGAATGCAGGTGGGTGCGATCCGCGACATTGACAATGGGGGTCGGTCATTTTGAAAAAAAAAAACACGACCAAAATCGTATGAATTCAAAATATTATAATGTTGCCAGTTTGGGTCTCATCGATTTAAGCGCGTCGGAGGATTTTGAAAGGATTTTCATGGGACGTTATTTCGAGTTCCCACACTGCAAACCCTTTCCTCTTTAATCGGGCCGATAAACATCTCAATTTGAGCGAAAAGTCGAACAAACATCGGGATCTTTTGAAAACGGGACATATTCGTTCTACTTAAGTCCTATATACGCATTGTCATTTTGCCAATATACCTAAGTTTTTCAATTATTATCAGACGTTTGTGCATAGGTATATATAATAAAAACCGCAGTATGTAGGTATATACTATGTATAATATAATATATTATATATGATCGACAAACAACATACATATATATTATGAATATATGATATAGGTACATCATATTATACACGTGGAAATGTTTAAAGATACAGAATAATAGGTATGTAAACGTACACAAAATGTCATAATGTATAAGTGTTCGAGACATTTGCAAAACCTCATTTATAACGTATAGGTACCGATGTAAAATTGAAACCTTATATTGTTGTACAGTAGAACACGATGTCATTTAAAACCAGATGGGGTGCAAAATTATACAAAATAATGAATGGAAGTATCAAAGTATGTGTCTGCACACACCGTAATAATGAAAAATGATTATAAGTATTAATGGAAACTGTTAAAACGGTTAATACCTACTGTGTAACTTTATAATAATATATGTTCTCATCTCAAATAACTATAGATAGATTTCGGTTATTTTCTTAACGCGTAATATGTCTTTATCGTTCCTTCGGTATTCGTCGTTACCGGTATCTTTATATATAATATACATTATACAATATAATTTTATCACTTACCGACAAATACAACCAAACGTTAAAAAATTGCGGTTTTAATATCAACTTCTAAAAAACACACATTTATAACTTTGTCGGGTTCACGATACTGAGTACCAGTACTAGTGTCGGTCAGTGATCTCATCATTATGTCGACGATCATTCACATTGGTACTAAAATATAGTAAATTAAACAAATTATACTATTTCATAAAACATCAATACGTCACATAATATATAATGCTGGAGTGTTTCAATAATTTAATTTAAATTGTAGTTTGTACAGTACGTTTTATATCCCGTCATAATGTTCAAAATATAATATAATATTTGTGATTTATTTTTAAAATATGACTAGATGATTGATTGAAATAATAGAGTACGACGGACGTTATCATGGATGTATCCAAATGGCAAATACTAAATAGTAGGTACTTATGTTGTAGAATTATTAGGTGAAATCTTTGTTAAGTATACCTACTTACTATATTATAAATGCCATATTATTATTATACGTCATAACATATTATATGGGATTAGGAAAAGCTAGAGAAATGTGTATTAGCGCTAGATGTTATTATCACGAATTCTGAGTTCTGACATAGCAAATAAAAACTGAATCCGCGAGTGAATAAAGTGCGAGAGATGAACAATGAAGAAAAAATAGGGTCTCAAATTATCAACATCTTAGAACTGGAGGCAGGCATAATGAAAAAAACACCGGAAATCAAACAAAAAAAAAAACAAAAAAACCGTAGAAGGTTTTTTGCATTTTTGCTTATTATTACCCAGTTAAAGGAAAAACGAAAAATATTTTTTCAAGACATTGTCGTTTAGAATTTCTTGTAATTTCATCAACAATAAGCAAAATCTAAGTAGAATGCAAAAAAAATAATAAAACGAAGGGTGCCTGTCGGCAATAGGGCTGTACGAACGTATAGGATATAAGATAACAAGAAACAGGAACAGGAATGCCCTCTAATTCATTTTACAATAATATGTGTGTGCATGTATTGTTCAGTCTTGAATCTATGAACAAATCGCTACCACTTCATATAAAATGATATATATATATATTATATACGTTTACATATAGGTAGTGGTGTCTACCTATAAAACGCGTATATCCTTTATCATAGTGTATAATACGCATATGTATTGATATAGAGATTTAATGAGATCGTATATAGACGCGTCCTGCTGGTCTAGCGGTTAAATAATATATAATAATATAGCGCCGGTCTGGCGTATAATATTAATATGACGATTAAGTGTTATTACTTATTATTATATGATACACAAAATCACATAGTTATAGGCAAGACGGTAAAAAAATCCAATATTATATATTTTCAGTCGGCGAAGGACGCGTGCGAGATAATCGCCAATGTTAATATCGTATATTATTATTTAGGTACGCACACACACACACACACACACACTCACACAAACATACACGACACACACTTGGATATACACCAGCTACATCGCGCCACGCTTAGCGGCGGCGCAGCGGTGTGGTTTGCCGAAATCGACGACATTCCGACGGCGAGGTTTCAATACAATATATATTATTATTATTATATTATTATTATTATTATTATTAATACACGGGACACGGGTATTATAGATGTACCTACATCTGCAAAATATATTACGTACGCCTCCCGCGACTTGCAACGTGGCCTAGAGGCACTCTATATAATATAGGAAGGTACCTATATAGGCGTGTGATAATAATTATGATTATCACGCGGAGCCGTTAGTCGCGCCGCCGCCTGTGACCAGACGTCTCGAGAGGAGGTCGGCGGAATTCAAATGTCCACGTATAAAATATATATATATATTATTATACTCACTACAGTACGACTGTCGATTTACGTATGATATGCACATTACACAACATAATATTATATTGTACAAACGCGCCGCCCTGTACCCGAGAGATTTCGCCACAGAGGGTGAAATTCGTCGTGTAACGTATATACACATCACTGCACACGCACGTCGCGAGCATAAACCTACACATAATATGCGTATATATACAGTTCGAGTATGATACTATATAGGTATATACCAGTTATACCTATATACCTATGTGGCTATGTACGTATATAATACGCGTATACGCGGCGTATATAATAATAATATGTGTGTGCACCGCTGCTGCAGAGGGATGAAGGAGGCGACTGCTGCAGTGAGCGCGCGACATAAATACAAAACCGGTTACGCTCGCGCACAAACTCTGCACCGTTCTCGCCCCCGGTGCAGGACATTCTTCCGCCGCACACATATTATAGTATTTAATAATAATAATAATAATATGAAATAAAATCGCGCGGGGCGCAAAAAGGTTTTTATTATTTATTTTTCTCCACTACTACTACTCGTCTTACCGCCGTGCCTGCACTCGCTCACGAATATTTTCATATCGTATACATCAGCTCGCGTCTCTCATTCCGTTTCAATGGCGGTTGCAGGGGAGCCGGTCGTTTGGTGCTGTGCGGCGGTAGGGGGTAGGGGGACGTTATGCGCGAAATATCTCATTGTCCGCCTCGCGGGCCCCAACAACTTTTCGGCGCGAACACGTCCATTGTTGTCGTCGTCATCGTCGTCGACGTCGTCGTCGTCCGACGTTCGAGGGGTGAATATAATGTATACGTATATGTTATATTCATTTGTATTATATTATTTTATTTTAAATTCGTTTCTCGCTCACATCTCGTCTCTCTCGTGCTATTTCATACGACTATTATTATTTTTTGTTCAGTTTTCCAAAAATCGGTTTGGTCATCGGCAGTAACATTTTTTTTATTAAAAATAATAAATAATGACTACCGCGTATATACGCGTGCGTCTCTATGCGCGCGCATGTAAGTGTATATTTTTTACACGCATGAAATTCCAAAGTCGTAAAAAGGACCGGTTTCACACGCCGAAAAGTTAACGGATGGGTCGATAATATAATAATAATGTTATACCTACACACGCTATAATAATCTATATGCATATAATTCATAAAATATAAATACGATTATTAAAATATTTGTAAGGCCGATAAACGAAATGCGTTTAATGCGTCACAGCATCAGTGATATACCGTCCATGACATTGTTTAAATTAATATTTATTCACACACAAAAAACTTGTTTGAAAAATAAAAGTGTTTAAATGAACTGCAGCAGTTGTATTACAAAACAAAGCTGATGGTTAGGTAATATAACTATTTTTATTTTTAAAGATTTTTTAAGAAAATTATGGGAAATCAATGGATATCATCAAAATCAAGCTTAAACAAACAAACTTAGTTTAAATAACAACAGTAATTACATTTTCGATTAATAAAATGATTTTATGTTAAATATAACATGTTATAAATTATTTATGGTTGGATATAGATTTGTCATAATATTTATAAATACCTGAATACTAATTAACTAGGTTTTAATTAGTCTATATTAAAATAAAGTTTGCTTAAATAATAATATACACGTGTATTGTAACCATAAAAATATTTTGCGTTCTAAATCTGAAGAACCTTTAAAGTATGCTAAAATAGTGTGCAATCAAAAAATTGAAATATTTAGATTTATCGACGTGTAATAATATAATTACCTAACACAGACAGTCAAAAGTCTTCGAATAGTTTTCAATAATAATTGATAGCTTTAATAAGTGACATTTGTTTCCAATATATAATAATTATTATTACATTAAATACCTAGTGCTGTTATAAATAGTATAACAGATAGGTACCTATTTTTTTTTTATTGAAAGTTTAATTTTAAAATTTATTACCCACCAAAAATATTTTGTTTACTATAGTTTTTAAAGTGGGTACTTCGTTTAAGAAATATGAATAAAATATCTTTCGTCGTAAATTAATACATCAAAACATGTTAGGATATCATTATTATTTTTATTTTCTACTCATTCATTATTCATATTTGTTTTGTACTAATCCCTCCAAGGCTTTTAAGGTTAAAACAAAACCGTCATCTATCAAGTATATAGTTTTGATTTTCTTCATTGTTAAAATATTTCACAATTTCAATTCTATTTTACCTTTTTATATTCGAGATTGTCAATTTTAATAGATTGCGAATTTATATGTGATATTATTATTAGGCAATTTCAGTGCCAGAGGGTTATCTATTCATAAATAATCGGGTTGTATGAATAATGTTGTTAGGTATAGATAGTTGTTACCCGTGAAGGAAATCTAAACGTATAGTTAGTTATACCTTGTATATACATATTATTATTTATCGTAAATCGTAATAATCTAAACAAATAATAGGAACTATATGATTTAAAAATAAAAATAATTGCGTATTTGCATTATTTGAATTTCAAAGACGCGTTCTAGGTCATTGGTGTTGTACATCAATTAACACTCGTATAATATTATGTACATATGAGGATCGTTTGATACAGTTTTAACTCCTATACATTTTCATTAAATGTTTATACACTACACCACAGACAATAAAACTATAAATAAATGCATTTGTAAAGGGTTGAGGCTCTGATATACGATTGATGGTCATCGAACGAGCGGCTCGTCTCGTTTGTAGATTTCGAATTGTCGGCGTCGAATGACGATTAACGTTTGAATGGGACATCCTTCACAAACCTTTAAATCTCTGATGGAAATTAGAGGGGAAAAAAAGAGAAAAAAGTGGAATGAGATGAACTGATGAAATAGGACAGGTGAACGAGACGTCCCTGCGGGACTCCAGACGTAATTATTATATGGATGCTCGTGTCCGACGACGAACGCGCGCGCCCAGACCATGAACCTGTAATGACAACCACATAACGTGTAATTTAAGGGTGAATTAGATATAATATTTTGTGATCTATTTTGTTAGAGAGAATTTTTTTCGGACTTTTTATGATCGGGCCGGAAACGGCGGTGATAGTTCTTTAAGATCTACGGCGAAACCATGTAAATCCGACATCCGGTCACCCGCGGTCAGCAGCATAAATAACAGTCGGCGACGCCCAGTAAAGACGTGTATAAGGTTTCGGATGACGTTCTCATATCGAAAAATAACATTGATTTTTGCAAGAGAATAAACAAATCGGAATTGACCTGCAATAACATAAACGCGCGGGAGGCCTTATGAGCGAGTCAAGCTCTTGTCAGACATCCTCGGACCACGAATATTAAACATAATATATAACAAAATATGGTACTCGGTCGAATACCACGCGCACATGATATTTTTCGGCACTCAAAGATTTCTATTCACAAATTCTTTGCTCGAGAACGAAATTCAAAAAATAACAACTAAAATACCTATACGGGTTTAGTATTATATTATTCTCTGACCGAAATTTTGCTTAACAAATCAATAAATGCATTTTATTATTTATTAGTGATAAAATACAGCTTCAGTCACAAAGTATAAAAATGTATATTATATTATGTTGTTTTGAATCTGTTAAAAAAAATATGTATAGGTACTCTTTGCCTTCATAATATAATACTAATAAGTTAAAATAAATAATATCAAATACTTAAATGTATGAGTATATTAATATAAACATATTATTATGGTCCATTGTCTTCGTGAAAAATTAAAACAAAAAATATATCCTCTTTTAAAGTTTTAAATATTATTACATTGTATAATATCTTAAATTAAAAATGTTATTTTTTTTATTCTAGACCTGCGTTGTATACCCGCATGCACCTATGGACCAGATGTACACTGCAAGACACACGAATTATTTTTCGTCACTAAAAGTATACACATACACGCATAATAATCATATGCCCATATGAATACGACTATACCTATATACATATACGAACTGGTGTGATGGCGAGTTTACTGTATATAGCGTACACGCGGGGATGACGGCGAAAACGCAATCTCCGACACCTTCAAAACGCCCCCTATACAGTCTTACTGCGGGACAGCTGTCTCGTTAAGGGTGTTATTTATGAGCGCACGTAGGTAGTTATTACCGGGCTATTGTAATAGGACGTTATTATCATCGTCGTCGTCGCCGCCGCCGCCACCGCCACTATGTATACGTAGGTACACGTATAATAAATATATATATGCAGACAGAATTTTTGATTTTCTGAGTGCGTATATACACGTACCTACAGGTATTGAGGTATGTATAAATATTTTTTTTTATCAAATACATCCATCTATAATATGGTTGCCCGCGTACAAACGTCGTATATAGATAAACACATCTGATTGTTTTTTTATTTATTATATGGTTTTTGCCGCGCCACCGCCGCACGCCGACGACAACGGTCGAAAACACGATATTTGGTCACAGCAGCCGGCGCAAAAAAAATAAATTTAAAAATATAACGAAATTAATAACAATAAATAAAATATATCAGACAAGGTATTCTTCATCGCACTGCAACACGTTTTACCGGGCTGATCTAATTAACAATATTTTTCTTTCTTATTTTCTTCGAGGGTGAACGATTTGCTGCTGCTGCTAAAAGTCTACAACGTTTGAATAACAGAGCAAATATCGTCGGTTTTTTTTCGACAGACGTGTAAGTGCAAAGGAAATGCCAAAAAAATAATATAATTCGATCCATTAACCAAGTAAACATCGTGCGTTTAAATGAAATCCTATACTTTTCTTGTTATTTGAACAAGAAACCGGGCTTCCTGGGCGACTTCCGACCAGTTTCGGATGATGGAAAGAGAACACAATATAATATACGTACGTGCAACATAAGAGATGAACAACAAAAAAAAACAACTAGATCTCATACCCTGGGAACGAGACACAATACAAAGCATCCGATGTATATAATAATCCACCTTTGGGTACGAACTGTTCAGGTAGGTAGGTAGGTAGGTAGGCAGGTAGGTAGTCCGGACAAAAATGAAACATGGTACAATAAATATATGTATGATGTATATTTACCCGACGAAGAAAACATATTTTATGTCCTGAAAAGTAACATAATGGAATATTCGGGATTTGGCACTAAAGCAATGCAATGACGATGGACCCATACGCGTTTAGCAACGCTGGTAGAAATGTCTAGTGAAACGAAAATCAAATAGTATAATAAAAATACTGTATCGATGCCGGCGATCCTGAAATGTCAAATGTATTAAAATCGATTACGAGAAAGGGTGAAGTCAAGTATTTTTGTGAACAGTATACCTACAAAATACAATACACATACATCTCATGTACAAAAATGCATACTGACAATGACTGGTCGTCTGCACTATTATATTATAATATATATATATATAAGTGTATACTGTATATATACAATGCATATAATTTATAACAAAGTTTTATAATATTATATTATTATGTACATACCTACTGCAGAATACTTTAAATAGTAACACACTAACAAAACACAAATTTAATAGGTAAAATAAAACGGTTTCGTATGAATTTATCGAGAATATCATGTAAAATTATAAAATTATTTAATTAATATGTAAAATAACGTGTTATGACTTATGAATAAAAACGTGTTCATAAGATGTTAAACGATATTATATTGTAGTATTGTTCATATTTCGTTACCATAAACATTTTTCAATTGTAATCTATAGTAGGGATAGCCTACGATATTTTATAATAATTGATAACTTAAAAAAAATTAATAAATTTGCATTTTACGTGGTTTTTTATTTTTAATATCATATTATCAATACATTCAGATCTGCCGTCTACCACTGAAAACTAATGAAATATCAGATTGATTGTATACAATTACATTAGACATAATATGTTATTAAACTAATTGCATACAAGAAATCCTTTCGTTTTTTTTACATAAATACTGGTAGAACCTGCTTAAAAAAGTAAATATATATAGAGACGATCCTAATTATTGAAACAATCAAAACTTCATACAATTATCATTCGCTATTCCTTTGATTGAATACGTTCTTTTGATACATTATGTAAAATATCTGAATGTTTTTAAAAATACAGATTTCCATTAAAACATCAGTTCTTGCTATAATTTTATTTATTGAAGAGTAGAAAGTGTATAGAATACATAAAAATAACTTTTATATGTAGACCCAACTATAATTATGAATATTATGCTTTAATACTAACACGTACCAATGTAATTTACATTTTTGAAAATTTTTTGATAATCTACTTAATATTATTGATGAAAATCAAAAATGTATTTGATATCTCTAAATTTTATAATAATATTTTCTACTGTTATATTTTAATCATTTATGAGGTTTATAATAAAGGTTATTTATAAATCCTATATATTATGCCGATTTCCAAATTATATTTATAATATTTATAATAGTACATACCAACTATGTACCCATAAGTAATTTTTATTCTATGATTTATAGTTAATGATACGATTTTTCAATAAAAAGAAGAGCTTGGTTTTATACTAGTTTCCCCCCATTTTTCTGGTAAAGCCCAAACCTACAAAATCGTCGACGGGTGGCAATTACTATTATAATACTATACCTACACACCGTCTAAGGGAGTGTGAATAATGTATGGAATCATGTATTAAAAAGTGTAGACGCCAACACCCTCATATACGCGCGTGCATGCAGCACCTTATGGAGTAATAATTTTAAATTAATTTAAATTGTTCCATAACCACAGGCGCTATTGGACTCATTGTAACAGCAGTATATTGTTGTGTTTTCAATAAAAAAAATATATGTTTACTAATAAACGGTAATTTTTTGAAAAAAAAAAACGATAAATCTAATACTTATTTCGAGCATAATTTAATGTTTTTCGTAAAAAAAAAAATAAAACAATACGGTATACGGGCACCCCCACGTTCTTCGTCCAAACACCTATGTAGTGCGGCACTCGTAATAATACGTATTCGATTAATTTGTGGTTTTTATAATAATATGATGACATACAGCCGTTGCCGGGTACCTACTCATCATCAAACAAAAAATACACTTAACTGTACGTTATGAGTTCACCGCCCACCATCACCTAAACTTACACCTATATTATAATATACATTATGTTTATTCCGCAAAATAAGTAAAAATGGGTTGCTGCTGCCCCCATCCCCCAAGCTGTATAAGTAATATTTGAACAGAATATTGACTATAGCGGCTATATGAGAAAAAATCGTTGTTGTTTCTAGCAACACTCTTTTTAAATAAGACTTTAGACGTACATACATGTCCCCAAATTCTATTTTATTTAATTGTGGCGAGATATAATTTAATGTAAATCAATTATAGCGACATTATTAATATATGTATATAATTATTATAATATAGTACATTCATTAATACTAATTAATATTTAAAAGAAAGTTAACGGGCAAATTTAACAATTATTTAGATAAACATAAAAATATCAAATATATCAAATACATAAAAAAAAATGTACTCGCATCTCTCAAATATGATATTACCAATTAATATTTTGACTCACAATGAATAAGTCAGTCTGATTTTTTAATTTTGTTATTCACATTGTTTTATGAAATATAGATTATATTACCTCAGTATATATATAATATGTATGTTCAACTATTACACTATTTTAAACTACTTAAACAATCGGGAATTATTACATTAATTTTAAAAAATCTTGTTTTGAAGAAACGCTTATCGCTTTGCCTTGAGGCATTATTTAGTCATGTCCTTGTATATTGTATTTTGTTTTTTTAAATAAAATTAAATTAAACTACATGTTTCACAATATTATATTATTATTCAACTTGAACTAGCCATTACTACGATTGATCCTATGCAAGTTAACTATTATTTAACTACCTACCTATATCTAGATTACTGCAGGATAACACGAGATTATATAACCAGAATAATCAGATGAATGTTTACTTTTAATAAAAATTAGTTTTAATAAAATTTAATTTACCTGTAAAAATGTTGAAATGATATAAAATGTTTAATATACAACCATTAACTAAAATAAATTTCTATCTAAGTATTAATGTCATTAACAAAATGATGATAATAATGATAATATTATGTAATTTTTGTAATTACATATTTTTAATCTACGAATATATAATATAAATTATAAGTTTAATTAGAATTGTAAAAATTGTATTAAAAAATTTTAACTAAATTACTATTTAAACATATTTTAATATACTAATTATTACTTTAAAAATAAGAATTTTTAGTATATTAGTATTTGGAATACTTTAAAAAAACTTGTTTAAAATACAAAAAAATGTATTGAAATTCGATTTTATAAACAAATTTTGAATAGCCATTGTATATGCATGTATAATTTATTATAATGTAGTATAGGCACAAGTGTATGCAGCTTATAGATATACTATAAGTTGGATTATTAATATAGAAAACATTAATATACAATAACATAACAGAAACAACAAAAAAAAAAACTTTATGTACAAAAAATTATTTTATTTACTAAGAATCTAGATATTTAAATTTTAGAAATAGAAACATATTTTGTAAATAATATCCAATTTTACTGATATACAGATATATTAAAATGTAGCAAAATTTAAAATTTATTTTTACGATTAAAATAAGAATATAGCGTTCACACGGCACCTAGCGAGAAATGAATAACAATAATCGTTATAAAAAACACAAATATAAAATAATTAGTTTCATTAAATTAAAAGGATTTTTAAAAATAACATTGAATACGGCTAATACTTTATACATTTAAATATAATATACAAGTTAATAAAAAAAAAAGATGGGTAAGTGGATGTCGCTTTGCTGTACAGTAGTTTACAAGTGGGTCACTTTAATGGATGTGTTAAATTTGAATTCAATGATATAATATCATTGTACAAGAAAAACGATTCTGAGCGAAAACGGTCAGTCAGACTATGATGTTACTAAGTATATTTGATGATATTATTGTGCATAAAGTAATTTATATATAACCTATTTACGTGGAGCCTTGTTTTCAATTTTCAATCCTTAGCTATAAAAGTTGAACATTTTATACATTTTAAACTACAAAATAATTATTAAATTATAAATTTGATAAATTTTGTCAAAATTTGAACTTTAAATGCTTATAAATAAAAATTGTGCATATGTATTTTTAATATTTTTTAATTGTTATTGTAAAAATATATCAGGAGCCTTGTATTAAATTTTCACGCTTTATTTCCCAACAAATAAAATTTTATTGATATTTATAGAAAAAAAAACTAAAAAAATTGAAATCTGGCAATGTCCGTAAACAGCTCAAAAAGAGTCAAATTATTTTCAAAATTTTATCGTGTATAGAAAATGCTAATATAAACATTCAGTGAAATTTTCAAGTATCTACAGTCATTCGTTTTTTAATTACAATAAAATAAGAAAATCGTTACATGAGAAATCGAGTGAATTTCAAATGCTGTAAAAATATGAATTTCAAACGCTCATAAAAATTTAATTTGATTTGCTTGTAGACATTTTTTTTTTGATAAAGGTAGACAAACTTATAGGTAATCTTGTATTACATTTTCAAATCTTAGATTTAAAAAGAAAAATTTTTATGAATTCTCAACTCAAAATAATTTGATAATTTTCGTGATTTATCCGTATTTTGTCAAGATTTGAATTTTAAATACTCATAAATAAAAACTGTGACTTAGGATTTTTAATTTTTTTCATCTGCCATTAAAACAATAACCCATGAGCCTTGTATTAAATTTTCAAGCTTTTTTAACCAACAATAAAATTTTATTGATATTTATAGAAAAAAAAATGGAAACTGGAAATGTCCGTAAACAGCTCAAAATAAGTCAAAATATTTGGAAAATGTTATGGTGTATAGAAAATGAAAATATAAATAACCAGTGAAAATTTCATGTATCTGCGGTCATTTGTTTTAAAGATACAACAAAAACCAAATTCAATTTTGCGTAAAAATTCCCGTTTTTCTTTTGTTTTTCTTGGCGCTTTTGAAAATTACTGGAAATTTTAAATTTTGATCTCCCCAATGCACCAACGATATTCACTTTCCAATCAAAAAAGATACTGAAGTTGAAAATCGAAGCATTATTTCGACTACTTATCGTGTACACAGACACAAAAAAAAAATAAAAACAAACATCATTGTAAAATCAATACATTCATCGTTCCACTCAGAATCTAAAATGATTTTACACAAGTAAAATATTTGCTTGCAAATTTATACATAAAAAAATGTAGATAGTGTGTTTATACATATGTGTAATGGTATTATACTATTATCATATCTTATATAATTAAACTTATACCAAATGTTATACTACCTATAGGCTATAATATTAAACTGGAACGTTAAAATAAGTAAATTTTCCTTGTTACGAAAGAATAAATACCAATAAACAATAAACCTAATATTTTGATAAAGTTTTTTATGTAACTTCAGTATAGGCATACAATAATAAATTGAAAATATCAGTGCTATGTATGAAGTATATATACCTATACAATAAACAAAATATGTGACATAATATTTAATTGTTTGGAAAACAGTAAGTATTTAATCTTTGTTTTAAATATAAATATAAGCGAAATAATCTGGTAAAATGAATATGTATAAATGTAAATGTTCATCTAATTTTATATAGGACATATATTTTGGAAATGATCCAAAAACTTTAACGCCCCCATCAACAGATATTCTATTTCCCTGGCACTACTTTCCACTCTATTTTAAAACTTATATTTCACTGGTCTCTCAATTAACAAAATTGCTTATTGCTAATGCTAACCAAATAAAGTAAAATGGAGATGAGTTTAGTTTATATACAATTATATTTGATGACTCAGCTAAACTAATTGAATGTTTTTGTTGGTTGTACTATAATAATATACTATATATGCATCAGATGAAATAGAAAAGGGTATAATATTTGTTTGTATTTTTGCTAGAAATTTAATACGTTTTTTTAATTGTGCCATACACGTATGAAATATATAGATATATAGTATACTACATATAATTCCAAGATCGTAACAGGAAATAATTTCGGGAGGGCCAACATTTAAAAAAATATTTTAACCAAAAATATAAAATTATTTTTGATACAATAGTCAATAATCAATAGTGTTACCTATTGCCAACCCAATTCAACTAAAAAAAATTAACTATCAGATGTTGGTTGTAAACTTATAAATTATAACTAACTCTTTTCAACCGGTTTAAACTACAATATATTCCTCTTAAAATTATTGATGTTTTTTACATTCACTTATCGAAAATTAGGGATCATATTGATTTATATACATAACGCCACATTATATATGTATGTAGAAACTCTTATAGGTATATATACCAGGTGATCTTTGACGAAGCCGATAGATCTGACTTGCCTACCAGTAATGGTCATCATTAATAATTTGGTATTTTTTTTAATACATATAATATATATACCTACAATTTTATATTATATACATAAATAATAAAATAAAATATATCGCATTGTGTTTCATAAACGATAACAATGAAGAATGGACAATATTTGTAAAAAAATTTCAATCATAAGTTTTATACTCATCTCATCGGTTTAACAAAAAAAAAAATTCAATATATTATTCTACATGTATCGGTATACGGTATATTGGTATACAATCATTACAGTTAATCAGTTTATAACGTTAACTATAATTTCGCAATATGTATAAAGTACCCAGCTTTATAATATAAAAATGCTTAATGCGATTCAACATTGGAAT
Source organism: Sitobion miscanthi (assembly GCA_008086715.1). NCBI lineage: Eukaryota > Metazoa > Arthropoda > Insecta > Hemiptera > Aphididae > Sitobion > Sitobion miscanthi. The sequence goes on from CM017799.1 coordinate 5,553,438, forward strand.
AATAATTTTTTAAATATTTAAATAATAATACCAATGATAATAATAATACATATTTTAAATGTTAATATATTTCCTTAAAATACCTATAATTTACTCAGTGTGTTGATATTAAGACAATTTTCAAAATAAATTAGAAGACGACAAGTTTATAGGAAATTGTTTTAAACGCCTACCAAAAAAGACAGAAAAAGCCTTGGTAAAATATCTAAAAACGTTATTTTTTAACCAACACAACAAAAGGCTGCAGTTGACCACGATTTATCCAAATCTGAAAATGTACAGTTTTCATCTATTTGTATTTATTATTTACGATGATAATAATAATAGTATGCAATATCTATGTACATACCTACACGATACTGCATATAGTACAGTTCAAGTGTACAAAACCTAAGCAAATAATATTTTAATATCGAATCCTATACTCTTATAACATACTGATTTTTGCAACTGATGTAGTAGTCTGCAGTGGTGCACACAGTCGGTTAGCGGATACACCACGATACACACACACATATAAATAATATTATACATATTGTTATGAAATAAGACGACCGGTGTGAAACGGATTTCGCGTGTCGCCGGTCATCATAACAATATATATTATAATACCTGATATAACTACCGAGAGCGTATACGTCGAACAACAAAACGCACAACCCTTTTCCATAAACCGAAACGTGCCATCGACGCGGAATATGTGATATTGGCCTAGGCCATGCGCACACGGGCTGCTGCACCGGGACAATATACGCGGCAATAACAATATATGTATGTATAATAATAAATAATATGATATGCAGCGTATACAATACGCACCCACCCACCCACCCACCACATGCAAGCAAATTTTATATTTTATATTTTAATATTATTTATTATTATTATTATTATTGTTATATTTTACGTGCGCACATGTATTGGTATTGAGTAGGTATGGGTACCTCGCGCGCGTCGTAGTGGGTGGCGGCGGCGGCGAGATTACCCGGCCGATCCGTGGCGTGCGCCAGTCGCGCGAGCTCTCCCTGCGTTTACCCGCTTGCGGCTGTTCGATACTCCCGCTGCCGCCCCGAGAGCAGGTGCAAAGTTTTATAATATACTCCCGTCGGCTGTGTGTCTGTGTCGTCTTGGTGTGTGTGAGTGTAATACATTTTTTGGGCTACGCCGCAGACACATCTCTCTCTCACTCTATCTCTCTCTTATATCTGTGTACATCATACCTCGGTGACCGACTCCTGCAGGCTCTGTCTGCAGCCGCCGCCGACGACGTGTGTCCACAGTCCACACACAATAATATATTATAATAACATCAGCTAAGTACGATAATATACTGTCTATACACGTTGTTTATACTGGACGTATCTATAATTCATATTACTGCTAACTACGTATTAAGCACATTTTAAATGATAAATAAGTAATAACTATATTAATACTATACTAGGTATTAATTATTAAATAACTATACTTCTTAAAATTACCATTAGATTTGTTTGTTAAATAAAATATAGGTACACGGTATACCTATATTATACATTTTTGTTTAAAGTTACAGACCGTATCTAGGCCCTTTGCTGCCTGTAACACCAATTTATTCCACTAATTCTGTTTTAATAATAATAATAATAATAATAGTTTATTAATAATAACTTAATAAGATGAATAACAAAAAAGTACTCAATACTCGTAAGAATATAAACCATACCTATAGATTTATCAATAAAATATTGCATATTCTTAATTAAGTGTAGTTTGTGAATTGTGGATAACGGAGAAAAGAAAAAATTTACATCAGTAGCAAGTTTATTCCTCAAAGCCTATGGCTCTTGAATTTGCGAGTTTTTTTTAATAATTTGTGCACATTTTATAAGTAAAACATGGGAGTAGATCGGTTATTATAGACTAGGATGTTAAATGGAATAATAAATAAGGGGCATCAATATAGTTATTGATTAGTGTATATAGAAAATAAACGTCTGCTGATTCATGCCTAGAAGCTAGAGCGGGAAGGTTTAGTAAGGATATTATTGACGAAAAGTTGTACTGATTAATAGTTATGTTGAATTTAAAAGCTATAAACTTTATACTCACGATTATAATATCATTATATACTTTATGTCTTTATTATTATTTTTATAAAATGTTTAATATAGGTATAAACAAAAATAATAATTAATATCTGTTTAGTAAAATCAATTACAACTATAAAGTATATGGTATCTACGTTGAATATATTTTTTTTAATTAAAAATAAAAATTATTAAGGTGTCATCTATATTTTATAAAATAGTATTAATACATAGTAATCGTCTATATATACGTCAAACTTATAAATTACACGGTTTTGTGTATAAAAATGTCTATTATGAGTTATATTTATTTATGAAGTAAGTTACAAAAGGTGTAACATTACTATATTCATTGAAAAAAAATCATCCCCTCTTTATTGAAAAACTTGTTTTGAAGTTTTAATTAATCTAGTTCTAACGCACCTGCCCAGCCTGGTATTATTCTATGTTTAATATTTTAAATGATAATAATTATACTCGTATGTTTTAAAGTGCACATACATGTTTTGGAAATATGTATATTACGCCTATATTAATACTATAGGTATAAGTGTTAAAGTATCAAAATACTTTTCTTTGAATTAAAGGCAAACATTAATACGTTTTAATATAATAGTTAGACACCTACCTATAAACATTGAATTTATGTATGTATATCACTATATGAGTATATATGACTGTATATTACATTATTACCTAAATAATTATTATACAATATTATACTTATTATGTCTTGCTTATAATATTCTGATAAAATACAAATTGACAATGGTAACTTGACGGATAATTTTTAAATATATCAAATTACTATACTAAATAACTATTTTTTCAGGCTAAAATCTCCAAAAGGTCTACAATAATTTAATTTAATGATAAATGCATAAAATAATTACATACACTCAGAAGTTAATAGAGATAAAGAGCGATAAAGAGAGATGTTGTTATTCAAAATATAAATTGAATTATTTAATAACATTAACAAATACCTATAGGAATCGTCCACACTGGTATACAAAGTTGAGAGGCTTATATTGTAGGTATATAAGTTGTTATTTTTACCCTTTTATGTATAATCCGAAGTTAAATGGATTTCACATATCAATTGCTATAACTTTTTTATTGAAATACTTGTATACGAAATCCACGTTAACTATAAATGTGTGTTTTAATTAATTGTTATAATCTATATGCAAGATTCATGTGGCGAACGGACAGCTGTTTCAACTTTTTGCGTTTTCACAGCTGCTGCTTAGGGCATACTCATTTGTGGCGTTACATAGAGAAAATACGAGTACATGAATGTAAAAATAATAATTCGGTCAAATCAATTTTGAAAAAAAAAATTTCTTTAGTGTTTATATTTTTAGACAATACATTTTCGAAAAGTATCCTGCTGAGGCCATAGAAAATATCCAATGCAATAGCACAATAAATTAATGATTCGATGTTTGCACGTTTTGGTTTATGGTTCTAAATAGAAACTATATAGGCACTCGTATAGTCATATCTGTTAAAAAAAAACAATTTTAAACATGATGTATTTTATTAGGAACCGTATATTATAGATAAGTCATTTTTGCATTTGTTGAGATTTTTTAGGGCATTAAAATCCCAGCCCTAATAATGAGTAATGTGAATATTATTGAAAATAGGAATGGTATTTTTGAAATATTTGTTAACAGATAATTCAATTTTTAATAATATATTGAAATTCAAATTTAAAGATACTGCAGATAATATATTTTGTCTTATAACCTCCTTGTTGCACAGCTTGTTAACTATAGTTATGTTAAGGCTCAAGGGATTTGATTTAATAATGAATATTAAAATTACAGGTATCGATCTAATGAAATTTCGATTAAAAATAGTTTTGAGATGAAAAAAAATTATATAGTAGGTAGGTACCTAAAATTTAAGTACAGTGATACATAGAGCATTTACTTATTTAGTAGGTATACCACCTAGATAGATTTTTTATTTATGATATAACAACAAAATTAATTTACATTAAAAAAAAAGTTATACGCTTTATATTTGAATAATATTCGAACTCATCTTAATAATACGTAAGCTATATAAACTAAATAATGATTAATCAGTAAAGAAATTGATCCTTCACATTTGATTATACGGTGTGACGAAGATATAATATTATATATGTATATAGACAGCTATCATATTATCGTTATTTATAAAATCATATAGGGGTATGACAGAAATGTTGTGATTTAACCCAATCACGGATCAAGTCTATAAGTGTCAAATGTACATTCAGTATAATATGAGATTTAAAGTCACTATTTATGTCAGAATTATAGAATTTAACATGTTTATTGATATTATAGGATTATTAAAGAATATTAACATAATATTATTTAGAAAACTTTGACAGTATTACGCAAGCGTTAAAGTCTCTTTCTCAGATTATACTTTAAACATCTAAAATGAAAACATTTTATATTTCAGGTGATGCAGTTTTTTCACATCATTATTCACATTTATACGCAATAGAATAATAACAGAATTCTTAACTATGAATAATGTAAATAACGTGTTATTTATTTTAATAAAATTATGAACAATGATATTTATAAATACTTCGCTTTAAACAGTCACTTAAATTTTATAATTCTTATCAATTTTAACTCTACTACCTATACTACAGTTCCATTAATAACATCATCATATGCCATGTATAAGCTAAAAAGTAATAAAAGCGTATTCGTAACGATACAAAGAAATAAAGAAATCAATGTTTAAATAATAATAATAATATATGCTATAGACGTTATTGAGATAGTATGTACAACAAATTATAAGAACAACTCAATCACTATGAAGAACTAAAATCTGTTTTTTATGATAGTATAAAAGTTTGTCATCGGGGAATGAAATACAACCTGTGGTTTCTCATTAAATAAAAACAATTGAACGATCTGTCGGTAGACGTATGGAAGATGCATCTATTATCGACAAGGGCCAAGAGGTGGAATAATTATAAAAAAGTGGCAAAACGATAAAAAAAAATAAAAAATATTACATACGCGCAGAGATTTCTGGTGAAAAAAAAAGTAAATAAATAACAAGGAATTAATTCATACGAGATAAAAGTAATGGCGACGGGCCGTGTATACGACGACGATTCGAGGCACGCGCTTGACGGCGGCTCCAGCGCGCACGGACCAAACCAGTTTGTCAGAAATATCGTCGTGTGTGTGTAAAAAAAAGAATTTTCGATATATTAATCTCATCCAATTTATTCGGCAGTATCTACGTATGTATATATATTATATATATATACTTAACGGAATCCGATGGAAAGACGTTTCCACAAGATAATAATACTATTAATTCCTGTTTTGCCAAATTCTCGTGCGCGCCGTTGTCGTCATCGCGCAGTGGTCCAGAGGACACGAAGACCGTAGACGAAGCGTATATTATGAAGAAGACGGAGGAAAAAAAAACGATCAGAAAACTGGATTTCGACAGTGGCGGCGTGTTCATTTCACACGCGTTAATGGACAAGTCCGTAATAGATCGACCTGCCGGTTGTTATATACCTTATAGATATGTTTTAATATACGTTTGTGTGCGCGTGTGTGTATAATTTTATCTACTTGTTACTTTTTTCTTCACATTCGGTGGCGGTTAGAATATTATTCAACCCGATAAAACTCACCGACGGCGGTGGCGGCGCAGCGTGTGGTAACTGGTAAGTGTAGTATACTCGCGCAAAGCTAATCGGTTTGGTTTCCAACGCAAAACGCTGACGCGCGTGTCACCACCCAGTAGAAAGAGTAGGGAAATAATAATAAAAAAAAAAATAGTGAGCGATCAAATAAATATCTCTCATCGTCGCCTCACGAGTAATAAATCCGGGAGACGCGTAACATAGTGGTACACTGGTCGTATGTTAACCACGGCGACAACAATATTATACTCATTTTCTTTCAAAAACGTATAATTTCTTCATTCCTAATCATCATCAACTGCCGTATTATGAGCGTTACATAATAGTGTACACCATATTCCTCTATATTTTATCTATACTCTTCATACATCGACGCCACTTGCATAAATGGTTTTGGTAGCTGGTAGCTGGTACCTATACCATGTACGAATGCATTTCGTACTCACTTATTTATAAAACCTTCGATAATTATACTACTTAATTACTTTTATACTCTATAAGACAGGGGTAGCCAAACTTATTTGGCCACGATCAATTAAAGATATACTTCACCTTTGAGAATCGACTTTTATAGAAAATTTGTGAGAAAATGCTGTTTTGCACAAATATGCAGATCCAAAATAAGTATGTAACTGCAAAGCTAGATTCCTCAAACATGGATATTTTTTTCACTCAGTAAATTCTAAAAATTTGTTTCAGAACCTCGAGCTTTGAGGAATATATCTGATTTAATATTTATAATTTCAGATTCAAATTTTGTAGAATCCATGTCAAACAAATTGCTTATTTGTGTAGAAATATTTTCAATACTGTTTGTTTCGGAGAAAGGAAAAGACATAAATGTAATAATCGGCTCTAATTTTTGAATATCTTTAAATCGTCTCTCAAATTTTGAATGCGGAGTTCTAAAATGTCTTCTAGATTACCTTTTTTTGTTGTGGATACTGTTGTTCGACATATTAAACATATGCACTTGTCTTTCAGTATTATAAAAAAAAAGTCCATTTCCCATTCTTGATGAAAATGATACGTTTTTGTTTCTTATGTGCACTCATACTTATACATTTTAAAGAACTTAAATACGTTATTATAAATTTAATACAATAGACACCGAATGAATACAATGAAATGAACATGCGTGAACAATAAATATTTGACATACGAAACCAGATTAAAAGATAAAAATTGTACGGATAAAACTTATCGATAATTCGATAAGTAATTAGTACGCGTGTCCCTAAATACAAAATTCTAACATGATCGACTTTGAAATTGTCCGTGATCGACGTTCTGGCCGTCCCTGCTATAAGATAAGTGTACAGTCGGATTAAAAATTGTATGTAGCTCTATAAGTACCTTTGGACTACGGAGTGTTCTTATGCTGGTAAATGAACAATTTCCTCAGGATATTTTCGGTAAAATAGTACATTTCCCCCTCACATTTTTTAAATATTTATTTGAATATTAAACTACCTATATTTTTTTTTGTCCAATATCTAATTCTGTTTAATGCGTAATAAAATAAAATAGAGTAAATTTCTAAATATTTCTATAAATATAATTATTTATGTATGTATGTACTATGTATGTATGTATGTATGTATGTATGTATGTATGTATTGTACGTCGATAATCATTGTCTCTTTGATACGATAAGAAGTACTATTATATACTTAATAATAAAAAAAGTATAATGTTTAAAACAAACTAAGTAAAAATATAACTTTAAAGATCCTATATAATAACTAAAAAGTTTTGTAAATTAAATGTAGTTAATAATATTAATAAAAATGGCTATATAAAAAATACTACATTTAGTAGTTTTTGATGTGTGATTAGTTTATTGGTTACCTAATGAGCTATAATCCCTACAAATACATATTTTTAAGTTATAATACTATCTATTTGGCAATTGTTATTGTTTTAAATTTAAACATTAGTATATTAGGTATATTTTATTTTTTTATACTAGGAAGAGGGCAATGTCCACCTTAAAAAATATACCAGGGACAATTGTATTACATTATTTTTATATTTATACCTAATGGGTACACCATGTATCTAAATATCACAATTACTATTAATTTGATGTATGTTTATATCTATTTAGGGTTTTTGCGGTGCTATACAAATATTATGCAGTTAGAATATTGAAGCATATAAACTCAATTATATTTTTCATTATGAAAATTATTAAACTATTAGTGTCTGTATTAAGTCTCAAGGATACTATACTTTTTTAATTTTTTTACACCTGTTTTTATATAATTCTTTGTACGTCATACACTTTGAGACTTGATGCAAATGTGTTTCGACCCAGGCAATACTACTTTCATTATCTCCTATAATTTGTATATTCTCTTAATACTTAAGTTCTTCGATTTTATATGGCATACTATAAAATGTCTGATAAAATGGTTGGTTTTCCAATCGTCTATTACTTTTAAAGATAAACCTGTTTTTTCAAATTGTATTCCGGTAATTTAATTTGATTAGGCGTCCTTATATTTTATAACTATAACATTAGTTTTTATATATATATTTGATAAATATGTTGAATTTAATAAAAATATATTTACCCCTCTGGTAAAATAAAATTTAGATGTGTATGGTTGGTTTTACAATAATGTGCGTGTGTGTTTTTTATAGTAAAAAAATGCTTCAATATCCAACTACGAGAGTGGTTTATGGAAGGAAATTGAATCTAGTTGGTACTTCTACTCATTAGTACACTATTACACAAAAGTAATACATTTCCAGTACTTGTCAAAAAAATTTGGAAAAAATAAAAAAGAGTTGAGGAAAAGCGGGGTTGATAAATGGCTGAATAGTTTATACCTATCTAAGAATGGTTTTTGACAAAATGGATTTTTTTCTTTATTGCAATTCAAAAGTTAAAACTATAGGGATTTGAATTTTTATCCAAATATTTATTGTAGCATTTCTAAATATTATATAAATTTCAAAATATTTTTGTTGTTTTTGTTTTGTAGGCATAAGGAGTATTCTACTTTTTAAATTTTTTTCAATACCTACATGTATGATAAAATTTTATTTGTAAATAAAAGGCTTGACCATTTATTGCAAGATTCTTAATAAGTTGTTCTTACTAAAATAAAAATAATATTGAAAATAGGTAGGTACAAAGTCACGATTTTTTTTATAAGAATTTCAAACTATAAAATATGTAAATTAATTTGAATAGTTAAAAATTCATAAAATATATAATTTTGATACCTGAGGCTTCAAAATGTAATACATAGTTCCTCATCATATTTGTTCTCATAGAAACACACCAATCTCAAAAATAGATGGGCAAACATTTTTTTTTGTAGGCATTAATTCTTGTTTAAATTTTGACAAAATTGAATATTCAAACAAAAAATAACAGTTTTAGTTATTTTATTGTAATTCAAAAAACATTATACCTAGGTATATTAAAACTGTTCACCACTGAGTAAATTATTATTTGTTATACACAATTACATTTTCAGAATAATTTTTCATATTATTCAATGATTTATCATTGAATTAAAATTTCAAATTAAACACATCCATTACAGTGGCCTACTCAATGAGACAACACATTCGACACGTTCTATACAGCAGAACGACTTCCCCTGTTATTTTATAAATATTTTTACATTACAGGTTTTTGATGCCTAATTAAGTCTTCACATTTTCTCTGGTATTTACATCATTGATTGATAATATTGCAGATAGAGTTAAAAGTAACTAGATTATTACGAATCATCAAACTGCGCCCAAATATCTTAAATGCTTATTCGTTCCAGATTACTAATAGTTATAATGTTTTTATGTGGACCTTCAAAAATGTGCAAGTTTTGAAACATTACATACAAACAAACATTAAAATATACCGGTGGCAGTATAATCATATTATGTAAAAGAAATATTAACAATTTTAGCTACTGTATAAATCATTAAAAAAATATAGCATGAAAAATTAATAAGTACTTCTAAAAACGAGTAGTAATAATAATAGGTAGAATCTTAAATGAAACAAATTTTGACTCTCCTATTAAATTTTATTATACAGTATAATTATCCAAAAAGCATTTAAATACGCGTGAAAATATGCATAAAAATGTACCTTATCTATCATTAAAATTAATGTGACCTACCTACTATTTAAGAAGTATGAAATGATCAATTATTAAATACATAGTCTACATTATTAAAAATTCGATTTGTTACATGTAATAATATGTTTGGGCGTTTAGTCTTTGGTATTCAAAATAACAAATAATTGGTTAACAAAAGTATAAAAGTAATAATCAGATCGGACATGACACAACGTTCTAAAAATGCATATTCAAACACGTGGTTAAGAGGTTTACTCATTTCTGTTATTCCAATTCAAATTTCAAGTGTAAATGTGTAATACTTTATAACCACAGTATAAACTTTATATTACAAAGCGCTTTATTAAATTAATTATTACCTATTTATTACCTTAAATCCATTTTATATTACCGAGGTTTGACTGCACCTAATATCAGAGGTTTTATTATATTAAAATTGCTGCTTAATAATATTTTGAAAAACTGATATTTAAACATATTAAATTCTCAAAATATGTTAGGACAAAAATTTAAAAAATTTGGTATATCTATAATGTACCTACTAACATAAATTTAAAAAATATCTCGTTGGTAAAATCTGTGTGAATATTATTCGAAGTGTCCAATTGTTATTAGTTAATTTATAATATAGACCGCCCGACCTCGGTATTTTGCAAAAATGTAGAAACATATACAACACGATTGAGAAACGATGATTTTAAAAACGAGATTTTTTTTCGTTTTTACATTGTTATTAAGTGGGCATGCGGCTATAGCTGCGAGACAAGAACACCGAAATAATAAAGAAATCATAGCGATACTATAAACTATATAAAGAGGCCAATTTAGGTATTGATCGTGATTTACAGATTTTTTACCGTAGCGGTCGTATCATTACATGATATACGCATGTGGTTTATGTCTAAAATAATGTTGTTATATGGCTCGATTTAATATTATACGGTGCGAGGAAATATATATAACACAGCCGGCTTATTATAATAATGTTCATGTAATAACATTATATTATGCATTATACCTTATACGTACCTATATAATATATAATATGTACCTATAACTATATATATACCTACCTATGATGTCGTGGAGGCTGGTTTTTACATTTGTTTTTTATGCACATCTTCCCACTATAAATACAAGCTCGAGCTATCGCATCCCGGGGGGAAATTTGGCAAAAAAACTTAGCGGCTGCTGCAATGCTAAAGAATCCCACACGATGCGGGGGTGGAGGGGTTGTTGGCGGCCCAAACCTAAAGACAATGACCCGCGTGCTCATCATTTCCCACCTGGCCCCCGCAACAAAAACTCTGTTATTCTGTGTTCATTTTTTTCTATTTTTTTTTTTCACTTATTTATTATTTTGTATTTTTTTACCTACGACCCGAAAAAATAACGATGTTATCATTTGGGACGGGTTTTATTTTTATTTATTTTTTACTACTTTTTTCTGTGTAGTGCCCCGACTGTATATTATAACTGCATGTTATAATGCGTATTATGTGTATTTGTTTTGTTCGGCGTAGGTCGTTAACTCTACAGCGCGGCGGCGGCGGCGACGACGACGACGGTTTTTATTCTCGAGTTATAGTTATATAGTTGTATATTACATTATACGCTTGTAACCGAATTTTTTTTATTTTTTGTTGCCCCCCCGCGACGGGAATTTCGGCACACGCCAATTAACAGTGACACGATATCGCAGCGGACCTTCGTTGCATGTATAGAAGAAGAGTGGTCCACCCGTATCGACCGTCATCGTTGTTCTCCTCGCGTCATTACGCGCAGCGCCGGACCCATATTATAATGTAGTAAACGGGTATAGGACCTGTCCGAAAAGCGTTCGGCGACGAGTTGATTACCTACGGACGTCTGACGTGCAAATAAAAGAATGAGACACAAGGAATAACGACTGCAGACAAAAGTGTCTTTTACGAACACATTTTTTATACGTGAATATATGAAAAGTCTTATCATCCTGCGTGCATGGCGCATGCTGTATAGACGATTTTCCTTTTGAATATCTACCTACCTAGGTACCTACGTAAAATATCGGTAAGATTGAAATTAGAAATAGTACTTTAGTGCCAACTTATACCAGTTATACCCATACATAATATAGGTAGATCAGGTATACTATTATTCAGACATTAAAATTAAATTAAATACATTTTTTGATTTTTGGAGCTGGCTACTTTTATAATTGTAAAATAAAACAGATGAATGGTATAAATAATATTAACCCACGAGTTATTATATTAATGTAATAACTATTTTATTATTCATTTTGTATCGATATAAATTTAATTTCTTAACAATAAATTATGAAGTTGTTTAGTGCTTCTATAATTTCAATATATAGAGACTAATTTATTGAAAACGACTTATAGACCCGATGCCATCTAATGGAAACGATAACCATTTAGGTGACTGGATATGTATTATCTGAGTATAATCCTATATTTTTTTAATAAGAATTCAGAATACTTTTTTAAAAATATTGATGTATTGATATCGAATATTAAATAAATAGTTTCTTGTTAACAAATATTTAAAATGTAGATGCTACATAGGAACATGATACAACAGTATATTTTAATTTAAATAGTTATTTTAATAAAATAATATAAGTAGATGGTATTTTTTTATTTAACACAGTATCTAATAAATTGTGTTAAGTGAAAATAAGATGCATCTAGGTAGGCACTCAGTCCATGTATGTTGTAAAAAATCATTCTTTATGGATTAGACTAAACAACTCTTTTGTCATAATATTAAATATACCTACTATAATTTGCAGATACCAAGAATCTATCTTTGAACTCCTATCGAAGAACATACCTACCTATCGAATTACGGTTGACATTAATTATGAAAATGTTTTATAAGTATACTGGAAATGGATTTCTTCAATTTAAATCTTGTGATACGGTAAATGTTCAACCAGTTATAATATAACACTTACATTGAATGTAAGCTTTTAATTATTGTTGTTGTTTATTATAAAAAAAGATTAACAATAAATGTTATAACAATTCACTAGTGCATGACGAGCAGTGGGTGTTTAATAGTAATTATTAGGGCTCAGCCATATAGGCGCCAGTATCTATAAGTATGCACTATACGGTATACAAGACATGGGCAATTAAATAACACTAATTATCACCTGTTAATAAATGTATATAAAAAGTTCTACTTTTTGAATAAAAATCAATCAAAAACAAAACGAAATTTTTTTGTAAACCATAATATTATAATGTTACGTTTGTATGAAATAACAATGAAAAATACTTTTAAGACATTGTCCAATAAATTCTTTACAATCAATTATTATAATTTATAACTTTAATAAAATCGCTCACGTAGGTACATAGCCATTTTTTTGAGACATTTAATTTATCTATAGGCAATAATAATAGTTCAAGAAGAAAAAAGTATTTTATTAAAAATACGTGGGCCGCACGGAGCCAATATGATTTTCTTACTATATAATCATACGCAATAAAAACTGCAAAAAAAATTAAATTGTAGAGCCTCAACTCAATATGTAGTCGTTAAAATTAAGGCCGTCTGTTAGTATAAAATTACACACGACACACACCATATTCTATAAAAAATCAAGACCAAAATAATACTCTATTGCAGAGTTATTATTTTAAAATCTATAAAATTGACAATATTATCTGCAGACAACATAACTTACAGTACTATATCATTACTCATTAATTAATATAAAATACCTTCATATATCCGAATAGCAAATTAAAAAGATCTCAAGTCTTTTAGTAAGTCGTAGAAACGAGAAATTATGACATATAGCCATATAGGTATACAAATATCTCTTGAATAAATATATAGTATTTATAGTATTATAAGTACTATATGAAAGCTGTTATACTCGTTAGCCAGTATAAGTTATTTGTGTTTAAAAAAAGTTCTTAGATTATCCAATGTTGTCTGTTAATGAATGTAATATTAATCTGTGATTATTTAAATTTAGTACCTACCTTGTAATTTGTACGTTTTAAATTTGTATTTGTGATTAATTCACAAACTATAAAACGCAAGATAAATAAAAATACATCTAAAGAATTAATTTCCCTTAAAAAAAGTTTTGTTACATTCTAGACGTCGATATAATATATGGAAATTGTTGTCATTTTATCGTGTTATCTCAAGTGACACATAATAAACAATGGGGTTTCACCCCCTTTCGTCGATAGAAATTACAGTTGGACCAGAAGCACCTTGCTGTCAATCAGATTACATAGTACCTAACTGATGGTAAACGATTAAATGAGGGTTTTTATTTCTAAAGAAACATCGATATTTTAACTAAGATGATGTAAGTTTGCGATATGATTATCCCACCTAAACAACATTACTTCACTACTTTTTATTTGTTTATTTACAACATACCATTCGTCGAGTAAGCCTGAGAACATTTCACACTAAACGAATTTAGATGAAAATCAGTTATTGATAATGAACATCGAAATGACAAAAGAAATGTATTTCTGAAATTGAGAACAAACTGTATTTATTTTACTATATATATAACCATTTTTTCCCCCTTGAATTGACTGAACATATTAATGTGGGGGTGGATAAAGCTTTGTAGATCTGGTGACTGTTGTACATATTTTTAATATGCATATACACGAGTACATTCGTTTTCTGATATTCAATCATTTAATCATTTAACATTTTTTTTATATATAGTTTGAACATATGTGAACTCAAATACAAAAATAATAGTAGTTAAGTACAATATTAAACATTTCTTATTAAGTATAGGTATTTAAGTACTTTGATTTACTTAGTTACTTATAAAAAATACTTCATTATATCGGCAAATAACTATACGACAATTCAACATCACCTTTCAAAGTTCCATAAAAAATAAAAGGTCAAGAAACAATCTTTACAGATCAACAATAAGTTAACTAAGTAATTAATTAGTGGATAAAAGGGTACAGTAATCGTTTTATGATTAAACAATAAGATTCAGCGGTTTCGCCTTTAAGCTTTTAAGAAAATTAAACTTGTTTAGTTAAAATAAGAAACTAATTGTATTGCATAATTTACAGTATATAACTAGTAATACACTAGAGAATTTGAAAAGTTTTGTGTAAAATAATTTTACTAGTAGGTACCTATAAATGCTTGTTCGACAAATTAATATTGTTCAGAGTTGTTATAAAATTAATATAAATTATAATTATATACTTATTGTAGTCACGAATCAACTTTTATTTCAAATTATATATTTTCATTTTAAAATGGACAATTGGAACAGTCATTTGAAAATCATGTAAAATAGGTTTTTTTATGGCAGATGGTTTTGGATAATAACAATAATGTTTAGTGTTTTCACCGCAGTCCAACAGTAACAATATCTAGTTCCAGATGTATTATTGAAAAAGGCTTGAAATATGAAAGGTGTATTGTGTGTGGACATAAAAGGTACCAAAAACCCTTTCGTTCGGTAGCATAAAAATGTTGAAAAAAATAAGTATATAATATATATATATTCCGTCTCCGTGTACAATGTACCTACAGTATTATTCTTTTGAAAACTGAACCACTGCAGAGTCGTGTTACTGGGTCCCTGTGGATTTTCACGGGTGCCCCCGTTGCTCTCATATTTTTGGAAATAATGATTTCACCTAACTCTTTTCATATTCATTTGTACTTAATAATATGAACATTATATGAACAGAAATTTTGGACGGGATGAATGCACGATACCGATTTTCTTTTGTAGCTTTAACATTCTAATTCCTAGAGAAATATATAAAATCTACCAATATCAATATTATGAGATTTATCTTTAGATTTGTGAATTATAATCATTGTACAGGTTAAATACTGATTGATGGATTAGTGTGATTACTAATTTATAGACATTTAAAATTACACAACTTACTTTTTTGTTATATTAAATATAACTGTAGCACATACAGTTAATTCAGTACATAAATTCGTACACATTATTTAATACCTATGCATGCCTATACAATATCTTCGATAACGTTTTTAATACGGAATATTCAGAACAATAGAAAAATAAACCGCAAGTTGTTCAGTCAATCCGATTCTCGATTGGTACTATTACAACACATTAACACTGCATGAGTTCGTCATACACTACTGTGCAAGTTATTAAACCAGGCATTCTTGAACATTGCATTCATAAAATGCATTCGGTTATACTTACCTAATGAGTGAATGACTATAAATTATATAGTTTTCTACATACCCCAGTACTAGCAATCATTTCGTACATTTTTTGTTTAATATTATTTAGGTATGCTTACAATACTAATGACGTATTCAAATTTACGATAATTTATATTATAATATAATATTAAAGTTTGTATTTAACTACTTTCTATTATTATTTTAGTATAATATTATAATAAATGTTATGTTAAATAATGATAGAACTCTATGGAAAAAAAAAATATTTTCTCCTAGTTGCGATATTGCACTTTTAGTTTTTATATACCTACCTATTATATGTATATACTATGTGTCTATGTATAATATTTACAGATACAAACAAACTTCGGTCTACTTCGACCAATATAAAATAATGTTAACAAGGTTGGCTGGAATTCATGCGATCACGCAGGGTTTTGTTAAAACAAAAAAATTGTTCACTCTCAAATAAGAGCGTAGACATTGCCACGTGAACGGCCCAACGTGCGTATAAACGTCCAGTGGCACGTTTCGTACATAACTGTTGGCTGTAAGTATATTATAACCAAGTACGGAAAACACAATAAAATACAAAATTAAAAACTGATCGTAGGTCAGGTCTGCGCGAAACGTGCTTCGGGCTAAATTTACACTCATAAAATATCGTTCAAAATAAATATAAAATAAGAAATCTACTTACAGTTTATATGTTGCGCTAGTAAATTTTTTACGAGAAATGTATCACTGTTGATTGCATTTTTTGTATGTTCTCTTATCTTGATACTCTGCAGAAAATAACATTCGACAAAATTGCCACTTTGTCAATGTCTGCAGACTCACCAGTCACCACTGCAGCGAATCTGAAAAGAAATATTTAGGTAGGTAGGTCGTAGGTACTATATTAATATATTATGTATCTACCTTTATGTATAATTAATCTGCATTTTATTTTGGATAAAAAATAAACCATATACATAATAGGTACCTATACTGGCTAATGCTAATACTGCAGACATATGTACTACTAATTACTATTGATTATAAAATATAAATACTACCTAGTAATAACGGATAGTATAGGTACCTACACGGCTACACCAAAATCTATATTCTAAATACATTGCAAAGGGCCAGTTGTACATGTTACATTTACATTTACATACATGTTACAACAATTAAAATCAGTGTTATTAAATCACAGATATATAATTTATATAAAGATATATAACTATTTAGAGTTCAGTGCAAAAACATACTACTATAGTATATCTACTATAGTAAAGGTATAATTAATTTTTATATTCATGCTCAAATTTTAACTTCGGTACAATACGTCATATACCTACTCTTATTTCTTAATATAGATACTAAAAAAATAAGTTGGACAAATAGGTAATAAAACAACCATACATTTGGTATTTATTTATTACAATTATAGTTGAATAATCAAATAGAACTATGTATCATATAGCCATAGATACCTATACGAATTTTTCTATAAAATCATGACCATAAACATTTACCACGAACTTAAATCAGGTTAGGTTAGATTTTTATTAGTCATGTTACAATATAATGTTTTATGATTTCTAATCAAATTTCAAATCTACCAACGAATTTCATCTTAACTATCCACTACCTACCTATCTAATTAATAATCTTTTAGGTATTTAAAATAATATTAAAATAATTAAATGACAATATAATTTGTTGAATAAATACATTTTTAAGTTTTTTTTCGCACAAACATATTTAAATTCACTGATTTTTAAAGGTTATATTATATTATGCAGGCCACACACCGACATGCCACTAAACTGGACAGTTGTTGTTAAGTTACATTATTATGTACCTATTTGTGTTTAAAGATTTGTAAACAATATTGCGATAAGATATTTTTTATTAAAAAAAATATAGTATTTATATAACCTATGTCCGTCCTACCTATACACTTACAGACTTACGATATTTTGTTATTTTTAATTTGTTCTCTCAGATACAACAAAAAGGTTTGGAAAATGTGATTTGGACAGAATTATTATTAAATATTAATAAGTTCAAACATTATGTTGTATATAAATATATAATACAATAATATATTTAACTATAATATATTGTACTTATAAAAATTTAAAGTAGGTTGTAGGTAGATATATAAATGTATTATTGTATTAATGACTATTGACTTATAACGATTGACGGAATATTCATTAAGTCCTGTTCCAATCTAAAATACTATAATAAAACTAAACAAAAAACTAATAAAGAATAAAGATTAATATCATACTTACACGGTTACACGGCCTTTACACTAAATATAAGTAACTATACGCATGTGCCCGTAACGGAACAATATAACCGATTGTTCCAGAACGTTGTTAATAATTCTATTACGCAATCATACGGAACAACATATAAATAAACTTTAGACTATTCGTTCCAGAACGTAAATTAATGGAATTTGTATAAATTTATAATAACACTTTATTTTTGCAAACGTAAAATAGCTCAAGTCGTTAAATCTATAATATTATATTAGGTATGTAATTAGAAACTTAATTAAAAAAAATATATACTGGCTAATGGCTATATTATATATTATAATATACTCAATATAAGTATATAATTATAATATATTACTGTATAAGTAGAGTACTAGAGTGAAGATATATAATAAATATAAGTACGTAATAATAATATAATATTTAGAAGTAAAAAAAAATGCACACCTATCGGTGGCTATACATATAGGTGACTATAGGCACAACTAGACCTTACATTTTGGGTTGCTAAAATTATTCCAAGCGTACCATAAAAGTCACTTTATTCATTTAACACAGACAGTGTATCTCAACCAGGAAGGGGGAGCTCCTATGGGGGGAGAGAGTTTGACACATTGCTGGAAAGGAACAAGCAGCCATCATGAAGTAAATATTTTATTTATTTAATTATTTTTATTTTACAACGCAGAGATAAAATAAAAAGTAAATAACGACCAGTTATCGGGTGTCGATAAAGGTCAGGACGTTTAATCGCTAACATTCATAATCTTCGACGGGGTACCTAATCGTTTGTGCGACTACAACGTCCACAAATTAAATGTTTTCAATTTATTGGAGGACCGCGAGCTTTTTGAAAATCTACAAAGGGGGCGTAGAATAGTGGAGATTAGGAACCACTGCTTTATCAATTTAACATTTTAGATTCTGATCGGAGCGAAAGGATGTATTGTATTTTCAATTATGTGTTTTTTTTCCGTCTGTCATTAACATTTGGGTTAGTAAAAATGCTCCAATTTTCAAAATCAGCATCTTTTCTGATAGAAAAGTAAATCTAGTTGGTACTTTTGAGAGGCAAAAATTTAAAATTTCAAGTAGGTAATTAAAGAAAACGTCAAGAAAAACAAAAAAATGTGAAAAAATGTGATAATTTTTACACAAAACCATTTTATTTTTATGGTGCAACTCAAAAACTAATAAACGTAGTCCTTAGAAATTTTACCAAAGATTTAAATTAGAATTTTTGATGACTGGTAACATTTTCGAAATATTTTGTCTCTTTTTGGGAAATTATTCGAATTTTGTAAATTTTTTTAAAATTATTCTCTATAAACACTTTCTGTCTTCAAATATTAAAAAGCTTGAAAATGTAATGCAAGGTTCCTTATAAATTTCACTAATGGAACTTCAAAAATATGAAACATTCATAAGCACGATTAATTTTTTATTTGCATTTAAAGTTCAAATTTTGACAAAATTTCAAAAAACAATTCTTCAGTTAAAAATGTAATTATTTGAGTTTTTTCTTTTCATAGCTAACTTTAGAAATTTTAATAGAAGTTACCACAAATGTTACTACCTTAAACAAAAAAAAAGTTTTTCCAAAATGTAACATTAATTTTTTATGAGCGTTTGAATTTAATTTTACAATATTGGATTTTTACTGGTAAATGAACGAATTTTTAATGTTTTGTTGTAATTCAAAAACAAATAATCCCAGACACTAGTAATTTTCACCAAATGTTGAAATTAAAATTTTCAATAAATGGTAAACTTTTCAAATTATTTTGACTTTTACTAAATTTGATTATTTATACAAGTATGCTGGGCCGACACAACGTTTCCACTCAGAAAAGTTTTTCGTATACAATGATTTATTATTGAATTAAAATATAACACATCCATTAGTCATTACAACGGCATGTTCAATAACTACTGTACACCAGAGTGATACCCACTTGTCCACCTTTTTAACATATTTTCTTTAACAATAACATTCAATTACTTACATAAAAAATGAATAATAAGTAACAATAGGTACCTACCTCCTATCTATATTAAAGTAATTTTTCGCGTATTCAGTTGCAAATTCGTTAATGATATCTTCAGTTTTTAATTGATTTCTTGAATATTTAACGATCATAGGCACATTTGAAAATCGTTCTTGATTCATGCTATTCTGTAGCCTATTTAAGTTATTTAAGGGTGCTAACACAATATTTGAAGGCGATAGCCGACAAGTACCTAGTACAACACCAGCTAGTTGCGCCCATGACAAAATAGATCTATTTTGATCTATTTTGTGATGGTTGCGTCTATGCTACATTGCTACACTTGGTAAGTCCCACTAGTATATCCCACAGATATATTCCTATACAATGCAGGGTGGCTAACCGTGACTTCCCATTTTCCTCTTTTAGTTGAACGGTACCTGAATCGGGACAACACGATGGACCACCCTGTGTAAAAATATTTTTTGGTCAACCGTTCAAATTGTAAATAATGTGTACTTAATAATGGTTTAAAAGTTTCGATTCATACTATGAAGATAACGGATGAATAAATGTGTTACAGTATAATGGAATTAAAAAATAAAGAAAAGCCCGTTCAGTTCGATTATGGGACATAATAACGGTGTGTAGAGTAGATAGACTTGCAGATTAGACAAGCGAATATTGGAATTATGAAGGAAACTAAACTTATTTATTAGTTTAAAAAAGTTATTATGATTACAGATTAACTAATTATGTTTGTACTTTGTATTTTACCTATAATTCGTGTAAAAATATGTAAATAAAAATGCATTTTCTGATGTAGGTAGGTACCCAACTAACTCACCTGTATTTTTATTTTTTTTTATAGTATAATTATATTATGGTCGTAGTTAACCATCTAAACTATGAAGTGCTCCATTTAGGTATCAATAGAACTATAACTACCTATTTCAATAGATTATGTATTGATCATTGATGTTACATTATTTAATTATTACCAATGGGCTATAAGTTCACTTTATAAAAACTAATTCACTTTACAGTTGACTTGTTAAGTCAAAGTGCATGAATATAACATAAAATAAATTATTAATTTGTTACAAAATAACTAACAAACTGTTGTATTGCTTAAATACATATTAGTATAATATTACTATAGTCCATAGAATAATATACAATACGCTTATATGCATACCAAGTATCGTCTGTGAAAGCATTAAAAAATATAAAATAATAATATTATTGTTCAATTCTCTTACTAGTGCTGCTATCAATTACAATATAAAATACTTTTTTTAAATTTCAAGTTTTGCTTTATTTTACCAACAGATAGCAGCTTTATTAGATAGCAGATACTTCTTTGTACGGCTAGAGATAATGTTATCTGTACTTCATTTAAAGATAACATTACAATTTACAAGGTGTTGGTTGTTGATAGTTGATAAATCTAAAATCAAAATCAGTAAATCACAATTAATAATTATATTGCTTCGGATTGCCACAAGTGGACGATTTAGTAAAAACTTAAAAATTAAGTACTTGGTTGGTGCTTTGAAACCTCACACTCCAGTACGTAATTGTCGCAATCAACAGATTTGAGATCTTTAGAAAAATTAAAGTGTTGGGTTCTACAGATACCAACATTAAAAATGTAAATATTAGTTAATTGTAAGTAAATGATTAACAATATAAATATTAATATTGTACACAATTTTAACAATTAATGTAATTATGTTTGTGGATTTAAATCGGGTTCTCACTAAATTTCCTACTAAACACTTGGTGTACTGTTTTGCTTATGGATCTGGTGTATTTCAACAGGCTGGTCGTACGGATCGTGCAATGGTGGACCTAATATTTGTTGTAAATAATACACACGACTTTCATCGAGAGAATTTAACAATTAATCCAGATCATTATTCATCGATTCGTTACTTAGGAGCATCGGTCTTATCCAGTGTTCAAACTTCATTTGGTGCTAATGTATATTTTAATACACATATCACAGTAGACAACTTAATGTTCAAATATGGCATTATAGATGTTAAAGATTTTCGTCAAGATTTACAGTCATGGTACACACTTTACATAGCTGGGCGGCTTCACAAGCCTGTGTTAATGTTGCGTGATGAAGGATTAAGTGATTTAGTTATGCATAATCTAAGAAGTGCTGTCCATGCTGCATTACTTCAGTTACCTGAACAATTTTCAGAAATAGACTTATATACTGCCATTGCAGGTTATCGTATCGAGGAGATTTCCGTATGATTATTGGTGAAGACAAGAACAAAGTGGCAAACATTGTACAACCTCAAATAGAAAAATTCAGGACATTATATACACCAGTTTTTAAATCAATGAGCGATAGGCTCTCTATAAATTCATTTGTAGAACAAGACAAGAGTTCAGAGAGCAAATTGTATCATTTACAAAGGTTACCACAAAATTTAAAGAATATTTTATTCAGATCGTATAAGAACAAATTGAATAATGATAGAATATTAGAAGATTTAGCAAAACAAGATGATGTTAGTAAAATTGTGCGCAATGGTATTTGTAAAATAGTATTTTATTCTAGTCTTATGCAAAGTATAAAAGGAATACCAACAGCCGGCTTACTAAAGTCTGTTGTCTATAGCTATAGCAAATTAAATAAAATGGTTAAATCTATGTTTTTATAACTAATTTTATTACCTAGAAAAATAGTATTGTTATGTTATTATATAATTGTATTTTTGTTTTGTATTAGGTAACTGAAATTAAACTTTATATTATTGATATTAAACAAAATTGTACACTTATTATTTATTTATTTATTCATCAAATTGTTTTTCATTGTGTTCATACATATTATAACAATTTAAGATAGATATTTTTATTTATGTAACAACAAATAATAATAATAAGTATGATATAATGAAAGACAATAATGTGTTATATACTGTTATAAATTTATAACTTCAAATAATTTAGCTACCTACCTACTTACACATATAATTAAATTATAATATCCAATACCCGTAATTATCTTAATATGAACTTTTTAATGCCAAACAATCATTTAACATTTAATGAATTAATGGTGAAGTATTGGTACCTTAAACATGATTTAGTTGGTCCATTCAATTTTAGTTAACCATTAAATTAATCAATTTTTTCTATACAACACGTCATACTTTTTTAAAAGTAGAACAAAATTTAATTTTTTTTACTCTGGGCATTTTTATTTAATTGAATACATTTAGACATTATAATAATTAAATAACATTTTTTTTTTTTAATAACTATTTTTTTGCTGTTAAATAATAAATGTTAACTAGACCATGAATGTTGTTATAGTTTCAAGTTTATAACCTTAAGTATAAATTCAAAAAATGATTATATTATTTTATTCTTACAAAAAATATTATTTCAAAGAAAATATAGTCTTTTTATTAAATAACATTTTTCTCATAGACACCAATCATTGAACATTTGCTTACTCGTTCTATTTGACTTGATTAAACAGTAAATCATAGCATTAGAATATTGTTAATAAATAATTATGTTTGACGACCTTATAATACAGATCAAACTTTGGACTGAATAAAATACAAGTGATTGCTTTACTATTGCTTCCATCTGATGAATCTTTCCAATATTTAATGCAGTAGATACCAGAATATGAAAAAATATCAAATAATTTAATTTGAGTAAGAACCACGTTGACTGTGGTCCACAGTTATTATTCAAATACACCAAGATAACACAATAAAATATGTTATACATGGGTAATTAATAAAGAGTGAAATAGTTGTATCAAAATTGACCTAACCAATCTCGGACATAAATCAGCTTCAATGAGTGCAATATGCAGCTATTGCCAAGATGGCAAGATCAAAGGCATTTTTAATGTGACTTTACTATCAAAGATATTCAATAATACATTAAGAGTAAATATACATCGTAATAATTCATAGTGATCAATGGTAGTAGCATAACAAGCGTAGCACTAACAGACTGTTATATTCTGTGCTAACAGACAGTTGTTAGTAGTTCTAACAAGTAACAAGTGTCTATATAATTCTATTTTCATTAACATGGATGTCGTTATAGCTCAAGAATCATTAATATATTATTTTTTTCAATATTTGAAAAAAAATTTGTTAATAAATATATTGATATTATGTTAAATAAACTTAAATTGTACTTATATAATACAAATATACATATATAGTTATATTACTTGTAAAAAAGCTATAATTTGAAACGATCGTGTACCGAAAAAGAATCCGTGGCCCGTGCCGATTCACTGTTGGCGAAGAATCAAAAATTTGGAATTTATGCAGGTATTTTTTTTAAAACTAAAATCGTATACGACAGCGCCGCCTATCGGTTGAATAAACGACAGTTTCGAGAGGTTTTATCCGGAATGGACACAACGGCGCCGGTAGATAGCGCTGCTGTTATCGTTCAGAGTTTCAGACGACATCTGATACATAATACATAATAATTAGTTTCCCATCGCCATTTTTTGTATTTTTGTAATATTGCCATTGCCGAATGCGAATGCAAGTCTTGACGTTCGGTTAATCTCGAAAGAGTAATCTTGTATTTTTAAAAATCAATACCATAATAGTTTAAATATTTAACTATACCTAAATGACATATTGACATTCCTATTTCTGTTTTTCGAAAACATTATCGTCAGAGATTTGCCATAATTTTCACGATCAACATAACTCATTGGTATCGCGTGAACAACCTTCCGAAAAAATACATAAAAACCGTTTATAAAAATGATCAAAGTAAACATTAATTAAATATTTATTTATGAAAACGTATGTTGTTAATTTATAGTTGTAAGTGTTATAAGTACTCATAACTATAATTATATCAAAAACAAAACAAAAAATACGGCTAAATAATTTATAAAATGCACTATTTAAAAAAAGGTTGCTATGTAAAAATATCATTATTACTACCTATATCAACATCCTACTGGCAAAAGGTCGTTTAGAAAATCGACGAAAATAAAATCACCTCTGGTGGATGCACAGGACCACTTTTCCCACCTCCCAAACGGAAGCTCCATTGACATAAAACGTTTGTCAAGTTTCACTATTAAACATCAAGTCTGTGGGCCTATAAAATATAAATTTGGCGCCGTTTTAATCATCGGTTAGGTAGCAGTTAGCACAAACAATCGTTTGTAGATCGCTAAAATGATCGATTCCGACAAACATTACCTAACCGTCGTGTAGGTCGCTTACGACATCGTTACCGGGTTTCCGCACCAGGGTCTCATACACGAGTACGTCAACGGCACGGGCAGCCTCGTGATGAAGTGTTGTACGTTGAGTTGTCTATCTCATACGCCTTAATGGATAACGCACATAGAAAATTGCCTATACCGAACTCCTTAAAATCGGTCGGTATCGAAATTAATATATTATGCATACAAATCATACAATAAATTATTATTACATGATGGCATCCGAGTGACTTGTAAATGTGCGCAAAGTAAACGCACACAAGTCGATCATTTGTTTATCGATCTCGATTTCTCTGTTGAATCGTGTGTATAATAATAGGTATGTGCATTTGTGTACGATTTTTTGCCATTACTCGTTAGGCATGTATATGAAATATATATTATGGTAAACGGTTCGTGTTATTTAAAAACAATAATCCGACACCCATAATACTAATTAGTTCATACAATTACGTAATAATTAGTTGTGTTAACAGTGAATTATTATAACACGGTGCATCTGCAATCTGCAGTTATATACCGACTGTTGAAACTGTTAAATCGGAGGCTCAGTGGCGGATATATCCTAGTTCTTAAGGGGAGGGGGGCGAGGGCGAATTTCAAATCCACAGAGGTGATGATGTTCAACCCCTCCCATTATTTTATATTGTAATAATGTATAGTGGTGGTGAAAATCTCAAGGTCCACAACTCCTCCCCTCCCCGGATATCCGCCAATGTAGTGGCTAATGGAAAAAAGAAGAGTAGTGTTGCCGAGCTGGTCAAGATTTTCGAATCAATCGCTGATGATGATAACTATGGCACCAGGACGTCCGAAGATTGACGAACGTATTACTATTACTGAAATAGTGGTAAACTGTTCATTTGTGTCGAGCTTTATGAATCTGGTAACCAGTT
This sequence comes from Sitobion miscanthi, assembly GCA_008086715.1. Lineage (NCBI taxonomy): Eukaryota > Metazoa > Arthropoda > Insecta > Hemiptera > Aphididae > Sitobion > Sitobion miscanthi. The sequence goes on from CM017799.1 coordinate 5,579,928, forward strand.
TTTTCATGGACCCAATGCGCAGTCTGATCATCTTCAACTTGTCTTTGTGGACCTTCTTTTGGCCCGATCCATCACGGAAAATTGATTTATTTTTAAAGCTCCAATTAAATAAATTTTACTATCTCCCAAAAACAAACTTCAATGTTAAAGCTTTTCACGATTAAATATTTCTAAGTAAAATATATTTAAAAAAACTAAAATCGTTAATTGTGTAATGGCAATCCAAGTTAGTCGAAATTTAATCTTCAGACGTTCATGAAAATTATTTATGTACCTAATTACACCCATATTATTAGTTTGTTTTATAATTGTATACGTTACACGAGTACACTACACCGTTAATGAGTTCTGCAGCAAGGTAAGGTAAATATAGGTACCTACTTAACATTTAAGTATAACATTTTTAAATACTAAGCTGCGTCAAATGTCAACGGTGTTCCAACCCGTGGAATTGACCTGAAGATGTCTCTTCTACATCATGTGGGCATATGGCTATGAAGTATTATGCGTGTATTGTTAAAAATACATTGAAATATACTTAAATAGGTATTTAGTATTTAATATCAGAATTATTTATCAAGTATACAATAATTATAACTTAGGTAACTAAAAATGATTAGACTATTTGAAAAACTTGCAATAATTAGATCTCCTAATTTTTAAACCATTGGTAACAATAAGTAGGAAGTTGTTAATTTGTCATTAGATGTTTGTATAATTAATTTAAAACAATTTTTTTTCTTAGTTTTTTTTTTTAAATTAATGAATTTTGATTTGATTTATTTTGTTTTATTATTAGTTTATAAGTTATAATTAATAAAAAATGTGTATTGAGTTTCAGTTCAATAGTGTAATATATCGACATACTGCAGCCTTACTTTAAAAAAATAATTTAATTCAAAAGTGTAATATTATGATCAAAAATTCATAACCCATTAAATTAATTCATGTATTTAATTGATATTAGTAACAATGGAAGCATAAAGTAATGACATATGGCCCGCATAGGTATACCTATATGTATACCAAAAATAATTGTACTCATAACTAATTTATTTCATGCTTTATCGACTAATTCGTTGACTATAATTAATATTCATTGCATTTTTAAACGTCTCTTCTGTAAAAATTACTTTTTGGAGTCGTAGATGGTGCGACCTCAAATACCGGATAGTCCGATAGTCGAGTCTTTTTGTTTTTTGGAGATGATCCTTCGCCGAAAACGCGTTTGCGATGGTCGAATCGATTTTTTATTATTTTGTAATTATTTATAATAATTATTTTCTTGTAGGTCGTAAGCTTCGGCGTCACCGACTTATTTGTCCGCTCAGTGTCGCAGCAGAAGTGCGGGGTGGAGGAGGATGATAAAACGGACGTTCTACATTAAGTATGCCCGGGGATGAGGCGAGAGACCTGCAGCAATAAGTAGAACGGGCCGAAGGTCCGGTCGCGGTCTACTTGGCCGCCCTCGACGGATTCCTATCGCAGCGGAACGGCCGCTCGCTATAGATCTGTTGGTACCGGGCCAGGTGTCCGCGGTCCAGATCGTCTCCCCCAGTCACTCCCCTCCCACCCCTCCTCTTCATACCTTAGCGTCCTTAAATTAAAACAACCTGTCGTCTGCTGCTCTGCTCTTATCATATACGTCGTCGGGTGATGCGGAAAAAAAAACAACAAAAATATGATACTATTTAACGACACGCGACTGTTTTTCAATGACGAAAACAATATTGTTGGACTCGACGTTAAACGCGACACTGCAGCACCGCGTATGACGTTCGATAACAATATAATATTACGGTTGCAATGGAAGGGGCCAAGGCCTTCGTGTCATACTGCAGCCGCTATTTTGCATAATAATATTTTGTACATGCAACTGCAGTTATTGCACAATTATTATCTCTCGAAAAACAGTACCTACTCTGCCCCCCCCCCCCCTCATCCCCTATCACCCGTCTGTATAACATTCTAAATATGACTATAGTCGCAGACATTCGGGCACCTGAAAAATCATAAAATATTATAAGAATCAAAATTTGAACTGTTCAGTCAAAACAAATTTTATCATACATAATTCTTATATATTATAATAAACTGCATATCATTGGTGCCCTGGGGCAATCCATATTCGGAGCCCTTTTCAACATACATTTTGATATAATTTCTATTTGGGTATGCTAAGATTGGAATTTACATACATTCATTTTGAACCTCTATCTTAATCGCTCACTGTGATCTCGCGAGTTCCTTTATGTTATCATGCACTATGCAGGCAATACAAACACGCGTGCATTTGCCTCGTAATTTTAGATTACCTACCTATCAGCGAACAATGAATATCATTCAAAACATTCAGACTACTTATTTTTTTTTTAACTGGATAAATTTAGTCAAGTCAATAGGAATTGTCACTACTGGGTGGCTTCTTTCAACAATCTCCTTCATGTTCACGTAATATTTTTAGCCCATATTCTTGTTGTGCCCCCAGGGTACGGATTGTATATTTAATATAAAAATAAAAAAATAAAAAAACTGTACAAATAATATATAATTTGTTTTTCGAATAGGTAGGTATATATACTATTAGGTGTCCATTACTTTTTCAGTAAACTTTGAGTTTCTCACTGTAAGGCGTAAGCACTGACTATACACAAGACCTATATCTTCTTCCTGCAGTTTCCACTGTTATTCTGGTCCAAGTTGTTATGCATTCTAATGTGCTAAATGAAAAACATTACGTTTTACATTTTCCAGGAGGGTGACATGTCAGTATATCAACCCCTTGCAGCACATTAAAATAAGGCCGCGTCATAGTATGTGCAGTGTACCTACCGACAGAGGGGGTTTGACATTTTTCAGTAGGTGGTTCAACAATAGTTAATACCACCCACCCACCTACCAAAAAGTCATATTATAGGTACAAAAACCTTCCTTATTTTTATAACTTTTTTCACAATTTTAAAACATGCTTAAGAGTATATGTTGTCTCCGTCTACAAGTGCGTAACATATCAAATTGTACGCTCAGCAGAATACGCAGAGTTCCGTTAATTTAAAAATTAGAGTAAATTTACCTCTTATAAAATTTAAAGGAAAGATCTATCTATTATCTAGGCAATCTTATAGGCTTTTTATTATATTTTATATTTTAATTTACAATTACAAAATACTCATAACTCGCTTTAAAATTAAAATATAATAAAAAGCTTACGAGATTGCCCAGATAATAATCTTACCTTTACATTTTATACGAAGTCAATCACCCTAATTTTTAAACTAAAAGAGCTACACGTATTCTGCTGAGCGTTCAATTTGCTATGTTACGCACTTGTAAGGGCTGAGACACGATTGAGCATAAAACACCTTTTTTTGCGACACGATTGAGCCAAATTGTCGGCGCATCAAAGGAAATCGGTATACAAAAGAAAACCCACACGATTGAGCATAAAAACTCTGCAACGTTGCCATTTTAAGGTATATTATACAAAAATATTTTTTTAAATAATTCAAATAGTTCAAAATCTAACATATCAAAAAAATAACATGATTTTATAGTCAATAAAATAGTCACATTTCATAAATCTATTTGATAATAATGATGATGATAATAATAATAATAATAATAATAATAATAATAACAATAGTTATGAAAATAATAAAATCAAAATATGGTACGAATTAAAAAAAGTACTGCATGGTTTATAAGTCTAGAATACTTATAGTATGGGTGATCGAACACTGATATTATTTCTATAACAATTATAGAATTGTATCTTAATTTATTATCTTATATATTATTTTCCCCTAATTTTAAATGTTTAAATGTCGGAAATTTATTCCTCTGGAACTAATTTATTAATCGATAACATTGTCGATTAAGCTGGGCTCGCGTCTGGTATCATAATAATTGGTGTAATAATGAATAAGAACATAAGGAATTACAAAATTTCGGCCACGTGAATGTGAGTGAATGTGGCAACATCGCATAAAATATTCTATGCTCAATCATGTTGCTAAAAAGGTATGTGCTCAATTATTTTATGCTCAATCGTGCTTTACCGCTTGTAAGACGGAGACAACATATGCGGATGAGGCGTCCTCTTAATAATTGTGATGAATGATGATATTATGATAAATTAGATTTATCACCAAAAAGCGTAATTCATAACGAGTTGATGAAATATTTTATTTTTTTTTTTTAATGTGAACGAATTTGAGATTTTTAGATTCTCAGCGAAGCGATGAATGTATTGATCATACAATGATGTGTGTTGTTTTTTTTTTTTCATTTTTTTTTTTTATTTAATTTTTTTTTTTGTGTCCGTTATCACCTTTTAGGACAGTAAAAGTGCTTGGATTTTCTCCAACAGTAACTTTTCTGATAGGAAAGTGAATCTAGTTGGTACTTTGGGGGATCAAAAGTAAACATTTCCCAGTAGTTTTCAAAAGCGACGTGAAAAACAAAAAAAGAATTAAGGAAAAACGGGAATTTTTACGCAAAATTGTTTTCGAAAAAATCGATTTTGGTTTTTGGTGCAACTCTAAAACAAAAGACCGGAGGTGCACGAAATGTTGACTGAATGTTTATATTAACATTTTTCAATACACCATGACATTTTCCAAATATATATTTTGACTTATTTTGAGCTGTTTACGGACATTTCCAGTTTCTATTTTTTTTCTATAAATATCAATAAAATTTTATTTGTCGGTTAAAAAAGCTTGAAAATTTAATACAAGGCTCATAAGTTATTGTTTCAATGGCAGATGAAAAAAATTAAAAATCCTAAGTCACAGTTTTATTTATAAGCATTTAAAATTCAAATCTTGACAAAATACGGAAAAATCACGAAAATTATCAAATTATTTTGAGTTAAGAATTCATAATAATTTTTCTTTTTAAATCTAAGATTTAAAAATATAATACAAGATTACCTATAAGTTTGTCTACCTTTATCAAAAAAAAAATGTCTACAAGCAAATCAAATTAAATTTTTATGAGCGTTTGAAATTCATATTTTTACAGCATTTGAAATTCACTCGATTTCTCATTTAACGATTTTCTTATTTTATTGTAATTAAAAAACGAATGACTGTAGATACTTGAAAATTTCACTGAATGTTTATATTAGCATTTTCTATACACGATAAAATTTTGAAAATAATTTGACTCTTTTTGAGCTGTTTACGGACATTGACAGTTTTCAATTTTTTAGTTTTTTTTTCTTTAAATAACAATACAATTTTATTTGTTGGGTAAAAAAACGTGAAAATTTAATATAAGGCTTCTGATATATTGTTACAAAAGCAGTTGAAAAATATTAAAAATACATAGGCACAGTTTTTTTTTATAAGCATTTAAAGTTAAAATTTTGACAAAATGTATCAAATTTAAAATTTAATAATTATTTTGTAGTTGAAAATTTATAAAATGTTCAACTTTTATAGCTAAGGATTGAAAATTTAAAACAACGCTCCACGTAAATAGGTTATATATAAATTACTTTATTCACAATAATATCATCAAATATACTTGGTAATATTATCATAGGCTGAATGACAGTTTTCGTTCAGAATCGTTTTTCTTATACAATAATATTATAACATTGAATTAAAATTTAACACCATCCAATAGAGTGACCCACTTGTAACTTACTGTACAGCAGAGCGACATCCACTTACCCATCTTTTTTAAATTTGAAAAAAAATTTCTTAATTTCTTTAACGAATAAACATTTGTTATAGAAAAAACACGAATTTTTCAAATTAAAAAAATACCTCATATTCGTCTACAATAAACTTAAACATAAAAGCAAATTTGATCGTGCTTTGACACATCTGCAGTTGTTGAATTGAATATATTAAAGTATAAGTGACTACATTTCAGCCAATTTCTCATTAGAGAATAGTTCAGTAGTAACGAATAACGATATTATTATAATATAATTCTAGTATCCAATTGTTTGCGATTTTTGAATATCAAAATAATGTCACATTGTCTCATACTTTATGTGACTATATTTTCGTCATAAAGCTGTTTGTAACTTCATAAGTTGATTGTTAATATATGTGATTGTATCTATTTGTTGCTAATAAATAATAATGATTTGGCCATCAAATTAACCATTTTGATATTACCTATACGGCTATACCGGACACTGATTACTAAGACCAAGTATACCTACCTATTAAAATGACACCCACCCCAAACTGTTTGTTGGGTAAGTGAACCATAAAATACATGATCAAGCCTTTCGAGGCTGAGCAAAATCCAGACCAATTAATTTCTAATTAAAATCACTCGACGACATTGAACAAAATTGTCAGTATAAATTACATAGTTTCATAAAACTGACAGTACATATTTTTAATACACTAGGTTTTTTTTTGTATTTCGTTAAAAATCTTAGTATGAGTACTGTCCCAAAAAGTAATTTGTTTAATGTGTATTTTTTTTATACCTTTTTCATCAACATTTTAGGTATGTCCAAATTATAAATTGTTAGTTGTTACTTTATGTGAAATACCAAAATTCAAACTAGCTATATTGGTCACAGAAGAGATAATATTATAAATAAATAATCAGTTCAGGTTAGAAGTTGCCAAAAATTATAACTTGTAGATTATTTCCAACTTTTCTTTTCGACTGGTAACTAGTAAGTGACCGACTTTTGTGGTTTAAGTAATAAGTACGACACTGTAGTACTGTACCTTCATGATATAACAATTTTCTTCAAATGTAAACACATTTTATTTCCATACAAAAATGGCTCATAATTCAATGTGTTATTTTGCACAAATGAAAAATGTATGTATTATAATATGATTCACAAAAACCAAACAAATGAACAATTTTTGTTTCAAAAATATTATACAATATTTTATATTTTTGTATATAAATATTTACAACGAAAAAAAAATCTTAATTTATTTTCATTTAATGAAATCAAACATCTCAGGTCTTTGATTCTATATTTGCTACTAAAAAAGAAAATTAATATATTTATACATAATAATATAGTATGTACTACAAAATAACTATTTATCTTTAGGGTTTTAATAATTTTTAATTTTTCTTTTATTTTAGAGATCAATAAGTAATAATTTTAAACCTCTACAAAACAACATACAAGCAATGAAAATCGTTTCCAAAAAGAAAAAAAACAAATTCTTAAAAATTTTACCCGTGAGTTTACAACAAGTGAGCTTAATGTACATAAACTCTAAAATAAAATATTATATAAATGTATTTTCTTTAAACCCTGAATATGAGACCATATCATATAATAATACTACTACAAAATACAACAAGAAAAAAAATTAATAATTATTAATGTAATTAATACAAAATTGAACTATCCACGAATAGTAATTCAATTACACAGTCGTGTTACAAATAAAATTAACATATTCCTCTTTCCTGACATGATTGCAATACAACATTTTGAGAAATAAAAATGTATATAACTGTTATATATTATATAGGCCTTATTGAAATGATTTTAATATGCAATTTTGCAAAAATATTTAATAATATTAAAAAAAAAAAAGATTTAAAGGATTACGATTTATTATGAGGAATGTTAGCTTATAATTAAAAATGTATCGAAGACAACAGTTATTTATACTTTTATATATTATTATATAAAATGAACATCAAAAACAACAAGTCTTGTTAAAGTAGATAAAAAAAAATTATACATATTTTTTTTAATTACCCAACACAAGTCAAACCTAATTTAATTTAACCTGTGTTTGTACAGAACAAATTTGGGGCATCACATTTTCAATGTATAATTGTTATAAATAATTATAATACATTACATAAATATGCACGGATTTGGCCGTACATGATTGAAAGACGTTACAGCATGTACATTGCAATTTGGGCAATGGAGTAAATGTATTTTATTTTTTTTTTAACAATTTAATAACCTAATTAGTAATAAACTTATGAGGTATTTGATTAAATTAATACACTTAAAAAAAATATATATATATATTTATTTATTTATTATGTATGTATAATAATAAAATAATAATAATAATAATAAATTTATTTAAATAGACATATGTACATGATTCAACAAATTATAACAACATTTTTTTTTTATTACTATTTACTCTTATTAACTTTTAATTTTCTATACTGAGGAAGACACTTTTGTTTTTATCAATCACCTATTTGCTTATACATAATAAAAAATGTAAACCTTAAAATATATTCGGCTATATATAACTGTATAAAAATATAATCCAAAGTCTCAGACGTGTTTTTCTCGCATAAACTTTTACTAGTCAACTGCGTGTAATAATGTCAGTCATTTTTTTTTTAAATTAATTATAAAAAAAAATCCATAATATACTACTGGTAACGTAACATTCTTCGGATGCAAGCATCATATTCGTTGCGCTGTGTATATTTCGTTGTGCGACAGTCTTAAGGGATGTGCCATTGGCGCAGTCGGAGACTGTTAATAACTCTGACATATTTAGAACTACTAAATCTTGTTATTATTATTATTATTATTTATTTGGATATAATAAAATACCCTGTGTGGATTGCACCCCGAACATACCATTAGGAAATATGTATGGAAATAGTTCGTGGTTAGCGTACAAAATAAAACATTCGACTTGGTAACATATTAAGAAAAAATATATATATATATAATAAAGACTTTTTTCTTGAGTAAAACTTGTATACGCTGATTTAATAAAGGCGCACGGTGGGGGGAGGGAGGATTTTAGCAGCTGCCCTATGAAGCTTGTTCAAGTTTAAGAGCTGCTTTCGTCATTCCAGAAGATACTGGTGGAGTCATCGAAGTAGACATGTTAAGTTGCAGTTGCATTGATGAACTAGTCGACGCTGTCGACAAGTCTTGAGGTCCTTCCTGCCACGAGCTGGGTGGACATGACATGCTCAAGTCGGTTGGTTTATAGTCTTCATCAGATACATCTCCTGTTGATTCGAGTTTGGGAGTAGTTGTAGTTGGAGTTTGAGGCGTGGATGCCATTTGCTGACGCAATAGAGATATATTTTTTATGCATTTTAATTCGCTGGGGTTACGAAGAAACCTACACGGAGAAAAATGATGTTAATTAACAATGTCACATGGAAGCAAATCCAAAAATAAAAAATATTAACTTACTGGTAACAGTGTCTTTCGCCCTGCACCTTCCTGAGGATGTTTACCCTGTAATAGTAACGCAAGGCTCTGGACATTTTATCGTAGTTCATGGACAAATGGTTCTTCTGTATGCCCCACAGTTTGGCCAGACCCGGGGGGTCGACAATCTTGAACACTCCCATTTCTTGGTTTTTCCACGCTATGAAGCCGGTGAAACGCTGTTGACCATCGTTCAGCAGTTGCTGTAGGAAATCCCACAAGAGTCGACCATCTGTAAACAAAGAGGCACGTGTTAATCAATCGAAACGAACTTGTTTGGTAAACAACAGCAACATACTTGTATTTGGTTCGATTGAGTTTGAATCGCCGCCAGACGGGAAGAATATATTTCCGTTCGACTGTTTGGGCGTAGAAGGAGAGTATGGCGGTGGTGACGTTGACGAAGACGGGGTGGTAGGCGTGGGTGGCGGTAAGTTCAGCGTGCCACTGCTAGCAGACGATTCTTCTGGGTCGGAATCGGATTGATTGCTGCCACCAGAGCTCGTGCCGCCATTGTTCGAGTATCCTAAACGGAAAACACACGATCATGAATATTATTGTTCCAAATTCGGTAAGCAGGTGCACCTAAGGTGCGCGTTTAGAAATTACATGGTATGTACTTCTTTAAATGTAATTTCAGTGCAATTTTATTAATGTCAAATCGTCAACGTGTAGTCGTGTAGACGATATTGTGATGACACATTTATTATACTGAATCGAAAGTGTGGCAAGAACTATATTATAATTTACGATTTACGACTTACCAATTGTCGGAGTCGTCGGGAATATAGAGACGCTGGGCGTGAGGTGGTGGCCGACTGTGGTTGTGGTGGAGCCGACCGGCGGCTGCTGATGGTGGTAGTCCAGGTGCCGGGGGCTGTCCGACTGGCTGTCTATGGACGGGGCCGGGCTGAGGACGGCCGGCGAAGAAGGTGCCGGCAGACACCACGTGGGGCTGAAAGGGAAGTGCGAGGCGACCGGGCTGCCGGGAAGGTGTCCGGCACTTCCGGTGCCCATCATGTCACCGCCGCGCCGCAACAGTTGCAGCACGTTGTAGAGCAGGTCGCCGGCGCCCGGACACCGTTCGCCCAGGTCCTGTTTGGTCAATAGGCACAGCGCTTTGCCGTTCATCTGGAACAGTTCGGTTTCGAATCGCGGCAAGTCGAATTCAACTTCAGCCCACTGTATGAACGTGGTCACATCCTCTTTGGTCCAGATTCTCGGGTCGGTAACTGTGCAAACGAGAGAAACAATCAAATATTGGTGCTGTAAAACGGTTTTCCGCCCGCTCAGGACACGTGTCTTGCGGATCCGCAACATTTCATTTATTAATTTTCAAAAAAAACGAAATGTTTTCGAGAACGAATTTTTAGGATATAGTGCATAGCATTATATTATATTTACACTCACTAAGGTTGGCTGGCAAGTGGTGTTTGAAGTCGAGTGGCGACGGGAACGGAGTGGGTGGCAACAGGGTTGGCGAAGGCGGGAAGTTGAAGGCACCACCGTGGTGCGGGTGGTGATGGTGGTAACGCCAGAACAGGTCAGCGGCGGCCGCTGCACCGCTGTTGAACACGAACGCCGCGGCGGCCGCGTTGTTGGTCATGCCCGGGCCGCCGGTGGTGCCGCCGTTGGTCGCACCGCCGCCGACTGCAGCACCACCGCTTAAGCCACTGCCTAGGCCACCGCTGACTCCGACGCCACCGCCGTGCCGCGTTATCGTTGACACCTGACCCGGAGTCAGGGGCATCAATTTCATGATGCCTTTAGAGAATCGATCTGAAACATAAAAAAAATGACGAATTTATTACACCTGTCAATAACGAGCGGCGCTATAATAAATATTCCGAATAATAATAATTGTTGAAATTATTTTCGTTCACGGCTATATTATAATGTTCGAGATTAATAATATCGGTTATGTTATATAGAATATAAAGTAGGCATGTATACTGTTGTAGTGGTTTCGGATAAGGCCCGACTTAAGCTCGACGATCGAATAACGCGGGGATCGCCCAGAAAAGACGTACTAAAATATGCACAAAAAGAAAAACAAAACGGATATTCGGTCACCCTAGATCGACCACAATCCATCGGTGATTGTTGCCAAAATTCGTTGCGTTTGTACCTATTTCCATAACGGTCCCGGGTGCTGCTGACTGCCGTGTTGGCTCGCAGTCTATTGTGCGCATCCGTATGTTTCGGAAGGTATGATTTTCATATAATAAGCGTACATAGGACCTGCTATAGTGTCCTATACTGTCATGTTTACCTGTTCTCTATCTCACTCTCTCTCTCTCAATATATATATATTGTATTATACAAGATCAGTTCGGTCGTCTTCTGTACCGTTGTCTGTGGTTTTTTTTCACGTTCCACCAGCCTATACGAATTCGATAAACCGCACAAATTACACACACACTATAAGGTACTATTATACAATATATAGGTACCATGCAGCTATTAAATCCTATTGTCGGTCGAACACATAGAATATATATAAAAAAAAAAAGCGCATCGGTAAACGTAATCGACACACAACACGACGACGGTAGACGTTGACAACGATTGTACTACCAATTTTATAGGTCTCGAGACCGAAACAAGATACGATACAAAAATATAAAAAAAAAACGGAGAATTACGTTCGAAATAATAACTACTCTCCCACGCGGCTATTGCGCAACACGCGACGGGGCGCACCACAGCAGGTATAATATCCTGTAGCCGAAAAAAGAAGCCACCATTTCGCAACAGATTTTTGTCCGCTTTCCACGTATAAGGTACAGAGTTTGATCGTAAAAATCTGAAACCCACCGGCAGTGGGTATAGCGCAGGTCGTAATGTTTAAGGTATTTTTGAGAAAGAGAGAGAGGGAGAGTAAAATTACCGCCGGGACAACTAAACCCAGTTTGAGAGGCGGAAAAACGTACTGTGCGATTGTACGAATAGCATGAGGTTGCGCGGAAGCAAGATTGTAAGTACTCACGTACGTGTGCGCGAAACCGATTAATTACTACTGATAATAAATAATAGTAACTAATGACGGAAATGGACGCCGATGTTGATTTGTACTATATTACGGTAAATAAAATTCCTAGTAAACCACACACTACAACAACTAGTTAGTCCACAGGCGTTTTGACTTTTGTTGGTGCAGTTGAGTCGACGACGAATTTATTGAAAAACGGAACGTGAATAAGTGATAAGCGAACAGTTGTTGGTACGGATGATGATAACCCCCGATGGCCGATAACCCGCAGTGGAACCGAAATCGGTTTTTATATACACGACGCTCCTTCGTGTCGTATGCGAAGTACGAACGAATAACAAATTATTTTCTACCGCACTCGCTCGCTCATACAGAGCGTGACCGGAGAGTATATGTAGGTACACGTTATAGTCATATTGTACGCAAATAGAAAATACGCCTCCAAAGTAGATTTAACGCCCTCCGTACGAAATACATGCTGGGTGGACCACCGTTTTTCCGTTTTCCTATAGGTACCATGAATTCACGGGAAAACACATGTTGCTCACTCTGTATATCACGACGATCGCGCGTTATTCGAAGTCCCGTCCTCTGGTTACACACAATTTTTTTTATAATTTTTTGTTCTAATCGACGTATTTCTTCGTCTTTCGTCTAGCGCTACGGTTTGCGTACACCCCCCCCCCCTTTGCCCGCTTTACACATCTCGCCGACAGACACTGCGAGCAGCACTCTGTAGAATTCCGCGTGGGATTTCGCGTATACGTCGTTCCCGGAACGATCACACACTGTATATATGGCGGAGTGCGGTGGCGAGAAATGCCGTGACAAAGAATGCGTCACATTAATTTACGATGTATAATATTATTATGAATTTTGTAATAACTAATAACGTTATAATTGTATTGGATTGTGTACGTGTATAATATCATATTGTTTTACGCACAATACGCGTGTGAAGGGAAGTATGTGGGGGGGGTGGTGACGGAAAGCGTGTTTAGACAGACGACATCAAATAATATTTTTTAATTGTTATTTATTTCATGTGTCGTCGATTCCGAAATGTGCCGCCGTCGGGTCGTATTCTATACTTCTATCAGGAAACCAGTAAACCGCAAAGCGCGCTTTGACACGGAAAAAATACCGTTCTGGTTTCCTTGAACAACAACAACAATAATAATAATATATATTAAAATACCGCAGTGTTAATGGATATCGTCGTCTCCCAACGACGACAACCGATTTTTTCAATAATATCATTACCGATCGGCGAACGACGTTTCGAACGCTCACCGAAAAATATGTACATTGCATACAATTAATTTTATCAGCAATCCAATTATTATTATTATTATTATTGCTAAAATGCCGTCGTCGTCCTCGTCTCCGTATCGCGAAACTCGTTTAAGCACTAACGCGTGACAACGACGGCTCATTATATTTTTTACTTTTTGTCGTTTCCCGACCGAACCGGTCATATTATTATTATTATTATAATATTATTGTCGTATTATGTGCGCGGCTCAACCTTAACGACAGCAGAACGGTCGTGTAGTCAGCGCGCGCGCGCGCGTGTGTGTACATTACAATAATAATTATTATGACTGTTTATTAGTAGTAGTTGTAGTCGCCGCATACGACGAACATGGCTAGCCGTTGGTAAATAATAATATACCATACACGTTATACCATACTCCTCTCGGGGGATAACAATTTATTTTTGTTATTGTGTGTACAGCGAAGCCAGGCCGAGACAGCCGCCGAACGCGTCGATCTCAAAGTACGTCGGACGACAAACAACAATGATACTCGGCAGTGTTGTACAGTGTACACACTATTCGAGGGGCACAGACTCGTCTATTATACTGTAGGCAGTCGTTGTATAATAGTAATTTTGCGACGCTTATAGGGTTATTAGGATATTTCAACATTATCGCGTTTCGAGTGCCACAGACTATAAAGAAACACACCTGTCGTCGTCATTCCCGGCGTAGTAATCGCCGAGAATACAACGCTGTGTACGGTTATTACGAGGTGCAACAAAATACATGCATGAAATCATGTTGTTTTCGTCGTACATCGCCTGGATATCACACAACAATAATTAACTATTATTATTATTATTATTATTAAAATTCGAGATAGTTTGCGCTCGTTCCGTTATCGACCGCGCACACACGGCCGAGTAACTAAAGGTCGCGAACACAATAATAATTGCGACGATAACGAAATAATATTATGTTACTTAACTATAATATTATTACTAATGCTTTATATATTATACTCGTTACTCGCTATACGGTCTCGGAAGACGGAGAGATAGAGAGAGAGAGAGAGACAGAGCTGAGCGAGAGAGGAGCCGTTACCAACAATAATAATAATCCGAACAGTAAATCGCCGTACTATGATAATTTATAAGTTATCGACGAATCGATAATAAATCAAACGGTCGAAAAACTATACCGTCCGACGACGATGTCCCATAATGTAGCAGGGCGGAAAAACGTGGCCGAGCTCTACGCGAACTCTACGCGGCCGTTGGCCATTTTATTCGACTCGCGCACACGGCGGCGGTATGCGCTTCGAACCCGAACCAGGATCCGGGTACACCCGGTAGGAAGGTCAAACGAATTGATTACCATATTATACACGTTTGTGCATTACAACGTACGCGTGTGTTATTATGTGTACTGTGCATATGGCAATGTGCGGTGTGTCGTGTGTTGTGTGTTGTGTGTTGTGTGTGTGTGTGTGCTCGCGAGAAACGGGCGCAGCCGGAAACGCTATTTCTTACGCGACGGCGCGGTAATTACATTCTTCCGACCTTTTCCTCCTATATTTCGTTATACACCGTATTAATAATGTATTACGCTTATCGAATTTTATCTACACATTTTTAAACATAATTACATTATATTATTATTACACGTTTCGTTTTCAGATAGCGTCGTCAACAAACATAATAATAATACCGTGTCCGAGAAGAAACGCGCGTAGTACCACAATCATTATTGTTCGATACTCGCGGTTTACATTTTACAAAATAAATACTATGATATTACGCCACCGCAGCGGTCGTACGAAAAAAGCAGCCTTTTCGTTGGCGCGAGTGGTCGGAGGAATTCGTGCGTTTTCGGAAATGTGCGCAGCTTTATGTTTACGCGCAAGCGGACGATGACCGCCGTCCGCCGAGGACGTGCAAGTTTGTTATGCAAACAGTAGTGGCGGACGATGCTGATTAAACAACAAAGTTTTCGTTACGACGTGCCTGGCAAAGAAAATAATATTAATAATATTGTAATGACGACGTTAAAAATATTTACAAAAAAACGACGTGCCTGTACGTTAAACGATATAATTTTACAATAATATGTCCGATCGCGTGACCGGCGCATCGTCTCGCCAAGATCAAGCCCGTCTGTTTTGAGTAAAATGCCCTCCCCTGCATTATCGAAAAAAAAATATTTACGTACCGGGCACATATTACTATTATTATCATTCGAGGCGGACGAACCCGACCGATCTCTTGTTGTTATACCATCGAATCACACACGTCACACACACGAGTAATAAAAAAACGACAATACGTTCGGCAAGTGAAAAGAAAAAGAAAACGGACCGTTTATTGGTTTTCTACGGCAGTGATATTGGACGATGACTGGTGAACGGCGGCGCGCGGCGACGACTACAACTGCCTGTAATGACGTTTTGCAAGACGTCCAGACCGATTATGCGGAAAAAAAATTATCCAAAAATATGACAAAAAGTAATAAATATATAAATTAAACGAGAACGAGTAAATAAACGCGACATTATCACACTCAACCACCCGACGGTTGTTGTCATCATCGTCGTTTTCCGGGTAAAGACAATTTTTTTAAGGGGAAAAAACCGACGCGTGACGTAATTTAAACGAACACGACCAGCGCCGCAGGTTTGCACGCGTACTCGACGTGTGTAGGTTTTTTTATTTTTTCAAGCAGTCTCCGGTGGGGATACACTCACGCACGTACACACGGTGTGGGCGTGTTCGTCTCGCAAGGTGATCGTCTACGCGGAAATCGTCAAAACGGAAATGCGATAATGCAATATACCAGCACTACAGTAGTAACTAGTAGTATATTGTAGTAATGGTGTAATAACCAAGAATAATAATATTAAGTACACCGTAAAAAACAAAAATGAGAAGCCTTTTAGTATAACTACAAATAGTATTAACAAATTGTATTGGCTACAAATAGTCTAAAACGAATACCGTTCAATATTATCACAGAACAATAATACATATGATATTATATGCTCAGTGCTGGGGACGACTTTTACCAGACATTTTGTAAGGATTTATAAGATTCGTTGGATTTTTGGGGCCAAACTCTCCGTTCCCCTAAAACAGTGTCGACCGCGATATCAATAATAAATAACAATTACTTATTATCTATAAGATGGACAGATAACGCGATTAACGACAAGACGCATCATAAAATATATTTTTCTTCTTCTTAGAGTCTTGACTAATAATTATTATTAACGTAATTTACCAACCGTCAGTAGGTAGGTGTAAAACCACATTGTACAGCGTTTCCGTTCCGGTACTTCCGGTATTTACAATATTATGTATACACCACGTCATTAGTATTTTTTTTTATTTTCGTTCCCCTTATAGACGACCGGAGGTCGTCCTGTGCGCTGCGCATCCTGTGTCGGTACCGATAAGATTTCCGGAGTGAATTTTCTACGACAGCGCGAAAATTGCCCTCGAACTTAAACCAAGACAAGGTGGCAGGTAAAACGAGGGGAAGCGCAAACGAAATAACGGGATTTCCGGTGTTTGTCAAAAATAAGAACCTTCGAAAAAAACCTTGAACCGCCGCCATGAAGAGGAAATGGAACCGATAATAATAATAAATAGAATAGATAAATAGTGCATAATTTTTCGTCACCTAAATTCAAAACGAGTTTTCGTGAGCCGGCCAAATACATTAACATTATTAAGGACTTTACATTTGCTCAACACATTTTTCATATATGAGTCCATCGATGATAAATTATGAAATTATATTTTCTATGGTAGGTACGTACAACGTAATAATTAACATTTCTCGAGCTTATAACTTACACTTCTCGAAACGTCAACTAATTAATAATATGATTAATCTTCCGCATACGAGTTAATGCATAACGCGTATAACTTCTTCCTATTATAGAAAAGAGTAGTTTTTTTACAGCAAATACCGAATTCACGTAAAACCCTTGTGGGAAACAGACAGTCAGATGGTTCATTAAGTAAAAGTGTGTAAGTATAAACTGTAATAATATGGGGGCGATATCGTTTCTTTTACGCTCTTCCGGCTCAGTGGGGTAAAGTCTCAAAAAAAAAAAAATCGAACGGTTTAAAATAGATACATGTAATTATGTAAACCCTTCCGGACATTAACCGCGGTACTATCGGCTGGTAAGAATAGAACCACTACTCAAACTACGTCTCCCATCGTTAAGTCATAGATCTACTACGTACCAGACGATAAAGGTTCTTTGAATACATCGAAAGCGGTTTTTGCTAAACCATTTTAATGATATTTGTTTATGAGATGCTTGTAACATAAATAATGTTATGCGCTGATTCGAAGTTGAGGATGAATGTTTTTTTTTATAAGGTAATTGGAAATGATTTCATCATTGTCTATTAATTTTACTATAGAACCGTTGCGCGCTGAGGATATATTGGAAGTTGGAACGATTAACAGTGATTTGGCCTCAATAAATCGTTTTAAAGTTCACCGAATTAAAATAAAAAAAATAAACGTCACGGTTAGATAAAAAGTACAATTAAAACAAACGGATGACAAGAAACGGACTAGAGATTGCACGAAACATAAAGAAAATCGAATGTCTTATCTCTAATAAATTAACATATTTTATGATTGCTTAAAAATAACGAGTAATTCCTAGAATTATAAATAATATCGTAAATATGGTAATTATTATTAAACGACGACGCGGCGGCGGGCTGACGAGGAAGACGACGATGTACATACCGATAAAAACCGTATTAAATTTTATAATATTATAATATCATATTAATATTTTACAACACGTTAATCGGCTGTCGAACTATAGCACAACGATATTATTATAAACGTATACTATTGTTATCAACAAATAACAATCGTTTTCGTATGATATTTTAATAATAATAGATCCCGCGAGTTAACAACAACGCGATTTGATTGTACGTCGTATCGTCGTCGTCGTTAGTAGGTTAACCGACATAGGTTAACCTCCGTAAAACGCGGAAGAATGCACACGATAAACATTGTATAATACTATAATATTATCGTGGAGAGAAATCGTTTTATAAAAATAAAATTTGAAAAAAATGCATTGGTTCATCATATTTTATTTCGGGCACGCCGGCGGAAAAACTATCGTCGTCGGCAGTGGACAAAAGTTGGAAACGATGGTCGTTAGCAGCCCGATAACACTCGACTACTGTAGTTATATCATTATTACAATTTATAATAAAATAATATTTTATTGTATATATTTTACTTTTTTAAGGACGATAATATTTTTCCTCCAATAATATTCGGACAAGCGATTTTTGCACGCTGTAAAATTATCCATTCGTTTCTCTGTCAAACGTAAATAATAAAAATATGTCGTCCAAAATGTATGGTACGGAAATCGCGGTTTGTAAACGTAATAATCCGTTTGCCATGATAATGTTGTACAGCGTTGTCGCTCGTATTCGATAATAATAAATTATTATTGTTGTGCGTACGTGTCCATGTACGAGATTAATATTTATGTTATTTTTAGGATTTTTCGCAGCGCGCCCGTTTTTTAGGCGAAATAATGAAATAGTATCGCCGTCGTCGTCTCTATTATTATTATTATTATTTTGTGTTTTTCATAATAGACACGGCGGCGACGACGACCAACACCACACAACGAAGACGACGACGGTTTTAGACACGCACGGATCGTAAAAATAGAACGGTAAAACAACGGCGGCGTACCACGAAAACTTCTTGGCGTGCACTTCCCGTCGTTGCCCACAAAAAAAAATTAAAAAAATTCGTACGTACAGTATACCAAACATAATAAACCGTGTTATGTATCGCCGTCGCCGCGGTAGAAACACACTTCCGGTCGTACGGGAAACGCGTGCGCGGTCCGTCGCCGGTATTTCAACAATATTATTATACACATTTATACGTCTTTTTGACCGCACAACACCGCCGCGGTGGTTGTCTTTGTCGTGTGTGTGTGTGTGTGTGTGTGTGCCCTCGTTTGGTGTAATATTATAATATTCTTCCGCTTTAAAAAACACGACCGTCGTCGCATAGGCCACGGTAATAAATTATATTATGAGCGCGCAGAATATTAATTATTTCTAATAAAAAAAACTGCGATGGTCTGAATGTAAATATTGTCGTCGAATATAGTATTTTCAAACAGCAGTCGGCACTGCGACCGCCATCAACTATCGAGCACACTTCGGTATTCCTTATCGGCGCAGCAGGATATCGAATACGGGTGGAAAATTTTTGATTTTCGTTTCGTTTGGTGCTCACGAAGCAACACACACACGCGATATTTTAATATGCACACAGAAGGAAAACCGAGACGCGGCGGCGGTTAACCTTGAACGGAGGCGGCAAACGCGGTTCTTTGTCCCGGGACTACACACACACACACACATACGTAATAGGAACTTCCGCTCTGCGGCGCGCGCAGCAACAGGTCATGTTACCCCGCCGCCATATGTCGAGAGAGGAGACCCAAACGGGTTTCACTTGGCTTGTGTGGCGGCGTTTCCATGTCGTTGCTTTGCGTGCATGACAAAAATCTGCGGTACTGCTTTGGCCGATTGGCGGCGGTGCAAGCGGACAGAGTAATAATAAGGAAAAACTAGAGGCCCTCCACGATTTGTTCTTGGAAAAAGTCAAAACCAAATCGTAATAATTTAGACTATATTATTTCGTGACAAGCGTTGTTGTAATGTCACACGAGTATATAATATTGTGTGCTCTAGCCCAGGATCGGATCACCGGAAGCGACAACATTTACATTTAACTAATTATAATTATAATTTATTTAATTAAATATGTATAAGGTAAAATAAATAAATGTATAATTCGCTGTCGTCGATTGTGAAATGGAAAAATTGACCTTATTAACCCCGAGCGCGCATCCGATATCCTGCGGACGTTGTGTCACAATACCATTATTTAAATGAGAAAAAAAATTGCACGTACCCAGAGACTAAGAAGTCGGTCACCTGCAAGCTGAATGACGGACAGGACGAGGCGGTGGTTAAGTGTTGCTGGAAAAACGACGACCCGGTCACGACCGACGTTCGGAAACGAATAAAAATCAAACACCGAATAACGGCCTACGAGGGGGGACGGAAATATTAAAAGAAAAATATGTGTCATCTCGTGAAGATTTTTCTCCGCTGCGCGGCGGGGGCGTCCCTTTTGTGCACTGCGACGAGAAAGAGAGGAGAGAGAGCAGGTGTTCCGCGTCGTCGGGTGTCGTAGGGGTGCGGTGATTGCGGCGGCGGCGGTGATAAAGAGAAAAGAGAAGTGAAGAAAAAATAAATAAGGAATCCCTTGTCCTTTCCCTTCACACATGCACCACCGACACAACACCGGAGAGGAACACACAAACGCGCACACACACACACACGCACACTGACGGGGCGCCCCAGACACCGAACCGTGGGAACGGGGCCGTTTCCTTTTTTTCTTGGTCCCTCCGCCACCGCACCGCACCACAGCGCGCGGCCATCAATTCCACCCGCCATCTCCGAACCCCCTCGCGCACCGCCGCCGCGAACCCGTAGCGTTGTAGACCCATCGTTACATTCCACCGGCTGCGACGGCAGCTTCCCAAAAACACGCGCGCGCACACACAAATACAAAGTGTGCGTCTTCTTTGTCGTCTCTCCCACTTCCTTATACGAAGCGAGGAGTCTGTAACAATCCGGCGGACGAATATTTTTTTCTCCTTCGCTCGCGACGACACACACACACACACTCTCGGCAACAATACAAAAATAATAATGTAAAACATTATTAATATCACCATGTCCGTCCGTCGTCGGAGCGCATAACTCTACAGCTACGATCGTCGTTATAATCATTTTATCATTATCGTGAGTTGTTGTGATCGCCGACAGCATAAAAAATATTGCGGCGCGAATGATGCGCGTGTGTTGTTATTGGAAAACGAAAAACGAACAAACAAACATAAAAAAACCCCGGGATTGAGAATTTGCGAAAACAACAAACACGGGAAGTGTTGTTGTACGTCTTGCGCGCGGCGATCGCGGGGCACGCGGCGACGGAATGCGAAAACAAAATCCTTGACCCTCCCCCCCGAGAAAAAAACCCAAACGACGACGCGCGCCGCCGGGAAATACGCGTAAAATATCGTTTGAGTTTATTATTATTATGTATTTATATTTTTTTTTCACGTTACGACCATATACCGACTCCGGCGGCCAGTACGCGCGCGTGTGTGTGTGAGTGTGTCTGCGTCGTGGAAGTCCGTCCGGAATCCGGTCGTGTGTATAAGTGTGTGCGTGCGTGTGTAGTCAAGGTCAACCGTAGGACAATAGCGTTCGACGAGAAAGGGAGGCGGTGGCGGAAAAGAACGCATCTTGCCGTCGTCGTCGTCTCCGGGAGCCCTCTCTCGCCGGCCGCCTAGTCCGTGTCCCGCACACACTCCTTCCTCCTGTGCGCACTACACCGCCGACGCAACCGAATACACCACACCACACGCCGCGCGTCTAACCACTCTTCCTCTACGGCAACAGCCGCCGAAGCTGCTCCGGGCAAACACACACACACACACCTACGACTGCGTATATAATTATTATTATATACGACACAATCGTTATGATCGCGGAACAGGAAATACGAGCAGCGGCGGCGGCGACGACGCCACAGACTGGCCTGCTGCTGCTCGTGTGACGTGCGTGACCAATAACCAGTGCGGCCAACCCTTTCGACGCGCGCGCGCGCGACGTTATGCGTGTGTGCGTGCGCGCGGTTATTCCGTTTTGTTTTTTTCGCCGTACGCCGCCGCGACGGCGACCGAACGGAAAAACTCGGAAAAACAAAACAAATCGTCGTAAACCGTACCGCGGTTACCACTACGCACCGTTTAGCCGCCGACGATGTTATTATTATCATTATTGCATGCCTATTATACGATAGCCTGTACAGACGGAACCCTCTTTTTCGCACGCCGACGGGGTGACACCTGTTAGGGACCGCGCCGGCGGTGCGCAAAGTGCACCCCATCAGACACCGGCGGGCACCCTTCCATAGTCTGTGCCCTACATTATAGTCGTTCCGACGGTTCGTATTACCGCCTACTTGTTTTGCGTAATAGCGAGTTTGGCACGGACGGTGGGCGAAGACGCGGACGATGCAAAAAAAAAAAAAATTAAAAGCAGAAAGCAGAAAAAAAAACTCGTTATCTGCCCGACCCGTGTTACGGGGTTATTATGTAAAGGCTTCGTGCGCGCCACCGTACCTAGCAACGTGTATTACGTACCCACCAACGATGATAACAATATTATTATTATGTATCGATACGTATATTATGTTACGAGGGCAGAGAGGTATTATACTGTGCGTAATCGATATGCAACGATATTTTATTTTCCGCAAACGACTGTCGACGCTGCCGGTTTAATTATTTTTTTTTTTTTCAACACGCTGCCGCGATGATTTTATCGAAGTCAAAAAATAAATAAATAAAAACCCGCAGGCGTCCGGCACGGCGCCGTATTAAATATCTAAAAGTCTGTACCTTTTGGTTTTTACGTTCGCGGTGCTCGATAAACTCAGCAGTAGGAAATCCGTTTGTCCGTGTCAAGACGACGATGGCGTTTGAGTGTTTGCTGCGACGGTGTTCATACGGCGATGCATCTACGCGCGTAAAATCGTACACGGCGCGCGCACACACAGAGGTAACGACGGCGACGAACTGGTTTTTCTTTTGTTTTCTATCACCACACGATGCGCACAAAAATCTACGGAGACGCGGAAAATGCGATTTTCCCGGGGCGAGAAAAACAAATTATAATACGCAGCGCGGCGCGTGAACACAGTCGAACGAGGTTTTTTTTAAAAATAAATTATTATTATTTGGCGGAAGCGAACGGAACGAGAATAGTATATTATCAATATTACGTATAATAAAACTCTCGGGTCGTAATATTGTACGTCAACAGATTGAAAAATAATTTAATAATAATATGTCGTTATTATCACGTCGTCGTGCGCGGAACGGAGGAACGACACTACATGCTCTACCGGCAACCTGACGGCAACAAAATCGGACGCGGCCGCGGCTGATAATCGTATGGGCGTCGTGCAGAACGCGTGATACGACAGAGCGTGGCGGCGGCGGCGGCGGCGGCGGATCGCTCTCAGTGTTGCCCCTTCCACGACATAATAATCGTACCACGTTGCGCGCGCACGCCGTACTTACGCTGCGTGCAACTAGTAGTAATAGTAGTAGTAGTAGTAGTAGTAGTAGTAGTAGAATATTATTATAAATAGTAATAATAATGATAGTAGTAGTAATAATAGTAATAATAGTAGTAGTAGTAGTATTAGTAGTTGTAGTTGTAGTAGTAGTAGTAGTAGTAATAGTAGTAGTAGTAGTATCGTATTTTTCCATACGCCACTGATGTTTGTGTGTGTGAGTGTCAGTAATCTGTGAAACGTTTCTTATGCATTATTTTTAAATAATAATAATAAATTTTCCATTTCTTTTCGCCTATTATTTTGCGGTAAACAGTTTATGGTCATCGCGAACTGCTAATAATAATAATAATCGATCTCGTTGTTAACGTCAAAAACAGTTTAAAAACGATGACGATGGTCATTATTATTTTCAACAAACCATTTGTAATAACATACAAATCAGCCACAATTACGATATTTAAGCATATATTATTATGTGCGTTCTAAAATATTATAAGTGTTGTACGTAACGAACTTTTAAACGAAATCTCATATTCTTCGTAGTCTGTTGTACGCACTTGCTCAATAATTAGTCCTATTACGTAATCCAAGTTTAAAAATGCCAACAGACAATCCGCATTGTTTACGCAACGAATACAAATTAAATTAAAATCCAATGACGGGAGGAGGGTATTATTTCGGTGTTTACTGTTTTCACCTGAACGCTGTTTTTCAACGAGCATAATATTATAATATATAATACAGTACTGTTAATACCATACACAATATCATATTGTTGAAATACTTGTAAAAACTTTTGGCGTTTTTACGCTTCCGGTCAGATCGACGAAATATTTTGACGATAACGCACAGAATTTAGACACAAACGCGCGATAAAATTGTAACTTCGACGCAGACAGCGTGCACCTACTTAATTATAGCCCTCGTAGCGTATACACTCTTCACAGCTCGAAATAATACATAGGTCAGTAGGTGTAGTTTTTTTCGCGTCGATCGTCCGTTCGCGAAACCGGTGAAGGTATATAATAATATTATAGAGGTGATGTAACATCGTAATCACGGAAAAGAGCCCTGCCGGCCATTAAAATAATGTACCTACTACACATGCGACTGCGGGCGACTATAGGCGCGCCGCGTAATATTATTAACAAATTATAATATAATATATTAATAAGTGCTGTAGGTATCTACGATAAAGTAAACGGGAAAAATACAGCGTGAAATAGAATTATGCGCAAAAGTCGTCGATGCCCAGCGATGCTATTACCGACAAATTATAATATAAATTAATGAGTGCTGTAGGCACCTACCTACGTTAAAGTAAACGGGAAAAATACAGTGTGCAATAGAATTATGCGCAAAAGTCGTTGATATCCCAGCGATGACGATATTACATTATTATTATTATTATTATTATTATTATTATTTTAGTGTAGGTACAATATTATTACAATATGATTTAATGGTTTTATTCGTCGCAAACGGAAACTCGTCGGTTAAGTCGTCGTCGCAGTCGTCGCAACTCGTACCGCGATGGCCTAGTTTTGCCGGACGGAAAATATTTATTTTCCGAGAAGTGAGCCGAACACAACACTATCATTGCAATGCCGGCCACTCGTTTTATATATTATTATATTACACTCGCTACGTACATGCACATAATAATATTATGTGATGTATATTATTATTATTAATGGTGTGCAGCACTGTGCAGGGAATGTTTCGCGAGAACGCTTATGTACGCATAAAAACGGAACAATACAGATTGAGATTAAATTGTCGGTTTCGCGGAATTAGAACGTGTACATTACGCGCGTACCTAAGTAACCATGTACATAATATATACGTTTTATATGCATACAAACGTACCACTTACATATTATTAAATCGTTATTATTATTTTACGATACTGTGTGCGGCGTACACAGTCCGAACAACAATAATTACAGCCGGAGACAATATATTGATATCGATAAAATATGATATTATAATAATTATAATAATATAACTGCGACAGTTTGCCGTACAACGATCGCTCGCGAATGCGTCGACGGTCGATTTACATTTAATATTATGCACGAAATTATGCTCTGAACGTAGCGCACAAAAATACTTGCCGGTAGCTCGTTTACAATAGTCGCGAACATTATAAAACGCACACAATAATAATATTTTTATATAAGCAACAACAATGCCACGTTATAACAATAACACTAATGGTAATAGGTTATTATATATTTATATGTGTATTGCTGGAACGTGTTAATTAATAATTATGCGATTTACTGTGCCATTATGAGACATATAAGTATAAGTACCTATATTAAGCTGAACACACGATCCGCGAACGTCGTAAGGTGTGTCAGTATCCACCATCCTTGGTTATCAGCACTTGACTTGAAAATTATTTGCGTTCCTACCTATATAATTAAAATATCGAATATAACCGTAGGAGGCTTCCATAAATTGAGAATCTTTTTCACCTAAATTAAGTTAAGTCTTTTAGGACAGCATAGGTACTCATCATCTGCAGTACTTCTTCGCTTAAGAATCCACGATGACACATAATTGGCCGAGTTAAATTTTGAGACATATTAATGTCTACATGATTATCACGTATCGATGTATCAGGTATTATCATTCCGTCTTCCACACATTTTGTAAGCAGTGTTTTTTAAAAAAACAAAGTACCTTAATAAAGTACCGTCCCATATATCCTGAATTCCTAATTATTTAAAAAAAAAGTGGAAGTACACTAATTCATCTGAAAATGAAGTTGGGGTACTGGCGTAATGCGTCCACCTCAAGTTAAGTACTGATAAACTGAATATTATTATGTTATTAACATCTATAAATACTGTAAACTCTTTCGCAACGTCATTATCATATCATAATATAGTGGGCAGGCGAGTATATGAGGTATACATATAGATACAATTTTTAAAACGATATTATCGTTGGGTATTGTTTATCACACTATTTTTTATTTCAGTGGTATCATAAAAATATAAAATATATGTTAATTATTACGTGTAGGAATGCACATTATTATTATAATAGGTATTATCTACTACGTAGATGCCGGAAACTGAGAGGAAACAATATATTTGACGAGAAAATATATGACAACGTCGTATACTTTATATAGTGTACCTAACCGATGTGTGGAATCCATGGGTGAAATGCCGTGTAGAATAAATAGGTAGGTACCAATAGCTATAACGATACTTAGGACATGTAGGTATACGTGTTAGTAATTATAAAAAACATATTGAAAACCACCATAATATTATATCATGTACTGAGAATTGAAATAAGTATACTGTACATGTATGAATATAATATACAAATGACACGAATACATCATACTCGTGAGTACAGAAAAAAAGGCAATGGTGGAAGGTGTTTGGTGTTAGGTTAGGTTAGGTTAGGTTACACCACTCATCCCATGCATATTGCATAGGTGTATGAGATTAAAATATAGGTATCGTATTTATAAAATGTATGGTAAATATGTATAGGTATGAGTGTAGTACAAATTATTTCCGGTTTTATACGCCCATATTAATTATTATTATTGTTATTATTAGTGTTATTAGTGTTATTAATTTATTATATTATCATTATTGTTTATTGACTACAATCTGTCGACCGTCGGACCGGCTACAGAGATCTTCGCAATTGTAACAATAATAATAATAATAATATAACATAGTTTGCCCCTTTATTGGTTTATTGGCGCGCGGGCAAAATTAGCAACTGTAGTATACTGGCAGTGCTTCGTGTCTATATAGGTGATCGTATAGATTGTGTTATTTTCGTGCTGCTGTGGTGCGAGTTGCACGTGCAAAAAAAAAATTAATTTATTATAATATTATAACAAACCCGACGTACGGTAACGATATTACCACCGCCGTACATGGACGACCACGCTTGGTACCGCACACAACAATAACTTACCTACCTATAATACAACGAAATCGTTACGACGATAAAACCGATCGAATGTCGCGACGAATATAAAAGGAAGTAGAAAATATATATATGTATAAAAAAAATATAGTAATTTCTTTCCTCATCCGCATCAAAACGCGACAAGAGTCCTTGGACCGGCATATAGTTTTCTGTCACGGTTTAACGATTCTCTCCGTTTGAAAACAATTTCCTGGGCACCACCGCAACCGCCTGTCGTTACCACTACCGCTGTCCCGACAGTACAATATAATATAATGTATAAGTCTATCACTATACATAACAAAATAGATATATATAGGTATTATATCAAATATCTATATAGGTACACGGAGCAGACGCACGCACTATTATTATACAACTATTACCAACTATTACTA
The DNA here is from genome assembly GCA_008086715.1 of Sitobion miscanthi. Taxonomy (NCBI): domain Eukaryota; kingdom Metazoa; phylum Arthropoda; class Insecta; order Hemiptera; family Aphididae; genus Sitobion; species Sitobion miscanthi. Next base: position 5,607,954 of record CM017799.1, read on the forward strand.
TCATTGCTGTACTTGTACCACTACTACTACCCATATACTACTATTACTATACTAATCTACTATTACTATTTACTATTGTTACCATAATATTATACTAGTCAATGCTACTGCACTTGTACTACTATATAATATACTATAATAATATATATAAATATACCATACACCCGTACATTATAATATACTTTATTTTCTGATTTTGAACCTGCGCTTCCTAAGGGGAAACCACGTGAGCATTACTTCTTCTCGCGTGCAGCATCGTTTGTTCAAATAACAATGCACGCCACAGTCACCCTCGGCGAGGGAGTACTACGCGTTTTTTGTCCCGTTTATCCCCCCCCCACACCTCACGGTTCATCTACAATTATTTCGACCATGATTATATTATAATTTATAACCCACGCGTATTATACGCGCACCATTACCGCGGTAGCTGCGTACAAACCGTTTTTGTTTTGCATATTTATAATATGCTCGCACTTGCACATCTCGGTCCGGAAGTACCGTCGGTTTTTTCGGACGCACGTCAGCTCACATTATTATTATTTCTATACGCGAGATCGAAAATATGTACCTACAGCGGAATATCTGCTGGCGCGGCGCGTGAAGACATTCCCCCCCCCCCTATACAGCCACACGACGTTCCAACACGCCCGCGGGAGACTTACGACCTCGCGCATCCGTCGTCCGTAAATAACTCGGTCCATCCGGGAAGCCCTACCCGGTCGTGTACTATACCACACGATATATATTATGTATATATTTAATAATAATATAATATTGTTACATGCGCGCGCATTCTTCACACTCGACGTGATCGTTATTCGCACGCTGGTCTCGTCGCGTTAACGTCATCCGCCGCCGCCGTCAACGGTTCCGCACTTCGCGGGTTTCCTATATTTATATTTTATACACTTACATTATACGCGTGTCATGTCGACTCCCACCGCGCGCCCCCCGAACCGGAGCCGCGTGACATTTTCTCTCTGGCGTGCACTAGCTGTTGTAGTGATATCCACTTTCCTGGAGTGGCAATCGTATAATCCCCCCCTACCCCCGACGAGGTATTTCGTGACAGACGTTTAAAATCATCGGATTTACTCAATCTCATACCAGCTGTAGGTTATTCATAGTAGGTATACCGATTGAGAGCTGATGTCACCGCACATGGCAATATTATTATATAGAGTACCGATATTCGAAAAATGAATGTGTTTACAATACGATCAGATTTTGAATTACAAATCACATTTGTGTAATACATTAATAAGTAGGTATAATATATGCCTATAAATAATAAACAATTCCATATATATATAAATACTATGTATATGTATATACGAATTACAAATAATGTGGTGGATGAAACGTTTTGTGCTTTACGAGTTATACGGCGATTGCTAAAAGTATGAAGACCGAAGACTTGAAGTAGCATGTATTTTATATGTATTATATATGCATTATATTATACATACGATATGATCAAAAGCACTTCCGTTCCGATCAAAAGCCTATAACTATTTACCTATAAGTTAAAATTAAAAACCAAGACTTGTATGGGAGCGGAGATTTACATTTTCACAGCATCCCTCCGCTGAACTATTTATTAAATGAAATATAAATTAACTAAATATTTCGAGTATTTTAACGCTTCCACATCTCGTTATCGACCGTTTATATTATTATGACGTGTAGCTATATATAACTACTATATAACTATTTCGTATTTAGTTTATTATTTATTATTTATTATATAGTCAGGATATATTAATAAAATACCATTCGAGCATTTTCGGAAGCATCCGACCTTTTACTAACAGATGATAAAGGATTATTATCTACGCTTTTACCGCGGTACATAGTTTGACGTCACTATGCGTACTACATAAAAAATGTGATACCACAAACGGGTACCGGACATACCGCTTTATCGGCGGGGAATACGCCCGATAAGATTTCTTCCCATGACGTCACTCTATAAACTAACGTGGTACAATGTACCGCATAGTTGATGATATGTATTTTTTATGCCACCATAATTATAATAATAATATTATTAGTTTACTGCAGTTCACTACTAACTACGAAGTACGAGTTTTATACCGTCATACGGTGTTTACGTTGTATGTTATAAAAAATTCTGCCAATTTTATGCTTTTTTAATCGCGATTTGTTGACGTGTCCGTCGCCCTGTTGTCGAAAAGCGAAGCTATAATAATGTAATTGACTATTGTTAAAATGCATTCGGTTTATACTTAGTAGACAGTAGTTAGTAGAAGGTAAACTCATTAACGTTTAACCTTGGGTGAAATCGGTTTGCATAACATTCCCGCCATGCCATATTGTAATATGTATTATATAGTAAATAAGGAACTCAAATATTTTCACAAAGTCTGACGTTTTCCGGACGGCAACTCAACGTTTTACTTAACGTTGTATACCGCTTCAATACTATGACTAATTACTATATATTATCTAAAGTATAATTCATATCCTCCTGCATGTATACAGTGTATATTGCATAAGAACCACAGGTATTTGATGTGTAACATATGTTATAATGACTCGTTACAGTTCCACATCTTTGAACTTTTTTACGATTATTTTCGCAGTTATTCAAAATACCCCACAGAGTGTCCTCGCCTTTTCAACACGGTGCTTTTCCTGAAATTTTTAACCACTGGAGGAGAAAACACAAATTGTATTTCGTTTTTCACGTTTTCCGACGAACCTTTTGAATAATTTCACGAGGTTTTTTCACAGAGTTGTTGCAAATATATTCTCTCCCCGAGATGTCATAGCGTCAACCCATTTCCATTTTTGGACAGGGGAGGAGGGGAGGACACACGTGTATTTAAAGGTACCAGTTTTGAAGCATTTTAAATATTAAATTTTTTTTTTTCACGAGCAAAGTCGGGTTATTCAGCTATAATAGTACGCAATTTATAATAAAAAGGAATACATCACAAAACGACCGAGTGCTTGTTAAACTGAAATATCACATTCAGTATACGGTGTAGGTATAGTGGTATAGCAAATATCATGAGTGTTTAGTTTTTTTAAATATTTTTAGTTTTTAAATAAATAATTATAAAGCGAAAACTAAAATTATAAAATATATTGATAAGACAAATGAATATTGAACCTTTATTTGAATGTTAATCATGTCCCTATTATATTTTAATTACAATGTTATATTAGGTATATTATCGTATAATAATCAATTATATTGTAAATTTATTTTTTAATTTGTATAACAATTTTACAAAGTATATAATATCTAGAAACAACATTTTTTAATAGATAAACGATAAATTTAGCCATGTTTGAATGTTTTTATATTGTTAAATTTTGATATCATACTATATTAGAGCGCAGTTGTTATGGATATTTATCACATAAATTCTGCTAAAAATATCCTTTATCGATGGGTATTGTACTATTGTGCTGATATTACATAACCATAATAATATATATTGTGTACATGAAATATTATATATTAATATGGATAATATCAGTGGCGTGTATCATAAAAAAAAATATTGGTGTTGCTCAAATAATTTTAGATGACCTACCTCATAATATTGTTATACTGACTTATAAAATGTCCTATTTTTCTTCTATCAATACCTACCCACCCATGTCTTAGGTGTAGCCTGAACAATACTTGGACCGCGTATATTATGTTACACGCCACTGTATTAGATACATGTGTAATTCACCAATTCATCATAAATATTAATTAATCGAAATAAAAATAATAAATTCATTATTATAAGCCATACTATCTATCTTTTGTGTATCGATACTTCCGGGCCGAATACTGAAAAATGCATATATATATTCATCGTATATTCGTATATAATATTATACAGAAAAAAATTGTAATTACGCAGTACAATATTATGCATCGAGTAAAGTGTATAGGTATACGTTTTTATTATTATTAGTCACAACTGAACGATAATGTTGTTACGCCGAGAAGGATTATAATATTATGCTGTCTGTATAGGGATATTTTTTGTCTTTGTTCGAGAATAAAATTCGCAAATTCGGGTTACCAACGCCCAGCGGCGGAGGGTGCAGAAATCGACAGTGAAGACGAACTGGATATAGTTTTAGTATTTATTTTTTTCTTTCGTTTCCAAAACCGGTTGCCTGGAAGCCCTAATGCTCGATCATACTGTCGGAGCTGCTGGTGATGGTGGTGGTGTGGTTTCCTCTTTGTCCGTCTGATGACGAAGGCGTCGATACCCGGCGGTGGCATAATAATAATAAAAATATACCCACACGTGAAAATATATAATAATGTATTGACAACAATGATAACAATAAACGAAATGGCAAGTTCGAATAACGCTTTATCATAATGTCGAACGACGTACCTACCTATACTACAGCTGTTGTGGTATGCGTTAGAAATAATTATGTCCTAACTGACGACGGCGGCGACAGTCGATTTTAAATTCAAATCGTCAAGCCCGCGCTCGGACATTCCGACGGTGTAAATGGAAATTTTTTTGTTTAAAACAAAAATACATTTTTTTCTCTCTGTGTGCTCGGAATTTGAATAATTTATGACGGACCTTCCCATTCTCTACCGTCTCAACGTCCGCAACGAATACACAAATGGCGCGTCGTATATATACCTACATATATATATATATATATATATTATATCGGTTTCCGTTCCGATATCGTCTGCTGCAATGAGTATGACTATGCTTACACCTGTAGCACCCAAGTTTAATAATATCACGTACGACCACAATCAGGCGATATTATAATATAATATAATATAGTACTATTTAATATGAGACCTAGGGGGGCGCTCGATTCCCGCACAACGAAACACTTGACAATCATGATTCATGATAATATAATAATTTATAAAAGAGTAACCTACTCGTAACTCGTATTATATTATATAGGCGTACAACTAATAATATTGTACCACATAACGATGCTAATCACACAATATAAAAAATGATTATGCCGTTTGCTGAAAGGCGTTGCCCATATTATAATTAATTAAAAATAATTAAACCATAGTTTTGGCGCAGACGTGTAAATACAATTTTAATGATGATATCATTGATAACATTTTTGATTGCAATTTGTTCCCTAATATTGTTTTTTTAAATGAATTTATCAAACACAATAGCACAGAACTATACATTAATATGTTTACTCATTAATGTACTCGTTTTAATCTGATTAGAAAACCGTATACGTACGCCTATCATATGTTTTTTTATTATTGTATTATCGATATGTATTGAGTAGAACAGTTGAGAAGAATAATTAAGACTTTTATTTCGTATATCTAGGTATAGAGTTAAACATTATTATTTCATAATAAAAACTGAGAAACGTATGGTTTTTGTGCTTAAAAAATGTTTGTTATACCACTTTGTACACTGACTGTACACGCTGCGAGACACCTAACTAAACAATTTCATTGAACATTGTGGAATACGACTTTCACTATATTATAGTATAGCATTTTTGACCCAAAACCGTAAAACCATTCTTACGTCACTTAAAATGAACAAAAAATATTAATTTTTTTATCATAATATAAGTACATAATACAATTTTTTACAACGAGATTAATGAGATTACATTTTCTATGTAAAACCACGACAATAATTATAATTTTAATTAATATAACAATTGATATAATATACCATTACAATTTGTAAAAGCCCAATTTCAAGCATTAAGTGAAGAATGCGACCTTTAGATTCCAAAAATATTTATTTTAACTGTTTAATTAAACCTGTATAAGTATAACGCATACTATAAATAACTGATGACTATTCGAGACATATGACAGCATTTTAGATATTTCAAAATATTACCTATTTAATATTATAATGTTGGAAATTTATTTTTGAGCATTTTCAATTGCACAGTCAACAAACTATATTAATATATTATTAATCAATATATATATATATATATAATGATTAGATAGATATGATAGATATGATAGATACGTAGAAATAAATTAATTACGTCTGCGTAAAATCGATACATTAGCATTTTATATCAACTCCATAAAATAAAGAATGAGCATATTCAATATATTACCACGGATCGTTGGTTTTTTTGTTTTTGCATTTTTAAACAGAACGGAATTATTGCATTCGACGCAATAATCATTATTATTTTCGAAGATCGAGGAAATGAGACGAAATCTACAATGTGTGTGTGTCTAAGTGATAAATATAGTATATATGATATATATATGTAATCTATGTAATATTTGTCTCGTTAAAAACCAAACACTAAAACACACACGAATACACGTATATATATATAAAATATGTGCATAATATATTACATGTACCTATGTGTATAATGTTATTGATGTGCGCACAGCATAATATGCTCATTTTATAATATATATACCGATTCGAGACCGTTGTACGAGTTTTTATTTCGAGAACTAAACGAGGATGGTTTTTTGCGGGTTGAACGACCTTGTTATATATTATTGCACTGTTGTACACAGCTTATATTTTGGAATGCCGTAGACATTTTTATAAACGCGGTCCTGCGAATATCGCGAATGACGTATAAACGAACGAACGACCGGATGACTCACGTGGGTTTTGGAAGAAAAAAAGGCGTAGGTACACGCTACATCATATGCACATATATTATAATATACTAGGAACTAATATATATATATATATGACGCACGTATTCATGGGCCAATATTATTATATATTTTAATATACGCGGTATGACTGGTGTAGTAAAAACAATAACTGCGACGAGTATAGGTCGCAGGTGTTGTATATACTTACGGTGAATGACGGATTAGCTATATATGTTATATAATACTACTATACACGCATAACATTATCATAATATATATATATATATATGTGAGCGGTGAGCTTAAAAGTCAAAAATGCGGAAATCGGTTGGCAAATCGTAATTACAACGATCGGCTCATTATGCGTTTGCTGGTTAACGCGCTAAACAAATATCAACACGTATACCATGTGTCGATATGCAATTATATTATTTCCTGTACGAAATTTTAAATACAAATAATCTATAGTGTAATAAAAGTATAATAATATATTATACAGCGTGAATAATTTTTAAATCATTATATTATAATATTGCATAGATAATAATTATTGTATGCATATTATTATGATGCGTATATAGACGTGAATAGTTTAAAATAGTATACCCAAAAAACAATACTATATGCCGCACATGAAAAAAATTCTTTAGTCTAAGAATGATTAACATTTTTCAAAAATTATAAACGCACACAATTAAATTACCTATACGAAGTTATTTGATGCAAATTTTAATACAAAATTTGGATATTAGCAAACGTTTAATTTTTTTAAAAGTGATTGACACGCGCCAAACATACAAATCGATATTATCTTTCGGCTGTCTAAGCTAACCGGCAACTTTTTAGGTACTTCCATTATTGTTGGGTTGATTCCCGGGACTTACTTTATGTATTGGTTGATTCCCAGACTATTAAGAGGTTTGTACGAGTTGATTCCCTTATTGTTGTACATCGTAGTAAGATGATAAATGTATATGACAGTATGTTTAACGAACACTTCAACCAATAAGCGTTAACACGAGGAGGTTGGCTGAAAATTCTCTCAACAATTTTCAAATTTTTAGTTTTTCATATTTTGGAAATCTCCATGGAACATCGTACAACTTTTTTATTTTAAATATTTTTGGTATTCATCGTCATAGCTTGTAAAAAAAAAGTCATATAGTAAAATGTAGGGAATAGCATTTTAGCTAGCACTAAGTAAAAATTTGAAACACATTGTTTTTAAAAACTTATATATAGTAATGAGTGTACCAGTATACTTGTAAAGCACACTTTTCAAAATAATATTTTCTAAATTTAGAAATTACTCATTTCTCAATGATGTCTTTAGTTTCACTAACTGTCCAATATGGATAAATATGGAAATCCATAAAAAAACCTCTTAAAGGAAACCTTCAGACCCTCCTAAAAAATTCTAATGACTCATGAGTCGTGGATGATCTAGAAAACGTCAAACTATTTAAAAATTATCTATATGAAATCTTTAAGCTTCATTTATCAAATTAATTTTAATATTTTCTATCATTCCATTTAAAAATGAGTATCAAATTCGATTTCTCCAGCTGAAGTCCAACATAGGTTCTCAATATTTCCCAAAAGAAAAGTCACCAAACACCTACCGAGAAAAACTTTAATACTTTTAATTTATTTTTTTAATGCAATAATTCCGTTATAATGAATGTTTTAATTTGTAATAGTAATACCAAAATCTGGCTGCAAACTTCCTGATGCACTTTATGTCTTTATCATATAAACCAATCGGGTAATCAATAATCATACATAACTCCAATATTATGCTTACCTAACACTCAATTTGGCGTCCACAACCGTTACTCCACAATCAATCAAATAAACCATGTAACAAACTTAATCTTACCTCATCTCTAGAAAAAAAATTTACACTGTACTGCAGCTTTTCTTAATGTTATATACGTGTTTGATCGATTGTGGAACGCCCGAATGCCAGTCTCCTTTTAAAATAAATAAAATCTTACCTCTGCTTATTCCTCCTTCTTAAATCCTACTTCATCGATTATCATTTCACTCTTCTGTTCAATATTGTTTTAGAGCGGATCAACCCAATTCTCTCGAGTTCTATCCTTATACTACTTTTGTCACTGAATACTCCGGTAATAAAGCGATTCTCTCAGTTTATGAAAATCTAATCACTGCACGGCAAATAATTTTTAATCTCGTCCATCTCATTTTGAAACCCGGTGTCAAAACTGGAAAGTAAAAATGAACGAATGCAAATCCAGCCAAGTACATCACTTTCTCAAACACGACATTTGTATTACCTTTGCGAGTTATATTTAACAAGCAAAATATTAATTCCAATCTCATTATTACTAGGTATAAAATAATTCAGTGTCAATTTCGATAAAAAAAATTTATCTGGATCCACTGTATCCACAAAAACAAACTAAACTAAATTCTTGTAATCGTATTCTTAAATACTTTTTAAACTCAAAATCAAAACTTAAACTCACACTAAAAAAAAAAAAAAATATAAGTAAGTAACTCAAAATAAAATGCTTCGTTTAATAACAAAGGGACCACTTCTACGTTTCAATATAATAAATGCACACAAATTTAAAATTGACACGTGGTGGAGTTTATATTATAACAATTATT